>JAGSMR010000042.1:0-690000 GCA_029286605.1 Sericinus montela | reverse complement strand
ATATATATACATATATATATATACATATATATATATATATACATATATATATATATACATATATATATATACATATATATATATACATATATATATATACATATATATATATATATATATATACATATATATATATACATATATATATATATATACATATATATATATACACAAAAGGTCCTTAGTAGTATCGAATTTGTGAAAAGTAAAGTGACATAGCTGCATCAAAATACCCACTTTTTGAGCAAAGGCCGTCTCTAATATTGTTTTTAAGACAGATTAGTCCAGGGAACGTCCGTATATATATATATATACATATATATATATATATACATATATATATATATATATATATACATATATATATATATACATATATATATATACATATATATATATATATACATATATATATATATATATACATATATATATATATATATATATATACATATATATATATACATATATATATATACATATATATATATACATATATATATATATACATATATATATATATATACATATATCTATCGCTCTCTGATTCGATTCGTCCGGCCAATGTAGAAAAACCACTTTTTCTACATCTTCTCGGGTCTGGATGTTTGTGGTGCCGTCGTTGTTTCCGATTCCCATACCTGTGATGTTGTCCCTATCTATATATGTACTTATTTATTTATTTATCTATTAAAAAAAAAACACGATAGCCGAGTGGTTGGATGGTCGGAATTTCGAGTCAAGAGACCCCCAGGTTCGATCCCCAGGTGGCAGGCTTGTACCAATGGGTTTTTAAAAAACTTATGTACGAATTATATCGTTGGATTGGACGAAAAGACGACGATGGGCTCACCACCTGTCACGTTATCCCGAAAATGTCTTCAGTGGTCGAAGGGACTTAATTGTCTGGACCTCTGCCTACCTCTGTATTGGGAATTGCGTGAAGTTATTTTTTTATCTATTTATTTACTTACCTACTTATTTACTTATTTTCTTACTTACTTAGTTATTAATTTATTATATAAACATCTATGGCTCTATAACATCTGCAAGTAAATAAATAAATAAATAAATATCTTCACGCAATTCCCAATACAGGGGTAGACAGAGGTCAAGTCTAGACAATTAAGTCCCTTTGACCCACCTTCCACCGAAGATATTTTCATCTGCAAGTAATTTCTAATTTTATGTTACAGACGCATTGTCGTCATCGAGAAGTAAGATAAAATGTCCGATTGCCCGTGACTGCGCTCTGGAGGTGCCTATCACTTTCTTATGTTCTTTCAAAACTGTTATAAGCAATCGTGTTTCCTAATAGAAGAAAAACCCAAATAAAAATGGATATGAATATTTAAACCTGGTGAAGCAAAGTGATATGTGTATGTAAGACAGTAGACTTTAGAGAATATCAGCGTCAAGAAGAGACATTTATTGCGTTCCATTTCCTATCATTTCTTATATTTAGGTAATACATCCACAGGCCCTCTGGTATTGAGAGTGTACATGGATACTAATTTATCATCATCAGGTGAATCTATACATCGTTTAAACCCTTATCCGTTTAAATTATTTATTTATTTTGTATTTCAAAGCAGATGTTAATCATACACATACAACTTTCACGATCTTCGCTTTTGTGTAGGGTTAACACCGGGTTCGATTTACGGATGGGTCAATCTAGAAAACAACTTTTTAAATTATGTTTCGAGCCTTAGGATTTGTAGTACTTTCGTTGTTTCTGACTCCAAAGGCAAGTGCTTTAGCTACTTCTTTTGGGAACGAAGCAATATCATGTAATATCGTGTTAGCCCTATCTATTTATTTATCCTATCTACATATATCTATCGCCCTCTGGATTCGATTCTCGTCCGGGTCAATGTAGAAAAACCACTTTTTCTACATCTTCTCGGGTCTGGATGTTTGTGGTGCCGTCGTTGTTTCCGATTCCCATACCTGTGATGTTGTCCCTATCTATATATGTACTTATTTATTTATTTATCTATTAAAAAAAAAACACGATAGCCGAGTGGTTGGATGGTCGGAATTTCGAGTCAAGAGACCCCCAGGTTCGATCCCCAGGTGGCAGGCTTGTACCAATGGGTTTTTAAAAAACTTATGTACGAATTATATCGTTGGATTGGACGAAAAGACGACGATGGGCTCACCACCTGTCACGTTATCCCGAAAATGTCTTCAGTGGTCAAAGGGACTTAATTGTCTGACCCCTGCCTACCTCTGTATTGGGAATTGCGTGAAGTTATTTTTATCTATTTATTTATTTACCTACTTATTTACTTATTTTCTTACTTACTAAGTTATAAATTTATTATATAAACATCTATGGCTCTATAACATCTGCAAGTAAATAAATAAATAAATAAATATCTTCACGCAATTCCCAATACAGGGGTAGACAGAGGTCAAGTCTAGACAATTAAGTCCCTTTGACCCACCTTCCACCGAAGATATTTTCATCTGCAAGTAATTTCTAATTTTATGTTACAGACGCATTGTCGTCATCGAGAAGTAAGATAAAATGTCCGATTGCCCGTGACTGCGCTCTGGAGGTGCCTATCACTTTCTTATGTTCTTTCAAAACTGTTATAAGCAATCGTGTTTCCTAATAGGAGAAAAAACCCAAATAAAAAATGGATATGAATATTTAAACCTGGTGAAGCAAAGTGATATGTGTATATAAGACGATGTATGTCAAGAAGAGACATTTATTGCGTTCCATTTCCTATCATTTCTTATATTTAGGTAATACATCCACAGGCCCTCTGGTATTGAGAGTGTACATGGATACTAATTTATCATCATCAGGTGAATCTATACATCGTTTAAACCCTTATCCGTTTAAATTATTTATTTATTTTGTATTTCAAAGCAGATGTTAATCATACACATACAACTTTCACGATCTTCGCTTTTGTGTAGGGTTAACACCGGGTTCGATTTACGGATGGGTTAATCTAGAAAACAACTTTTTTAATTATGTTTCGAGCCTTAGGATTTGTAGTACTTTCGTTGTTTCTGATTCCAAAGGCAAGTACTTTAGCTTCTACTTTTTTTCTTTGGGAACGAAGCAATATCATGTAATATCGTGTTAGCCCTATCTATTTATTTATGTTCGCTCAGTAAAAAAAACTGTGTTCTACAATTATTGAAAACAACTGGGATTTCAGCCTAGCACCATTTTTAGCCCACTCTGTCTTGTACAAGTAAGAATTTACCACGGCAAAACAAAAGGGAATAATTTACATTCCCGTTACATTTACATAATTTCACACCGAAATAAACCGCTAAAAAGATTTATGTCTCTATTTTATGTTAATAGAGGGTCAGTTTTATAGGCAAGGGCTTCTTATTTACATAAGGTGAAAAATTTTCCCTTTCCTTCGTAATGTATGTAATATATGTACTAATACAAATTTATTTATTTGTTACACGATAGCTCATGTTATAAGAAGTAACTTTTATTTTAGAAAAATAATTCAGGGGCAGGGGACAGAGGTCTAGACAATTAAGTCGTTTCGACACCTTCCACCGAAGATATTTTTGGGACAACGTGATAGAGCTCGTCGCGGTCTCAATGTCCAAGCCAACGATATAATTCGTACATACGTTTTTGCAAAAACTCATTGGTACGAGCCGGCTTGAATTTCCGACTACCCTAAAACTCGGCTATCGTTACTTTTATAATAAAATAATTCGTGTTCCGTGTTAAGTGTTAATGAGGGTAAAGCAGCAGGATGCAGCTATTGTTTAAGTATAAATAGCTAGTATGTTGTATAGGTTGACTACAATGTTCCAAGATAGAGGAAAGAATTAAACAAAACCAATAAAACACGCCGGAGCTTCACTCGAAATTGGGTATTTTGCTCCAGGGAACTATTAATTGCTTTAGTTAACGACATTGAGTTATACAGTTAGAGAATGATTTTGTTTCGTTTGAACGCAATTTAGAGATACGTCATGCCATAAATCAAATGAGAAGAAAAAAACTAAATATAAATGAAAAAAATATATCTTCCCGCCTTCCTGATATTGGGTAGACGGCAACCGGCGACGGGCTCACCACTTGTCACGTTGTCCCAAAATATTTTCGGTGAAAGGTGACTTAATTGTCTAGACTAGACCTCTGTCTGCCCCTGTATTGGTAATGGCGTGAAGATATTTATATGTTTGTTATTTATTTATTTATGAAAATAAAATTAAAATAGTCTGGAAAATACAAGTAATATTAAGAAATTCACAATACAGAATAATTTTTGACATGCGGTCACAAAATCTTACACAAGTTTTAAAGCAACATATGTCCATAAGTTGCTTTGGGAAACTACGAGTAAGCAGCTTTATTTGTCTTACATTTATTTATTGTGTCTGTTGTCCCTCTATGTGAAATAGTTTACGACTTTAGAATACAAGAACTAAATTACAATTTTTGTTTTTGTAGTATTTATTTTATTTTATAATTAATGTACAGTCAATATAAATGAAAGAAGATATGTAATAAAAGGAAAAGTCACGATAGCCGAGTGGTTGGGTGGTCGGAATTTCGAGTCAAGAGACCTGAGTTTGAGATACCCTCGTTTCATTCAGTCATTGATTCAAAGTCATTCATTCAGTCATCAAGTCAAATTCTATTGCAGTATACTACCATGGTCCCTAGTAACAACGGTTATTAGACTCCATAGAGTAAGTAACTTGTTAACAGGGTGGTGTATACGCTTCTACAACAAAATCCCAGTAAATGTGCAAAGCCTGCCTGCTAACAGATTTAAGAAATTTATTCAATAAAACTATTTAACAAGGGTTTACGGTTTTGAAATATTAATGACAGTAACCCCTGTAAATGAGGTGATCGCTCCCAAGCTACTTCCAGAAAATATCACATCACTTTTTGTATAATGTTAAAAAAAATAACAAGAGAAGAGGATACCTACCATTTTAATTTCAAAAACTTCTTATGAGTGACAGTGGACTTTCACAAACTATGTTTTGTTATACTTACATGTATAGAATTTTATACTACATATAAGGTGCGAGAATAAGAAAAGCGCGGTAGCACTATAGGTATTGCCTCAGCACAGTCTTCATTATCTACATAACTTTTAGATATGAACATACAACTAAACTCGTTATTTATGTTCAACTTTCTTTTTTTCTATGTAAATAATATTTGAGATAATTATAAAATACATATAATAAAGGAAGAAATTTCAGTTATGTTCGACAAAATAAAAAAGGCCTTCCAAAAATTAAGGCGAGTGGACAATTCAATTTTCTGTACGAATAAATTTACATTCAAATAACTATTACAGCCCCTAGGCTAAAGTACTTTTAAGAATGAAAATTTTTTGTTATCATTTTTTTTGTCCAAAGGCAAAAACTCATAGTTTTAATAATAAGGCTTAATGTACACTTAATAATGTTCTGAGAAATTTTGTCTCGGCGAATGATTAAAATATTTGGAATTTTTCCAAATTAATTTGGTTGAGCTGACCTTACGTCGTGTGGAATTTTCCCTTGTCCTTTGTTCTTGTGGGCGTCAAGACGCGACAAAAGAAAAATCTTGAAAATTGCAACGGTTATTGATAGTTGGCTATAAGACGTACAAGTAAGGTACAAGGTTTCTGGGAACGCGTTTGCCAATACATTTGACAAGTGTTATGATTATGGTCAATCCGCTTTACGGAACATCCCTGCGTCTTGTAGTGACTTCAGAATAAAAGGACATTGGTTCGTTATTTAAGAAGCTGCAAAAGTTTATAAAATGGTTTTCTTTATCTTCAGCCAATTTCCAGTAAGGGTAGATAGAAGTCGTAACAATTAAGTCCTTTTCGACTCACTTTTCACCTAAAATTTTTGGTATAACATAACAGGATGCGAGTCTGTCGCCGTCTTAGTGTCCACTACGAATTTTAATTGAGATTACCTAAATATCATTCCATCTTTACAGCTATACGGCAGTGAGACAATTTATGTATTATTATGTAAATACTTAATTTTTAATGAACTTAATTAATTTTGCAATAAAAAGTGAAGATTTTTGCAAAGAATGCAAGCCTAAATAGCGTAACAAGATTTCCTTAAAATGATGGAAAATTAACGAACTTGGTGACAGATTACAAAACAATTCTGGTCCCAGCGAAGATAAATCGTTGTTCTTTGAAAATGATTTTAAACAAAATTTTCAAATATTCAGATTCGGTGTAATCTGTCTTCTTATACAAATTTAATGTGGATTGTTTTTCATAATTTACTTAAGATTAAACTGTAACATTTTACATGATTTAAAGGTTTATTTTTTTGCATATGACGTAAAAATTATGGAGTGTGGAGGCAAGGCAAGGATATGAAGAACATGTCTAAAAAGTGTCCAACTGCAAGCAGCCAATTACAATTCAAAAACTTCAAAAATAGCGCAAGTGAAGCTGGAGAGGATGTTATGAATGTAGCCGTTGTAAACAGAGTGAATTGTGCTGAAGGTGAAGGACGTGCATGAGTGAACAAATAGTAGTAGATGAGTGAGTAAATAAATAGTTACTTTTACTATTTATTTAGAAGTTTGGTGATTACTTTGCACCTTTTTTTATAGAAAAGGGAGGCAAACGAGCAGGTGACTCACGTGATGGTAAGTGATTACCGTCGCCCATGGACATCTGCAATACCGGAGGAATAGCAGATGAGTTGCCGGTCTTTGAGAAAGGTATAGGCTCTTTTTATTAAGGTCCCTAAGTCGCATCGGTCCGGAATTATTAATTAAGTCCTTTTCGACTCACTTTTCACCTAAAATTTTTGGTATAACATAACAGGATGCGAGTCAGTCGCCGTCTTAGTGTCCACTACGAATTTTAATTGAAATTACTTAAATATCATTCCATCCTTACAGCAATTCCGGAGGAATAGCAGATGAGTTGCCGTTTGAGAAAGGTATAGGCTCTTTTTTTGAAGGTCCCTAAGTCGCATCGGTCCGGAAAAACGTTGACGGCAGCACATTCCATAAAGTGCACGTGCGTGGCAGGAAATTCTGCGAAAAACGCACTGTGGTGGAATGTCATGCATCAAAATGGTGTTGATGGAATTTTTAACTGTGCCATAAAGTTCGATTGTAAAATTCAGTGGCTGGGATTAATCCGAACAATTCCTCGGAGCACCCCCCGTAGTAAATCTTGTAAAAAATGCAAAGAGATGCAACATCTCTTCGCAATGCCAGGGGATTTAGCCTATCAGATAGAACATGGTCGTCGACGATTGGAGCCGCTCTTCGTTGGATCGGTCAAATGGAAGAAGCTGACACTCGAGTGCCCCCAGCCCAGAGATGACAACAGTACTCCATGTACAACCTGCGCCTTATAAAGTTGCAAGCGGTTCACCGGCATGAAAAGTACTGTCGCGCTCTACTGGGCACGCCAAGCTTTTTAGAGGCGAATTTCTCCTTCCCTTCCAAGTGACCGCGAAACTGAACGTTGCTCGATATGTCGACGCCAAGGATCCCGATACTGGCTTTATAAAGTTTCAATAGTTATAGCGAAGTAGTGAACATTTAGTCAGAAGAAGACAGATGTTGCCAACGCCCCAAAGAGACATTCGGAATATATTTAAAATTTCCACTGATGAAGGGGAAACATGGTGACAGAGCATTGGCCTGGTGTCGGGTTTGAATCATGCCCATTTAAATATCTTTTTTTTAAATACTATTTAATATATTCGTAACAAATGTTATATACAAATTATAGTCTTGTTTACTCATTCTCCATTTAACTTAATCTCTGCCAAATCTTATGGTTTTCATCCCGTAAATTTTCTTAAAAAAGAATAAAGATAAAGATATCTTTTCGAGTTTTAATATAAATATTACATAACTTAACGTCCTGTAGTCCATTGTATAACATATGCCATAGCTGCCACGCTCGGTAAGCGGATCGGCGATCGCAATGCCAGACACCTCGCACCATAAGCGCTGCGTGACACGCATTAGTTAGATTTATTTTCGGCCTGTTTATCGTACCAATAATAGGGGGACATGCTGATGTCTAGCTTTAAATAAAATATTACTAGCCTAAAATATTACTTCATAATTTTCATTTTTATAATCATAACGGCCTCTAAAAGACAACTCGTACCTTCAACGCTGCATAGCTAATTGTAATTTCTAAGCGTTTCACACCCACGGAAGAAAAGGGGTGATATATTCTTTCGTCATAACCACATAGACATAAATATAAACAAATCTTACATAAAAAATTCAAATAGTATTGTCAAAATCCAATTTACAGCACATTTAACAGAACCTGTCAATGTCCGAACAAGCAATTGCCAAAGGAGCAATATATTGAGATTTACTCG
Organism: Sericinus montela; assembly: GCA_029286605.1. NCBI lineage: Eukaryota > Metazoa > Arthropoda > Insecta > Lepidoptera > Papilionidae > Sericinus > Sericinus montela. The sequence continues at coordinate 681,648 of JAGSMR010000042.1, read as the reverse complement.
ATGATATGTCATAAAAGAGCAGGGTTCAATCCGACAAGATTGTGAAGCAAAAAAGGTTGAGGCACGTTGGCGCTGTTTTAAAGAAACCCTCACATTTTTTTAAAGGTAATATCTGAGGCCAGGTTTTACCCCTCATTTTAATTTATAAGGATTGGATTCTTTTTGAGTATCTGTGTTAGAGGCAAAATTTGTCTGATGAATATGAATGTTTGTACTCTCTAGATGAACTTGTAATATGAACTCGTGTATAAGTAGTCGGTAGCCTATGGTATTAACAGGCTTTTCTCTTAGTCACGTTTTACTACACCCAACGGAAGAAAGGAGTGATATATATATATATATATATATGTATATATAATACATCTATATGTCTCGTATAATACATATATGTAGTGTCTGTTTGTAATATTAAATAACCGTTTTTTACTACATCTACATGAATATAGTATACGGTACATACACCAAAATAATATTTTTTACATTTTTTTTTCTGTCTGTCGGTTCCGGATAATCTCTGTAACAGCTGGACCGATTTTAACAGGACTTCTAGCTACTGTTATAAGGATAACGCAATTCCCAGTCTGGACTAGACAGACGTCTAGTCTAGACAATTAAGTCCCTTCGACCCACCTTCCACCGAATATATTTTCGGGACAACGTGACAGGTGGTGAGCCCGTCGCCGTCTTAATGTCGAAGCCAACGATGTAATTCGTACATAAGTTTTTGAAAAACCCATCGGTACGAGCCTGCCACCTGGGGATCGAACTCGGGTCTCTTGACGCGAAATTCTGACCACCCAACCACCGGGCTATCGTGACTTTTTATGTATGTATAACAACATAACAGTTTGTAAAAGTCCACTGTCACTCGTAAGAGGTCTTTAAGATTAAAATGGTAGGTATAGAGGATACCTACCATCTTTTGTTATTTTTATTTTAATATTATACAAAATGTGATGTGATATTTTCTGGAAGTAACTTGGGAGCGATCACCTCATTCCCAGGAGTTACTGTCATTAAAATTTTCATTTATAGAAACCCTTCTTAGATAGTGTTCTTTAATAAATTTCTTACACCTGTTTACAAACAGGCTTTGCGTAATTACTGGGATTTTGTTGCAGAAGTATATGCACCGCCCTTTAAACCAGTTACTTACTATACGGAGTCTAGTAACCGGTGTTACTAGATTTTTTACAGTGGTAGAGCCACGCATCAGCTTTTGTTGTTGCATGAATGGGCTGGCTCGACCGGGGAAGTACCACCGCCTCACAGAATACCGGCGTGAAGTAGAAGTTTAACAAACTTCTGCGTTTTGTCTGGTGAGTCCAGGTAACCGGAGGTCCACACACCCCCCTCCCCAAATTTGGGGGAGAGGGGGGGCACTCTAAGGGAGGCAACGCATCTGCTATGCCTCTGGTATTGAATTGAATTCACGCAATTTGCTTTCAGCACTTTATTCTTCCCTTTTTTGATGTATAATTATTTTGTACTTTATTTTTAAAATAGGACAACAACATCTCAATAATGCAATACAAAACTTAGTTACTAATAAAAGCTAATTAAAAGATGTTATATTGACTTCATTGTCCATAACAATAGAAGTCAATAAAAGATCTTATTGAAATAAAGTTCTTATTTGGTCAACTATAGCTCCTTTTTTCATATATATTACATACACACATACATAACGGCCTGTTAAAGTTCACTGTGATTAGTAATAAGTATGGAACACATATAATACATATTAAAAAAACATACATATTTTATATGTATTCCTCAAATATTTTTTATTCCGCGCCACGCCAATATTGATATGAATATTTATCTTTGGAAATATTTCAGTATGTATTTATATTGTAGGGATAACATTAACACAAAGATGGCGATAGGGTCAAAGCCTGCGTTGTTGTCCAAATTAAGCTTCAGTGAAAAGTGGGTCAAGAGGACTACATTGTCTAGATCCATTACCTCTGCTTACTCCTGTATAATTGCGTGAAGATTAATCACCGCAACAAAATGACTCAAGACGTTCAATGCAAAGCGTTAAACGAGAACGAGCATACAATAAAGAGAACATTAAGTTACTTTCACATAGTCTTAGAACATTCAGAGTGAGTGAGTTAAAGCAGAAACTTTATTCACAAGTGGTAAATTCAAGTGCATAATTTGACAAAATAAGATTAGAAAAATGTGCAAAAGGCACATTAAATTGTTTTAACTCGATTTATTTATTATATCTTGCCATTTCCTATACTGGGGCAGGTCGAGGTCTAGACAATGAAGTCCTTCGACCCACTTTTACGGAAGCTTATTTGGGCAACGTGATAGGTGGTGAGCCTATCGCCGAAATTTTGAATATAGGTACGCATATATACCAATACTGGGGTAGACAGAGGTCTTCATCCATCTTTCACTGATGTCTATTTTAATGGACAAGGTGACAGAGGGTGAGCCAAGATGTCCAAGTCAACGATGTAAATCGTACATTTATATTTATTTATTTATCTTCACGCACAATCCCTGACGGGGTAGCCAGAGAGAACAGATCGCCAAGTGTCACGATCCCTACATACTTCTTTCGCTTCTTTCAGATTCATCATCTTCTTCATACATGCACGTCTAGGTATCCGAGTACTCTTGACCCTCCCCTCTTCGAGCAATTTGCTCACATGGTCTTCGAAAGTTAGTCTCGGTCTACCTCGACACCTTTTAATATTAACTTTCGCGCTATATATTTTCTTCACCATTCGGTCTTCACTCATTCGCTCAACGTGCCCAAACCATCGAAGCACGCCCTTATCCATTTTTGAGACAAGGTCATCTTTCAAACCTGCCATATTGCGAATCTCTTCGTTTCGCTTTCGGTCGGCCGTGGTAAGGCCACACATTTTACGAAGAGATCGCATCTCCACTGCATTCAACCTGCTTTTATGCTTCTTCTGGCATACCCAGGTTTCGCTACCATATATCAAAGTCGGTACCAACACTGCGTTAGGTATTGCAAGGCGTGCACTTTTCACAACGCCTTGCCTTTTGATTAACGCAGTCAGGGTACCATTGACTTTGTTCCCGGCAGCGACACGCTTGTCCACATCTAAATCACATCTTCTATCCCGGCTAAACGCACTCCCCAAGTATACAACTTCATTCAACTGTTCTAGACATTCCTGATTTACCCAAATTTCGCACTTCGTTCTTTCTTCGTTCCTTTCAAATACCAGAACCTTAGTTTTATTAGCATTCAAACGGAGACCATTAATTTCACATTCTTCTTTCATACACGTGACTTATGCCTGCAGTTCTGCCTCTGATGGTGCATAAGCACTGCATCATCAGCATATAGCAGACAATTTACTTTTATGTCACCCAATTTCACACCCAAACAGCTATCTTTCAGCTTCTGTAAACAGCTATCAAGATACAGTATGAACAGCCAGGAAGACATGACACAACCCTGTTTTACGCCCGTTTGGACGCTAAACATGGGTGACAGGTCATGCCCTACCCGCACACAGGCTTTACAGTCACAGTAATGTGACTGCACAGCCTTTAGCAATCGACCATCCACACCATACCCCGGCAACAGTTCCCACATTTTCTTCCATACAACCTTATCAAATGCTTTCTCAAGATCCACAAAAGCACAGAAAATCTTTTGGTTAGCAGCCAGAAGCTTCTCCGTGATCATGCGGAGAGAAAACATTTGATCCGTGCATCCTCTTCCAGGTCTAAATCCGTATTGTGCCTCCCATAGAAATCTTTCCGATTTATCTAGCATCCCACGTATCAAAACCTTCGAGTAAACTTTACTTGCTAAACTGGTCAAGCTGATCGCCCGATAGCATCCGCAGTCATAATGTGAACCTTTACCTTTTTATAAAGGCACAATGACCGCGGATCGCCAATCATCCGGGACAGCCCCCGTTCGCCAGTACAAATTGCACAGCAGATGAAAGCTGTCCCAGACGCGTGGCCCACCATACTTGACCATTTCAGCAGTAACTCTATCTAGTCCCACAGCCTTACCACATTTCAAACTTCTAATCGCATTTTCAATCTCTTTCATGCTGATGACCTCAGTGACATCGAGGTCCGAGTCTGGAGTTCCAGTCACGGCGTCACCCCCGGATCCCTCACTAAGATCATCACACGCATACATCTCTCTATAAAATTCGCTCCATCGCTGCATGACGTCCGATTTTTCAGAGAGGACGTCATTGGTTCCCGAAAGCACTTTATTCATTCTTAAGGCTGTCGCACCACTCCGGGTCCTTCCAACCTCTTTCCAGAAGAGTTTGGAGTTCTCCTTGAAGTTGTGCGACAACCTTTCGTCCGCTTCCATTCTACTCCTTTCACGCACTTCCTCAATCAATGCTTTCGTGTGAACTTTCTAGAGCTTATATCTTTCTTTCCTCTTCTCTCTCATATCCTTATGATTATTAGAGGCCAAGTAGTCTAGCCATGCTTTCTTCTTCTGATTTACAGCTTCTTTCACTTCGTCATTCCACCATGCATCACCCTTTTTACTACTACCTCTTTTCACAGTTCCACACACGTCTTCCGCTGCACTAACCATTCCATCTCTAATGCTTTGCCATATTTCTTCCATACATTCTATCCTGACATCGATGATGTCCAGCTTTCAAGGCTACCCTTGCTTGATATTTATCCCTAGTGTCCGCTTCCTGAAGCTTCCAGCTTCGAATGCTGCCGACCGACTGTGGTTCTGGTATTGCCTTCCGGTGGAGCCAACCCGCGAACAGACCCCTAAGTCTAGTAATCACTAGATAGTGATCCGTTCCCAGGTCAGTACCCCGGAACACTCGCGTATCCATCACCCGTTTTCGCAGTCGGTCATCCACCAGGAATAAATCGATCATACTTCTCTCATTCTCTCTTGTTCTAGTATACATATGGATTTTCTTGTGACTAAACATAGTGTTTGTCACAAGAAGACCCTGTTCCTTGCATACAGCCAGTATAAGCTTGTCAGCATCGTTAACCCTTTTATCACCAAACATTCCAAGCCATCCATTCAAATCACCACATACAACAATTCTTTCGTTTCCTCTAACCAAGTCTAGAACTTCTCTTAAATTCTCCCAAAACTCCTCTAGCTCAGCTCTGGACGACGAAGCTACCGGCGCATAAACTGCCAAAAGGAATAACTTCGTTAGTCCCAATTTAAAGCGAACCCAGAGAAGTCTCGAGTTCACAACCTTATATTCAGTCATAACATCGACCAACCGAGACGACAGCAGCACCCCCACTCCCTGGCAGGCGCTCTCGCTCTCCGGGACTCCGGACCATAGAGCTAACTCCCCGCCAGGGAGCTCTTCAGTACCGCTGCCCTTCCAGATGGTCTCCGACAAACACACGACATCTAATTCTCTTTCTTTCATTATTTCAATCAACTAATTCGTCTTATCTCTCGTGCCTCCTCTAACATTCCACGTGCCAACTCTGCACTCCGTCCTTCACCTTCCGCCGTGTCGGGCTGTGCGTGACGGGTGGCGGTCCCCATCGCCGCTTTGCTTCCTGCATGCCACACCAACGGGGACGAACTGGTGTGCGTCGCCTTTGGGGGACGCCCTAACCCTCGTTGGCATGGGTGCGCAGCTGTGTAGAATTGCAGCCCTGAAAAGGGCTGGCAGGGGTCGCGACGAGCACGTTACTACAATGACCCCCTACTAAATTGTACATAAGTTTAAAAAAACCTTTGTATGATCCCGCCACGAGGGAATCGATCTCGGTTTTTGACCCGAATTCCGGCACAACCACTCGGTTATCGGCACTTTTTACCGTGGCAATATGAACATTAACATGTATATCTTCACGCCATTCTGCATACAGAGTAGACAGAGGTCTAGACAATTAAGTCGTTTCGACCCACCTTCCACCAAAGATATCTTTAGGACAACGTGTCCGAGGCCGTCTCCAGGTTCAATCCAACGATATATTTCGCACATAAGTTTTTGAAAAACCCATTGGTACGAGCCTGCCACCTGGGGATTGAACTCGGGTCTCTCGACTCGAAATTCCGACCCTTCCACTTGGTTATCGTGACTCATAAACATTAACAATTTTTTGTATTATCTTGGGTGGGTGGCGGAATTTCGAGTCAAGAGACCCGAGTTGGATCCCCAAGAGGCTTGTACAGGGTTTTTCAAAAACTTATATACGAATTATATCGTTGGCTTGGACATAAAGGTGGCGACGGGTTCACCACCTGTCACGTTGTCCCGAAAATATCTTCGGTGGAAGGTGGGTCAAACGAGACTTAATTGTCTAGACTACACCGCTGTCTACCCCTGTATCGGGAATTGCGTGAAGATATTTATTAATTTTTTATATTACACTCTAAGTCGTGCCGGCAATTAGTTAAAAAAATGTACTTATTTCTGTTTCGACGAATTAATATACCGATAATGACTCACACAGAATCGTGTTTATAGAATAACAGTGGTAGAGCCACGCATAAGCTTTTGTAGTTGCATGAACGGGCCGGCTCGACCGGGGAAGTACCACGACCTCACAGAACACCGGCGTGAAGTAGAAGTCTAACAAACTTCTGCATTTCGTCTGGTGAGTGCAGGTAACCGGAGGCCCACACACCCCCTTTACCAAAATTTCTAGGGGGAGCGGGCACTCAACGGCCGGCAACGCATCTGCTATGCCTCTGTTATTGCAGGTGTTCATGGGCGGCGGTAATCACATACCATCACGTGAGCCACCTGCTCGTTTGCCTCCCTTTTCTATAAAAAAAAAACATTAAAACACATTCCAAAAACATTATAGGCCTTTGGTCTGTAATAAACGTATTTAATATTAAATAATTTAATTTATGCCACACACAAGCTGGTGTGCGAGCGCCTTTAAGACGCCTATGTGAATTGTATAACAATGAACTTAGCAACATAGATATATTTTTAACCCATCCTAAAGAATACAAAAAATTAGTAACTGATCGGTTAAGAAGTAAGACTTAAATACAATGGTAATAATAGAGAGCTTTATAACATTTATAACACTTAATATAATACTTATATAACTAATACTTTTTTCAGTTTCTGTTTAAATAACATGATTTGTGGAAAATGGTATAGATTGTACATATACTATAATTGTGTAGATAAGATTTAGTATGTAATTAATATTCATGTATAATTGTTTGTTTTTCTTAATAAATGAAAAAAAAAAAATTTATAAATCGTATACGCTTCGTATAGCCGAGTTGTTGGGTGGTCGGAATTTCGAGTCAAGATACCCGAGTTCGATCCCCAGGTGGCAGTACCAATGAGTTTTTCAAAAACTTATGTACGAATTTCATCGTTGGCTTGGACATAAAGGCGGCGACGGGCTCACCACCTGTCACGTTGTCCCGAAAATATCTTCGGTGGAAGGTGGGTCAAAGGGACTTAATTGTCTAGACTTGACCTCTGTCTACCCCTGTATTGGGAATTGCGTGAAGATATTTATATTTATTTATTTATTATTTATTTATTTATTATTTATTTATTTGTATACGCTTCGTATATGGCAGGTTTGAAAGATGACCTTGTCTCAAAAGTGGATAAGGGCGTGCTTCGATGGTTTGGGCACGTTGAGCGAATGAGTGAAGACCGAATGGTGAAGAAAATATATATATATATATATATATATATATATATATATATATATATATATATATATATATATATATATATATATATATATATATATATATATATATATATATATATATATATATATATATATATATATATATATATATATATATATATATATATATATATATATATATATATATATATATATATATATATATATATATATATATATATATATATATATATATATATATATATATATATATATATATATATATATATATATATATATATATATATATATATATATATATATATATATATATATATATATATATATATATATATATATATATATATATATATATATATATATATATATATATATATATATATATATATATATATATATATATATATATATATATATATATATATATATATATATATATATATATATATATATATATATATATATATATATATATATATATATATATATATATATATATATATATATATATATATATATATATATATATATATATATATATATATATATATATATATATATATATATATATATATATATATATATATATATATATATATATATATATATATATATATATATATATATATATATATATATATATATATATATATATATATATATATATATATATATATATATATATATATATATATATATATATATATATATATATATATATATATATATATATATATATATATATATATATATATATATATATATATATATATATATATATATATATATATATATATATATATATATATATATATATATATATATATATATATATATATATATATATATATATATATATATATATATATATATATATATATATATATATATATATGGCAGGTTTGAAAGATGACCTTGTCTCAAAATGGATAAGGGCGTGCTTCGATGGTTTGGGCACGTTGAGCGAATGAGTGAAGACCGAATGGTGAAGAAAATATATAGCGCGAAAGTTAATATTAAAAGGTGTCGAGGTAGACCGAGATTAACTTTCGAAGACCATGTGAGCAAATGTTCGAAGAGAGGAGGGTCAAGAGTACTGGATACCTAGACGTGCATGTATGAAGAAGATGATGAATCTGAAAGAAGCGAATGAAGTATGTAGGGATCGTGACACTTGGCGATCTGTTCTCTCTGGCTACCCCGTCAGGGATTGTGCGTGAAGTATACGCTTCCTTTATTAAATGGATATACTGATTACTCGGTTCATGCCTATAAGGGATTATTCAAAACCGCCCATTTAATATCGATTTCACATAGAGTTTATATTCCGGTTACGTCCAACACCAGGCAGTCAATTTCGCTTCGGGATATTGATATAAATCGGTATTGGTATCCCTTTGCTGATATTATTTTATGATGGCAATCTAAACGCGATATTTATGAATAGCATTTATTAGTATTAAGAAAACTTCTTTACTAAGATTATTTGAAAAACAAAGAAGTACGCAATACTTAGTTAAAGGAATTGTTATTTTTTAAAAGCAAATCCAGATAATAAAGACGATTTAATGAGTTAAATAAATAATAATAAATAAATACATAAATAGATGGGGACGACATCACATACGTTGGTTTGATACCAAAGTAAGTTTAAGTACTTGTATTATGGAATCCGAAACAACGACGGTTCCACAAACTCCCACACCCGAGAAAATGTAGAAAAAGTGTTTTCTGTATTAACCGACAGTCCGGGAGACCATAAAACCCGGAACAAAAAAGCGACAAAGAAGATTACGTCTTTAAGGACAAATACAGAAAATGTGTTTTTTTAATGTTATTCGTACGTACAAAAGTACCGTCCGTATTTTAGTAACGGATGAATGTTATACAAGTAAATAAAAATATTAGAAATAAACTTCAATATTAGACTAAGTTGCGAGGTGTCTGGTACTGTTATTGCCAATCCGATTGCCAAGCAAATTAATGACGAGCCAAATATTATGGCAGAGACTCACGACATGTCACGATTGGGATTCAAAAAACTATGTACGATTTATATCGTTGGCTTGACATAAAGACGGCGGCGGGTTCACCAATTGTGACGTGGTCCCAATAAATGTCTTCGGTGGAAGGCGGGTTGAAATGACTTAATTGTCTAGATTCTTTTCTATTTCAGTCAAGAGTTATTTGAGCCCTTAATATGTATGTATGTATATATATATATATATATATATATATATATATATATATATATATATATATATATATATATATATATATATATATATATATATACATACATACAGATTAGGAATAAAATTAATATGAAAGTATTTTCTGTGGATGTCGCAAGAAGTGACAAAAACTTAATAAAATTACAAAGATAACAAATACAAATTAGGAATAACAGAGAGAGTCAACAGTGTCAAAAGTTCTAGATATATTGCACACATTGTCGTGGAGTTTTACAGGTCGTTAATTAAATATGAAGAAAGATCATACGACTATCATTTCGTCGAGCTCTGATAGAAAGCGGCAATTGTCGAATGGTTATAGTGTGAACTGCGAAACATGAAGACTCAGGTTTGGGTCCGCCATTCGACTATTGTCGTACACATACTACGGGCACAAGCATTGCAGCTTAGTTGGAGTGGTTAACAGGAGTCGACAATATCATTAAAGTTGCTATCACAATTATTTATGAGTGATGTGTTTTAAGGACATAGGCCTCTACGACACGGAAAAGTTTGCCGTAATCGCCACATTGGGCAGTTGGATTGACGATTGATATATAACTTGTAACTTACTCGACACCAGAATGCTGAACATTGGTCTGGTATTTTTCGACAAGGTTTTAATTCGTCGATAGCGTAACATTTAAGGCAAAGAAAATGTTACAACATAATAAAATAATTCAAAATTACCCTAATACCGTGTTGGGGTACATACTCGGATATTATTTGAAATGAAAATGTCGTTACACCATTGCTGATGTTGGTAACATTGTCAGTAAGTTAATTTGTATTCCACTTCGTAAGTAGCAAAGTTTATAACTTTGTGAATGCTTCAACGCGAAGAAATTCAAGTTAAACAACTTTGAGGTGCAAATGGAGAATGTCGCAGAAATAATGAGAATGTTCATTTCCATTATTCTTTGTCCATTAATAGCTAGTAAAATGTTTTTTTTACGTATAATAGAAGTAACTACATTGTACTTCACGGTGTTCGCTTCGTAACTAGTTGAAGTGAAAACTTCTTTCATCGTTGTGATTTGGAACGAGCAATCGAAAAAGCAGCGTTTAAGGGGCAGAATTTATTTAGCCACAGATACTTTTGAAGAGCCATCGCTCTATAGACGGTATATATCAGTATACAAGGTGTCGCTATTTCTGAGGTCCCAGGTTCGATTTCGGGAATGTCAATGTGGGAAAAACTTTTTCTGTTCTACGTTGTAGCAACATACTTTGGAAAAAACATTAACTTCAAATATATCTTCTCGTCTGGAAAAGAGTGGGGGACTGGGGTACTACTTCTATTGGGGTAGTCCGAGATTAAGACAAGCTCCAATCGCCCCATGTTTCATCCGACTTTTTTTGGGAAAACGTTACAGGTTTTGAGAGTTTTATCTTCCAAGCTAACATACAATTTGTACATTAGTTTTTAAAAAACGTATGGGCATAAAACTTCCTCGTGTACATCCGACTCGAGTCTTCTTATATAAATTTCGATCAAACAGTCACTAGTGCCGTACCCGGCGGCAATGAAATAAAAAAAATTAAGTATAAAATAAATAATTAAAAAATGTCATATCGACTATGGTCTTTTTTCATAAATTTCTTTTCATGGGTGATGCAAGGTTTACAAATCAATGACTATAATATTACGTATTTTGAATTAAGCTCAAAATATTACATATTTTAAAATAAATAATTAAGGGACCAGTTTAGATAAGAAACTTATTTTAAGTTATTCTTGAAGGCGGTTTTTTTCTTAGAGCTATCATGTATCTTGAATGTGATAGTCATAGAGCGTGGAAACTGGACCATAGTAGCAGACGAAATTGAAAAAAGGTAGAATAATCGTTTCATATGGTAATTCTTAAACAGTCTCCGATTATAAGCAGTAGCAACACTCACCATAGATGAGATCATTTAAAATACATGATTTTGAATTATAAGAGTATTAGAAGTTTTTATCATTAAAAATATTTGGCTAAATCTGCTAGAGTATCACACACGTTAAAGTTTGCGAAACACTGAACCATGCATGTGTCATCGGGAATCCTTGCTTTGGCTACTCGCCAGTCTGCAAAACTTTAATAAATCAAATAGTTTTGATAGGAGATCGAGGTGGCATAATTTTGAGAGTTTACTTCAATTCATGCTAACGAATATATTTTATTTCACAAATGATTTAATGTTTCTTTTTATAATAAATATGTATATAGACAATGATGATTTAATGAAGAGTGATGATATGTACGATTTACATCGCTGGCTTGTACATTGTGCACAAAACCGCGACAGGCTCATCACCTGCCACTTTGTCCCAAAAAAAGTCGAAAGTATTTTTTTTATTTTCAAACACTTCACACCTTACACGCTTCAGTTCACCTTACTGCTTTATTTGGTCTGTTTCTTTTGGGGACGATTATCCCGCCCTAAATTATTGTGAATTGAGTATTCTTAGGCGTGTGCTACAATTTCTTTAACCTTTATTTAATTAACCGTTAACTACGATAAGAAGAAGTCAAAGGCCATTTAATTGCATTTAAATTGTTAACCTAATCAAACCGACATCCGCTTTAGTTTGTAAGCAGTTTCAAAAGTTCGACGTCCGCTTTGTAACTGCGCAGACTGGAAGTTACCCGATAAACATAAGAGTGAATCTGTAGAAAATAAATCTAATGTGTCTTACTTCTGATGTATAGAATGATCTTATTTTAATGATCGTCTTTCTTCTTCTTCTTTACAGCCTGGAAGATTTGACTACAGAACATAAGCCTCCTCTAAAACCAGATGACAGTTTTAACAGTGGTAGAGCCACGCATAAGCTTTCGTTGTTGCATGAATGGGCCGGCTCGACCGGGGGAGTACCACGACCTCACAGTATACCGGCGTGAAGTAGAAGTTTAACAAACTTCTGCGTTTCGTCTGGTGAGTGCAGGTAACCGGAGGCCCACACACACCCCCTCCCCCAATTCGGGGAGGGGGGCACCCCCACCACACCACACACCACAAGCGCGACAACGTATCTGCTATGCCTCTGGTATTGCAGGTGTTCATGGGCGGCGGTAATCACTTACCATCACGTGAGCCACCTGCTCGTTTGCCTCCCTTTTCAATAAAAAAAGATGAAAATTAAGCAGACCTGTGATGGGCAGCAGCGCCTGTAGTGCGCGGTCTCTGGTACTGCATCGGCATCGCTTGAAGAAAGGTTCTAGCAAATCCTGCTTAAGGGCCTGCGTCTTGTAGTCGATTTTACAGGACTTTAAGTTAGTAAATAATAATAAATATGTATATAGACAATGATGAATGAATGAAGAATGATGATATGTACGATTTATATCGTTAGCTTGTACATAAAAACGCGACAGGCTCAACACCTGCCAACTTTTCCCAAAAAAGGTTGAAAGAGCATAATAGTATTGACCGCTGCCTACCCCAGTATTAGGAATAGCGTGTAGATATTTATTTATTTATTTTATTTTAAAATACTTCACACCTCACACGCTTCAATTCACCGTAATGATTTACTTGGTCTGTTTCTTTAGGGGACGATTATCCCGCCATAAATTATTGAGAATTGAGTATTCTTAGGCGTGCCACAATATCTTTAACCTTTTTTTAATTAACTGTAAAATTAACTACGATTAGAAGAAGTCAAAGGCCATTTAATTGCATTGAAATTGTTAACCTAATCAAACCGACATCCGCTTTAGTTTTTTAACAGTTTCAAAAGTTCGACGTCCGCTTTATAACCGCGCAGACTGGAAGTTACCCGGTAAACATAAGAGTGAATCTGTAGAAAATAAATCTGATCTTTAGTTGTTGCATGAATGGGCCGGCTCGACCGGGGAAGTACCACGACCTCACAGAATACCGGCGTGAAGTAGAAGTCTAACAAGCCTTACCTGCACTCACCAGAAGCACGCAGAAGCGTTTCGTCTGGTGAGTGCAGGTAACCGGAGGTCCCCACACACCCCTCCCCCCGAATTGGGGCGCACTCTAAGGACGGCAACGGCTATGCCTCTGGTATTGCAGGTGTTCATGGGCGGCGGTAAACACTTGCCATCACGTGAGCCACCTGCTCGTTTGCCTCCCTTTTCTATAAAAAAAGATGAAAATTAAGCAGACCTGTGATGGGCAGCAGCGCCTGTAGTGCGCGGTCTCTGGTACTGCATCGGCATCGCTTTAAGAAAGGTTCTGGCAAATCCTGCTTAAGGGCCTGCGTCTTGTAGACGATTTTACAGGACTTTAAGTTAATAAGTAAATAATATTATACATAGTAAAATGAATTCGAAACATATAAAGTATAAACATGATCTACAACATATAAAAGAAGTCACGATGGCCGAGTGGTTGGGTGGTCGGAATTTCGAGTCAAGAGACCCGAGTTCGATCCTCAAGTGGCCGTACCAATGCGTTTTTCTAAAACTTATGTACGAGTTATATCGTTGGCTTGGGCATAAAGACGAGGACGGCCTCACGACCTGTCACGTTGTCCCGAAAATATCTTCGGTGGAAGGTGGGTCGAAAGACCTAAAATGTCTAGTCTAGACCTCTGTGCGTGAAGATATTTATATTTTATTTTATTTTTCGAAGTATGATAATAATTTTGTTTAGATGGTAATTTAGGCATTCCCGTGTCTACTTCAGGCTCCTCACATACACGAGATTATAATATTGTACCTGTATAATTCTAAATTTATTTATAGTTTTAAAGGCCGATTGTCTGTAATAAATAAAGAGATATAAACGCATTATTATTATTATTGTAACTTGTTAACATTTTCATCTAAACCACATGCTCAACGTCACTGGCTGATGTAATACTATAGCAGAAGTATTAAAATATGAAAAGCTAGGGACATAAAAAAAATGCGAATCACATACCAACTAAATAAAGTGAATAATAATAGCTACGCAAGTTGTTTCCAAATTTATTGTGCGTGAACGTTTAATGGGGCAATCCAAAAAAGGCAATGAAGATCTACTTAGAGATATGTCACTTGGGGTTAAGGTTCAATCCGATTAGAGTTTACGTTGGTCAGCTTTACGACTCATTTAACTTGATAATGGTTTAAGTTTATTTTTTTAAAATATACCTTATACAACGGTTTAGTTTTGTCTAGACAATTTTTAAGAGACTTAAAAAATTAGTGAAACGCTCAATATTGTTTTATTTTTCGATTTTGTATTTATATTATTTAGTTATTACGTCATCTTTGGATAGCCAGTTTAATTTCTGAGATTTTCTCCACAGTCGCCTCTTACGACATCCACGGGAAGAACAGTGGTGGTATATAAACACAAGTGCTTTGTAATAACGGCGGTATTTAGAGTAATTTATTTAATGTAAACAAAATAACCTATTCTTTATCTTAAACAATAAAGCGTCTAATCTCTCGCAACGCGGTTAGATTCATAGATTATGATCTAAATTAACTGCACGTTTTACTTCAAATGACTTTTGTAGGAAAGCTGACTTAATTAATAATTATGAGATCTACTAATAATTTATATACATTATGAATTAGGTATACGTTTGATACGATTATTTTTAATTTTTCTGTGATATACAGAAGCATGGAAAATTTAATAAAAATTTGTTTTTAATCGCTTAGGGGTTAAAAAAGTGGCTAGTACCTAATATACTGCAAATCGTTTTAATAGAAGATGGAAGAAGAATAATAGAATCGAAATCCTCACAGCTCAGATTTTGCACTGGTTGTCTTCTACACAGTTATTTAGAAGTAACTGGTCAAAGTTATTGAGGTATTGTGGATACCTCAATATAAAAAAAATAAACTAATTTTTCAAAGAAGGGTCAAAGAGATTTTTTTTTTTTTTTTTTTTTTTTTTTTTTTTTTTTTTTTTTTTTTTTTTTTTTTTTTTTTTTTTTTTTTTTTTTTTTTTTTTTTTTTTTTTTTTTTTTTTTTTTTTTTTTTTTTTTTTTTTTTTTTTTTTTTTTTTTTTTTTTTTTTTTTTTTTTTTTTTTTTTTTTTTTTTTTTTTTTTTTTTTTTTTTTTTTTTTTTTTTTTTTTTTTTTTTTTTTTTTTTTTTTTTTTTTTTTTTTTTTTTTTTTTTTTTTTTTTTTTTTTTTTTTTTTTTTTTTTTTTTTTTTTTTTTTTTTTTTTTTTTTTTTTTTTTTTTTTTTTTTTTTTTTTTTTTTTTTTTTTTTTTTTTTTTTTTTTTTTTTTTTTTTTTTTTTTTTTTTTTTTTTTTTTTTTTTTTTTTTTTTTTTTTTTTTTTTTTTTTTTTTTTTTTTTTTTTTTTTTTTTTTTTTTTTTTTTTTTTTTTTTTTTTTTTTTTTTTTTTTTTTTTTTTTTTTTTTTTTTTTTTTTTTTTTTTTTTTTTTTTTTTTTTTTTTTTTTTTTTTTTTTTTTTTTTTTTTTTTTTTTTTTTTTTTTTTTTTTTTTTTTTTTTTTTTTTTTTTTTTTTTTTTTTTTTTTTTTTTTTTTTTTTTTTTTTTTTTTTTTTTTTTTTTTTTTTTTTTTTTTTTTTTTTTTTTTTTTTTTTTTTTTTTTTTTTTTTTTTTTTTTTTTTTTTTTTTTTTTTTTTTTTTTTTTTTTTTTTTTTTTTTTTTTTTTTTTTTTTTTTTTTTTTTTTTTTTTTTTTTTTTTTTTTTTTTTTTTTTTTTTTTTTTTTTTTTTTTTTTTTTTTTTTTTTTTTTTTTTTTTTTTTTTTTTTTTTTTTTTTTTTTTTTTTTTTTTTTTTTTTTTTTTTTTTTTTTTTTTTTTTTTTTTTTTTTTTTTTTTTTTTTTTTTTTTTTTTTTTTTTTTTTTTTTTTTTTTTTTTTTTTTTTTTTTTTTTTTTTTTTTTTTTTTTTTTTTTTTTTTTTTTTTTTTTTTTTTTTTTTTTTTTTTTTTTTTTTTTTTTTTTTTTTTTTTTTTTTTTTTTTTTTTTTTTTTTTTTTTTTTTTTTTTTTTTTTTTTTTTTTTTTTTTTTTTTTTTTTTTTTTTTTTTTTTTTTTTTTTTTTTTTTTTTTTTTTTTTTTTTTTTTTTTTTTTTTTTTTTTTTTTTTTTTTTTTTTTTTTTTTTTTTTTTTTTTTTTTTTTTTTTTTTTTTTTTTTTTTTTTTTTTTTTTTTTTTTTTTTTTTTTTTTTTTTTTTTTTTTTTTTTTTTTTTTTTTTTTTTTTTTTTTTTTTTTTTTTTTTTTTTTTTTTTTTTTTTTTTTTTTTTTTTTTTTTTTTTTTTTTTTTTTTTTTTTTTTTTTTTTTTTTTTTTTTTTTTTTTTTTTTTTTTTTTTTTTTTTTTTTTTTTTTTTTTTTTTTTTTTTTTTTTTTTATTGTTTTACGATATCCTCGGTCGACATATATATATATATATATATATATATATATATATATATATATATATATATATATATATTTTATTTATTTTCGAAGTATGATAATAATTTTGTTTAGATGGTAATTTAGGCATTCCCGTGTCTACTTCAGGCTCCTCACATACACGAGATTATAATATTTTACCTGTATAATTCTAAATTTATTTATAGTTTTAAAGGCCGATTGTCTGTAATAAATAAAGAGATATAAACGCATTATTATTATTATTGTAACTTGTTAACATTTTCATCTAAACCACATGCTCAACGTCACTGGCTGATGTAATACTATAGCAGAAGTATTAAAATATGAAAAGCTAGGGACATAAAAAAAATGCGAATCACATACCAACTAAATAAAGTGAATAATAATAGCTACGCAAGTTGTTTCCAAATTTATTGTGCGTGAACGTTTAATGGGGCAATCCAAAAAAAGGCAATGAAGATCTACTTAGAGATATGTCACTTGGGGTTAAGGTTCAATCCGGTTAGAGTTTACGTTGGTCAGCTTTACGACTCATTTAACTTGATAATGGTTTAAGTTTATTTTTTTAAAATATACCTTATACAACGGTTTAGTTTTGTCTAGACAATTTTTAAGAGACTTAAAAAATTAGTGAAACGCTCAATATTGTTTTATTTTTCGATTTTGTATTTATATTATTTAGTTATTACGTCATCTTTGGATAGCCAGTTTAATTTCTGAGATTTTCTCCACAGTCGCCTCTTACGACATCCAAGGGAAGAAAAGTGGTGGTATATAAACACAAGTGCTTTGTAATAACGGCGGTATTTAGAGTAATTTATTTAATGTAAACAAAATAACCTATTCTTTATCTTGAACAATAAAGCGTCTAATCTCTCGCGACGCGGTTAGGTTCATAGATTATGATCTAAATTAACTGCACGTTTTACTTCTAATGACTTTTGTAGGAAAGCTGACTTAATTAATAGTTATGAGATCTACTAATAATTTATATACATTATGAATTAGGTATACGTTTGATACGATTATTTTTAATTTTTCTGTGATATACAGAAGCATGGAAAATTTAATAAAAATTTGTTTTTAATCGCTTAGGGGTTAAAAAAGTGGCTAGTACCTAATATACTGCAAATCGTTTTAATAGAAGATAGAAGAAGAATAATAGAATCGAAATCCTCACAGCTCAGATTTTGCACTGGTTGTCTTCTACACAGTTATTTAGAAGTAACTGGTCAAAGTTATTGAGGTATTGTGGATACTTCAATATAAAAAAATAAACTAATTTTTCAAAGAAGGGTCAAAGAAGCGTTCCCTAATAAATAAAATGGAAAGAATTAAAGTTTATTTAGGTCTAACTCACTTCTAAATAGTCGGTGTAGGTAGCGACTAGTTAGACCTGTTGGGAGTCCTTCTACGTCTACACCGCATTCCCAATACTATACTATAAAGCCCTTTCGAACCACCATCCACCGAATATATTTTTGATACAACGTGACAGGTGGTGAGCTCGTCGCCATCTTAATAATCTAAATCTTTAATTCGTATTATGTTTTTCGTAACATTGTAATTCAGAAGAAAATAATCATAGTTATTGTAAATTTTTAAAAAGAAAAATCTCAGATGTGTACTGCATTATAGATGAAATGTTTCCGTGTTTTTTTCAAAGAGACTGAAGAAAATATGAAGTATTTCCAACGATCGTCGGCAACGTTGCGGAAAGTGCTTACAGTGAATAGACGTGAATGCAAGACGCTTCTATGATTTTTGTTTGAAATGTAATTTATGTTATTTTACCGCCGCGGATTTTAGTTCGAAATTTGAAATATTTTTTCTAAAATCTTGGTGCGCACTTTCATTATACGTGTGCATAAATTGATATTCATTTTAAACTGTACATCATATAAATTACAGACATAATCGTAAACAGTAATATAAAAAAATTCTTCAAACTATTCTCAATACAGTGTCATGTACTTGTCATTGTACATTTAAGACCCTTCGACCCACCTTCCAGCGAAAATTTTTTGGACAACGTGTCTGGTGGTGAAACTATAACCTTCTTTATGCACAAGCTAATGACATAAATCGTACATAAATTTTTGAAAAAACCCATTGGTACAAGCCAACAAACTGGGTATCAAACTCTGGCCTCTTAACTCGAACTCGTGACTTTTGTTTTAAAAGAGCTAATTTCGTATAGGCAAATGCAATGTAGGACCCCACACATGATACGTGACGACCTGCAGAATGTTCCCCCCCATAGTGGGGTAGACAGAGGTCTTTACAGTTAAGTACTCAAGACCCTCTTTAAAACTTATCTAACGAGGCTTATCTAACGTGACGTCCAAAGACAACGTAATCAGCGGTGACTTATAAACACTTATATTCATAACACAAATGTTTGCCACAAGCGGGATTCTAATCAGCAACCCCAAATTTTTAAATAATTATCATGGTAACGTAATTTACTTCACGGCCTGTAAAAGTGCATCCCTTTATCTTGTCCCCTAAACGGGAGTTTTCGTAACCAACACGCTTACCGCCATCGCCAATACAAGCGGATTGGCGATGGCGTGTTACGATTTTGCTTAAGGCTCATCCCATGTCACGGCTCGAAATGGGCCTAAAGTCCCAAAGAAAAAATACATACGTAGATCGGGACTGCTATGATCCCAAAGTAAGTAGCTTAAGCGGTTGTGCTTTGGAATCAGAAACAAAGAAGGTACCACAAACACATAGACCCGAGGAAATGTAGGAAAAGTATTTTCTACATTGACTTCGACCGGGAATCGAACCCATGATCTCAGAGCTTGGTACACCATGAAAACGTGAGCCTGTGTACGCCTCTCGTTCACGGAGGTCTTATAAAATTATTTTGCGAAAACTGTTTTGTTATTTAAGGGCGATATCTAGCACCTTTTACAAATTATGGAGAGGCCCGAAGGCGGTTATAGGCTGTGAAATTCATTAATTGATTATAAATAACCTCTCGATTAATATTGAAGCGGGAGCGGTAGTGGGGTGGCAGGGATTTTGTTATTCAATTTGTTGCGAAACATTATCAAGAACTTTCATATCTACTTCAAGATTACTTCACCACTTATCAATTTTCAATCTCCACGCAATTTCCCATAGATCTGAAACGGCGTCTCTTAGCTTCATAACGTACAAAAAATCTATTAATGGTATCTATAAACGAACAAATATATTTATATCTGTATGTTTGATTACGTAACGGAACCTTTGATTATGATTTTGATTTATAATTGATTGATTATGAGATATATATATATATATATATATATATATATATATATATATATATATATATATATATATATATATATATATATATATATATATATATATATATATATATATATATATATATATATATATATATATATATATATATATATATATATACATATATATATATATATATATATATATATATATATATATATATATATATATATATATATATATATATATATATATATATATATATATATATATATATATATATATATATATATATAAAATTCGAAATTAGTTTTAAGAACTCTAATCCGGAATCTATTATATATATACTAGGCTATGCATGTGATTAATTAAAAATGACATCTGGGCTATACATTAGAACCTAGGCAACGTATCGAGTAAAATTATATCTCACTCACGTAGGCAAAACAGAACAAACGTCATTTCGCTAATGAGTTTCACGGATGGAGAGCCACATTAGGTCGCATTCAATTAACGTCATGATTAAATGCATTTTATAACAGACAGTTCGATTAAAATACAATTAAACACGCTACACCATAACACCCAAATCGTAGTAGAATTTGCCGCGATATTCGGAGTGAGACGTTTTCGAAAACAATTCGTAGTTTCTTGCATCTTTCTTGTTTTGCAACTTTCGTTACGACTTTGGAGTTTCGATTCCCGCTAGGCGATAAAATTTCTCTTTAACATTTGTACTAGACTCATGATTATTTATATTCTTCTATCAAGAGTCCACTGCTTAACACAGGCTTTCCTTCAAACTATAAATATATGTAAACATACATACATACATATCTATATATGCTATCCATACTAACATGATGTTTTTTGCATGGATATATCACAAACAGTGGGTAGCTGCTATTCCTGCAGCTTACAGTCCGCGACAGGATGTATATATGCTTACGCCGATACCTCACGGAAAGCTTTTCATAATCTATACACACAATCAAGATAAGGCACTATAATTTAATCCCAACGGCATGACGTTGGCAACTCTTGGATCTCCTATTTTGCGTCTACAACATGTTTGATACAGGATCTGGTAACAAGTTGCTAGATGTGGCCCAGCCATGGGCTGTGGAGGTATTGTTTGCTTCATTGCATTCGCACCACTCTCCTTGCCTTCCACAGCCGAGGTTGAGTTGAAAAAAATCTCAACCATACCTCCGCCTACCCAGTATTAAAAAAATTGTATAAAGATATTCAAAAAAATATTCAAAAAGTTACCGATCTGATCCGACTGTGAAGATGATGATTTTCTTGAAGTTTTGAAAAGAGTGTTTGTTGGATCCCGAAGTTGCAGGTATTGAGTCGGTCGCCGTCTTTATTATATGAACACATCCTCAGACTGTAACAAATAAAGTGGCTAATTTGTACGGGGTAACAACAAAACGTTGTAGCCCGTACAAATCCACTTCGTTAATTTTTAGTATGTGCGAAAGCCACTTATCTCTGTGCTTTACTAATTAAACGGTTGGGAGATTCATTGTGTAATTAGCGGTTTAAATAACGCATGATTAAACACCATATTTAAAATTTAACAACATTATGCCTAAAACTACGACCTCCGCGGACAAGTGGCGTATACACCGGTTTTCTAGGTGTCGCTAGCTCAGAGGTCGTGGCCTGGATGACCTGGTGGGTCAACGTAGAAAACAAAATAAAAAAATATCTTCACGCCATTCGTAATACTAGTGTAAACAGAGTCTAGACAATTAAGTACTTCTCGAACACATTTTTTGGAACTATGTGATAGGTGGTGAGCCTGTCGCCGTCTTTACACCTAAGCCGACGACATCAACGTACATAAGTTTTGTAAAAACACATTAACAGAAGCCACCTGGGGATGGAACGCGGGTCTCGTGGACTCGAATTCCGATCACCCGAATATTCGGGCTATCATGACGTCAATGTAGAAAAACACATTGTCTATACTGTCTCGAGTCTGGGTGTTTGTGGTACCTTCGTTAATTTTGTACATGACACAAGTGTTTTAATTACTTTCTTTAAGATCAGAGCAATATATATGATGTTGTCACAATCAATATACGTTTATGGCAATCTATGTATGTGTGCGTATGTCAATAGCTACTGTAAAGTAAGTTAGACAACTGGGCAAACGTCTCTTCTTACTAATACACTTTTAGAAAAATCAGAGCAGGAAAATGCCCCCACACGCCTCTATACTAGCAACCTTATATAGTATTCGACCGATTTCGGCAACACAATTTTACAACCTTAACACATCAACGAAGTTATTTGGTTTTTTTTTCTTGGTCTGTCTCAAACACGCATGTAGAGAGGAAACTTTTCCTTTAACTAACCGCGCACCGGTTTCAGCACCCTAAAATGAATAAATTAAATTGTATTAACAATTTTCGTAACGCCGCTAGAGAATCCAGCTCTTATCTTTCCATTTCTATGGTGAGTTTCTACCACGGCTGGTGCTATAACTATTCTATTAAGCACCAGATCAAATGAAAAAAAGGTCACGTAAACATGTATCAAAACAGATAAATCATGTATCTGTTTTGATTCTGTACTATATAAATATATTTTAAATAAAAAAATGTATTTCCTGCCACAAATACAATAATCCCAAACATAATGTGATAATTAATTTTGTTTTCCTGTGCTACAAATTTACTCAAGGGGCCTTTTGTTAAATTATACAAAGAAGCTTCTGAGGCTTTCATCCACTTAGCTTCGAATAAAATCGTCGATCAGAAAAAGTAAAAAGCCTTCGGAAGCAATTAATTTCTTTATTTATTTGAGTCCCCAATAATTTATGCAAAGAAGTTTATATTGTGTCTTCTGAAACATTTTAATTCGAGAAGTGAGCGATGTGAAAGCATCAATATTTTCAGTGGCGGTTTTAATACGAATTTGATTTAGTAATAGTGTTTGTAAATCTCAATTTAGTTAATTAAATACACTCGATTGTTGTCTCGTAGTAGAACTCTTAGTGTGTATTTCAATTTTGTTTCTTTCAATTTGTATTTGAATATTTAGTCGGTATTTTTTACTTATCATTTACGAGTTACTTATCATTTTGTTTTAGAATATGCTTTGATCTTTGCTTCCTTCAAAAGGCTGTAAAGTGTGATAAAACTTTCCAAAAAAGAGGATAAATAGTGAGTTTTTTCTCCGCCAGAGAAGCTTCATTACGAAACCATGGCAGTTTCAAAAATTATGACTTTTCTGAAAGAAAAATAAAGATTTTGATTTTGAAGTAGCGACAACAGTATCTTATGTCTATTTAGTAAGTATATAGAATAAACACTATTGTGATTTCTTGGTGAAACTCCAACTTACATGTACATTTCACAAATTATAGTACGTAGGTGATTTTTTTTATTACACGAATTTTTTTAATACTATAGTCAAAAAAAGAAAGCGAAAGTTGCAAAAGAGGTATATAAGGATAGTGACACTTAGCGATCTGTTCTCTCTGGCTACCGCGTCAGGGATTGTGCGTGAAGATAAGTAAGTATAGTCAAAAAAGTTGATTTGACCCCTACTTTACCGGGTTTGATTTTGGTAAAATGTCACGACAGCCGAGTGGTTGGGTGATTGGAATTTCGAGTCAGGAGACCCGAGTTCGATTCCCGGCTCGTACCAATGGGTTTATTCAAAAACTTTTGAAAAAATTTGTCGTTGGCTTAGGCATAAAAACGGCTACGGGCTCTCCACCTGTCACGTTGTCCCGAAAATATCTTCGATGGAAGGAGGGGTCGAAGAGAGAGACGAGAGAAAAAGGTAGACCTCTGTCTACCCCGGTATTGGGAATGGTGTGAAGATATTCAATTTTAATTTATATTTGATTTTGGGACAACGTGACAGGTGGTAGTAAGTCTATCGTCGTCTAAGTGCCCAAATCAATGATACAAGTCGTATGTAAGTATGTAAAAAACTCTTACTATTTACTAGAGTACCTGTTCTTCCCGTTTGTGTCGACAGAGGCGATGTAGAAAAAATTTCAGAAGAATTTTTTGTCTAGTAATTTTATATTAAACTTAAATTAAGTTTAATTAAATTAAATTTAATATTAATTCAACCAATTTAACAATATGTATAAAAATACAGAAATTTTTCAAAACTTCCTTCGAAGCGTATTAATTATTGGTCCGAACCATTAGATAATCAATTCATATACGATAAAAAATTATTTTATATGTTAAATCATATATTTTGCAACAAATAAATTTAACTGACTTTGCTATTATTTATTCATAAAATATTATAACAGTAGAAAATATACGTATAAGTATATTTTCTGTGGTAGAGCCACGCACCAGATTTTGTTGTTGCATGAATGGGCCGGCTCGACCGGGGAAGTACCACGGTCTCACAGAATACCGGCGTGAAGTAGAAGTTTAACAATTTTCTGCGTTTCGTCTGGTGAGTGCAGGTAACCGGAGGCCCACATTTTCTCAAAGGTCGGCAACACATCTGCTATGCCTCTGGTATTGCGGGTGTTCATAGGCGGCGGTAATCACTTACCATCACGTGAGCATCCTGCTCGTTTGCCTCCCTTTTCTGAAAAAAAGTATATACAAAATCGGCCTGTGAAGGATCACCAGCTAAGCCTGAACGTAGGCCTCTCCCATAATATATCATACATTTTAAGAGGCCATTTAATTAGAAGTTTCATTTTTGATATTTGTAGTGCTAACTAAGAATACATACATATAAACTGACATTTCTTTATAGTATGTCTTTTGTCAAAAACTTCACTTATAATAAATAAATATTTTCATGCATTTCCCCATACAGGAATAGACAGAGGTCTATATAATTAAATCCTTTTGATCCACCTTTCACTGAAAATTTCTTTTTGGACAACGAGACAGGTGATGAGCCTGTCGTCGTCGTTATTTCCTAACCACGTTTTGGAGAAAAAAAAACCTGGTACGAGCTTACCACCTGGGGATTGAACTCGGGTCTTTTGAAATGAATTCTGATTACCCAGCCACTCGGCTATGGTGAGAATCGATATTTTTTGGGTAATGGGAATTCGAAACAGGAGACTCATGTTCGATTCCAGGAGGAAAGCTCGTAGTAATGAAATTTCCAAAACGTGTATACGATTTGTAACTTAATTAATTATATCTTAACGATTAATAATGTAATCTCAGATAAGCTGCCATTAAAAATGAGTCAAAATTACTAATGTTGGGAAATGCGCAAAGAACTGCTCAACCAACTATTTTTTTTTATTCTAAAGACGGGTAAACTCTTGACTTCCATCAAGCATGCAGGCATAAATGAGGGTTATGCAGGAGTGAGTTTACTTATGAGGAGGCTGTGTACTGTGTGTGTCTTTGAATAGTTAAGGTTGTATGTCTCTCTCTCTCTCTCTCTCTCTCTCTCTCTCTCTCTCTCTCTCTCTCTCTCTCTCTCTCTCTCTCTCTCTCTCTCTCTCTCTCTCTCTCTCTCTCTCTCTCTCTCTCTCTCTCTCTCTCTCTCTCTCTCTCTCTCTCTCTCTCTCTCTCTCTCTCTCTCTCTCTCTCTCTCTCTCTCTCTCTCTCTCTCTCTCTCTCTCTCTCTCTCTCTCTCTCTCTCTCTCTCTCTCTCTCTCTCTCTCTCTCTCTCTCTCTCTCTCTCTCTCTCTCTCTCTCTCTCTCTCTCTCTCTCTCTCTCTCTCTCTCTCTCTCTCTCTCTCTCTCTCTCTCTCTCTCTCTCTCTCTCTCTCTCTCTCTCTCTCTCTCTCTCTCTCTCTCTCTCTCTCTCTCTCTCTCTCTCTCTCTCTCTCTCTCTCTCTCTCTCTCTCTCTCTCTCTCTCTCTCTCTCTCTCTCTCTCTCTCTCTCTCTCTCTCTCTCTCTCTCTCTCTCTCTCTCTCTCTCTCTCTCTCTCTCTCTCTCTCTCTCTCTCTCTCTCTCTCTCTCTCTCTCTCTCTCTCTCTCTCTCTCTCTCTCTCTCTCTCTCTCTCTCTCTCTCTCTCTCTCTCTCTCTCTCTCTCTCTCTCTCTCTCTCTCTCTCTCTCTCTCTCTCTCTCTCTCTCTCTCTCTCTCTCTCTCTCTCTCTCTCTCTCTCTCTCTCTCTCTCTCTCTCTCTCTCTCTCTCTCTCTCTCTCTCTCTCTCTCTCTCTCTCTCTCTCTCTCTCTCTCTCTCTCTCTCTCTCTCTCTCTCTCTCTCTCTCTCTCTCTCTCTCTCTCTCTCTCTCTCTCTCTCTCTCTCTCTCTCTCTCTCTCTCTCTCTCTCTCTCTCTCTCTCTCTCTCTCTCTCTCTCTCTCTCTCTCTCTCTCTCTCTCTCTCTCTCTCTCTCTCTCTCTCTCTCTCTCTCTCTCTCTCTCTCTCTCTCTCTCTCTCTCTCTCTCTCTCTCTCTCTCTCTCTCTCTCTCTCTCTCTCTCTCTCTCTCTCTCTCTCTCTCTCTCTCTCTCTCTCTCTCTCTCTCTCTCTCTCTCTCTCTCTCTCTCTCTCTCTCTCTCTCTCTCTCTCTCTCTCTCTCTCTCTCTCTCTCTCTCTCTCTCTCTCTCTCTCTCTCTCTCTCTCTCTCTCTCTCTCTCTCTCTCTCTCTCTCTCTCTCTCTCTCTCTCTCTCTCTCTCTCTCTCTCTCTCTCTCTCTCTCTCTCTCTCTCTCTCTCTCTCTCTCTCTCTCTCTCTCTCTCTCTCTCTCTCTCTCTCTCTCTCTCTCTCTCTCTCTCTCTCTCTCTCTCTCTCTCTCTCTCTCTCTCTCTCTCTCTCTCTCTCTCTCTCTCTCTCTCTCTCTCTCTCTCTCTCTCTCTCTCTCTCTCTCTCTCTCTCTCTCTCTCTCTCTCTCTCTCTCTCTCTCTCTCTCTCTCTCTCTCTCTCTCTCTCTCTCTCTCTCTCTCTCTCTCTCTCTCTCTCTCTCTCTCTCTCTCTCTCTCTCTCTCTCTCTCTCTCTCTCTCTCTCTCTCTCTCTCTCTCTCTCTCTCTCTCTCTCTCTCTCTCTCTCTCTCTCTCTCTCTCTCTCTCTCTCTCTCTCTCTCTCTCTCTCTCTCTCTCTCTCTCTCTCTCTCTCTCTCTCTCTCTCTCTCTCTCTCTCTCTCTCTCTCTCTCTCTCTCTCTCTCTCTCTCTCTCTCTCTCTCTCTCTCTCTCTCTCTCTCTCTCTCTCTCTCTCTCTCTCTCTCTCTCTCTCTCTCTCTCTCTCTCTCTCTCTCTCTCTCTCTCTCTCTCTCTCTCTCTCTCTCTCTCTCTCTCTCTCTCTCTCTCTCTCTCTCTCTCTCTCTCTCTCTCTCTCTCTCTCTCTCTCTCTCTCTCTCTCTCTCTCTCTCTCTCTCTCTCTCTCTCTCTCTCTCTCTCTCTCTCTCTCTCTCTCTCTCTCTCTCTCTCTCTCTCTCTCTCTCTCTCTCTCTCTCTCTCTCTCTCTCTCTCTCTCTCTCTCTCTCTCTCTCTCTCTGTCTCTCTCTCTCTCTCTCTCTCTCTCTCTCTCTCTATCTCTCTCTCTCTCTCTCTCTCTCTCTCTCTCTCTCTCTCTCTCTCTCTCTCTAAGCTGTATAGATAGTCAATGTCATTAGAGAAATTGATTATTGTTTTTTTTGCAAAGTGGTGGACTGCTGGCTGGAGTCATGATGATGATGAGAAAGAATATCTGAGTTAACGATAACGATAACCTACTGTCTACTAACTTTCTGTCTGCGTGATCGGAATTTGAATCTGGAGACTTGCGTTCGATTCCCAGGAGGAATTAAAGAGAAAACTCACCGGTACGCACTAGAAACACTTTTTCGAAAAGCAATAAGTAACTGAACGATTTTTATCGTTGGCTTGGACATAAAGGCGTCGACGGGCTCACCACCTGTCACTTTGTCCCGAAAATATCTTCGGTGGAAGGTGGTTCAAAGGGACTTAATTGTCTAAACTACACCTCTGTCTACCCCTGTATTGGGAATTGCGTGAAGATATTTATTTTGTATTATTTATTTATTTGATTGCCTAAGAACAGTTACTTAACACTCAATTTATTATTTCTCTCTCTCTCTCTCTCTCTCTCTCTCTCTAAGCTGTATAGATAGTCAATGTCATTAGAGAAATTGATCATTGTTTTTTTTGCAAAGTGGTGGACTGCTGGCTAACGATAACGATAACCTACTGTCTACTAACTTTCTGTATGCGTGATCGGAATTTGAATCTGGAGACTTGCGTTCGATTTCCAGGAGGAATTAAAGAGAAAACTCACCGGTACGCACTAGAAACACTTTTTCGAAAAGCAATAAGTAACTGAACGATTTTTATCGTTGGCTTGGACATAAAGGCGTCGACGGGCTCACCACCTGTCACGTTGTCCCGAAAATATCTTCGGTGGAAGGTGGTTCAAAGGGACTTAATTGTCTAGACTACACCTCTGTCTACCCCTGTATTGGGAATTGCGTGAAGATATTTATTTTGTATTATTTATTTATTTGATTGCCTAAGAACAGTTACTTAAAACTCAATTTATTATCTCTCTCTCTCTCTCTCTCTCTAAGCTGTATAGATAGTCAATGTCATTACAGAAATTGATCATTGTTTTTTTTGCAAAGTGGTGGACTGCTGGCTGGAGTCATGATGATGATGAGAAAGAATATCTGAGTTAACGATAACGATAACCTACTGTCTACTAACTTTCTGTCTGCGTGATCGGAATTTGAATCTGGAGACTTGCGTTCGATTCCCAGGAGGAATTAAAGAGAAAACTCACCGGTACGCACTAGAAACACTTTTTCGAAAAGCAATAAGTAACTGAACGATTTTTATCGTTGGCTTGGACATAAAGGCGTCGACGGGCTCACCACCTGTCACGTTGTCCTGAAAATATCTTCGGTGGAAGGTGGGTCAAAGGGACTTAATTGTCTAGACTACACCTCTGTCTACCCCTGTATTGGGAATTGCGTGAAGATATTTATTTTGTATTATTTATTTATTTGATTGCCTAAGAACAGTTACTTAAAACTCAATTTATTATCTCTCTCTCTCTCTCTAAGCTGTATAGATAGTCAATGTCATTAGAGAAATTGATCATTGTTTTTTGCAAAGTGGTGGACTGCTGGCTGGAGTCATGATGATGATAAGAAAGAATATCTGAGATAACGATAACGATAACCTACTGTCTACTAACCTACAGTCTGCGTGATCGGAATTTGAATCTGGAGACTTGCGTTCGATTCCCAGGAGGAATTAAAGAGAAAACTCACCGGTACACACTAGAAACACTTTTTCGAAAAGCAATAAGTAACTGAACGATTTTTATCGTTGGCTTGGACATAAAGGCGTCGACGGGCTCACCACCTGTCACGTTGTCCTGAAAATATCTTCGGTGGAAGGTGGGTCAAAGGGACTTAATTGTCTAGACTACACCTCTGTCTACCCCTGTATTGGGAATTGCGTGAAGATATTTATTTTGTATTATTTATTTATTTGATTGCCTAAGAACAGTTACTTAAAACTCAATTTATTATCTCTCTCTCTCTCTAAGCTGTATAGATAGTCAATGTCATTAGAGAAATTGATTATTGTTTTTTTTGCAAAGTGGTGGACTGCTGGCTGGAGTCATGATGATGATGAGAAAGAATATCTGAGTTAACGATAACGATAACCTACTGTCTACTAACTTTCTGTCTGCGTGATCGGAATTTGAATCTGGAGACTTGCGTTCGATTCCCAGGAGGAATTAAAGAGAAAACTCACCGGTACGCACTAGAAACA
This sequence comes from Sericinus montela, assembly GCA_029286605.1. Taxonomy (NCBI): domain Eukaryota; kingdom Metazoa; phylum Arthropoda; class Insecta; order Lepidoptera; family Papilionidae; genus Sericinus; species Sericinus montela. The sequence goes on along the minus strand of JAGSMR010000042.1, from coordinate 651,545 downwards.
CTTTTTCGAAAAGCAATAAGTAACTGAACGATTTTTATCGTTGGCTTTGACACTAAAACGGTGATAGGATTTCCCACCTGTCACCTCCCTGACTATTGGGAAGGCGCGAAAATAGTAATAACAAAAAAAATCATATCAGTTATTGAAAACAAAGATAAAGTACTATAAAAATCATGTATACTAATTCCATCATGTTTCTCGTTTCTAAACTTTTAGTGTAACCAACGCTACGATCTTTTTGTTTTTGACTTACATTAAGTTTGTTCTTTGTTAACTTTCTTACCTCAATTAATTTCTTTCTCCTTGTACGAATCTAACTTTGTTCTTAAGAAAGTTTAAGTATTAGTCACAAATGACAGAAAGTTGTAGTAGTTTTGACAGGCAAGGAAAATGAAGACGTGAACCAAATTGTATTTTGTCGAATCTATTATAAGAAACGTTAAGTGTATTACGTGGTGCTTAATAACAAGGAAAGAAAGAGATTTTATTTGGCACATGCATCACACACAAGCAATTTACATAAAACAAATTTAATAGAAACCGAAAAAAATACACGAAGAAATCATGAAACAGGGCATTTACTCCTTGTTATAAACAATATGGTAAAATTAAACAAAAAACATTAAAAAAACAAACAAAAAACTAATCCACAATATTAAAAGAAAAACAAATAACTAGACTATAAGGAGTAAGGCATAAATAATTTTATACCCCTATATTATTCCTCTTTATATAATTATCTTATTGTCTAATTATATTATGATACCTCTCTATATAATTATCTTATTGTCTTTACCCCTGACTATCGATGTGTTGGGAAACGCGTGACGACAAAAACTTCCCAAATAAAAATTTTCTATCTTTAACCACGACATTCAATTATACCTATGTCATGTATAAATAAATATAGATCTTCACGCGATTCCCCATATAGAGGTAGACAGAGGTCTAGTCTAGACAATTAAGTCCCTTCGAACCACCTTCCACCGAAGATATTTTCGGGACAACGTGACAGGTGGTGAGCCCGTCGCCGCCTTTATGTCCAAGCCAACGATGAAATTCGTACATAAGTTTTTTTGAAAAACTCATTGGTACTGCCACCTGGGGATGGAACTCGGGTCTCACGACTCGAAATTCCGACCACCCAACAACTCGGCTATCGTGACTTTTTAAAGATAAGTTTAAAATAAATTTTACGCAAATCTCCAAAATACATGGTTTTAGGTAAAAAAAAAATGACGCGAAGATGAAGCTGCAAGGGTCAGCATTATTATTTGTATGTTTTTTTAAAAAGATTTACATGCGCAATGGTAGCTTTACTAATTAGTATTTTATAATTATACCTCATATTCTTAATAGGAACTAATTCCAAATATCATCAAAGTTGAAACAAAACAGAGAAATCACTCTTTAGCTGCGTAACTCAGTGTCGTTAACTAAGGCAATTAATAGCTCCCTCGAGTGGAATTTCCTATTTCGATTGAAGCTTGCTTTAAGCAGTAATTTTGGATGTTTTTCTTATATATCTATATCTTATTATGAGTGATTTTGTGAAGACGAATGGCGAACAAAATATTCTGCGCGAAAGTTAACTACAATAGGGGCGAGGTAGGCCGCGGCTAACTTTCGAAGACTATTTGAGCAAACTGCTCGAAGAGGGGAGAAAGGTGAAGAAAATGATGAATGTCAAAAGATGCGGAAGAGTTATTATAAAGGATTGTAATACTCGGCGACCTGTTCTCTCGAGATACCCTGTCATGGACTATGGGTGAAGATATTCGTATTTCATTATGGTATTTAGAAGCCCTCGTCGTGTGACCGGTGCAACAGTAAGGTGGATGATGCGGTGAATCAAACACAATACCGCAATCAAATTTGACACAACTGAGTTGATATTCTGTATAAAAGTTTTTCCCTTAATCGCTTACGACATTTGAAGAAAGAATGTGGTGGCATATTCTTACGCAGTAATCACACAGCTAAGATTGGTTATTTAAAACAATTAAATAAACAAACTTAAAATACAATTTAAAGAAAGTGTGGCCGTATGAACGACTTTTATGAAATAAACATTAAATTTAAATACTTAGAATTCGCGTTTCACAAAGAATGAATGCATTCGATGTCGCCTTTTGAAACAAGTCACGTTTTGAACACTGTATTTTTCACTGCACCTGTCAAATGCAAAATTTTGGAATACTCTACATTTCCCACCTTTGGTATATTAATGAGGGACATGGCTGTAATAAATCAAACAAATAAATGGTACCTTCGTTATTACTGATTCCATAACCCGAGGGCTTAAACTACTTACTTTGGGATCAGAACAAGAAACGTATGTGATATTGTTCCTATTTATGTATGATTAATATCTATGAATCATTGTTTTAGAAAAAAGATGGCGACGGGATCACCACTTGTCACGTTGTTCCAAAATTGTCCTCGGTGGAAGGTAGGTCGAAAGGGCTTTATTGTCTAGACGTCTGTATATCCCGGTATTGGAATAGGCGTGATGATATTTATATTTATTTTATAAGAAATAGTATTTAAAATGCTATACAACAAGGTAGCCAAATATTGATGAAGAAAATTCTTATATACTACTTATTTTCTGAATATTCTGACTTTAACGTAAAGAACATTAATTTACTTCCTTATTAAAAATCGACCGACAAAATGAGATAAAATTTAAATGACTTTATGAGGTTACTTCACTTCTTTTATGAAACAGATTTAAGACGTTAATATTTTTTCGTTAACCGAATGGCTCGGAGACCATTAAAGATGCCATGATGTCTAAAATGCCGACCGCGTCATGAATGAATAAAGCTTTATCGTCCGATTAAGATGTAAAATAATTGTCTTGCCTTCTACTGATCTATTTAGAAGTTTATGGTTTTTACTTCAGTATAAAAAAAGTCAAGATATCCTAGTGGTTGGAGGATCGGACTTATATATGATTTAAATCGTTGGCTTAGACATAAAAAGACGGCGACTGGTCCACCACCATTCACGTTGTCTCAAAAATGTCTTCGGTGAGACGTGACTTAATTGTCTTGACCTCTTTCTTCCCAAGTAATGGGAATGGCGTGAATATATTTAACAACAAAATCTTTTTTTGGACGATTTTACCTAAAAGTACTAAAAAAATTGCTATAATTCTTAGTGCCACTTCTAAATAAAGTCTAAAATTTTTACATATAATTTAACTTTCTTTTTGCTTTTCCTCGTACTTTTCAACTTTTGTGTTGCGATATACTTTAATAGTTGGATAATCATAACATGTATCACAATCCCCACCGAGGTAAAACAATAATATTATCAAAATAATTTGCCTCTTGCCTAATTCTAACCTTTAATTCTTAGTTACAGAGACAGCAATATTTATTGTTTAAAAACAATTTCCTTAAATAATAAGTGATAATATTATACAGATAAAAGTAACGTTGAGTTAAAAAAGATTATTAAAAATATAAAAAGGAAGAGAAAGAAGGGAGAAGAACTTAAGCTGTGATAGCTGAGTGGTTCTGTGATCCGATTTAAGTTCCTAGAAGTGCCTTAAAAATATATGAACTTCTTGTAAACATTAAATTGGATCCAACATGGTGACGGTACTTATGCGATTTTCTAATTTATAATAAATAAATAAATAAAATAAATATCTTCACGTACTTCCCAATACAGGGGTAGGCAGAGGTCTAGTCAGGTAGTAGACAGTAGTAGACAGGTGGTGAGCCCGTCGCCGCCTTTATGTCCAACCCAACGATGAAATTCGTACATAAGTTTTTGAAAAACTCATTGGTACTGCCACCTGGGGATCGAACTCGGGTCTCTCGACTCGAAATTCCGACCACCCAACCACTCGGCTATAGTGACTTAGGCACACACATAGAAAGGCATATATTCTCTATAACATATAAAAACATACATACTTAATATATAACCTAGCGGGAGAGACAGACGTAGTCCTGCCCCAGAATCTGCATGCAGCGCCACTTACCGTCCTAAAGTAAATCTAACCAACAAACACAAAGAAAAATCATCAAAATCAGTCCAGATGTTTAGGAAGAGTTTACTTTTAAACCTCCAGAGGAACGACTGACGTGGACGTGTGGCGCACACACCGGTTTTCAAGGTGGCGCCAGCTCTGAGGTCCCGTGTTCGATTCTCAGACAGGTCAATGAAGAAGATAATTTTTCTACATTTTCTCGGAATTGCGGTGAGGGTTTCGGGGTGTTTGCGGTACCCTCGCCGTTTTTGATTTCATAAGAGTTATGGAATCAGAAATGACGAGGTACTTTAGCTACTTATTTATTTATTATTTGGGATCAAAGTAATATGTATGTATGTAATAGTCTCCCTATCTTTGCGTGTATTTCTTCATATATGTATTTAGAGACTAACACATATAACTTTATTAACATATAATTCATATTATTCCTACTTAACTTCTTATTATTTCTGCGATGTGGAGTTAATGATAACAAATCAAATCAAATCAAGTATTCATCGCCATAAGAACATACATTCGTTTATCGACAGTCATTTTTAATCTACCACCGTTTCGTAATGAGGTTCCTCTAGCGGAGAAGAAACAGGCGAAAGAAACTCCGTAGGTATCCTCTTTTTTGGCCAATATTTTTACAATATAATGCATTATACAAGTATAATGTGATATTTCCTAGAAATAGCTTGGGAGCGATCACCTCATTCCCAGGGGTCACTGTCATTAATATATTCATTAATATTATAATAACCCTTCCTATAAAGCTTTTCTTTAATAAATTTCTTAAACCTGCTAATAGACAGGCTTAGCACATTTACTGGGACTTTGTTGTAGAAGCGTATACACCACCCTAAGAACGAGTTACTTACTCTATGGAGTAAGGATAACAACGAGTCTCTCTCGAGATCTCTATGGAACAGTATTGTATGCTCATTAGTTATACAGATTCAACATAATACCGACACCGAGCTCTCACAAGATACTTTTAAAAGATCTCACAAGATAAGATAACGAGATAATTTTAAGGATAATGTACTTGTGAGAGCAAAAATTAACAATATTATCAATTTAAATAAATAATACATACGCCGACTGGGAAAACGGCATAAGTTGCTCAAATTAAAAGTAGCTAAAGCACTTGTGAAATGAAATCGTAAATCAAATGCAAACTATTAGTTCACGCACAGCTCTAGTCTATATAAAGCCCTTGTCATACGTAAGTATTTAGGCGTTAAAAACGTCTAGTTTCTTGAGACTCGAAAGAGGAAATGAAAGAATTCACATTTTACATAGATTTTTTATTTTATGTACAAAAGTATTTCAACTGCATCTGCGAATTCCGAAACTTTTTACAAAGCTCTTAGAAGAACTATTTTAAAACCTTTTTTGTTCGAATTCTTTATATTTTTCGAGCTTTCGCCATCGGAATATTTTTCAGCTCAAAACACCTATTGTAAGAAGTTTCATTCATCGATATTTAATGTTAATAAAACAGGTAATAATACCTGTTATAATAAGTAATGAAATTTCACAGAGAAAAATAATAATACCGTCTCAGTTTCAACCACAAATGAGATGAGTTATCGCATATTTTAATGAAAGCAATAATTTACATTTACATAACGCTCATACATTGACAATGTCTCCCTAATTATGTATCTGTAATTCGCAGCAGCTGCAAATCGAAATTTATGATCGATTGTGTGCAATCTGTTTATAATATGATATATTTTAATGTGTATTACGTTATGAGATAATATTATTGTACTTAAAGCTTGTCTTACTTAAGACGTTATCATCATCACCACTTTTATTAAATTTAAAATAAGAATATATATCGGAGTGGATTTGCGTAAATTGTTAGCATTAACCTTGTAGAAACCTTTAATCGATAGGTGGTTTAATCAAACTTTACTTAATTTACTTTCAAAAAAGATTATATGTATGTAAGGATCGTGACACTTGGCGATCTGTTCTCTCTGGCTACACCGTCAAGGACGCAAAGTTTGCGTAAAGTTAAATAAATAAAAAAAATGTTATGATAATGTTTATTCAGCACAAAATCACTCCACCTTACCCGAATGCCTATGCAAGCTGAGGATCACGTTATAGAGTATTCCTTGCGGTAACTTGTCCCAATCTTGAATAGTGGCTTTCTTGAACTCCTGCACTATCTGGGATCACTACTAACGAGGCTATCGGGTCTTCTTATTCCTCTATTGTTACTCACAATAAAAGAGTTACACTGAGGAGTCAATTTTTCTTTTTCCTTATTTTAAGCGAATTCTTTGCACTTACTCCACTCATTCCTGCACACCGTAATATTCGCATAATACTTAAGTGAGATCATTGAAATGGCTACTAGGAGTAGCTATCGAACATCGATATAAGTACCGTCCAGACGGCACTAACTTGTACGTATTGGTTCAACGAGGTTTCGTTTCAATATACGACGTCACGGAAATTGCAAGTGCATTCAGCCGTGACCGACTTTTCTAAAAGTTTAAACGTGTTTAAAATTAATTAAAATTATCACAAAATTGTATTCAAGGCCTGTTTTAAAATTAATTAAAATTATCACAAAATTGTATTCAAGGCCTGTTTTAAAATTAATTAAAATTATCACAAAATTGTATTCAAGGCCTGTTTTAAAATTAATTAAAATTATCACAAAATTGTATTCAAGGCCTGTTTTAAAATTAATTAAAATTATCACAAAATTGTATTCAAGGCCTGTTTTAAAATTAATTAAAATTATCACAAAATTGTATTCAAGGCCTGTTTTAAAATTAATTAAAATTATCACAAAATTGTATTCAAGGCCTGTTTTAAAATTAATTAAAATTATCACAAAATTGTATTCAAGGCCTGTTTTAAAATTAATTAAAATTATCACAAAATTGTATTCAAGGCCTGTTTTAAAATTAATTAAAATTATCACAAAATTGTATTCAAGGCCTGTTTTAAAATTAATTAAAATTATCACAAAATTGTATTCAAGGCCTGTTTTAAAATTAATTAAAATTATCACAAAATTGTATTCAAGGCCTGTTTTAAAATTAATTATAAACTATCTATCTTAAAGTACAAATTGCCATATAAGACACTAAGACTTTTATACCTATCCTTGGCTGACTCTGTCATTGGCTATGGATTAATTACTTATGGCAGAACACACAAAACTTACATAGAGGATATATATAGACCATATAAATTAAGAGCTATAAACTATCTATCTTAAAGTACAAATTGCCATATAAGACACTAAGACTTTTATACCTATCCTTGGCTGACTCTGTCATTGGCTATGGATTAATTACTTATGGCAGAACACACAAAACTTACATAGAGGATATATATAGACCATATAAATTAAGAGCTATAAACTATCTATCTTAAAGTACAAATTGCCATATAAGACACTAAGACTTTTATACCTATCCTTGGCTGACTCTGTCATTGGCTATGGATTAATTACTTATGGCAGAACACACAAAACTTACATAGAGGATATATATAGACCATATAAATTAAGAGCTATAAACTATCTATCTTAAAGTACAAATTGCCATATAAGACACTAAGACTTTTATACCTATCCTTGGCTGACTCTGTCATTGGCTATGGATTAATTACTTATGGCAGAACACACAAAACTTACATAGAGGATATATATAGACCATATAAATTAAGAGCTATAAACTATCTATCTTAAAGTACAAATTGCCATATAAGACACTAAGACTTTTATACCTATCCTTGGCTGACTCTGTCATTGGCTATGGATTAATTACTTATGGCAGAACACACAAAACTTACATAGAGGATATATATAGACCATATAAATTAAGAGCTATAAACTATCTATCTTAAAGTACAAATTGCCATATAAGACACTAAGACTTTTATACCTATCCTTGGCTGACTCTGTCATTGGCTATGGATTAATTACTTATGGCAGAACACACAAAACTTACATAGAGGATATATATAGACCATATAAATTAAGAGCTATAAACTATCTATCTTAAAGTACAAATTGCCATATAAGACACTAAGACTTTTATACCTATCCTTGGCTGACTCTGTCATTGGCTATGGATTAATTACTTATGGCAGAACACACAAAACTTACATAGAGGATATATATAGACCATATAAATTAAGAGCTATAAACTATCTATCTTAAAGTACAAATTGCCATATAAGACACTAAGACTTTTATACCTATCCTTGGCTGACTCTGTCATTGGCTATGGATTAATTACTTATGGCAGAACACACAAAACTTACATAGAGGATATATATAGACCATATAAATTAAGAGCTATAAACTATCTATCTTAAAGTACAAATTGCCATATAAGACACTAAGACTTTTATACCTATCCTTGGCTGACTCTGTCATTGGCTATGGATTAATTACTTATGGCAGAACACACAAAACTTACATAGAGGATATATATAGACCATATAAATTAAGAGCTATAAACTATCTACCTTAAAGTACAAATTGCCATATAAGACACTAAGACTTTTATACCTATCCTTGGCTGACTCTGTCATTGGCTATGGATTAATTACTTATGGCAGAACACACAAAACTTACATAGAGGATATATATAGACTACAATGTAAAATCTTAAAAATGATTATACCTCTAAATATTAAAAACCGTTTAATGTATAATAACAAAACCCTTTTTAGCTACTGTAAAGTCATTAACATATACGACAAAATTAAATTGTTATGTTTGAATGAAATTAATAACACAGGTTTACTTAAACGATCACTACACTTAAGAGACATAAATGTAAAAAACATACATATACTTCCGAAATACAAGAATGTTTATGGTAAAAGAACTTCACAATATGTACTAACTGAAATCATTAATGAATTGCCGAAGAAATGGCAAAACATTATTGTAAATTCGGAAAAACCTAACTTAAAATCATATTATCTCACAAATCAGCCGGGGTGCCCCGATTGATTGATAATTGTATTTTATCATGCTTTGATTTGCTTTATATTATTTTCCCTTCTGTTTTTGGATTTTAAATATGTCATTTTTAATTATATCTGACGACTTTCATCGTATATTTTTGAACGTCGACTCTGCATCACAGATAAACCCTAAAGGTTTGAGTGCTGTACTTAATCAATTTTTTTTGTAATTTTGTACAATAAAATTAAAAAAAAATTACTAGATTCTAAAAGTTTTAGTTTTTTAGTTTCCCGTGGGTGCTGTAAAAGATGACTAAAAAGTCTTTAAAAAGTGTTAAAAATACCATAGGCTACCGATAGATGGCATAACCATCTTGCAAAATAACAGACCGAAATCATGAAAATTGTAATGGACAGATGTTAGACGATATCTAAGGTGTAAAATAGTAGTAGCTGTACCAGGTACTGCTATTGCCTGTAAGGGGAAGACCCCTTAAGTGAGACCTTACTTGAGAAGCAATGTACTACATTATTCGCGGAATTGAATTCCGGACAGGTTCCGGGACGTTTAGCCATTAACTTTATGTATTAAAATAGGTTATCAGATAAAACAGATCTTGGCACACAAAATATTTCTGATTACCACATGGTTTTTTACCAATACGTTTAGTTTATAATTTCTTCTACACTCGTTATCTAGCCTAATTTAATTTGTTTAGGTTGCACATCGCGAAAGATTATGAAATGAATTGATGTGTAATTTGGATCGTGAATATTTCCAGCAAATTAATTTGTATTCTATTTTGTAACTAGGAAAGTTAACAATTTTGTGAATGATGGAATTAATCCAAACTTAAACAACTTTGAGGTGTACATTTTTGTTTGAATACATTCCGTGATGTCGCCAAATGTGAATCGTATTTTATAACAGCAGGGCATAGTTAATAATAAACATAATATATGATAATGGTGATTGTTAACTACATATCTATTATGTCATGTTTGATCAATTTAATAATAAAAAAAAGTTTCTCAAGTGAAAGAAAGTGAACAGAGCACGCTTTAATTCAGATCTTCCGTCCAGAAACAAACTTTTAATGACTTGCTCAAAGTGGAAATAACGGAGACATAAATTTTATGACCTTCCAAGTTTTTCTGTCTCACAAGTGTTCCTTGTCTCGTTATTGATATTGATTAATAATAAAGATGTTGTTACATGATTACTTTGCGCAATAAAATGTCATAACAAGTAAATGAGCAACACATCTCTTCCGGTAAAATTAAAATTGGTGGGTTTGGCGTAATCACCACGTGTGGTAAGTGGATATGCTGTCACAGTACTAGATATGTCGCAACGTAATTATGGTCGGGTATATCTGGAGATGTTTATCCCCTCATGTGTCGGTAGCAAATTGCATTAACACCGACGGGAAGAAAAGCATCACCTACCTAAATACTATTTAGCGTATTTTACTTGGCGTTTGTGTGAGCCTGCACCAAACTGGTTAGGTTAGTCCTAATCAACTGTCTAGACTGGGTAATAACACAATACTTGATTGAAGTAGGGAAATGTTATGAAACACAGAAAGAGAAAGAGTTATGAAACAATAAATTTAAAATTTTTAACAGTGTTAGAGCCACGCATCAGCTTTTGTTGTTACATGAATTGGCCGGCTCGACCGGGGAAGTACCCTGACCTCATAGAATACCGGCGAGAAGTAGAAGTTTAACAAACTTCTGCGTTTCGTCTGGTGAGTGCAGGTAACCGGAGGCCCACACCCCCCTCCCCCAATTCTGGGGGGGCACTCTAAGGCCACTTTTATTGATTTTCATAAATCCAACAAAAGTTGGAAATATTTCCGGCAGATGCATCCTACGTCCCTAAGAGGCGTAAGTAGAAGAAAGATTTAAAATATTAAAAAAACTTTGAGAAGCGGAGTCTCGGAGATGAGTGAGACCTTACGTGAGACCTTACGTGAGACCTTACGTGAGACCTTACGTGAGACCTTACGTGAGACCTTACGTGAGACCTTACGTGAGACCTTACGTGAGACCTTACGTGAGACCTTACGTGAGACCTTACGTGAGACCTTACGTGAGACCTTACGTGAGACCTTACGTGAGACCTTACGTGAGACCTTACGTGAGACCTTACGTGAGACCTTACGTGAGACCTTACGTGAGACCTTACGTGAGACCTTACGTGAGACCTTACGTGAGACCTTACGTGAGACCTTACGTGAGACCTTACGTGAGACCTTACGTGAGACCTTACGTGAGACCTTACGTGAGACCTTACGTGAGACCTTACGTGAGACCTTACGTGAGACCTTACGTGAGACCTTACGTGAGACCTTACGTGAGACCTTACGTGAGACCTTACGTGAGACCTTACGTGAGACCTTACGTGAGACCTTACGTGAGACCTTACGTGAGACCTTACGTGAGACCTTACGTGAGACCTTACGTGAGACCTTACGTGAGACCTTACGTGAGACCTTACGTGAGACCTTACGTGAGACCTTACGTGAGACCTTACGTGAGACCTTACGTGAGACCTTACGTGAGACCTTACGTGAGACCTTACGTGAGACCTTACGTGAGACCTTACGTGAGACCTTACGTGAGACCTTACGTGAGACCTTACGTGAGACCTTACGTGAGACCTTACGTGAGACCTTACGTGAGACCTTACGTGAGACCTTACGTGAGACCTTACGTGAGACCTTACGTGAGACCTTACGTGAGACCTTACGTGAGACCTTACGTGAGACCTTACGTGAGACCTTACGTGAGACCTTACGTGAGACCTTACGTGAGACCTTACGTGAGACCTTACGTGAGACCTTACGTGAGACCTTACGTGAGACCTTACGTGAGACCTTACGTGAGACCTTACGTGAGACCTTACGTGAGACCTTACGTGAGACCTTACGTGAGACCTTACGTGAGACCTTACGTGAGACCTTACGTGAGACCTTACGTGAGACCTTACGTGAGACCTTACGTGAGACCTTACGTGAGACCTTACGTGAGACCTTACGTGAGACCTTACGTGAGACCTTACGTGAGACCTTACGTGAGACCTTACGTGAGACCTTACGTGAGACCTTACGTGAGACCTTACGTGAGACCTTACGTGAGACCTTACGTGAGACCTTACGTGAGACCTTACGTGAGACCTTACGTGAGACCTTACGTGAGACCTTACGTGAGACCTTACGTGAGACCTTACGTGAGACCTTACGTGAGACCTTACGTGAGACCTTACGTGAGACCTTACGTGAGACCTTACGTGAGACCTTACGTGAGACCTTACGTGAGACCTTACGTGAGACCTTACGTGAGACCTTACGTGAGACCTTACGTGAGACCTTACGTGAGACCTTACGTGAGACCTTACGTGAGACCTTACGTGAGACCTTACGTGAGACCTTACGTGAGACCTTACGTGAGACCTTACGTGAGACCTTACGTGAGACCTTACGTGAGACCTTACGTGAGACCTTACGTGAGACCTTACGTGAGACCTTACGTGAGACCTTACGTGAGACCTTACGTGAGACCTTACGTGAGACCTTACGTGAGACCTTACGTGAGACCTTACGTGAGACCTTACGTGAGACCTTACGTGAGACCTTACGTGAGACCTTACGTGAGACCTTACGTGAGACCTTACGTGAGACCTTACGTGAGACCTTACGTGAGACCTTACGTGAGACCTTACGTGAGACCTTACGTGAGACCTTACGTGAGACCTTACGTGAGACCTTACGTGAGACCTTACGTGAGACCTTACGTGAGACCTTACGTGAGACCTTACGTGAGACCTTACGTGAGACCTTACGTGAGACCTTACGTGAGACCTTACGTGAGACCTTACGTGAGACCTTACGTGAGACCTTACGTGAGACCTTACGTGAGACCTTACGTGAGACCTTACGTGAGACCTTACGTGAGACCTTACGTGAGACCTTACGTGAGAGGCCCTTTAGTGAGACCTTACGTGAGAGGTCAATGTTTTGCAATAGACATTTGCTGGTGTTTATGTATTATATGTATTTAATATAATATATAATGTTTTCAGTACGTCGCCATGTTTTCGGTACGTCGCCGAAAAAAAATGCGGAGAAGTGTTGGTGGAGCTTAAGCTCATGGTAAGAAACCAAACACCGAAACTTGCATTTCAAGTATTCAGGGGTGCACGGATCGTATAAGATAGGAAACAAAGTACGCAGAATCCTTATCTCTGCGCTGTTGGATAGGAAGCCATTGAAGCTTAGAATGAGATAGACACATAAACGTATATAACGGTAAGTATAATTTCCCTTACATAAATAATTTATTCCATACGGGGAAACGGCTCAGTAGAAAAATATTGAACAATTCTAAGAAAAATCCTATGTTTTGCCATTAGAGCTTTACATTTTTATCTATAAATTTCTTGTCTTTGATACATCATTGTAAATTGTTTGTTCGTAGAAGTTCTAGCTCACTTATACCGATGTACCTACTGAAAGTAAATTTCAAATGGAATTTTTATTCTTCGAATGCGATACGTCTAGTTTGAGATTTTATTTTTTCGATCCATTTGTGGCGTACTCCACTACACTTCTAGTTTTACATACTTATTTATAATTAGTCGCCAGTTAGTTAAAGGTGTGGTACAGATTTACGTCACTGATATGATTCTTTATATATATATATATATATATATATATATATATATATATATATATATATATATATATATATATATATATATATATATATATATATATATATATATATACCTATTATTTATTTTTTCGATCCATTTGTGGCGTACTCCACTACACTTCTAGTTTTACATACTTATTTATAATTAGTCGCCAGTTAGTTAAAGGTGTGGTACAGATTTACGTCACTGATATGATTCTTTATATATATATATACCTATTATTTATTTTTTCGATCCATTTGTGGCGTACTCCACTACACTTCTAGTTTTACATACTTATTTATAATTAGTCGCCAGTTAGTTAAAGGTGTGGTACAGATTTACGTCACTGATATGATTCTTTATATATATATATACCTATTATTTATTTTTTCGATCCATTTGTGGCGTACTCCACTACACTTCTAGTTTTACATACTTATTTATAATTAGTCGCCAGTTAGTTAAAGGTGTGGTACAGATTTACGTCACTGATATGATTCTTTATATATATATATATATATACCTATTATTTATTTTTTCGATCCATTTGTGGCGTACTCCACTACACTTCTAGTTTTACATACTTATTTATAATTAGTCGCCAGTTAGTTAAAGGTGTGGTACAGATTTACGTCACTGATATGATTCTTTATATATATATATATATATATATATATATATATATATATATATATATATATATATATATACCTATTATTTATTTTTTCGATCCATTTGTGGCGTACTCCACTACACTTCTAGTTTTACATACTTATTTATAATTAGTCGCCAGTTAGTTAAAGGTGTGGTACAGATTTACGTCACTGATATGATTCTTTATATATATATATATATATATATATATATATATATATATATATATATATATATATATATATATATATATATATATACCTATTATTTATTTTTTCGATCCATTTGTGGCGTACTCCACTACACTTCTAGTTTTACATACTTATTTATAATTAGTAATTAATCTCATATTTATATAATATTAGCTTAGTTATGTATATAATAAGTCATTTTAAACTGTAACCTGTAAAATATAAAAAGCTGCAAATAATATAATTGTTTACACGAAGATAGTTTTCGCATAGTTTTATCTAATTAAAATTTTTGTTTTGCCTGTTGCCGTCTTTATGTCCAAGCCAACGATATAATTCATACATAACCTTTAAAACCCATTGGCACGAGCCTGCCACGTACAGATCGACCTCGGGTCATTCCACTCGAAAATCCGATCACCCATCAACTCGGCTATCGGCTAAAGCGTAGTAAACCATTGAAAAATGACCATGTTATGCCATCACTAGAGTCACTCAATCACATCACTACTGACAATTAAACCTTCTGCAAGGAATACGCTCCGTTCGAAATGATTGCATCGATTGAAGTGCGAGGAGTGATATCAGGCTCCTCGCAATTCAATCCTTCCGCATGTATCGAATAAAATTAAATCGAATCATTTATTTACCGATAGAGAATGTACATTCGTATATCGATAGTCGTTTTACTAATCTACCACCGTTCCGAGACCGGTCTGCTTAACTTTAATTTTTAATGATGAATTGTTTAATTTAGAATTTTTGAGATGGTTCCCGTGTCCCCTGACAAAGATTTATAATTAGTCGCCAGTTAGTTAAAGGTGTGGTACAGATTTACGTCACTGATATGACTTTATATATATATATATATATATATATATATATATATATATATATATATATATATATATATATATATATATATATATATATATATATATATATATATATATATATATATATATATATATATATATATATATATATATATATATACCTATTATTTATTTTTTCGATCCATTTGTGGCGTACCTCCACTACACTTCTAGTTTTACATACTTATTTATAATTAGTAATTAATCTCATATTTATATAATATTAGCTTAGTTATGTATATAATAAGTCATTTTAAACTGTAACCTGTAAAATATAAAAAGCTGCAAATAATATAATTGTTTACACGAAGATAGTTTTCGCATAGTTTTATCTAATTGAAATTTTTGTTTTGCCCGTTGCCGTCTTTATGTTCAAGCCAACGATATAATTCATACATAACCTTTTAAAAAACCTATTGGCACGAGCCTGCCACCTGGGACTCGGTTATTGTGACTTATAAATTTGATTATAAATTACATTTACATAAAAGAAAGCGATAAAAATTAAATAATGTGATTTCGCAAAGAAACGTCCCTGTTACCGGCGCGCTCCCAAAAAATATAGGTTTGTTTATAATATTTTTGTTTATATATTTTATTTTGTGTTAAAAGACAGAGACCATAGCTTTATAAATGTAATTAGTATTTTATTAATGTTTATAATGTAGGTTGGTAGTTGAAGGCCGTGGTCGACTGTTAGCTTAGTTTTTTAAATATATATACTGTTTTCTATCGCATTACGGATCACGTTAATTTGTAATTTACAAACCCTTAGTGTTTTAGTTATGCTCTAAGTTTTTAAAGCCATTGTTAAACTGAAAAAACTTTCCTATTTCGCATGAAACATGTTTTACTGCATCTGTACCAACAGATAGTTGGTTCAGTCCCCAAAGGAGTACCGGGATAGTAAGAAGGTATCCAGATTGTTTCATGAATTGTGTTTAATATTTCATTTCAATCTCTTCTTCTGTTTCCTTGGATTGAGATACAAACATCTAAATATAGGTAACAAAATATCAAAGGGTAAACGAATTGATTATGGCAAAGCGACCCTTGGGGGAAAGACGTATATTCTATATTGGACTACTAAATGCCGTAAAGTAAATAAATCAATAAGTCAGATACTTGGATTTTTATTTTTATTCAAACCTAATTTGATAAGGGCGTGCTTCGATGATTTGGGCTTGTTGAGCGAATGTGCCCTTTTGGCACATTCGCTGAATGCTGCCCGATTGGTGAAGAAAATATATAAGTTAAGATTAAAGGTGTAGTAAAGGTGTCGAGGTAGGCCATGCCTAACTTTCGAAGACCATGTGAGTAAATTGTTCGAAGAGCGGAGGGTCAACAATACTCGGATACCTAGACGTGCATGTATGAAGAAATGATGAATTTAAAAGAAAAGAAAATAAATAACCCTTAAGCAGCAACAATGAAAAGAATTAAATAATGTGATTAGGCAAAGAAACGTCCCTGTTACCGGCGCGCTCCCAAAAAATATAGGTTTGTTTATAATATTTTTGTTTATATATTTTATTTTGTGTTAAAAGACAGAGACCATAGCTTTATAAATGTAATTAGTATTTTATTAATGTTTATAATGTAGGTTGGTAGTTGAAGGCCGTGGTCGACTGTTAGCTTAGTTTTTTAAATATATATACTGTTTTCTATCGCATTACGGATCACGTTAATTTGTAATTTACAAACCCTTAGTGTTTTATTTATGCTCTAAGTTTTTAAAGCCATTGTTAAACTGAAAAAACTTTCCTATTTCGCATGAAACATGTTTTACTGCATCTGTACCAACAGATAGTTGGTTCAGTCCCCAAAGGAGTACCGGGATAGTAAGAAGGTATCCAGATTGTTTCATGAATTGTGTTTAATATTTCATTTCAATCTCTTCTTCTGTTTCCTTGGATTGAGATACAAACATCTAAATATAGGTAACAAAATATCAAAGGGTAAACGAATTGATTATGGCAAAGCGACCCTTGGGGGAAAGACGTATATTCTATATTGGACTACTAAATGCCGTAAAGTAAATAAATCAATAAGTCAGATACTTGGATTTTTATTTTTATTCAAACCTAATTTGATAAGGGCGTGCTTCGATGATTTGGGCTTGTTGAGCGAATGTGCCCTTTTGGCACATTCGCTGAATGCTGCCCGATTGGTGAAGAAAATATATAAGTTAAGATTAAAGGTGTAGTAAAGGTGTCGAGGTAGGCCATGCCTAACTTTCGAAGACCATGTGAGTAAATTGTTCGAAGAGCGGAGGGTCAACAATACTCGGATACCTAGACGTGCATGTATGAAGAAATGATGAATCTGAAAGAAACGAAAGAGGTATGTAATTATTGTGACACTTTGCGATCTGCTCTCTCTGGCTACCCCGTCAGGGGCTGTGCATGAATATAAATAAATAATAATAATATTTTTATTCTGTATTTCAGGTGCTTTAACTAAAGCCGTATGAGTTTCGTCTAACATACTCGTATATACATATAAACTTCCATGACTCGAGTACAAACATATATTCATTATACAAAAGTTTGCCCCTAACGGGATTCGAAGTCGCAACTGGCTTCGAAGACCGTGTCACTACCAGCTCGGCTATCGGATCGTCGATATTTCACAATTTTTTTCAAAAAACTGAAACAAAAGAAAAGAAAATAAATAACCCTTAAGCAGCAACAATGAAAAAGAATTAACAACAAAAAAAAGTGTTTGAACAGTCGCACTTCAATTGCAAACAAAGGGCTTTGAATTTATTTCTGAATAATATCCCAATGGACGGTTGAAGCAATTATTCTTTTATTATACGTAAAAAAACGGCTTTGTAGTAAGCTTGGATTAAAGGCGAAGATAATGTAGTCTATTATTTAAAATATTTGATTACATTGCGCAATTTTGGCAGAAAAAAATACCGTAAAAAGGGACCGACTTCTAGTTCGACGATGCATATTCTCCAATAAGACAATACGTGTCGATTTTAGATTTATTAGATTTTTCCCTAATGACGAAGAAATTAATCGATATTATTCCTCAGATAATTGATAAAATTATTTCAATTATTTCAATGTTTGACAATGCGTTACGATAGAAAAGTATACAACCATTTACTTCCCGAGGTTGTCGCTGGAAGCTAAGGGAAATGCCTTGAATGTCTTAATGACAACTAATTTGTGGCCGAGATCATTACTAATTGGTGATCCCAGGCGAGTTTCGCCTCCTCTCGGATAGCCTAGCTCCTCCCCTATTTCCAATCTCGAGAGGCCAATGAACTGCAGTATACGTTTTCGGGCCGTTATGATTAATATGTTTTATAACATATCTTTACGCAGTTTCAAATACTGAGGTAGACAGAGGTCCAGACAAATAAATCGTTTCGACCCACCTTTCACCGAAGACATTTTCGGGACAACGTGACAGGTGACTGTCGCCGTCTTTGTGACCAAGCCAGCGATATGAATCGTATATAAGTTTTTAAAGAACGAGCCTACCACCTGGGGATCTAACTCGGATTTCTTGACTCGATTCCGATCACCTAACCGTCACCGTCACACGGTCATCGCGACTATGTTTTGCAAGTAAGCAATTTTTAATATAAAAAAACTAATTTATTTAACTGCGTTATCAAAATTATCACGGATTAAAGTTCGATGGAACGTAACAAAGGAAAATATTACAGCATTAATAGCACTTTCCAACGAAATTATTGTGACACAAGGAAAAAACCTGAATTATAACGCACTGGAAGCATCGAATGGAGCGATCAAGCTTTTGTTTCAGCTCTTTTTGTATTTCAAATGGATTAATGTTATAACGATAAAGCTTCTTTTTTTAATTTAAAAAAAGTCACGATAGTCGAGTTGTTGGGTGGTCGGAATTTCGAGTCGAGAGACCCGAGTTCGATCCCCAGGTGGCAGTACCAATGAGTTTTTCAAAAAAACTTATGTACGAATTACGTCGTTGGCTTGGACATAAAGGCGGCGACGGGCTCACCACCTGTCACGTTGTCCCGAAAATATCTTCGGTGGATGGTGGGTCGAAGGGACTTAATTGTCTAGACTAAGACCTCTGTCTACCCCTGTATTGGGAATTGCGTGAAGATATTTATTTATTTTATATTTATTTTTAATTTAAAATAATAATAAATGATAATAGAAGTAAAAGGTTTTTTGGTGGCAACCTCGTTTAGGCAAACGCACTGTAGGACGACCCCCTCTAGGTGCAGTGACGACCTGCGAAATGTTGCGGGGAGTCGATGGTGCATTTAGGTAGCTGAGGACCGTTCTTTGTGGCGAAATCTAGCGTAGGCCTATGTTTAGTAGACTCTTGATAGGCTGTAAAGAAGAAGAAGATAATAACAATAACAACAATAAATTATATTTTCTTAGAGATAGTCTAGAAAATTTAGTCCTCTCGACCTATATGACACCGGAGCTTATTTCGGGACAGTCACTCTCTTGTTAGGAGTACCTGGAATCCTGGGATTCATCGTCATCACAACATAAGTATAATACGAGTACCATCTCACAAAACTTTTGTGAGATAAAATAATATATATTTATATTATTTTATCTCACAAAAGTAGTCCACAATACGGTGTAGGGCTATTCCATGGGAAGGGTTTGCCATAACTGCCACGCTTGGCAAGTGTTAATCCGCTTACCAAGCGTGGCAATTATAACAGTAAAACGCTGACGCTGCCCATTATCGGTCTGCTGAATTTTGGTCTGGTATTTTTCATGATGGTTATTTCGCCATCGGTAGCTAGACCATTGCATTTTTTAGGCTTTTCCTAAAAAGTAGATCCAGACCTTAGGATAAAACTTTCGTCGTTTTCGGTTATTTGGTAAAAAAAAGCAGCAGCTCCGTACTTCAAGTTTAACTCAAATTTTACTCTAACTTAATTAATAAATTTAACTCAAATAAAACCGTACTCAAATTTTGTGACTAAATAGACGATACCAAAATACTAAATTCATAAATATATATTTTACTTAATGGAACCAGCTTGAGTTTCAAATTATTAAGTGGGTCATGAAGAGGCAGAGTGAAAATTACCGAGCTATGGCAGAACTATGTTTGGGAAACACTGGCCTAGAACTCTGTCTACCCCTGTATTGGGAATAAGTGTTAAAACATACATTTTTTTTAATTAATAGATAGATAATTCTTTATTGCAGTTAATTTTAATTTTTTTACAAACTTGGAAAAGCTTACAAACTAAAATTGGTGGTCATATCGCTTAAAAGCTACCTATATTTTCTTATCAAACCGGCTGCAAAATGAATACTCATTTCAGTTATATTGATTGGTACAAGTTTCAACTGTTCTAAATCTGATCGATTTACTATATTGTTAGTTCGGAAACGAACCCAGGCTTATTTTTACATCTACAAATACTAAAAGCGCCTAAGAAGTTGTTTTTTGTCAAAAAGAAGTTGTGGGTAGAATTCAAATTCGTTGCAGAATAAGTGGGATAAAACACCTGAGGCATATTTGAGAGATTTTTAACGTCTAGTAAATTCAGGGAATGTTTATAACCAACAAAATAGTAATCTTGAAAGATAACAACGGAAATAATATAATTTTCTAAAGATATTAGCATAAAACCACCTTGCAACACTCCTCATGCAAAACATGCAAAAAAAAATTACTAATGAATAAAATGAATAGAATAAGACCTTCATATAAGCCATTATACATATGAAACATATGCAAGTTACGTACTTACGTATGTTATTATATTATACGATAACCGAGTAGTTGGGTGATCGGAATTTGAGTCAAGTGACTCGAGTTCGATCCCCAGGTGGTAGGTGTGCGATTTTCCACAACTTATGTACGATTTATGTCGTTGTTTGAAGATAAAGATGAAGACAGGCTCATCACTTGTCAACTTCTTCCCAAAATAAGCGGTGATGAAATATCGGTCGAAAGGACTAGATTGTGTAGGCTATAGTAACTAAATTGTGTAGTGTGTAGAATATAATAACAGGGGTATTGGGAAATGTGTGAAGTTAAAAAAATAACTTACGTCTTAGAGCCTAATCGCTTGATAATGCCTTGTTTTGAGGTGAAACACGTGTCACGAATCTATCGCTGATGGCGTATGTCACCTTTTGTCGAAATAATTGATATGCATGCATCTGTTGGAGAGAGGGTGGAGCTCATCTTTTTCTTTAGACCTGGATGATCCCATGTTAGGGAAAACATTTACTGTTTTTTGTATCAAGAGTTGCTTCTACGGTTTAATTATTTTATTCTGGTATTTTTAGCGATGGTTGTCTCGACATCTATCGGCTGCTCGAATGCAGATATGCACAGTGGTTTTCTACATTGATTCGTCCGGGAATCGAATTCAGGACCATAGAGCTAGCGACACCTAGAAAACCGAAGTGTCCGAAACTCGACCATGTAGGTCATTAAAAAAGGTAATTAGAGATCCAACCTTTGAACCAAATAACGAGATAGATCTTTGATTACAAGAGCTTTTCCTAAAAGAGATACAGAATTATCTGATTTTTAATTTCTCATATTATTAGAGTAGGGCTTAATTTGATCTTTACAGATTATAATTCAAAAATATACATTTCTTTCCTCGATAGCTATATTGATAGATAAATTTTAGCGTTTTAACTTTCATAATTGACTACATTGTTACGTACGTAATTAAATTAAAGGCTGACTGACAGGCCTTTATTTTAATCAAACCGCCGAAGGCTTAAGAAAAATACAATTCAAGAAGTCATCGATTTTTTTTACTTATTGACTGACGATCTCAGTACTATCCACCTTGAACTATACTTATTTCAATACTGGGGTAGACAGAGGTCAGAACAATCAAGTCATTTCGACCCACCTTTCACCGAAGATATTTAATGGAACAACGTGACCGGTGGTGAGCATGTCGCCGTTTATATGACCAAACCAACGATATAAATTGTAAATAAGTTTTATCTCACGACTCAAATTCCAGTCATCTATCCACTCGGATATCGTGACTTTCATCTATATTTTTTAAAATTACTTAAATAAAAAAAAAGGTAAAGGTCACCCAGAAAGTAGGAAATTAAATAAATAAAAAATATCTTCTCGCAATTCCCAATATAGGGGTAGACAGAGGTTAAGTCTAGACAACAAGTCACTTACCCACCTTCCATAGAAGATATTTTCGGAACAACGTAGTAGGTGGTGAGCCCGTCGCCGTCTTTATGTCCAAATCAACGATATAATTCGTACATAAGTTTTAGAAAAACCCATTGGTACGAGTCTGCCAACTGGGGATCGAACTCGGGGCTATTAACTCGAAATTCCGACCACCCAATCACTCGGCTATCGTGACTTTTTAGAAATTAAATCAATATTTGAATCTTCATATATTTCTTACTCATTTTCTTTTAGAATCTACACTACAAATCTATAAATCTAAAGATCAAATAACACATAATTAAATATTTAATGAGTATTGAATATTTATTGAATTCTGTGTTAACAAATATGTTGAATAAATTTAATAAAATTATAAATATAAAATTGCAGCTTTTAGTCATACTATACACCGTAACAGTAAATGGCAAACGAAATCGTAGCCGCAAATATTTGTAATGTACTTCAAATGTATCAACGCAAGTAATGATTTGAATTGTTTACATTAACATGTACCTACTGAATATGAGGTCGGGTTGAGATTATTTGTACTTGGTTTTAGTATTTGGTTTATCCAAATAATTGCCTTGTGGTAAGGGGGGAAGAATATACCATTCCTTTTCCGTAGGTGTCGTAAAAGGCGCCTCTAGGAAATTAATTCTAATAATAAATAAATACAAACATTGATAGGGACTACATACATTGCTCGGATCCTAAAATCAGTAACTAAATCACTGGTGTTATGAGGTCGGAAACAGCAAAGGTACCAAAAAGTCTCAGAAGGCAGGAAATGCCTTCAAATGCATGACGGGCAGTGGCATTTACGGTATCTGCCTTACCGCGTATTGTAAAGAATATAGAATATTGCCTCTCCCTTTCTCCATGTGGGTGTCTTAAGAGGCGAATAAGAGAGAAGTCTTGAATATCTTTATGGTATAACGAAAATTGACAGATTACTAAGTACCTATCATAGCTCTATAGATGAAATGAACATAGTCATTTTTTAAGTTTTACCTGATGACATTTGATACTAAAGCGCTGGTTATATAACATAATATAGAATAATATAACATATTATATAACATAATTTCCGCCAAATCCCATTTTGTGTTTAAGTTTCCTGTGAAAAGGATTTTAGTTTTTTTCTTTAATGCAACGACTTGGAATCAAATTACTAAGAATAGGAAGGCTTAAGATCTGTCTGATGTCGGTTTTGTTTCATCACAATGAAATAGACGGAAGCTGCAAGCCGGACCACCGATGTTTTATTTATTTATTTACAGGATAGCAGTTAAACGTTGAAAGAAGTTTTGCGTTACATTTTTTAAATTATTTAAAACAATATACCTATTACTGTAATCTATTGATTGTATATTATATTGTAGCATTCACAATAAGTGAGTTGTTGAGTGAGCGGAATTCGAATACGCATATAAAACAGTGGTAGAGCCCCGCATCCGCTTTTGTTGTTGCATGAAGGGGCCGGAAAAGTCACGATAGCCGAGTGGTTGGGTGGCCGGGATTACGAGTCGAGAGACCCGAGTTCGATCCCCAGGTGGCAGGCTCGTACCAATGGGTTTTTCAAGAACTTATGTACGAATCATATCGTTGGCTTGGACATAAGGACGGCGACGGGCTCACCACCTGTCACGTTGTCCCGAAAATATTTTCGGTGGAAGGTGGGTCAAAGGGACTTAATTTTTTAGACTAGACCTCTGTCTACCCCTGTATCGGGAATTGCGTGAAGATATTTTCTTTCTTTTCTATGAATGTGCCGGCTCGACCGGGGAAATACCACGACCTCACAGAATACCAGCGTGAAGTAGAAGTTTAACAAACTTCTGCGTTTCATCTGGTGAGTGCAGGTATCCGGAGGCCCACACCCCCCTCCCACAATTCTGGGAGTGGGTGGACTCTAAGGCCGGCAACGCATCTGCTATGCCTCTGGTATTGCGGGTGTTCATGGGCGGCGGTAATCACTTACCATCACGTGAGCCACCTGCTCGTTTGCCTCCCTTTTCTATAAAAAAAATTCTGATGGGTAGCATTCGAAAGGTACGTACCAGTATTTTTCAAACCGAATGTACCATTTACTAACTACTACGAATTTCTTCAGACGCTTAGTTCAAGTTATAAAGAAGTTAATATCTTATACTAACCAATGGTAACATACCATTAAAAATTGATTGTCAAAAATTATCGGCTAACTAGAACATAATTTTTCTTTGTTATCCCGATTGGAAAACTTAAATTCCTTTGGCCTTTTTCATTTAATTCAATAATTTTTTCCTTACAAATTCTGCATTATATTGCTACTGATAAACTAAAAACAGTTTTTCAGCTCCCAATATTGTTTCAGTCGGAGGAAAATCTTTTGATAAACAGCTACAATTTAAATAAATAAAAATAAATATCTTCACGCAATTCCCAATACAGGGGTAGACAGAGGTCTAGTCTAGACAATTAAGTCCCTTTGATCCACCTTCCAGTGAAGATATTTTCGGGAAACGTGACACGTGGTGAGCCTGTTGCCGTTTTATGTCCAAGCCAACGATATAGTTCGTACATAAGTTTTGGAAAAACCCATTGGTACGAGCCTGCCACCTGGGGATCGAACTCGGGCCTCTTGACTCGAAATTGCGACCACCCAACCACGCGCCTATAGTGACTTCATTTTAAATTCGTTTATAGATTCTGTATAATTAGACAGCGACAATACAACTAGGTTAGTTATTTATTCTATGATCAAGTACGGTTTTGAAGTAATAGATGTCGCTGCCCTATTTGATATCACGATATGATTTCACTGAATTGATTTCAAGAATAGCAAGAACATACAAAATTCCCTTTACAAACATACAAACTCTCATAACAGTTTACTAGTTCTGCCCGCGGTTTATGATCCGCATATTTTTGAAAGTCTCATCCTAAAAGGGACTTATATAAAAAATTACTTAAAGAATGTAATGTAATTAAATATATTCACGCCATTCCTCATACTGAGGAGAGTAAGACTATTCTGAGCTAATTCCTTCAAAGTTTATTCCTCATACTGAGCAGACTAGACAATTAAGTCCTTTCGACCGACCTTTTACCGAAGAAGACATTGACCGGGGACTCGAGGATCGAACTCGGGTCTCTTGATTCGAATTCCGATCTTCTAACCACTAGGCTATAATGACTTCCTTCTTCTTCTAAAAAAATTTTTAGTAGAAGAAAGAATGAAAAAAATACATAGAATTCGCATGGCTTCCTTGACATTGTCTCTTGTCTGGGCGTTTGTGGTACTTTGTTTCTGATTCCATAACAGAAGTGTTTAAGCTACTTACTTAGGAATCAGTGCAATGCATGAGATGTCGCTACCTATGTATCTATGTATTAATATTTAAAAAAATCTGCTAAAATTGCATTTAAATTTGATTTTTTTAATATCAACGACCATAAAATCGTTTCACAATTCATGAGTTTCCTTCAAAACGGCCATGACCGTCAATTAAATTATCCTCTCACAAAGCATTTTCCACGGGATATTACAATAAATTGCGTTACGGTGAGCAAATTTCATGCAATGGAGTTACGAGTACTACGTTCCGCGACGAACAAGCGCATTGTGCTATCTTCAAATTGCTGATCGACATTCAGCTATTAGGTTCAATTGTTTAATCAAATCAAATCAAAAATAATTTTAGACACTTCAAAGGCATTTGGAAAGTGGAAGAAAGGAATTTCCAAAAAGTTAATGATGAAGAACAAAGAAAAAATAAAGCAGACGCGAACCAAGACAAGAATCCCACAGCCTTAAGACCTTAGTAGCTCATGTTCCGAAGTATGACGAACTTGTCTATCATGGTACCGAAATATACTCAGTGGAATACAATACCCTAAAGTACACTGAGTAATATTTGAATTATAAAACATGATCTTATTTCTCAGGAGACATGAAAAAAATAACAAATTTAATATTGCGTTAAAAATCAGGCCACGAGTTTCGTCGCCTCGTTTATATAGGACAAAGTCGTTCAGTTCAACTAATATCTATAGTAGGCGTAGTATCTATAGTAGGGAGTGATCTAAGTTTTATAAAGGTTTTAAATCTGTCTTGAGATTCCTTTTGTTGAAACACAAACGTATAAATAAACGGAAACGTGGAAGTACGACGTCGTGTCTTATTTTGCAAAATAGCCGGCGCGATGAAAACTCAGTACAAATCTGAGATTTCAAGAAATGTAAGATATAATTTTGAAATACGTTATAAAATGTTGCTTTGTGTTCTGTAATACTTAACGCTATCGAAAATCCTTTAGGCACTATATTAAAGATTTGAATATTTTTTTTTATCCTCATGCTTTAATTTTTTTTATCTCAATACTGGGCAGTTAAAGGTACAGACCCTTTCAGTTGTCCGGCTCTACCGGGGAAGTACCACGACCTCACAGAATACCGGCGTGAAGTAGACTTAGAGAGTAAACTTCTGCGTTTCGTCTTGTGAGTGCAGGTAACCGGAGGCCCATACACCCCCCCTCATCCAATTTGGGGGGGGTGGGGAGGGGGGGAGGGCACTCCAAGGCCAGCAACGCATCTGCTATGCCTCTGGTATTGCGGGTGTTCATGGGCGGCGGTTATTACTTACCATCACGTGAGCCGCCTGCTCGTTTGCCGGCCTTTTCTACATAAAAAAAAAAACTTCTTACTATTTGTAACACCACTTATACCAATAAGTATCCGTTATTATTTTTTTATAAGTAACAAAATAGCCAGATAACAACTGATAGAACATCAAAGAAGATAACACTCCGAGGACAGGCATTATTCCAATTTACATATCATAATTATCGTAATATTGTGGCTAAATTACATAAAATCTTATATCCGCTGGTTCTTTCGTCGCTCAACGATTAAGTCTAGCCATGCCTATGCTGACGATTACAGCAAATTCTTCCGTAAGCACAAAAGAACAGAAGGTGCAGTTGTACTACTGCATCTTCTGTTCTTTTGTGCTTACGGGTGGGCCAAGAATTCGTTAACATTTAAATGTAACTTACCGCGTAAAAACTATTGCCGCGCGGAAGCGGGCGCAGGCGGGGGCACTAGCTCGCTTCTTGGAAATTTAGTCGCAATAGATCGCTTCACGGGACCGCAACGCGCTTACTGCGTGAAACAGTTTTATTTAAACGACTTTTCGCTCATTACTGTGAGACGCTTAATTCGCTTTGAATATGTTTTACACGACTTAAGTCAGTGTCCAAGTGCTCCTTTAATAAAGAAATGGGTGAAGAAGTTCGCAGAGACGGGATCTACACTAAATGTGAAACAAACCGGCGGTCCACGGACTTCTCGGAGCGAAGAGAACGTGCAGCCAGTTTCCGCTTCTGTTTGACGTGATCCAGATTTATCGACACGCAAACGTTCGGACGAATTAGGATTATCCCGCACATCATTACGCCGTATTTTGAAATTAGATTTGAAATTACATCCATATGATCCAGCTAGTGCAAGAACCCTAATGATTTAAATTTGCGTAAGTCATATGCCGAAACAATGTTAACTCGTTTCGGTAATTTTCACAACATCTTATTTTCTGACGAAGCCCATTTCCACCTAAATGGACATATAAACAAACAGAATTTCAGGTATTGGAGCAGCGAAAATCCTAAAGCTAAACATGAGAGGCCAATTTACTCTCCTAAGGTAACTGTATGGGCTGCAATTTCAGCAAAAGGAATCATCGGACGTTACTTTTTTGAAGATTCTCGAGGCCGTTCAGTTACTGTTAATTCTTCCGACTATGTGAAAATGTTACGGGAGTTCTTAGCACCGATGCTACTGGAATTTGCTGGCTATAATCGTAACACATGGTTTCAACAAAATGGAGCCACGTGTCACACATCGAACGAGTCCTTGCCGGTGGTCAAAGACATGTTTCCGGAAAAGCTGATATCCAGACGGGGTGACATCCCATGGCCACCCAGAAGTCCAGAACTATCCCCAGCAGACTTCTTTTTATGGGGTTATTTAAAAAGTCGTGTCTACATTGATAAACCGAATACAATGCGTCAACTTAAGGAAAAAATCATTGAAGAGATGTCGGCGATCTCGCGGTCTCTTTGTAGTAGTATTCGAAAACTTCAGGACTCGCTAAGATGAGTGCAAAAACTGAAACGGTGGTCATTTAGACGAAATAATATTTAAAAAATAAATTACAACTAATTAGCTTTCTCGTTAATAAACGATTTCTAAAATATGTTAAATAGTTTTTTATACGATTGATTACAATTGATAATTACGATTTACGATTGAATTACGATTGATTACAAATGATAACTAATTCATGGCCCACCCTGTATATCCTGCAGTGGATTTATACAGGTGGTTATGTATGTATGTAAAGTAAAGCCTCAGTCTATCGACTGTAGACCAAAATATCCCTATCGTGATGTACCAAAATGAATTTATTATTAATACTCTAAAATAATAATTATAATGCAAGCCAGCTTTTTGCACGTAATTAGCTCAACGAAATGTAGCTCAATTTCATGCTCGGTTAACCACGGTGTATTATGAAATAATAAAATTTAATTATAGTAACACGAGCCATCGGTAATCCGGGCATTCAACAGAAGTTATTGCTTGTATTCGACATAAATAACATCACATGACTTAAATTGGTGATAAGATACTAACCAAATTACATCATTATACCGGCATCATAACATTATTCATAAATTGTTAAAAAAAAGCACCGACAGTCTAGTGGTTGGTTGATCGGAATTCGAATCAGGAAACTCGAGAACGAACTCTAGGAGGAAAGTTCGCACCAACGATGTTATGAAACTTATGTACGGTTTATGCCATTGGCTTGGCGATATCTGCTATAATCTATTAAATTCTGCTTTTGCTATATATATATATATATATATATATATATATATATATATATATATATATATATATATATATATATATATATATATATATATATATATATATATATATATATATATATATATACCAAAAACAGAATTTAATAGATTATAGTTGCTGGTAAAACAAGGTGGAAGGGGATTACTGAGCATGTATAAATCACAAACAGTCAAATATAAGCAATAGTTAAAAACTGAAAACGATCATCTCATTAAAACAATAGTACAGCATGACATACACAGAGATAATATGAAAGAAGCAATAGAGATTGAACGACTGCACCTAACACATGGAAACGTACACACAGATCGAGAAATTAAGGAAGCATTATATAAAAATTACAACCAAGGATGGCGGAATAAACAATTACACGGACAATTTCCTACTAAAGTTTTGGATCAGGCTAATATAGATGAGGAACTTTCCTTTAATTGGATAAAAAAGCAACACATATCCCCAAGCATAGAGTCGTCGATTTTTGCCATACAGGACCATGCTGTCATGACCAGACAACATCAACGAGACATACTGAAAGAACCAGTGGACGGAAAATGTCGCCTATGTGCTAGCAAAGATGAGACCACGCAGCACATTATTTCAGGATGTGACAAGCTGGCGGGGACTTACTATGTCAAACGTCACAATAAGCTTGTCCAATACGTCTACTGGTGTCTAGCCAAAAACACAAAATGGAAGTTAACGATCTTTGGTGGAAAGAAACACTCATTCAGCCACAGGTTAAAGAAAATGATACCGCTAAAATTCTTTGGGAGATGCCCATTCAAACTGATATCACCATCACAAATAATAGACCAGATTTAATATACATTAACAAAGAAAATAATAAAACATTTTTGATAGATATAACGGTGCCTTCTGACTACAACATAGGAGCTAAGGAAATTGAGAAACTAAGTTAATATCATCTTTTAAAATCTGAAATCAGTTGGTTATGGAATACACAAGCAACTGTGATCCCGATAGTAGTTGGTGCAACAGGAGTTGTAGCCAAAAGCATTAAAAAGTACATAGATAAATTAGACACATACATAGATATCAGCATCCTTTAGAAGCAAGCAGCCATACACTCATCTACCATTCTTAGCAAAGCATTAGGAGATACAGTATTTGTACACAACATACAAGATCAACACACTCAAAATACGCAAAACACATTAAATATGAAACATTCACTTACTACCCAACACACATCCAGTACTCGTACATTAGACCATTCAAACACAATACATTCATCAAACACACAACAGTCAACAGACACTCGCCCAAGGAGGAACCGCAGAGAAAGAAGATCAAATCGTACACAACAAAACGCAGATAAACACTGAATGCATATTTATTTATTTATTTATTTATTTATTTTATTTATATTCAGAAAAAAAAAAACAAATTACAAATGAAAACAACAATACACTGTACTATAAAACCAAGTGTTTTTTTTTTTGTACAATGGAGTTCGTCCATACAGATAACATTATTTAGCAGTTTACTTATTATAAACTAGATAGATAACATTAATAATTACGAACATGATATAGGAATTTTTAGTGAGGGTAGATTAGGTGCGAATGTTTTTGTCGTTATAACAATGACGAGCACATAAAAAAAAAGAAAAAGAAACAAATGCGTTCGAGTGTCCTAAGGGTGTGTCAACATTATTATCAATTATTTCATATAATTATCATGTAGCAAAGCTAAGTAGTAGTTAGTTAATTTAGATTTGATGTTGTTTGGGTTTATTTCGTAACGTAATGCGGGTGGTAATTCGTTTATTAATTTTGGAATCATAAATTCGAGCGTGCGTTTTCCATAGTTATTCTTATTATACACAGGCACATATAATTTTTTATTAGAGATAGCGCGAGTACCTTTGCTATGTGATATTAGAGTTTGCAGGTCTTTGTTAAAAAAACTGTCATATTTGATTTTGTCATGGATTGGGATTATTTTACAATACGCGAACAACATATGGTAGTTATTTTTATATTTACTTTTTACTTTAGGAGGGACGATTATCTTTAGAAACCTTAATTGAAGTTGAAAAATTTTGTCTATGTATGTTTTGAATGTGAATCCATAGCTACTCAAACCGTACGAAGTTATTGATTCAACTAAAGCTTTATATAATAATAATTTAATTGGAAAGTCAATTTTGTTTTTAATTAGTACAAATTTTGTCAGAATTGTTTTTAGCCGGTCACAGACGTTACTTATATGCTTTTTCCAATTTAGTCGGCTATCAATTATGAGACCTAGGTACCTATGGTTGTCCGTATAAACTATTGACGGCCAATAGCACATAGATTTTATTTGACATGAATGTAAGCATAAGTGTGAGTGTGCTATGAGATAAGGCACTGTTTTAGCACGGTTACGAGAAGAGCTGATATACATTATTTTAGTTTTTTTTATCGTTTAAAACTAAACCAACATCGTGAGACCACTTAATAACAGATGTAAAATCTTTCTGCAAACGTATAAATGCGACTCCAAGATCGGCATCAGCCGCTACTAGGCACGTGTCGTTGGCAAACTGATAAATTTCACAGCTGTCAATTAAATTTATTAAACTATTAACATATGTTAAGTAGTGTAAAGGTCCGAGTACTGATCCCTGTGCAGTTCCTTCAGTTACAGTCTTTTCATAACTCCAATTTTCAGCGATCTTAACTTTAAAACGTCTATTTTCCAGATAATTTTTACATTATTTCTGGACAGGTCCTCTAATTCCCGATTCGTCCAGTGATTCAATCAATGTCTCGTGTTGAAGTGTATCAAACGCTTTGCTAAAGTCAATAAAGACTACTAGGATGTGTTTTTTACTATGCAAATGTTTGTTCATCAAATTAGTAAAGTTGCTCAGAAGCTTAGTGGTGCTTTTGTGTGGTTGATATCCGTATTGCTTATCATTTAGAATGTTATTAGAATCATAGAGTTTTAGAAATTGATTTGACAGACATTTTTCAATTATTTTGTCTAAGGTGGGTAATATGGTTATGGGACGATAATTTCCATACTCCTTAAGGTTTCCTTTTTTGAAAATTGGCCTTACTATTCCAGTTTTCAAATCATCAGGATATATTCCTGTTGTTATACTGGTATTTGTTAATTTGGCAATAGCTGGTGCAATTTTATGTCTAATGATTTTTAGGTCACGTGCACGAATATTATCTGTTCCGGGAGACTTGCTGTCATCTAGTGATTTTATTATTTTATTTATTGTATCTGAGCTTACTTTCTGAAATCTAAATGTTAAATTTACCGGCCTACGGTATGAAAATTTTTGAAGTAACGGAGTTCTGCAGTTAGTCAATATATTATGAACACTGTTTTTAAATTCTTCTGCAAAATTTTTAGCTATCTGTACTAAGTTTGTTCTACTTTTCTTAAAGTTGTTCAGAATAATATCGTCAATTGATTTCTTAACCCTTCCTGTCATATTGTTTAAAATATTCCATAAGTTTTGAAGATTAGATTTATTTTTATTTATGTCGGTTATCAAGAACAATTTTTTGGATTTTTCTATTAGCTTATTAGCGTGATTCCTAGCTTTATTGTATTTTAATCGTTTTATTTTATTGTTGCAATCATTTTTCAAATCATTAAATAATTTATCTTTATAGAGGCAAGATTTTATAATTTTATTATTTATCCATTTATTTTTATCCCTATTTGATACACTCTTAATTTTTATTTTTATTTGAGATTGGTTATAACAATTTTGTATGGCATTTTAATAAATTCGTATATTTTAATAGGACAGTACAGATTTTTAATAGGCTGCCAGTCGATATTGTTCAACAATAATTGCAGTTTGTTATTTTCATATACAGTTTTAAATTGCAAATTATCACCTGTATCTGTCTTGTTTGACTAACGCAAGCGAGTACCACCGCACGGTGATCAGCCAGTACAATACCTAAGGCCGCTGTAAACAGTTCTTGAGTGCAGGATTGTATAAAAATATGATAGATACAAGACTTTGTTAATTTTGAAGCTTTAATTACAATACGTGTAAAGTCCGAGATCCCACACTCAAGACCATAGCTTGACAGCATACTTGTATATTGATGTTTTACAGGATTATCTAATTTGGTGTCTATGTTAGTGTCTCCTACAATGAATATATCTGTGTCTTTATCAACTGTTTTGATGATACGTTTTAACTCTTTTACAAATAGATATCTAGGGCTATCAGGTGGACGATACACTGCACAGTGTTGCACAATAACTGGATTGTGTTTTTATCGTAATCATTAGGCTTTCAAAATTAATCGTGTTGGTTTTAATTAATGTAGTTTTGTGTTTGTTGTGGACATACATAATAATACCTCCCCCTTTACGCGATTTGCGCAACTGTGTGTGCATTGTGTAGCCATTTATCATAAACATACTACATAATGTATCTGTAAGATAAGCTTCCGTCAAAATAATTACATCAATAATTTTTTTACAAGATAATATATAATGTTCTAGGGTAGAAAATTTTTTTAACGGTAGATCTTATGTTAATATGCATGCAAAGTAGATTGACTTTTTTTTTGTGGTACATATTTTAAAAACAGTTTATATCCTCGCAATTAAACAATTCGGTTATGGAGTCTGTATACAATGACATAATTATTAGAGAAAAGAAATAAAGTTTCAAAAGTAAATAATTAAATATAAATATCTTCACGCAATTCCCAATACTGGGGTAGACAGAGGTCAAGTCTAGACAATTAAGTCCCTCTGACCCACCTTCCACCGAAGATATTTTCGGGACATTGTGACAGGTGGTGAGCCCGTCGCCGCCTTTATGTCCAAGCCAACGATGAAATTCGTACATAAGTTTTTGAAAAACTCATTGGTACTGCCACTTGGGGATCGAACTCGGGTCTCTCGACTCGAAATTCCGACCACCCAACAACTCGGCTATCGTGACTTATAGTTTCAAAAGTAAAAAAAAAAAATACAAGTAAATAAACGATTATAACGTTATCGTGCCAGTAGGTCTTTTATGTCTTCTATTGATCTAATTCTGATAACTTCCTTGTCTTTCTCCTCCTTTCGGGCCAACACTACACCTCTTTTACACCACACAAACTTAAACGTATTCTTAAGTTCATTTTTTGCATTCCAGAGAAGCATTTTGTTGTGAGACGTAAGTGCTTCCCGAATGATCACTGGTATGTCCTCAGATGTTCTTGAAACATTAGTAATTATGTCTTTCACCTTTAGTCTTTTATTTTTAGCTTCCGATATCCACATATCCCTTATGTTTTCTTCTTTCATTTCGACAGTGATTGAACCGGGCCGGTCCTTTCTCCCCGTGTTTCGCTTTACGTTAAGAAAGTCGCTGCTTAGCATCTTTAGTTTGCAAGCAATATTATTTGCAATATCTATAACATTTTCATTGTCTACCTGAGGCACATTAACGACTTCAATGCAGGATGATAACCTTTTTTGATCTTGTTCATTTAATCTTTGTTCAAGTGCAGCAACTCTGGTTTCTAGATTTTTATTTTTATTATTAAGTTCGACATTCTTACGCTGTAGTTCTTTTATCAATTGTTTACTGGCATTCACAGTTTTAGCTACTTCCTCAAGCCTATCTGTATGATATTGAATAGAATCACAGATGTCTTTCATTTCTCTCTTCATTGCTGTCTCCACTTCCTTCGATATGGCCTTAGCCAGCTTTTTAACGTCAATCCGAGCAGAATCACTCATATCTTCTTCATCTTCATCACTCGGAATTATAAACGATGTGCGTCTGGGAGAAGATTTATTACACTCCAGACAGGTCCACTCAAGATTTTCCGTAGCCCGGAGAGCAGCCAATCAACAATATATATATATATATATGTATATATATATATATATATATATATATATATATATATATGTATATATATATATATATATATATATATATATAT
Organism: Sericinus montela; assembly: GCA_029286605.1. Lineage (NCBI taxonomy): Eukaryota > Metazoa > Arthropoda > Insecta > Lepidoptera > Papilionidae > Sericinus > Sericinus montela. The sequence continues at coordinate 616,155 of JAGSMR010000042.1, read as the reverse complement.
ATATATATATATATATATATATATATATATATATATATATATATATATATATATATATATATATATATATATATATATATATATATATATATATATATATATATATATATATATATATATATATATATATATATATATATATATATATATATATATATATATATATATATATATATATATATATATATATATAAAGAGAAAAAGGCCTTCACACCATTCCCAATACTGAGGTAGACGGAGATATAGATAAGTATCTTCGAACCTTCTTTCACTGAAGACATTTTTTTATGGGCTCAACTTGACTGGTGCTAAACCTGTGGCTGTTTTACGTATAGGCCAAAGATATAAATAGTACATAAGTTTTGAAAAAAACCCATCGGTATGAGCCTAATATTTAGAGATCGAACTCGGATTTCTTGATTCGAATTCCGATCACACATCCACTCGGCTATCATGATGCATTTACCAACAAATGTCTTCGGTGAAAGGTGGCTCGAAAGCACTTAATTGTTAAGATCTCTATCCACCCCAGTATTTAGAAATGAGTGAAGATATAAAAAAGGAAGTAAGTTATACTAACTCTTGTTAACGATGATAAGTATAAATTGGATCTTTTACAGGTAAAGCGCTTTGTTACGCCTCGCCAATTACCAAAGCTATTTTTACATAATATGGGGAAAATTGCAAAGCTGAAATGAAATTTACTGAAAATGTTGAGAAGCAATATCGTTATATACAACGCCATCTGATATGTAAATCTCTTTTGGCGTACTTACGTCACTTTTTGAGACCATGCCCTCAAGCAAAATAAGAAGGAAAGTTCTTTAATACTTTTATGTACGTATATTTTTTTTATATCGTCACGCAATTTCTCTTACTGGGGTAGGCAAAATTCTACAGTGTCCTTTCGACTCACTTTTTTTATAAATTAATACATATACAGATAGGGACAATATCACATACATTGCTCCGATCCCAATGTAAGATGCTAAAGCACTTCTGGATGGGAATCGGAAACAATATATCACAAATACTCAGACCCGAGAAAACTTAGAAAAAGTGGATTTTGTACATTGACCCGACCGGGAATCGAACCTGGGACCTCGAGATAGCGACACCTTGGAAACCGGTGTTTACGCCACTCGTCTACGGAGATCGACTTTTTACCGAAGCTTAAATACACTTCCCTATAGAATAAAAGTTTCATATTCGCCACAAAAATATTTACCACTAGCTTGATTCAAACCCGCAACCCTTAGCTTCGAAGGAACTCGAAGGACCCACCAACTCAGCTATCGGGTCGTAGTCTATATATATTTGAATTTTTAATAAATATTTTGCTTGTCTTAGCAAATTTTATTTATAACGTATTCAAAAACCTCTATGTTTGTTTTCGAATGAATATAATAAAACATGTGTGTAGTTCAAACGTAGTAGTTCAATTCAAACCTTTAGAAAAAGAAGATACAGTTCTTCTCAGAAGCGACAAAAATTTTTCGCGCGTTGATAGTTCTTTTCGAAAGTAATGTATCCCTATAGATAAAATAAATATCTTCACGCAATTCCCAATACAGGGGTAGACAGAGGTCTAGTCTAGGCAATTAAGTCCCTTTGACCCACCTTCCACCGAAGACATTTTTGGGGAAAACGTGACAGGTGGTGAACCCGTCACCGTCTTTACGTCCAAGCCAACGATATAGTTCGTAAATAAGTTTTTGAAAAACGCATTGGTACAACCCTGCGACCTGGGGATCGAACTCGGGTGTCTGGACCCGGAATTCAGACCAACTAATCACTCGGCTTTCGTGACTCACTAATAATATATGTAATAAGATATATAATATTATATATCAAAAGACAAATTTAATTACACCCTATATGAAATATATAGGGTGTAATTAATTTTTTCTCTTTAGCAACACTGAGTTTCAAATCACATCTGTGATTAAGAAGATGTAACTTTTAAAATGAGAGCGATAAAGTCGAATATTCTGCTCGCTGCTGAAATTTTCCTGTAAAGTGATAGCTACAGTTGTGATTGTAAAATGTGGCCAATTAATGTAACGAGATAGCGGGATTGAAGTAAAATTACGATATTTGAATCTTATTTTTAATAACATATCATTTATTTTTAACAGAGTTCTAATAAGAAGTAGTTTACAATTCGGATGTATGTTTTTTTCTCTTTCGTTGTAATGTTTGTTAATTCATAACTGCTTTTTTGGATTGAATTTTTTTCTTATTGTTTATTTTTTAGTTATACTTCTAGGTCTTGCAGTATGATAAAAACATTAATAAACATCGATGAGGTTCAGAACAAAGTGTTCGGTGATTTCGTTGAGCGAAGCTTTTCTTAGAAAAATAATTGTTTGCGAAAGGGTTCCCGTGAAGGTTTTAGTTTAGTCTTTGCTTCTATCAAAATTATTAATATGTAATGTAAAAATTGGTCTTTGACACGAAATCTTATATCAAAACTATTTAACTATTAGCAAGTATTTCAACGGTCGGCTGAACGCAGCATGCTAAATATACGGAGAAGAGATCATTAAAGAAATAAAGATATTAGACAAAAAACGCAACTTATAGATACCGCTGAATTTGCGTGTCGACGAAAGTGGAGATAGGCAGGACATGTGGCACGCTTGCAAGATGGGCGCTGGACGGAGCGCATTATACACACCAGTGGATACCAATCCCAGAGACACAAATAGGGCCAGAGGAAGACCACGACGTCGCTGGCGTGATGACATCGAGGAGGTCGCCGGAGGGGTTATGTGGACGAGACTAGCCGAAGACAGAAACCTTTGGAAATCTATGGAGGAGGCCTTCACCCAGAGATGGGAGTCCCCATTGATATAATATAGAAAATTAAATATAAATTTAACATAAAAATTATAAATTAGATTTAATGTATAAAATAATTAATCTACCTTTTATTATGTATATTTTGTAAACTTAAGTTAAAATTATTTATCTAAATAAATTTATTTATTTATGGTTAATAAAATGACAATAATTTTGCAACGAAAATGATAAATTTTTAAAATACAAACTTCAGTTATATTCGATAAAATAAAAAAAGCCTTCCAAAAATTTAGGCGAGTGTACAATTCAATTTTCTGTACGAATAAATTTACATTCAAATAACTATTACAGTCCCTAGGCTAAAGTACGTTTGAGAATGAAAATTTTTTGTTATCATTTTTTTTTTGGCCAAAGGCAATAAATCATAGTTTTAATACTAAAGCTTAATGTAGACTTAATCATGTTCTGAGAAATTTTGTCTCGGCGAATGATTAAAATATTTGGAATTTTTCCAAATTAATTTGGTTGAGCTGACCTTACGTCGTGTGGAATTTTCCCTTGCCCTTTGTTCTTGTGGGCGTCAAGACGCGACAAAAGAAAAAATCTTGAAAACTGCAACGGTTATTGATAGTTGGCTATAAGACGTACAAGTAAGGTACAAGGTTTCTGGGAACGCGTTCGCCAATACATTTGACATGTGTTATGATTATGGTCAATCCGCTTTACGGAACATCCCTGCGTCTTGTAGTGGCTTCAGAATAACAAGACATTGGTTCGTTATTTAAGGAGCTGCAAAACTATATAAAATGGTTTTCTTTATCTTCAGACAATATCCAGTAAGGGTAGATAGAAGTCGTCCTTTTCGACTCACTTTTCACCTAAAATTTTTGGTATAACATAACAGGATGCGAGTCTGTCGCCGTCTTAGTGTCCACTACGAATTTTAATTGAAATTACTTAAATATCATTTCATCCTTACAGTTATACGGCAGTGTGACAATTTATGTATTATATTAAGTAAATATTTAGTTTTTAATTAACTTAATCTTGCAATAAAAAGTGAAGATTTTTGCAAAGAATGCAAACCTAAATAGCGTAACAATATTATCTTAAAATGCGGGAAAATTAACGAACTTGATGACAGATTACAAAACAATTCTGGTCCCAGCGAAGATCGTTGTTCTTGGAAAATGATTTTCAACAAAATTTTCAAATATTGACATTTGATGTAATCTACAAATTTAATGTTGATTATTTTTGATAATTTACTTAAGATTAAACTGTAACATTTTGCATGATTTAAAGGTTTATTTTTTTTTCGCATATGAAGTAAAAATTATGGAGTGTGGAGGCTATGCAAGGATATGAGGAATATGTCTAAAAAGTGTCAATCTGCAAGCAGCCAATTACAATTTAAAACTTCAAAATAGTGCAAACCAGTAAAGTATATATATATATATATATATATATATATATATATATATATATATATATATATATATATATATATATATATATATATATATATATATATATATATATGTATATATATATATATATATATATATATATATATATATATATATATATATATATATATATATATATATATATATATATATATATATATAAGAGAAAGAGAAGTTCTATACTTGGTTAGCGGAAACGAAAGAATTGTTGTATGTGGTGATTTCAATGGATGGATGGATTCAATGGATGGATTTCAATGGATTGGTACCGCTCGGCCAGGGTACGAGTCGGTGCTTCGAATGTTTGGTGATAAAAGGGTTAACGATGCTGGCAAGCTTATACTGGCTGTATGCAAGGAACAGGGTCTTCTTGTGACAAACACTATGTTTAGTCACAAGAAAATCCATATGTATACTATAACAAGAGAGAATGAGAGAAGTATGATCGATTTATTCCAGGTGGATGACCGACTGCAAAAACAGGTGATGGATATGCGAGTGTTCCGGGGTGCTGACCTGGGAACGGATTACTATCTAGTAATTACTAGATTTAGGGGTCTGTTCGCGGGTTGGCGCCACCGGACGGCGATACCAGAACCACAGTCGGTCGGTAGCATCCGAAGCTGGAAGCTTCAGGAAGCGAACACTAGGGATAAATATCAAGCAAGGGTAGCCGAAAAGCTGGACAGCATCGATGTCAGGAAAGAATGTGTGGAAGAAATAGTGGAAGAAATAAGGCAGAGCCTTAGAGATGGGATGGTTAGTGCAGAGGAAGACGTGTGTGGAACTGTGAAAAGAGGTAGTAGTAAAAAGGGTGATGCATGGTGGAATGACGAAGAGAAAGAAGCTGTAAGAAGAAAGCATGGTTAGACTACTTGGCCTCTAGTAATGATAAGGATATGAGAGAGAAGAGGAAAGAAAGATATAAGCTCCAGAAAGTTCACACGAAAGCATTGATTGAGGAAGTGCGTGAAATGAGTAGAATGAAAGCGGACGAAAGGTTGTCGCACAACTTCAAGGAGAACTCCAAACTCTTCTGGAAAGAGGTTGGAAGGACACGGAGTGGTGCGACAGCCTTAAGAATGAATAAAGTGCTTTCGGGAACAAATGACGTCCTCTCAGAAAAATCGGACGTCATGCAGCGATGGAGCGAATTTTATAGAGAGATGTATGCGTGTGATGATCTTAGTGAGGGATCCGGGGGTGACGCCGTGACTGGTCCGCCAGATTCGGACCTCTAAGACACTGAGGTCATCAGTATGAAAGAGATTGAATGTGCGATTAGAAGTTTGAAATGTGGTAAGGCTGCGGGACTAGACAGAGTCACTGCTGAAATGGTCAAGTATGGTGTGCCACGCGTCTGGGACAGCTTTCATCTGCTGTGCAATTTGTGCTGGCGAACAGCCCTCGTTCCGGATAATTGGCGATCCGCGGTCATTGTGCCTTTATATAAAGGTAAAGGTTCACATTATGTGAACCTTTACCTTAGCAGTTTAGCAAGTAAAGTTTACTCGAAGGTTTTGACACGTAGGATGCAAGATAAATCGGAAAGATTTCTATGGGAGGCACAATGCGGATTTAGACCTGGAAGAGGATGCACGGATCAAATGTTTTCTCTCCGCATGATCACGGAGAAGCGTCTGGCTGCTAACCAGAAGATTTTCTGTGCTTTTGTGAATCTTGAGAAAGCATTTGAAAAGGTTGTAAGGAAGAAAATGTGGCAACTGTTGCCGGGGTATGGTGTGGATGGTCGATTGCTAAGGGCTGTGCAGTCACTTTACTGTGACTGTAAAGCCTGTGTGCGGGTAGAGCATGACCTGTCACCCATGTTTATCGTCCAAACGGGGTTGTGTCATGTCTTCCTTGCTGTTCATACTGTATCTCGACAGCTGTTTACAAAAGCTGAAAGATAGCTGTTTGGATGTGAAATTGGGTGACATAAAAGTAAATTGTCTGCTATATGCTGATGATGCAGTGCTTATTGCACCATCAGAGGCAGAACTGCAGGCACTAGTCACGTGTATGAAAGAAGAATGTGAAATTAATGGTCTTCGTTTGAATGCTAATAAAACTAAGGTTCTGGTATTTGAAAGGGGCGAAGAAAGAACGAAGTGCGAAATTTGGGTAAATCAGGAACGTCTAGAACAGGTGAATGAAATTGTATACTTGAGGAGTGCGTTTAGCCGGGATGGAAGATGTGATTTAGATGTGGACAGGCGTGTCGCTGCCGGGAACAAAGTCAATGGTGCCCTGACTGCGTTAATCAACAGGCAAGGCGTTGTGATAAGTACACGCCTTGCAATACATAACGCAGTGTTGATACCGACTTTGTTATATGGCAGCAAAACCTGGGTATGCCAGAACAAGCATAAAAGCAGGTTGAATGCAGTGGAGATGCGATCTCTTCGTAAAATGTGCGGCCTTACCATGGCCGACCGAAAGCGAAACGAAGAGATTCGCAATATGGCAGGTTTGAAAGATGACCTTGTCTCAAAAATGGATAAGGGCGTGCTTCGATGGTTTGGGCACGTTGAGCGAATGAAAACATATAGCGCGAAAGTTAATATTAAAAGGTGTCGAGGTAGACCGTGACTAACTTTCGAAGACCATGTGAGCAAATTGCTCGAAGAGGGGAGGGTCAAGAGTACTCGGATACCTAGACGTGCATGTATGAAGAAGATGATGAATCTGAAAGAAGCGAAAGAAGTATGTAGGGATCGTGACACTTGGCGATCTGTTCTCTCTGGCTACCCCGTCAGGGATTGTGAAGATAAATAAATATATATAAATATAAAACTTCTTTACTAAGATTTTTTCAAAAACAAAGTACACAATACTTAGTTAATGGAATTATTATTTTTTAAAAGCAAATAAATAATAAAGACGAGTTAATGAGATAAATAAATAATAACAAATAAACACATAGATTGGGACGACATCAAATTAACGTTAACGACAAAAACTTAACCCGACCGGGAATCGTCCACAGGACCTTAAAGGTGGCGACACCATGAAAACGTGCGTGTACGCCACTCGTCCATTGACTTCGTCAAAGAGTTCTTCGTTTAATAGAGAGCCAAAGATTATGGCAGAGACTCACGATACGTCACGATAGCCGAGTGCTCGGGCGATTGGGATTCGAGTCGAGTGGCAACTTTGTTCGTTCGGTTCGGTTGAGTTCGATCCCCTAGTACCAATGGGTTTTTTCAAAAAACTATGTATGATTTTTAACGTTGGCTTGGCATAAAGACGGCGACGGGTTCAACAACTATCACTTGTCCCAACAAATGTCTTCGGTGAAAGGGGGTCGAAATGATTTAATTTTTTAGATCTCTGCTCACCCCTGTTTAGGGAATGATGTGAAAATATTTATATATATTTTAATAGTACATAATTTATGCAGTCCTGTAGTATATAAAAAAATCCAAAATTATAGCAGACAACAATGTTCAACATAAAAGATCCAAGCAAAATACAACATTACGGACATAAGCTATGCTGCCTTAGCTAAAAAGCCCGTTGTCAGTGACAGCTACACTCGAGAGCAATGAATTAAGGTCAGGTAAATATGTCAGCATATTTAATATAGCTATTATATATATTTGGAATAAAATTAATGTGAAAGAATTTTCTGTGGATATCGCAAGAAGTGACTGAATTAAGGAACTGAATTAATATCTGACCACATTAAGAAGAACGGAGACGGTCAACAGTGTCAAAAGTTCGAGATGTCTAGCACACATTGTCGAGGAGTAGTGATTAGGGCAAAACTCCTTTTGGGAGTGACGAGTTTTACAGGTTCTGTATTAGGAATGGCGTGAAGATATTTATTTTATTTATTAAAAAATTAACCATTTAAAAAAAAAACACATAATAATTTTCTTAACTAAACTTGTTGTGAATATTATTGTAATATCAAATAACGCAAATTACATCAACACTTGGAGTCGATTTCAAGCAAGCATTACATCAGTAAGTAGTGCTTATTACAATATTTCTATTATATAATCTTAATAAAATATTTATATAAATGAGTATATTTTTAAATAAATAAATAAAGTACAAGTTTACTTAAGAAAGTTATTATTAAAGTTGTATTTGAATGTGAAAGTCATTGACAACTATCATACAGCCTCAAAACTAGAACATAGTAGAAGAGACCATAGAAAAAAAGTTAAAATAATCATTTCATTTTATAGTAATTCTTAAAAAGTCTTCGATTACAAACAGCTGTGACACAGACTATAGTATATCCACATGACAAGGCCATTGCAATTGTTATTATGAGATGAGATCATTTAAAATAAATGATTTTGAATTATTAAAGTATAAGAAGTTTTTGTCATTGAAAATATCTGGCTAAATCTGCTACAGTATTACACACGTTAAAGTTTGCGAAACACTGAACCGTGCATGTGTCATCGAGAATACTTGCTTTGGCTAGTCGCCAGTCTGCAAAACTTTAATAAATCAAATAGTTTTGATAGGAGATCGAGGTGGCATAATTTTGAGAGTTTACTTCAACTCATGCTAACGACTATATTTTATTTCACAAATGATTTAATGTTTCTTGTTATAATAAATATGAATATAGACAATGATGAATGAATGAAGAATGATATGTTCATTTTACATAGTCGGCTTGGATATAAAAACCGCGAATGCCAAAGTCCCATAAAAGGTCGAAAGGGCCTAATAGTATTGACCGCTGCCTGTCCCAGTGTTAGGAATAGCGTGTAGATATTTATTTATTTATTTCATTTTCAAACACTTCACACCTTACACGCTTCAATTCACCGACCTGCTTTATTTGGTCTGTTTCTTTTGGGGACGATTATCCCGCCATTATTTATTGAGAATTGAGTATTCTTAGGCGTGTGCCACAATTTCTTTAACCTTTATTTAATTAACCATAAAGTTAACTACGATAAGAAGAAGTCAAAGGCCATATAACTGCATTGAAATTGTTAACCTGATCAAACCGACATCCGCTTTAGTTAGTTAGCAGTTGCAAAAGTTCAATGTCCGTTTTGTTACCGCGCAGGCTGGAAGTTACTCGGTAAACACAAGAGTGAATCTGTAGAAAATAAATGATCTTACTTCTGATGTATAGAATGATCATATTTTAATGATCGTCTTTCTTCTTCTTCTTTATAGCCTATTAAGATTTGACTACAGAACATAAGCCTCCTCTAAAACCAGATGAAAATTAAGCAGCCCTGTGATGGGCAGCAGCGCCTGTAGTGCGCGGTCTCTGGTACTGCTTTGGCATCGTTTTAAGAAAGGTTCTGGCAAATCCTTTAGGGCCTACGTCTTGTAGTCGATTTTACAGGACTTTAAGTTAGTAAGTAAATAATATTATTAATAGTAAAATGAATTCAAAACATATAATGCATAAACATCATCTATAACATACAAAAGAAGTCACGATATCCGAGTGGTTGGGTGGACGGAATTTCGACTCAAGAGAACCGATTTCGATCCTCAAGTGGCCGTACCAATGGGTTTTTCTAAAAGTTATTTACGAATTATATCGTTGGCGTGGACATAAAGATGGCGACGGGCTCACCACCTGTCACTTAGTCCCGAAAATATCTTCGGTGGAAGGTGGGTCGATGGGACTTAAATGTCTAGTCTAGACCTCTGTGCGTGAAGATATTTATATTTTATTTATTGTCTATAACGTATAAAGAATAACAGAATACTACTAACATGAGTGTTCGTGAATTGACGTTTGTGTATTCGTCCTACAACAGCAAACGTATCTAGAAGTTGTAAAAAGATGGTACAAAATACATATATGATACTATTTGCCCTAATACCGAATACGAAATACGACTTCTCTTGCATGGCTTTTACGGTAATAAGATTCTTAGTATCATTGGATTTCATCAAATAGAATATCGAAAATAGTGAAACTTTTTCCTTGCTTGACTGTAGTCCTACGCATTTTTTGTCTTTAGTATAAAATTGTAACAATTTCATGGTGGCATGCAATAGGTTCCCAAAACATTCATGTATAAACATATAACTACGACCTACGTGGACGAGTGGCGTACACACTGGACGAGGTGTCGCCAGCTCTGAGGTCCCGCGTTGAATTCTCGGACTACGTGTATGTAGAAAGCCACTTTTAGTGCCTTCGTTGTTACCGATTCCATAACAAAAGTGCTTTTTACTTTGGGATCAGAGCAATTTATGTGATGTTCTCCCGATCTATGTATGTATTTAGTATTTGTGTAGGCTACAATTATAAATGCCTAAATAATTCCATAATTGGCTTGGCTAGGTGATCGACTGTTACAGTACCGAGAACTTTGCACCTTGACGCTTATGCCCAACAGATCAGCTGTTTAATTTTGTTCTGATATGTTTTGAGATGGTTAGCTCTTTATCTATTGGCCGCTATTATATTATTCAATGGTTATTTTCTATATTTTTCTCTTAGTCGCCTGATACGATGCCCGAGAGAAGAAAAAAGATAAGCATATTTACGCTGGTACCACACTGAAAATTTAAAAATACCCAAATGAATAAAAATAATCTAAAATAAAGAGTTTTTAGATAAATAAGAGATTAAAAAGATACAATTGACACAAATGGATTTCGAATCCGTGAATTTCTCCCTTACATAGATACATACATAATTTACTTAACGGCCTGTAAACTGTAGGACATAGGCCTCTCACCTACCAGAAAACTTGCATTAGAAGCATCCGTTTCCGGTCTGCTCAATTTTGAACTGGTAATTCTCGAGATGTTCCTATGAGGTGTATTTAAGTCGCTTCTTATGACACCCACGAGAAGAAAATGGGTCGTATATGGTCGTAATTTCAATATTCATTCAGTTACATTTATTTTTGCCGAAATAATATATGATTTTGACACGTTCCTTTATTTGTAACTTGTTATTTTACTGATGCCTATTTCGCCAAGCTTTTAGTGTAAATTAGAGAGGCTCTCATAAATGTAAGTGAGAAAAAAAGGAAAACCGTTCCATTTATGGCTTCATTCGTGTAATGGATTGTAATAGAATCAAACGTTTAAACTGATTTCTATTTTAGTTATGTTTAGCAGGATATATATTTTATACTTTTAATTTGTTTTAGTGTTATTCGTGATTTAGATTTAACTGTTTATTTGAAAAAACTAACACAACCGAATTCTGTTTAATTTATGATTGAAAATTTTACATATTTTAAAATAATACCGATAAATCTCGCCCGTTTCAATTGATTTTCAATATTAAAGTCAACTTATGAATAATCTTGCCCTTAAATTTTTATAACTATAAATATTTTTAATATATATCTTCACGGCACTCCCAATACTAGGATAGTCAGATATCTAGACTATTAAGTCATTTCGAGCCATTTTTCAAAACAGTCTGCTTGGGACAACTAGACAAGTGACAAGTCTTAGTGTCCAAGCTAACGCCACCTGTAGCTACGAAGGCAAGATGACTTCCAACTCGGCTATCATTATCATAATAGCCTATCTAAAGTCAACTGCTGAACATATGCCTCTCCCAAAGATTTCCACCTAGAACCGTACCTTCTGCATCCGTAGTTTGCCCACAATATTTTGCAGGTCATCGCTCCATCTTGTGCGGGTTCGTCCTGAACTATTGCCTATTTTATTGCCTGTACGAGGTTACCACTCGAGAACTTTTCTTCTCGAACCATTGTCAATTCTACGAGCTATGTGGCCGGCACATTGCCACTTCAATGTATATCGAGTCATAAAATTCTTATATTGTTAGATTATTCGTAAATTATTGTAAATCGAAACGATCTACGAGTAGGTTTTTATTATTTTTTAGAAGTTTATATCTGATTTTTACAACTGACTTGGAATATCTTTGTATTTATTAAAAAAACCTATTATTATTAAATTAACCCTGGACACACTGGGCAAGCGGATTGGCAGCACCTTGGAAGTTGTTGCCTGTCACTAGTCTTATTAATTTTGTTTTGGAACTTTTGAGAAAGTTAGTTATACCTATTAAGTCCCCTGGAATTATCTCTCAATGGGCATATTTTACCCTACACACTTTTTTACATTACCCCACCGTTATAACCTTTAAGTTCATAAGCTGTAAAATATAGCACATGATAAACGATTACTTGGTCTTATTTTAAATATAAGCAAACAAAAGTGCATCGAAGCATTACACAAAGCCAACTTTCACCGCGACTTAAGAAGAAACCAAACGAGACAACAATGCATCCAAGTTGCACTTTAAATTAGCCCTCAATGAAATGTTTTGTTTGATTTCTGAAGTTCCAATAATGAAAATAATAATATGAGTTTCTATAAAGATTTGAAGAAAACTTTTATACGAAATTTTCAATACATAAATATACTGATGTTAATTGAGGAAAACCTTTTACCAGGAATTACCAAGTAATTAATTCCGCTTGTGAAAGAATTGTAAAAATATTTCGATCGTTTTTTTCATTCAAATCTAAGTTTAATTAAATTTATGAAAAAAGGTTTCTCGAATAACAAAATTTCAATATGACTGCTTATCCCTAAACCTTTTACACAACCAACGCGCTTACCGCCATCGCCTATACAAGTGCATTGACGATGGCGGTACTACATGCCTCTCACTTCAGAGGTTGCTGTGTTACCAGTCTGGTTAAGGCTTACCTCATGTCACGACTCGAGATAGGCCTAAAGTTCCATTGAAAAAATACATAAGTAGATCGGGACAATACCACATATGCTATGCTATCCACTGCTATGATCCCAAGGCAAGTAGCTTAAGCACTTGTGCTTTGAAATCAGAAACAAAGAAGGTACCACAAACACATAGACCCGATGAAATGTAGATAAAGCATGTATGAAAGTACAATGTAGAAAAAGTATTTTCTACATTGAGCTCGACCGGGAATCGAACCCAGGATCTCAGAGCTTGCGACGCCATGAATAACGGCGTGTACGCCTCTCGTTCACGGAGGTTTTATAAAATTATTTTGCGGAAACATCTGTTTGTTATTTAAGGGCGATATCTAGCACCTTTTACAAATTATGGAGAGGCCCGAAGGCGGTTATAGGCTGTGAAATTCATTAATTGATTATAAATAACCTCTCGAATAATATTGAAGCGGAAGCGGTAGTGGGGTGGGAGGGATTTTATTATTCAATTTGTTGCGAAACATTACCAAGAACTTTCATATCTACTTCAAGATTACTTCACCACTTACTAATTTTCAATCTTCGCCCAATTTCCCATAGATTAGAACCCGCATCTCTTAGCTTCATAAGGTACAACCAACGCGGCAACCGGGTCGTTAATGGTATCTATTAACGGCCTTAAATTAATTTATTGTATATGACACAACTAAACGAAGAAACATATTTATGTTATGTATATTATGTTTGATTACGTAACGGAACCTTTGATTATGGTTTTCAGCTTCCTTATTTCAATTCTGATTAGTCAAGGTGAAAAAACTTCTACATTGTACTACATTTGTACTAGAGTCATGATTATTTTTATTCTTCTATCAAGAGTCCTATAATAATAATAGTGTATATAAATATATACACATATACACTATTAATACTAACGTGAATGTTTTTATGCATGTAGATATCACAAACAGTGGGTAGCTGCTTTTCCTGCAGCTTACAGTCCGCGACAGGATGTATATATGCTTACGCCGATACCTCAGGGAAAGGTTTTCGTTGGCAACTCTTGGAACTCCTATTTTGCGTCTGCAACATGTTTGATAACGGTAACAAGTTGCTCGATGTGGTCCAGCCATGGGCTGTGGAGGGATTGTTTCCTTCGTTGCCTTCGCACCACTCTCCTTGCCTTCCACAGCCGAGATTGAGTTGAAAAAAAAAAAAACTCTATAATACCTCCGCCTACCCCAGTATTAAAAAAATTGTATGAAGATATTCAAAAAAAATATTAACAAAGTTACTGATCTGATCCGACTGTGATGATGATGATTTTCATTTTGTTTTGAAAAGAGTGTTTGTTGGATCCCGAAGTTGCCACGTGAAGGTTTAAGTAAGTAAAATATTTTCGATTTGCATTTGTATATGGAAAAATACTGAAGGTTATTCCCAATACTCGGGTAGGCATAGGTCTAGATATTTAAGCTCTTTCGACCCATCTTTCACCAAAGACATTTTTGGGACAACGTGACGACAGGTGTTGAGTCGGTCGCCGTCTTTATCATATGAACAAATCCTCAGACTGTAACAAATAAAGTGGCTAATTTGTACGGGGTAACAACAAAACGTTGTAGCCCGTACAAATCCACTGCGTTAATTTTTAGTACGTGCGAAAGCCACTTATCTCTGTGCTTTACTAATTAAACGGTTGGGAGATTCATTGTGTAATTAGCGGTTTAAATAACGCATGATTAAACACCATATTTAAAATTTAACAACATTATGCCTAAAAGGACGAGCTCCGTGGCCGAGTGGCGTACACACCGGTTTTGCGTACACACCGAATGGGTCAACGTAGAAAAAAAAATAAAAAAAATATCTTCACGCCATTCCTAATACTAGGGTAGACAGAGTCTAGACAATTAAGTCCCTTCGACCCACCTTTCTCGAACACATTTTTTGGAACGATGTGATAGGTGGTGAGCCTGACGCCGTCTTTATGCCTAAGTCAACGGCATAAATCGTACAAAAGTTTTTTAAAAACCCATTAACACAAGCCACCTGGGGATCGAACGCGGGTTTCCGGACTCGAATTCCGATCACCCCAATACTCGGACTATCGTGACGTCAATGTAAAAAAATACATTGTCTATACTGTTTCCAGTCTGGGTGTTTGTGGTACCTTTATTTCTGTGTATAACAAAAGTGTTTTAACTACTTACTTTGAGATCAGAGCAATATATATGATGTTGACACAATCTATGTATGACAATATATGTTTATGGGAATCTATGTATGTGTGTGTATGTACTTCACTTTATATTATATTAAAATAAAATAAAATAGCTACTGTAACGTAAGTTAGACAACTGGGCAAAGGTATTTTCTTACTAGTACACTTTTAGAAAGATCAGAGCAGGAAAAAGCCCCCCTCACGCCTCTAATGCATACTGGCAACCTTACATAGTGTCCGAACGATCGGCCACAGCGCAACACAACTTTACAACATTAACAAATCAACGAAGTAATAAGTTATTTTTCTTGGTCTGTCACAAACACGCAAGTAGTGCGGAAACTCTTCCTTTAACCCACAGCACACCGCACTTAAAATTTTACGAATAAATTAAATTGTATTAACAATTTTTGTAACATCGCTACCGAATCCAACTTATGTCTCTCAATTTCTATGGTGAGTTTCTACTACGGCTGGTGGTATAATTATTCTATTAAGCACCAGATCAAATCAAAAAAAGGTCACGTACTATATAAAAATATTTTAAATAAAAAATGTATTTCCTGCCACAAATACAATAATCCCAAACATAATATGATAATTAATTTTATTTTCCTGTGCTAAAAATTTACTCAAGGGGCCTTTTGTTAAATTATACAAAGAATCGTCTGAGGCTTTCATCCACTTAGCTTCGAATAAAATCGTCGATCAGAAAAAGTAAAAAGCCTTCGGAAGCAATTAATTTCTTTATTTATTCGGGTCCCCAATAATTTATGCAAGAAAGTTTATATTGTGTCTTCTGAAACATTTTAATTCGAGAAGTGAGCGATGTGAAAGCATCAATGTTTTGAGTGGCGGTTTCAATACGAATTTGATTTAGTAATAGTGTTTGTAAATCTCAATTTAGTTTATTGAATACACACAATTGTGGTCTCGTAGAAGAACTCTTAGTGTGTATTTCAATTTTGTTTCTTTCAATTCGTATTTTTAAAATTTAGTCGATATTTTTACGTATCATTTACTCTCTAATCATTTTATTTTAGAATATTCTTTGATCGTCTGTAGGACTATTCTTTGATACCTTCAAAAGGCTGTTAAGTGTGATAATACTTTTCAAAAAAGAGGATAACTAATGAATTTCTTCTCCGCCAGAGAGACCTCTTTACGAAACCTTGGTATTTGTAAGAGATAATGACTTTTCTGAAAGAAAAATAAAGATTTTGATTTTGATATAGTGACAACAGAACCTTAACTCTTTTTATATAATATACTTAATATTGAACAAACACTATTGTGGTTTTGGTTGAATGTTCATTTCATTTTCAATTTCCCCAGATTTTTTTAAATATTATAATCAAAAAAAGAAAGCAAAAGAGGTATGTAAGGATCGTGACACTTGGCGATTCGTTCTCTCTGGCTACCCCGTCAGGGATTGTGCGTAAAGATAAGTAAGTATAGTCAAAAAAGTCAATTCGACCCCCATTCTACCGGTTTTTATTTTGAGAATAAGTCACGATAGCCGAGTGGTTGGGTGATTGGAATTTCGAGTCTGGAGACCCGAATTCGATTCCCAGGTGGACGGCTCATACCAATGGGTTTTTTCAACAACTTGTGTACAAATTTGTCGTTGGCTTGGACATAAAGACGGCGACGGGCTCACCACCTCTCACGTTGTTCCGAAAATATCTTCGGTGGAAGAAGGGGTCGAAGAGAGAGAAGATGGAGAAAGGTAGACCTCTGTCTACCCCGGTATTGGGAATGGTGTGGAGATATTCCATTTTAATTTATATTTGATTTTGGGACAACGTGACAGGTGGTAGTAAGTCTATCGTGGTCTAAGTGCCCAAGTCAATGATACAAGTCGTATATAAGTATGTAAAAAACTCTTACTATGTACAAGAGTACCTGTTCTTTTCGTATGTGTCGACAGAGGCGATGTAGAAAAAATTCAGAAGGATTTTTTGTCTAATAATTTTATAGTTGTTATTTAAAAAATTACTTCGCAACCCTCCGCATGAAAATTTTTCATGCGGAGGGTTGCGAAGTAATTTTTTAAATAACAACTTTACAATGAATTTCCGCAAAGTAACGCCTGAGTCAATTAACTATAATAATTTTATATTAAACTTAAATTAGGTTTAATTAAATTAAATTTAATATTAATTCAACCCATTTAACAATATGTATAAAAATACAGAAATCTTTAAAAACATCAATCGAAGCGTATTAATTATTGGTCCGAACCATTAGATAATCAACTCATATACGATATAAAATTATTTTATATGTTAAATCATATATTTTGCAGCAAATAAACTGACTTTGCTATTATTTATTCAAAAAATGTTATGACAGTTATACGTATATTTTCTGTGGTAGAGCCACGCACCAGATGTTGTTGTTGCATGAATGGGCCGGCTCGACCGGGAAAGTACCACGGCCTCACAGAAAACCGGCGTGAAGTAGATGTTTAAAAAACTTCTGCGTTTCGTCTGGTAACCGGAGGCCCACACACCCCCTCCCCCAATTCTGGGGGGCAATCTAAGGCCGGCAACGCATCTGCTTTGCCTCTGGTATTGCGGGTGTTCATGGGCGGTGGTAATCACTTACCATCACGTGAGCCACCTGCTCGTTTGCCTCCCTGTTCTATAAAAAAAACTGCTAGCTGGAATCATGATGATAATGAGGAAGAATGTCTGAGTTAACGATAACGATAACTTAGCGATAATATAACGAAAACGAGTCTGCGTGATCGAAATTTAAATCTAGAGACTTGCGGTCGATTTCCAGGAGGCATTTAACGAGAAAACTCACCGGTACGCACTAGGAACACTTTTTCGAAAAGCAATAAGTAATTGAACGATTTTTATCGTTGGCTTTGACACTAAAACGGTGATAGGATTTCCCACCTGTCACCTCTCTGACTATTGGGAAGGCGCGAAAATAGTAATAACAGAAAAAATTTGTACGAATCTACCTTTGTTCTTAAGAAAGTTTAAGTGTAAGTCACAAATGACAGAAAGTTGTAGTAGTTTTGACGGGCAAGGAAAATGAAGACGTGAACCAAATTGTACTTTGTCGAATCTATTATAAGAAACTATTATAATATAAAGTTTATTACGTAGGGCTTAGTAACTTTTTACTCCTTGTTAGAATCAATATGGTAAAATTAAACAAAAAACATTAAAAAAACAAACAAAAAACTAATCCACAATATTAAAAGAAAAACAAATAACTAGACTATAAGGAGTAAGGCATAAATTATTTTATACTCCTATATTATACCTCTCTATATAATTATCTTATTGTCTATACCCCTGACTATCGATGTGTTGGGAAACGCGCGACGACAAAAACTTCCCAAATAAAAATTTTCTATCTTTAACCACGACATTCAATTATACCTATGTCATATATAAATAAATATAGATCTTCACGCGATTCCCCATATAGAGGTAGACAGAGGTCTAGTCTAGACAATTAAGTCCCTTCGAACCACCTTCCACCGAAGATATTTTCGGAACAACGCGATAGGTGGTGAGCCTATCGCTGGCTTTATGTCCAAGCCTAAATACGATTTTGAATAACCCATTGGAGATGCCTGCCACCTGGTGATCGAACTCGGGTCTCTTGACTCGAAATTCCGCCCACCCAACCACTCGGCTAAACGTGACTTTTCTTCTTCTTCTTCTTCCTACCCTTATCCCATGCTATGTGGGGTCGGCACAACATGTCTTCTTCTTCCACTCTCCCGTCATCTCAATACTCACTCCTTTCTTTCTCATGTCTTCTTTCACACAATCCATCCATCGTTTTTTTGGTCTCCCCATAGCTCTTCGTCCATCCACATTCATCTCTAACATTCTCTTGCCTATATTACATTCTTCCCTCTTCATTACATGCCCAAACCATGCTAACCTACCACTCTTCATTTTCTCTGTCACTGGTGCTACTTTCAAGCTTCCCCTTATATACTCATTCTTTATGCGATCTTTTCTAGTCACTCTACACATCCATCTCAACATTCTCATCTCTGCAGCATGCACTCTTCTTTCGTCCGTGACTTTTCTGTGATATATGTTCTTTTTTATATGTATATGAGCTCTCCAAATTTTTTCTGATTCATCATGATGTTTCTAGAATAATTAGGCATAGACACTTGAAATTTTGTAGGAGTTTCTCTTTCGCTCAGTAAAGATAAGTTTAAAACAAATTTTACGCAAATCTCCAAAATACATGTTTTTAGGTAAAAAAAATGACGCGCAGATGAAGCTGCAAGGGTAAGTATGTTATTTATATGTTATTGTAAAAAGATTTACATGCACAATGGTAGCTTTGCTAATTAGTATTTTATAATTATACCTCATATTTTAATAGGAACTAATTCCAAATATCATCTAAGTTGAAACAAAACAGAGAAATCACTCTTTAGCTGCGTAACTCTTCTTCTTCTTCCTGTCCTTATCCCATGCTATATGGGGTCGGAACGACATGTCTTCTTCTTCCACTCTCCTCTATTTCCCGTCATGTCAATACTCACTCCTTTCTTTCACATGTCTTCTTTCACACAATCCATCCATCGTTTTTTTGGTCTCCCCATAGCTCTTCGTCCATCGACATTCATCTCTCTCATTCTTTTGCCTATATTACATTCTTCCCTCCTTATTACATGCCCGAACCATGCTAACCTACCACTCTTCATTTTCTCTGTCACTGGTGCTACTTTCAAGCTTCCCCTTATATACTCATTCTTTATGCGATCTTTTCTAGTCACTCCACTTATCCATCTCAACATTCTCATCTTGGCAGCATGCACTCTTCTTTCATCCGTCACTTTCGTTGCCCAGCACTCTGATCCGTACAATACGACAGGTCTCACGATCGTTTTGTAAACTTTTCCCTTAAGTTTAAGAGGCATGCTTGGATCGCAAGTTATTCCCGGGACCTGTCGCCATTTCATCCATCCCGCATTTATTCTATTCTTTACATCCCGGTCGACATTGCCGTAATTTTGGATCACTGACCCAAGGTAACGGAATTCGGAGCAGACTGGTAGGAGAACACCATCCAAGGCAATTTGAGAAAAACTGGATGGACTACTGAAGTCACAGAACATGTGTTCAGTTTTGGTTCTGCTTACTTTTAATCCGACACTTTCCAGTTTTTCTTGCCATTTTCCCAGCTTGCTCTGAACCTCAAGTGCATTTTCTCCGACAAGCACAATGTCATCAGCAAATAGCATACACGAGGGTGCTTCCTCATGTATGTTCGATGACAGAGCATCCATATTCAGAAGGAACAAATAAGGACTTAAAGCCGAACCCTGGTGTAAACCTACAGACACATTGAACTTATCTGTGATTCCAGCCTCAGACCGGACGCAAGTATTGGCTCTATTATACATCGCCTCAACAAGCCGCACATACTTTTCTGGCAGCCCTTTCTCCCTCATACACCACCACAGAACCTTACGGGGTACCCTATCGTATGCCTTCTCCAGGTCCACGAATACCATATGCAAGTTCTTTTGCACAAGCCTGTATTTTTCAATCAGTTGCCGAGGTGCAAATATGGCATCCGTTGTTCCCCGGCCCGGCATAAACCCGAATTGGTTCTGTGTTACCTCAGTCTCCTCTCTCATTCGTTTCGCTATCACTTTTTCCCATATCTTCATGCTGTGTGATATAACCTTTATTCCCCGATAGCTGTTGCAATCTTGTACATCACCCTTCTTTTTAAAAACGGGCACCAGTGAACTGTTGCACCATTCATCGGGGATCACCTCTTCTTGCAACAACTTATTGAAGAACAAAGTCAGCCACTTCCATCCATCTGCTTTCAGATACTTCCATGCTTCTACTGGTATACCATCTGGCCCTTCTGCTTTTCCATTTTTCATACTCTGTACTGCCATCCTAACTTAGTCTTCAGTCACCTCTTTAACCATGCCCATATTACTCTTAGCATCCTCTAGTACTCCATTCCACTGATTTTCCTCATTCAAAAGTTTGATAAAATAGCTCTTCCAACGTTCTTTTATGCTCTTGTTTTCCGTCAAAATCTTCCCCATTTCGTCTTTCATACATTTCATGTGATTCACATCTCTTGCATTCCTTTCTCGCTCTCTAGATATTCCATACAGATCTTTTTGGCCTTGTGGAGTTTCCAGGAAATCGTACAGCTTATCATGTACCTTAGCCCTTGCGATTGCAACTACTTTCTTCACCTTCTTCTTAATAACTTGATTGAAGGTCTGCCTACCTTTTGTTTTCTTGATCTCTCTAATTTCCCTCTTTCAAACTTTTCCATTCCTTAAAAGCATTCTTATTTTCTTTCAAAATTTTCCGCACCTCTTCACCATGTGTCCTTATCAATCTTCTCTTTCCCCTTCGTTTCTCCAAAAACATCCCTTGCTACGTTCCGTACACATATCGCCATCTCATTCCAGCAATTATTCACTCTAATCTCTGCCATATCACCCATTTCTACAATCTTATCTACTACTCTTTTACGAAACTCTTCGGCTAACTCTCTGTTACTTAGTTTGTTCCATTTCGTTCTAGGTGGGGGTTTAGAGTTCTTTTGCATACATTTTACTTTAAGACTCAAGTCTAGAATCAACAACCTATGCTGGGAAACTAGGCTCTCACTGGGAATTATTTTGCAGTCTTTGGCCGAGTTAATTTTGCTCCTTTTCATAAGAAAGTAATCTATTTGTGTAGAGTGCTGGCCACTACGGAATGAGATAAGATGTTTATCTCTCTTTTGATACAAGGTGTTTACTACGGCTAAGTCAAAGGCCAAAGCTGCTTCCAGTAGAGTTTCCCCCTGTTGGTTCCTGACTCTGTAGCTATAACCCCCTTGTACTCTTTCATATCCGTCACTTGTTCTTCCCACATGGCCATTAAAATCCCCTCCTATATATATATATCTCCTCATATTCTGGTATCGCCGTAATTACAGCATCAAAATCCTCCCAAAATTTTTCTTTCAAACTATCATCACAACCTATCTGCGGTGCATAGACACTCACTATATTTAAAACCAAATTTTCAATCAACAACTTAACTACAATAACTCTATCATTCACTTTCTTTACCTCCATCACCTTATTCTTAAGTTCTTTATCTAACACTACACCCACTCCATTTCTTTTTCCATCACTTCCACAATAATAGAATTTATAACCCGCCCCGATTTCTCTTGCTTTCTATCGCTTCCACTTCGTCTCCTGCAAACACGCAACGTTTATACGCCTCCTTTCAAAAACATCCGCTAACTCTCTTCCTCTTCCAGTCATCGTACCTATATTTCAACTTGCCATCCTCAGTCTTACTTCCCGGACTAGCTTCTTACGCTGCCCCCGTCCTTGGTGCAGCAACCCTCGTCCATTTCTCACAGCCGCCGGGTGCTGCCCCTGCGCATCGCCTGCGGGGTACGCCCTAGCATTGTCGCATATTCTATCTCCTGTTGTACCCATGTTGTAAAGTATTTGGCAATGTTTTCCGATCGGCCGCCTGCCTGACATCAACCCTCCTTGGGAATTCTTGGTTTGATTTTGAGAAGGATAGATTGGGTATAGGAGGGAATTGGGAGGGGATGGGTGGGATAACAGAGCCACGGAGACAGAGAGGTGTGTGACACTGGAAGCTAGAGCGGTCCGGGGTCGCGTACCCGTAGTGGCTCCAACCAGTTATCGGACAGATAATCTGGTGGATCCACCCTCTGGACTAGCTGCGTAACTCAGTGTCGTTAACTAAGGCAATTAATAGCTCCCTCGAGTGGAATTTCCTATTTCGATTGAAGCTTGCTTTATGTAGTAATTTTGGATGTTTTCCTTATATATCTATATCTTATTATGAGTGATTGTGTGAAGACGAATGGCGAACAAAATATTCTGCGCGAAAGTTAACTACAATAGGGGCGAGGTAGGCCGCGGCTAACTTTCGAAGACTATTTGAGCAAACTGCTCGAAGAGGGGAGAAAGGTGAAGAAAATGATGAATGTCAAAAGAAGAGAAAGAGGTATTATAAAGGATTGTAATACTCGGCGACCTGTTCTCTCGAGATACCCTGTCATGGACTATAGGTGAAGATATTCGTATTTCATTATGGTATTTAGAAGCTCCCCGTCGTGTGACCGGTGCAACAGTCAGTTGGATGATGCGGTGAATCAAACAAAATACCGCAATCAAATATGACACAACTGAGTTGATATTTTGTATAAAAGTTTTTCCCTTAATCGCTTACGACATTTAAAGAAAGAATGTGGTGGCATATTCTTACGCAGTAATCACACAGCTAAGATTGGTTATTTACAACAATTAAATAAACAAACTTAAAATACAATTAAAATAAAGTGTGACTGTATGAACGACTTTTATGAAAACATTAAATTTGAATACTTAGACTTCGCGTTTCACAAAGAATGAATGCATTCGATGTCGCCTTTTGAAACAAGTCACGTTTTGAACACTGTATTTTTCACTGCACCTGTCAAATGCAAAATTTTGGAATACTCTACATTCACGTCCTTGTCATATTAATGAGGGACATGGCTGTAATAAATCAAAAAAATAAATGGTACCTTCGTTATTTCTGATTTCATAACCCGAGGGCTTAAACTTTACTTTGGGATCAAAACAAGAAACATATGTGATATTGTCCCTATTTATGTATGATTAATATCTATAAATCATTGGCTTGGACAAAAAAATGGCGACGGGCTCACCACTTGTCACGTTGTCCCAAAATTGTCCTCGGTGGAAGGTAGGTCGAAAGGGCTTTATTGTCTAGACGTCTGTATACCCCGGTATTGGAATAGGCGTGAAGATATTTATATTTATTTTAAAAGAAATAGTATTTACAATGCTATACAACAAGGTAGACAAATGTTGATTAAGAAAATTCTTATATACTACTTATTTTCTGAATATTCTGACTTTAACGTAATGAACATTAATTTACTTCCTTATTAAAAATCGACCGACAAAATGAGATAAAATTTAAATGACTTTATGAGGTTACTTCACTTCCTTTATGGAACAGATTTAAGACGTTAATATTTTTTCATTAACCGAATGGCTCGGAGACCATTAAAGATGCCATGATGTCTAAAATGCCGACCGCGTCATGAATGAATAAAGCTTTATCGTCCGATTAAGATGTAAAATAATTGTCTTGCCTTCTACTGATCTATTTAGAAATTTATGGTTTTTACTTCAGTATAAAAAAGTCAAGATGTTGGTTGGACGATCGGAATTCGAGTCAAAGGACCCGAGTCCGATCCCCCGGTGCAAGGCTCGTGCTGGTGGGTTTTTTCAAACTTATATATGATTTAAATCGTTGGCTTAGACATAAAAAGACGGCGACTGGTCCACCACCATTCACGTTGTCTCAAAAATGTCTTCGGTGAGACGTGACTTAATTGTCTTGACCTCTTTCTCCCCAAGTAATGGGAATGGCGTGAATATATATTTTTTACAACAAAATCTTTTTTTGGACCATTTTTCCTAAAAGTACTAAAAAAATTGCTATAATTCTTAGTACCACTTCTAAATAAAGTCTAAAATTTTTACATATAATTCAACTTTCTTTTTGCTTTTCCTCGTACTTTTCAATTTTTGTGTTGCGTGACTTGCAGGACTCCTCGTCTACTATATCTTACTATATCTACGAAAGAAAATACGGTGGGATATACTTACACCATTACAGCAAGGCTTAGGCCATTGTTGGGATACCATTATTACTCTAGTCTATAAATTAAATAACTATTTTAACACATATCCCCTGTACTGTGCTAGACAGAGGTCTAGATAATTAATTCTTTCGACCTACTTTTCGCCGAAGACTATTTGGGACAATGTGACAGGTGGTGAGCCTACCGCCGTGTTAGTATTCAAGCAAACAATATATTAAAATAGACACGGATAAGTTCATATTCATCATCATTAATGTACATACTGATCACACAAAAATTTGCCTCCAGCGGAATTCGAACTCGCAACCCTTAGCTTCGAAAGCAGGGTCACTATCTCTAGACTATAACTAGGCTATCGTCGTCCTCTAATGTATAATGTAATAATGTGAAAAATTTTCACTGTGACCAGCACTCTAGAAACACAATTTCTTCAATACAAAGCGTTTGTTACTTGTTTCTTTAGACATAAGTGTCATTGTATGCTGGTTAATTTAGATTTTATACTTCTCGTAAAATATTGCTACAGTTTTATTGAAATTGTTTTTATATTTTGTGCGCCGAAGAATTTACTTTTACAGCTGTTTCTGTTTCAAATTGTCTTCAAAAATAAATTGTGTTATATTATCGAAAAACGAACAAACATTTTTTGTTCATATTTCGATCACACTAATTTTAACAACTCTATGGCGATTTAATACATAACCAATGTCTGAATAATGATACAAATAGATACACATACTTTAATAGTTGGATAATCATAACATGTATCACATTCGCCACCGAGAAAAAACTTATCTTATCTTTGGAAATGTTACTCTTAACACTCCCGCATACATTGGGTGTTATCACAAACCTAATGAACAATTCTGTTAATACCTCTGAGTTCCTTTCTTTCTGGAAAATTGCCAAAATTATACCTATTCCCAAAACAAATAACCCCTCTTCATATTCTGATTTACGACCCATAAGTATATTGCCTTCTCTATCCAAAATTCTGGAAAAGGTAGTTAGTATACAGCTGACAAAATTTTTAGAAATCAACAAAATTTTACCATCTCTCCAATCTGGGTTTCGTAAAGGTAGAAGCACTGCTACAGCACTGCTCGAAGTGACGTCAAATATCTTAGAGGCTCAAGATATAGGGATGGGATCTATTTTGGTCTTTCTTGACTTCTCACGAGCTTGTGATTCAATTAATTCTGAATTACTTTCAAAAATGGCGTTTTATGGATTTGATGCGTCTGTAATTAAATGGTTTGATAATTATTTGAATCACCGTCATCAATATGATGAGCTGCAAGATGACGGTGGTATGAGGAAATCTTCCTCTCTTAAAAAAGTTAAACGCGGCATCCCACAAGGATCTATTTTAGGACCCCTGCTTTTTATACTATACACAGCAGATATAATAAAGTGTATAATTAACTGTAAATATCACATATACGCGGATGACTTACAACTATATATGTCTTTTGGGCCTAAGGATGCACGTGAAAGCATTATAAAAATTAATGAGGACTTAGAGAGATTAGCTGACTAGTCTAGTCGAAATTCGCTTTCTCTTAACCCTCAAAAGTCTAAGTACATGTTATTAGGTTCCAAAAAGCAGGTATCTGCAATTATTTGTAGCAATCCCGCAATATACATTAGAGGACAAATGATAGAA
The DNA here is from genome assembly GCA_029286605.1 of Sericinus montela. Taxonomy (NCBI): domain Eukaryota; kingdom Metazoa; phylum Arthropoda; class Insecta; order Lepidoptera; family Papilionidae; genus Sericinus; species Sericinus montela. The sequence continues at coordinate 589,649 of JAGSMR010000042.1, read as the reverse complement.
CGAGTAGACAGGGCTCATAACATAAATTCGGCACAAACGTTTAAATATAAAATAAAAAAACACGCTCTAAGTTTACAATTTGATAATGTTTACCATAACTTAGTTTAATATAGTTTACCTTTGCCTTTGATTATTATTTAATGTTGCCCTGGGTCATCCACAGCCAATTTCATAAGTGGACAAATTGAAGTATCATAACCCAACGTTTAAATTTGTTGATAAATGTAAAAATTTTATATACACTTTTATTGCATGTAAAAAAATTGTGTGTGAATATTACATAGGTGTGCAATTTTGTAGTTTAGATGTTCTCATTGTTTTTTCTTTTTTTACATAGTTTTCATTTATTATTTGTAGAATGATGTATTTCGTCTTTGTCTCGCTTCAACTCATACATGATTTTAGAGGACCCAACTGAAAATCAGCGCTGCCGCAAACAGCTGCAGCTAATTGCTGAGTTGGTTGTCCTTTTCACATACTACTTAAATTATTTTTTTTCCTTCTTTTTTTTATTTTGTATTACTTTTCTTATTATTGTTACCAGATCTACCATTTAATTATATATTTTTTTGTTAGTTTAACTAGTAACATTTTTATTATTTGTTTAAATTGTTAAGTACTAGTGAATAAATATCTTTCTTTCTTTCAAAAAACAATAATATTATCATAAAAATTTGCCTCTTGCCTAATTCTAACCTTTAATTCTTAGTTACAGAAACAGCAAAATTTATTGTTTAAAAACAATGTCCTTAAATAATAAGTGATAATATTATACACATAAAAGTAACTTTGAGATAAAAAAAATATTAAAAATATAAAAAGGAAGAGAAAGAAGGGAGACGAACTTAAGCTGTGGTAGCCGAGTGGTTCTGTGATCCGATTTAAGTTCCAAGAAGTGCCTTAAAAATATATGAACTTCTTGTAAACACTAAATTGGATTTTTTGGAAATTGGATTTGGAAATTATTTCTAATAAAAATTAGAATGGTCGCGATAGCCGAGTGGGTGATCGAAATTCAGGTCAAGAGACCAGAGTTCGATCCCCAAGACTCGCACCAATGGGTTTTTGAAAAACTTATGTACGATTTATATTGTTTGCTTGAACATAAAGAATGCGACGGACTCACCACCTGTCACGTTGTTCCAAAACATGTCTTCTGTGGAAGTTGGGTCGAAAGGACTTAATTGTCTAGTCTACTCCTGTATTGGGAATGACGTGATTGAGATTGGTTGTTTAAGTGTTTAGAGGGTATATAGAGGGAGTTTATTTTTTTACCATATACCATACAATAACCATATAGTTCATTGATTAATTTCAAGTTTCGTAACGAAATCCACAAACACAACTTTATTACAAAGATCAAAAATAAAAGCCTTTTGTGTGATATCTAATTACTATAATTAAGCGATATACTAATTAAACTTTCTAGACGGGTTTCAAGACCTCATTAGCCAATGACGAGGAATTCACTAGAATCTGCATGCAGCGCCACTTACCGTCCTAAAGTAAATCTAACCAACAAACACAAAGAAAAATCATCAAAATCAGTCCAGATGTTTAGGAGGAGTTTACTTTTAAACCCCCAGAGGAACGACTGACGTGGACGTGTGGCGCACACACCGGTTTTCAAGGTGGCGCCAGGTTATGTACTTTGAGAGCAAAAAAAATTTAACTTTATTATTGGTTTATTTAAATCAATAATAAAGTTAATTTTTTTGTATTATAATACATACACCGACGGAGAAAATGGAATACATTGCTCAAATTAAAAGTAGCTAAAGCACTTGTGAAATGAAATCTTAAATCAAATGCAAACTATTAGTTCACGCACAGCTCTAGTCTATATAAAGCCCTAGTCATACGTAAGTATTCAGGCGTTAAAAACGTCTAGTTTCTTGAGACTCGAACGAGGAAATGAAAGAATTCACATTTTATATAGATTTTTTATTTTATGTACAAAAGTATTTCAACTGCATCTGCGAATTCCGAAACTTTTTACAAAGCTTTTAGAAGAACTCTTTTAAAACCTTTTTTGTACGAAATCTTAATATTTTTCGAGCTTTCGACATCGGAATATTTTTCAGCTCAAAACACCTATTGTAAGAAGTTTCATTCATCGATATTTAATGTAAATAAATAATAATAACTTTATTTGTAATAAGCTTATAGTACATTAAATGTTTACATAAGAAAAACATATAACAAAATTATGGTTAAAAATAGTGAAGGTGACGTTCTGTTCTCCTAGCTAGGCTATGTAATAGTCTGTATTAAGAAGCTACATTCCCCTGCCCCCTTATAGTATATATAAAATTGTTTCTTTTGCGTTAGTACTACAGTTTAAAATCTAACAAAGAACATAGCAGAGTGCAAATCAATAAACATGTTTATTTAGTTGTTATTTAAAATAAGGTCTACTTATGTGCCACATGAGCGGTTAAGGTGTTTATATGTTTGGAGTTTGTGAACCTGTGCGACTGACTACGTTTAGATGAATGCGTGTATCACATAGTGTACGTAAGATGTCACTTTTGGATGTGTCTGGTTTTATGTGCTTGTTAATAAGTATTGTTCTGTTTCTTTGTATGTTTTGCTGAGAAGGAAAGTGTATATAGCTTTTTTACTTTTAAAGTAACACATTTCTTAAATTTTAGTGTCGTGGTTGATTTTTCTTCTTCCTGCCCTTATCCCATGCTATGTGGTGTCGGCACAACATGTCTTCTTTTTCCACTCTCCCGTCATCTCAATACTCACTCCTTTCTTTCTCATGTCTTCTTTCACACAATCCTTCCATCGTTTTTTTGGTCTCCCCATAGCTCTTCGTCCATCCACATTCATCTCTAACATTCTTTTGCCTATATTACATTCTTCCCTCCACATTACATGCCCGAACCATGCTAACCTAACACTCTTCATTTTCTCTGTCACTGGTGCTACTTTAAAGCTTCCCCTTATATACTCATTCTTTATGCGATCTTTTCTAGTCACTCTACACATCCATCTCAACATTCTCATCTCTGCAGCATGCACTCTTCTTTCATCCGTCACTTTCGTTGCCCAGCACTCTGATCCGTACAATACGACAGGTCTCACGATCGTTTTGTAAACTTTTCCCTTAAGTTTAAGAGGCATGCGTGGATCGCAAGTTATTCCCGAGACCTGTCGCCATTTCATCCATCCCGCATTTATTCTATTCTTAACGTCTCGGTCGACATTGCCGTCATTTTGGATCACTGACCCAAGGTAACGGAATTCGGAGCAGACTGGTAGGAGAACACCATCCAAGGCAATTTGAGAAAAACTGGATGGACTACTGAAGTCACAGAACATGTGTTCAGTTTTGGTTCTGCTTATTTTTAATACGACACTTTCCAGTTTTTCTTGCCATTTTCCCAGCTTGCTCTGTACCTCAAGTGCATTTTCTCCGACAAGCACAATGTCATCAGCAAATAGCATACACGAGGGTGCTTCCTCATGTATGTTCGATGACAGAGCATCCATATTCAGAAGGAACAAATAAGGACTTAAAGCCGAACCCTGGTGTAAACCTACAGACACATTGAACTTGTCTGTGATTCCAGCCTCAGACCGGACGCAAGTATTGGCTCTATTATACATCGCCTCAAAAAGCCGCACATACTTCTCTGGCAGCCCTTTCTCCCTCATACACCACCACAGAACCTTACGGGGTACCCTATCGTATGCCTTCTCCAGGTCCACGAATACCATATGCAAGTTCTTTTGCACAAGCCTGTATTTTTCAATCAGTTGCCGAAGTGCAAATATGGCACCCGTTGTTCCCCGGCCCGGCATAACCCGAATTGGTTCTGTGTTACCTCAGTCTCCTCTCTCATTCGTTTTGCTATCACTTTTTCCCATATCTTCATGCTGTGTGATATGAGCTTTATTCCCCGATAGCTGTTGCAATCTTGTACATCACCCTTCTTTTTAAAAACGGGCACCAGTGAACTGTTGCACCATTCATCGGGGATCACCTCTTCTTGCAACAACTTATTGAAGAACAAAGTCAGCCACTTCCATCCATCTGCTTTCAGATACTTTCATGCTTCTACGGGTATACCGAGGTACGAAAAAAATCTTTTTGCAAAGTTGGAGTTAACTATCGGAATACTGCAGATTTTATCCTTCCTACGTTTAGTTAATTTAATGTATATGGTATTACGGTGTTGTAACATTACTGTATGTAAAATGAATAATTGTCTTACATTAAGTACATTATAATTTTTATAGAGTTCATTTGTTAAATATAAAATTGATTTGAAAGTAATAATTTTTAAATTGGCTCTGTGTGCAATTTCTAACGACTTCAAAAAAGTTTTGGCTGCACCACCCCAACAGAAAATGGAGTACGATATAAAAGAGGTGCCGAATGCATGGTAGACGCTGCGTATGACACTTTGGTCGGCAACGAAGCGAAGTGATTTAAATAAATATATTCATTTAAGGACTCTGCCTGTTAATCAATGTGAGCTTTGAAGCTTAAATTTTGATCTAAAACAATACCGAGATATTTCAGCGTATCAACAGAATTAATGGGAAGACAAGTGCAAATGCTTTGTATATCATTGTTACAGGAGTGAGTTAATAAATTTATTGGGGTTTTTGGTTGGGATACTGAGCTAATAGAAAATGTAATAAACTTTGTTTTTTTCGGTATTTAATGTAAGAATATGTGCTCTACGACATTCGTATATGGACTTAAAGCTATCTTGTGCTATTTTTTGAAGTTCAGACCAAGAATTTGCGAAGAATATAAGAGCAGTGTCATCTTCATATGAGATTATTTTTTAATTTAGAATATTAAGATTGCAAAGATCGTTAATAAATATTAAAAATAGGGTTGGCCCGAGAATGCTACCTTGTGGCACGCCGTAGGATATAGGAAGTTCTGCACTTTAATAGTTGCCTATTTTTACCAACTGGGTTCTGTCAAGAAGATAGCTTCGGAATAATTCAAGTTGAGAGCCTCTGACCCCTATCTTCTCAAGTTTTAATAGGATGTTAATTAGGTAAGGTCCAGAAAAACAGTGAGGACTTTTTTGTTATCATTGACCTTCTCTACAATAAACTTGGTAATTTCGTGAAATGCGTCAGTAGCCGATTTATTTTTACGAAACCCAAACTGTTGAGGTGAATATTCATACAATCCAGATATTTTACTAGTCGCCTATTAATTAAACGTTCTAATAATTTTGATAAGACGTTGAGTACAGCAATTGGGCGATAATTATTAACTAGCTTTACATCACCGCTCTTGAAAATGGGATGATTAACAGCCCTTTTGAGAGAAGTAGGAAAAACAGAAGTGTTAATACAGAGGTTTAATATATGGGCTAGTATAGTTGCCAAGATGGAGGAGTACCGCTTAAAAAACTTGGTGGAATACCGTCCCAGCCACAAGCTGCGTCAGGTTTTAGTGCATTTATCAGCAACTTTACTTAGTCAGTGTCAGTACATTCGAGAACAAAAGATGTGATATAGGAGTTTTCTGAGACGGTTTTATCAGGTGGAACAAATGTATGGCCAGAGTGTTTTTTGGCTAGCTCCTTTCCAACATTAATGAAGAATTCGTTAACATTATTACACGACTGTATTGGTGAGTGAGGAGATAATAATTGTACAGACGTCGCCACTTTAGATTTATTATTTTTTCTTATAGAGAAAGTATTAGTATTTTTTCTTATAGAGGTCCACAAAGCGAGCTGTTATTGCCTGCTTTTTTAATCTGTTCCGAATCATATTGCTTTTTAACCTTCTACAACTCTTGTACAAAAGTTTCTGTATCTTAAATAGGTCAAAATAAGGATCTGATTGTTAGGAGTTTCTTTAAGTTTTTTTTATGTAGATTGTCTCTATTTTGAATGCATCTTAACAAGCCAGGTGTAATCCAGGGTTTCAAAATCCTCTTTTTCGCAGGTATTTTATAAGTAACCGTATTTTCTGTTATGGCTTTAGACAATATCCCTATGAGGGTTTCGATTGCTAGATTGGAGTCTGTTAGAGTAAAAATAAAAGCGAAATCAAGGTGTTCCACGGGTTTATCTAGTGATTGATAATTTATTTTTGAAATTGTGTTACCAGGTTTGAGGTGTATACTATCCGTTTTAATGCAAATCAGGGTAGAACTGTGATCCGTGATAGTAGAATCAAGTACAAAAGTCATCGCAGGGTTTATAGTTCGCAAGAAAATTAAATTAAAACAGGTAATAATACCTGTTTTAATAAGTAATGAAATTTCACAGAGAAAAATAATAATACCGTTTCAGTTTCAACCAAAAATGATATGAGTTATCGCATATTTTAATAAAAGCAATAATTTGCATTTACCTAACGCTCATACATTGGCAATGTCTGCCTAATTATGTATCTGTAATTCGCAGCAGCTGCAAATCGAAATTTATGATCGATTATGTGCAATCTGTTTATAATATGACATATTTTAATATGTATTACGTTATTAGATAATATTATCGTACTTAAAGCTTATCTTACTTAAGACGTTATCATCATCACCACTTTTATTAAATTTAAAATAAGAATATATATCGGAGTCGATTTGCGTAAATTGTTAGCATTTACCGTGCATTACCTTTAATCGATAGGTGGTTTAATCAAACTTTACTTAATTTACTTTCAAAAAAGATTATATGTATGTAAGGATCGTGACACTTGGCGATCTGTTCTCTCTGGCTACTCCGCCAAAGACGCAAAGTTTGCGTAAAGTTAAATAAATAAAAAAAATGTTATGATAATGTTTTTATTCAGCACAAAATCACTACACCTTGCCCGAATGCCTATGCAAGGCGAGGATCACGTTATATAGTATTACTTGCGGTAACCTGTCCCAATCTTGAATAGTGGCTTTCTTGAACTCCTGCACTATCTGGGACCACTACTAATGAGGCTATCAGGTCTAAATCAGGTCGAATATCAATATAAGTACCGTTCAGACGGCACTAACTTGTACGTATTGGTTCAACGAGGTTTAGTTTCAATATACGACGTTACGGAAATTGCAAGTGCATTCAGCCGTGACCGACTTTTCTAAAAGTTTAAACGTGTTTAAAATTACATGATTAGCTTGAAAGTTTTTGTGATAAATGAAGAATGACGGAGAAAATATGTATAAGACGCAAATGTGAACATAAAAGGCGTTGTGGTAGGCTGAGACTAAGTACTCCGAAGACCAATGAAGTAAAATGCTCGAATATGGGAAAGTCAACAACTCGACATGCGTGTATTAATAAAGTTATGAATTTGATGGAATCTAAAGAGGCACAGATAGATCGCACTCTTAGAGATCGGAGTCGTCGGAGATGATACGTGATGATTTAATGTTAAATCTGTTTTTACAGCAAGTTCATGTCATCAAACTCAAACAGCCAAGAACCGAAGGAGTTAAAGTGCGGTCTGCAAAATAGAATGTCGCAGGGACGAGGTGATTACTGTCGGGTGGGTGTCAGCAAAAGTGCAGCTGCTGCAAATGAGACCAACATGGTGCTTTAAATGCCTACAAAGTGGGCATGTTCGTGTAAATTGCACAGAAGAGATGGATCATAGCAACGATTGTTATCGATGTGGCCAACCTGGTCACAAGGCATCAAATTGCCATGCTATACCTAAATGTATTCTGTGTAGTGCAGGAAATAAAGCAGCAGACCATGTGCTAGGGAGAGCAAACAATGCTCCCCGCCTCTAAGAGATCTATGGTGGCAGATCAGGCCCCGGTTCAACAAACCGGAGGAGAACAGGCGATGGCAGTGAACTAGACAAATGGCTTTCTTTCGTTTCCTCCAAGCCAATATAAACCTCTGTGCTAGTGCTCAGGATTTGCTATGGCAAAGCATGGTGCAGTGGTCAGTAGAAGTGGCGGCAGTAGCCGAGCCATTCTTCATTCCTGATAGACATGATTGGGTAGGTGACGTAGAGGGCTTGGTAACCATTATTTTATTAAGAGTTGCCGTGGCCACACCGTGTAATATTATCGCAAGAGGCAAGGGCTATGTAGCGATCCAGTGGAGGGGAATAACCCTGATCGGTGTGTATTTCTCACCTAACAGATGTCTTGCCGAATTCGAATTATTTCCGGGTGAGGTAGGTGTCCTCATTGGGCAATCCTTCCTCATCCTGCGATCATTGCTGGGAACTTTAACGCTAAATCCACAGCGTGGGGATCCCCTGCAACTGATGCACTGGGTGAGGCACTGGAAGACTGAGTGACCATGACTGGATTGATACTACTCAATCAAGGTTCAGCGAACACGTGCGTGCGATGGCAGGATGGATCTATTGTAGATTTCTCGTTATCTTCTGCTGCTATTGCTGGTCGTGTGCAAAATTGGAGGGTTCAGGGCTCAGGGCTCAGTCTTAGGTCCTCTTTTATGGAATATTGGATTCGACTGGGTCTTGAGAGGGCATTTTCTAGCAATGACAGGTATCATTTGTTACGCAGATGACACACTTACCACTGCCCCGGGGAATACTTACGAGGAGGCTGCCCACCGCGCAACTGAGTCCGTGGCTCAAGTTATCGATAGAATAGCTCTGTTGGGACTCAATGTGGCTCTTAATAAATCTGAGACTATCTCATTTCACAGGCCTCGTAAAGTGCCGCCGCAAGGGTCTCTAGTGATTGTTGGTAATGCCCGTCTCGAGGTGATGTCAACGATGCGGTACCTTGGCCTAACGCTTGACAGTCGTTGAAAATTCCATGACCATTTCAAATCTTTGACCCCAGGCCTAATGGCAGTGGCAGCTGCGTTGAAGCGCCTCCTCTCCAATATCGGTGGACCTGATGTTAGCAGCCGATGCCAGTATCTGGGGGTGATACGGTCCATGGCTCTTTATGGGGCTCCCATCTGCGCGGAGACCTTAACGGAGAAAACCATTGTACTTTTGAGAAGGCCTCAGAAGACAATGGCTATCTGTGTCATACGCGGGTACCGCACTATCTCTTACAAGGCAGCCTGTACATTAGCAGGTTCCCCTCCTTGGGATTTAGAGGCGAAGGAATTAGCATATTTATACCAACTGCGCACGGACCTTCGCTTTCAAAAGAACGCCACCATTTCACTAAGAGAGTAGGAAATAAGTAAGTTGCATGCCCGTAAGGCTATGCTGGGTAGATGGAAGGGACGACTGGCTAATCCAGGGATCTATTCATCCAGTCCTTAGTGACTGGATGAATAGACGTTACGGTACATTAACCTTCCGATTGGTTCAGGTGCTTTCGGGACATGGATGTTTTTATTTTATTTTAAAGAATACTAGCAATGCCGAATAACATTACTAGTATTCCTGTTAACCACTCCAATTAAGCTGCAATGCTTGTGTCTGGAGTTGGTTTACGGCAATAGTCGAATGGCGGGGCCCGAACCTGCGACGTCATGTTTCGCAGTCCGCACCCTAAACAATTAGGCTATTGCCGTTTTGGGAAGTATCTGTGTCGCACAGCTGGGGAAAGCCGTCAACATAATACCACCATTGTGGCATTGTGGCAGCGACGAGGATACATCACAGCACACGGTACAAGAATATACAGCATGGGTCAACCTGCGCCGGGACTTCGTCGCTGGAGTCGATCTTTCACTTCCTGCACTTAAAGCTATGGTAGGCAGTGAAAGATCGTGGAACGCTGGTCTTTCTTTTTGCGAGCAGATTATGGCGCAAAAAAGCCAGCGGAAAGGGAGAGAGAGCAACATTCTAACCTCCCGATCCGTAGCTGTGTAATAAAAATGTATATATATATATATATATATATATATATATATATATATATATATATATATATATATATATATATATATATATATATATATATATATATATATATATATATATATATATATACATATATATATATATACATATAGGTAGGGGCGTGGTAAAAGGTAAAAAGAGCCTTGAAAATGCAGCTGGCTACCAACAGATGGCAGTATCAATATCTCGAAAAAAATATCACACCAAAATAGCCAGATTAGTGACGGTGACGGTCTAAGATGCAATATGTCTGGTAATGAAATCGACAATCCGCTTGCCAAGCGAGGCGATTATGTCAGACCCTCCCACAGGTGTCCTATGTCCAGTAGTGGACTATTAATAACCCTTATGTATGTATATACGTAGACTGTAGTCGCCAACCCTGAGGTCTCGGTTTTGAATACCGGACGGGACAATGCAGAATACCACTTTTCCTACATTGTCTCGAGTTTGGGTGTTAGTACTGCCTTTGTTGTTTCCGATTCCATAACATAGGTGCTTTAGCTAATTACTATGGGACCAAAATAACGTATGCGCCGTTATCCTTATCTATATATGTACGATTTTATCACCATTAAACAACAGAAGATCGTCCGCGAGGAACTTGGGCACGTTGACATCCCTCAACGCGCGGAGTACGATCTGCCTCTCGTCACCGTCGGGCATCTGTCTGATGAGATTGCCCGCGACTAGGATCACGGTCTTCACAGCTCGCATCCCAAAGTCGTAGTGATCCTGGGTACATTAAGAGAAATATACATGCATACGTCACATATAAGCCTCGGAAAGCAATGATTCATGTCCTTGGCATCAAAATATATTCGGTGACAGGCTCAACGTGACAAATATATATATATATATGTATATATATATATATATATATATATATATATATGCATATATATATATATATATATATATATATATATGCATATATATATATATATGCATATATATATATATATATATATATATATATATATATATATATATATATATGTATATATATATATATGTATATATATATATATATATATATGCATATATATATATATATATATATATATATATATATATATATATATATATATATATATATACATATATATATATATATATATATATATATATATATATATATATATATATATATATATATATATATATATATATATATATATATATATATATATATATATATATATATATATTTGTTTGTCCATTGTCTTCTGGGTTAAGTTATACTTCTTCTTCTTTACAGCCTAAGTCCACTACTGAACATTTGCCTTCCCTAAAACTTTTCACAGTGAACGGTTCTCGGCCACCTGCATCCATCTACTTCCCGCAACATTTTGTATGTGGTCACTTCTTCTCGTGGGGGGACGTCCAACACTGCGTTTGCCTGTACGAGTTTGCCCCACTCGCGAACCTTGTTTTCCCAACGATTTTCAGTTCTACGAGCTATGTGGTCAGCCCATTGCCACTTCAACGTGCTGGTCCTTACAGCTATGTCAGTTACCCTGGTTCTGCTGCGGATGTCTTTGTTACGCATTCTATCACGCAGAGAAATACCGAGCATAGCTCTTTCCATGGCACGCTGAGCAACGTTGAACTTCCTCATACCTGGCCGTCATATCAGGCCTGCAGTGAAAGGTGTCTCAGGTCCATATATCGTCACGGGCAACCCGCACTGGTCAACTTTGGTTTTAAGATTCTGAGGTATTTTAGACGAAAAGATGGTTAGTTAGTTTAGTTATTCGGTAATCGGAATCCGAATCGGCTGATTCGACTTTAATTTCCGGGGGAATTTTCGAACAATTAAGGTTTTTTAGAAACTTATGTACAATTTGTAATGGCTTCGACACAGAGACAGTGATAGGCTCACCACTTGTCTCGTTGTCCCGAAAAAGCTCTGGTGAAATGGCTGGAAGGACTAATTATCTAGATCTCTGACTACCATATTACTTAGTTTCTATTGTTGACCCTAATGTTAATGTTAATTTTTTAATGTTAATTTTCAAAGTAAAAAACTTTTTAATGCAACCTGTGTTTGTGAAGCATCAGTTAAAAAAATAAAAAATGCTTTGATAAATATCAACTCTAAAATTGCAATACATACTTACAAAGTTCGTTAAATTTAAAGTTTTGTTCCATCTTTTATATTCTTTTCCATCTTTTATTGTATGTCATTTAAATTTAAGAACGTTTCGAATATCTCAAAATGTTCAAAACAATTTTAACGACATATTCAAAGTCACCGTTTTAATATCTTCAAATTTAGCCGGCTCGTTATTAAAATTACAACATTATTTAACTCCCTCCTTCATTTGTAAACTTGAAAAGGTTGAAAATTAATCATCTATCTATCTATCTTCACGCACAATCCCTGACGGGGTAGCCAGAGAGAACAGATCGCCAAGTCTCACGATCCCTACATATTTCTTTCGCTTCTTTCAGAATAATCATCTTCTTCATACATGCACGTCTAGGTATCCGAGTACTCTTGACCCTCCCCTCTTCGAGCAATTTGCTCACATGGTCTTCGAAAGTTAGTCTTGGTCTACCTCGACAACTTTTAATATTAACTTTTAATATATATGTATATTTTATGGATTATCTTCACGCACAATCCCTGACGGGGTAGCCAGAGAGAACAGATCGCCAAGTGTCATGATCCTTCTTCTCTTTCGCTTCTTTCAGATTCATCATCTTCTTCATACATGCACGTCGAGGTATCCGAGTACTCTTGACCCTCCCCTCTTCGAGTAAGGTCTCTCATATGGTCTTCGACAGTTAGTCTCGGTCTACCTCGACCCCTTTTAATGTTAACTTTCGCGCTATATATTTTCTTCATCATTCGGTCTTCACTCATTCGCTCAACGTGCCCAAACCATCGAAGCACGCCCTTATCTATTTTTGAGACAAGGTCATCTTTCAAACCTGCCATATTGCAAATCTCTTCGTTTCGCTTTCGGTCGGCCATGGTAAGGCCGCACATTTTACGAAGAGATCGCATCTCTACTGCATTCAACCTGCTTTTATGCTTCTTCTGGCATACCCAGGTTTCGCTGCCATATAACAAAGTCGGTACCAACACTGTGTTATGTATTGCAATGTGTGCACTTTTCACAACGCCTTGCGTTTTGATAAACGCAGTCAGGGCATCATTGACTTTGTTCCCGGCAGCGACACGCCTGTCCACATCTAAATCACGTCTTCCATCCCGGCTAAACGCACTTTTTGGGTCCCGGTCATCATCTCTCTCTTGCTTGGGCGAAGGCAGATATTTTCGCTCTCTCTCTCTCTCTATATATATATATATATATATATATATACATATATATATATACATATATATATATATATATATATATATATATATATATATATATATATATATATATATATATATATATATATATATATATATATATATATATATATATATATATATATATATATATATATATATATATATATATATATATATATATATATATATATATATATATATATATATATATATATATATATATATATATATATTAAAAAAAAAGATAAATAATGTTCGATTCATTTTCGATTAATTTTTCAAGCTTTTAATTTTTACTTTTACTCAGTTCTACCTCCTTGTATTGGGTAATGGGTAAAAATGAATAATAAAAAATGAAACTAAGCATCAACTCGTTTATGACTATATTGCTGTGTGGCGGTAGAAATGTATAACAGAGTAGTAATTTAAAAATTAAATTTTAAGTAGTAAATAAGTAATTTTTAAATTGTTTCTAAATATCACTGTATCTTTATTTAACTTTTTACAAAGTATAAAATAAAATAAAATATCTTCACGCAATTCCCAATACAGGGGTAGACAGAGGTCAAGTCTAGACAATTAAGTCCCTTTGACCCACCTTCCACCGAAGATATTTTCGGGACAACGTGACAGGTTGTGAGCCCGTCGCCGCCTTTATGTCCAAGCCAACGATGAAATTCGTACATAAGTTTTTTTAAAAAAACTCATTGGTACTGCCGGGTCTCTCGACTCGAAATTCCGACTACCCAACAACTCGGCTATCGTGACTTCTATATATATCGTGACTTTTTTATTTTTACAAAGTAATCTTTGTCAACATTTTCTATTTTTGAACTTAAAATAATATCATCTCCGCTCTTTTTGGAATTCGCTTTTTAAACAATGTTATCACGGTTGTACATTATTTTCTTTCTATTCTATCTTTACCAAAGTAAATTATCTACCAATTTAAACTGAATCAATAAAAAATACATTGTTAATGGCCAGGGCCAGGACAGTTACAGAGCCTGATAGTACAATAATGGAAATTAAAACTAGATTATTTATTTTCATCAAAAGAAGCTAAGTACTGGCCGAGTATAATTAAAATAAAGTGGAGCTTCGGGAACGTTAATTTGGATCTAAGAAGTCTCGTTTTATTTTGTTGTGTATAGATATTATTTTATAGTTTGTTGCGTATTGTTTTTTTTTTCTTTTTAAAATATTTCTTTAAGAGTTTTTAAAACCAAGTCACAACATAGAAACCGTAAATTCGGCTTCACTTAAAAATACTGACTTAATATAGGCTTTACTAAATATTGCAGTTACACTTTTTTATGCAATATTATATTTCCTGTGATGTCAAATAAAGCTTTTCTTTCTTTCGATCATTGTGTGTATTTTAGGGGAAATGCGACCGCAAGGTTATGTAACTCTGCAACAGTGCAAATTAACCTAAAATGTAATAACTAACCTATACATATAATAATACATCCAATTCTTGTGTCTTTAGCCACAGGCCTTGAAGAATAGAAAAATTTTAACGATCTTAGCACTTCAACCTCAGGGTACTATTTAAAAATTTGTATACAGAAGATACTACTAATAGATGTTAAAATTTTTTTCAAACACACTATTTAATTTATATTTCACAGATTTTCATGGTAACAATTTTTGTTAAAAGTAATCAAACCAGGTTTCTATCCATTTCGCCGTAACTCTCGGCCGTACGGTCTCCTCCTCCGAAGTGCCCCGTTTTGTTGGGTCTGAATATTTATTTATTATATTTTTTTGCTACAAATACTTTTTTTTTTGGTATACACGAAGTAAACCTTGAATAGCGACTACTTTCTTCCTTTGCGAACATGACGCTCGTGACGTTAAGTGTAACATTCCAGTGTATTTATGTCATAGCCTTCTCTCGTAACGTATTTTCCGCCTTAAATACGGTATGTACTATCTCACAGAATTTGAGTGGGACATTTGGAGAAGCATTTCCGTTAAGATCCCCTTTTTTGTAGTAATGGGGCGCGATTTAGTGTAACAAAATGCTGAACGGGATATAATCTGGAACGCACTTACATTTTCACAACGTTACGGCGTTACGGCGACGGTTACGGCGTACGAATAAATAGAAAAAAGAAATTATTGATGGGGGCAACATCACACACATTGATCTGATCCCAAAGTAAGTAGTTAAAACACTTGATTTATGGAATCAGAAACAACGAAGGTACCACATACAACCACATTCGAGACAATGTGGAACAGTTCTGTGACCAGTTCGGGAAACGATACCGGGTTGTCAGAACTGGCAACACAACACAAATTGTAGGTGTATTCAGCCGTGACCGACTATTCTAAAAGTTTAACGTGTTTAAAATATGATTTGCTTAAAAGTTTTAGTGATGAATGAAGAACGGAGAATGGAGAAAATATTTATAAAACGTGAAAGTGAATACAAAAGGGCTCGTGGTAGGCTGAGACTAAGTACTCTGAAGACCAATTCAGTAAAATGGTCTAATATGGGAAATTCGACATGCATTTCATAATGCATTAATAAAGTTATAAATTTGATGGAATCGAAAGAGGTACAGATAGATCGCCCTTATGGCGATCTATCTGTACCTCTTACCTCTAGCTTACAGTATTTACTAGATTCTAAAAGTTTTAGTTTTTTTATTTATTTTATTTTATCTTGAGTAAGCTCCACTAGATATAGGCCTTACCCATACGGGAGGGTTTGCTATAATCGCCACGTTTTGCAAGTGGTTTGGCGATAGCAGTACCAGAGACCTTGCACCTTAGATTTTTGTCCGCTACTACTCCGCTGAGTGATGGTCTGGTTTTTATAGACATAGTGATCCCGCTATCTAAAAAAAACTACTTTAATCACCTCTGACGATACTCACGGGAAGAGAGGGATAGCATTATCCTTTCACCGATATCATATATGATAAATAATATTTACTTAAAATACATTTCTTGAGTTTTTTAAATTTGTTACAAAACATCATTGTTATAATAAATGAAGGTAACTTTTGTTTCTTTTTAAGTGTCGACTATTATATTTTTTTCAGTTCGACGCAAAGAAAAACACCACAAAGTGAAGAAAAGGTAACGGTACTTAAGGACTTTTCTCACTTGGGACTTGCAATTTACCGGAGACAAAAAGGTTTCTATTTCTTTGTGTGAGTTTAGGAATTTAAACGATTTCTATTTATTTTAATAATATATTGTTCAGAACATTTAATTTGATATGAATCCTTTTCAAATAATGTAAAAATTAAACCCATACTGTGGTCGCTCATTTTTTTAAAAGAATGCGGCAAGCGAGCAAACAGTTCATTCGATGGTAAGTGACAATAGATTAAGTAAGGAATTGAAGAAAGAAATGTAAAAAGGGGAAAGAAGAGGACACGGCCTCTGATTACTCCTGCCACTGGCCGTAATGCAAGACCAACACATTAGACATGTTTCAACACTCAATCTAATTTTTGTAGAGATTAATTCAATATAGCGTTATTCTATTCACTCAGATTTTGACTATTCTGTTTCTGAGTCCGCCGTCTGGGTTTAGCAAAAGAATATACTATCATTTATTTCCCGTGGGTGTTGTGATGACTAGAGAAAATTCTTAAAAATACCGTAGACTAGTGACAAATTGATGACAGACCACCTTGCAAAATATCAGACCGAATTTCAGTAGAATGGTGATGGACAGCAATTTTGTCGATATCTAAGGTTTAAAATGCTTGGTACTGATAGCAGATGTCAATATCCTGCAATACAGGCGACATCTACCTGTCATTCCGGAATTTTAGTGTATGTGTATATTTATATAATTATATCTTTTTAAATTTGTACTGCGTTATAAAATACATCGCAGTACAATTAACAATGAAAATATATAAACTTAGAGGGTCTTCCCACTATTAGAAGTAGTGGTCTGACACTACGAATATCTAAAGGTAACTGATTCCAGAGTCTAATAACTTTTACAACAAAGGAGGCCATGCAATCGGCATGTCGCGGTAAAACATGCAGAGTCGTTTTGACGGAGGATCACAGCTCATGCTCATGGCAAGAACCTAATACTGAAACTTACGTTTTAAGTATTCAAGTGTGCATGGATCGTATAAAACAGTAAACAAAGTACGCAGAATCCTTACCTCTGCGCTGTTGAATAGGAAGCCATTTAAGTTTAGAATGAGATAGACACATGACGTATATAACGGTAAGTATAATGCTCTTTTACATAAATAATTTATTCTATACGAGGAATGGGCTCAGTAGACAAATATTGAACAATTCTAAGAAAAATCCTGTGTTTGACATGAGAGCTTTACATTTTTATCTCTAAATTTCTTGTCTTTGATACATGTAAATTGTATGTTCGTAGAAGTTCTAGCTCAGTTATACCGATGTACTGAAAGTAAATTTCAAACGGAATTTTTATTCTTCGAATGCAATACGTCTAGGTTAAGAATTTATTTAGTATTAATGCAACTGCATTTGTTTTCGTATCGAACAGCAATAGCAAAATATACGCTGTTTCAAAATTGTTTAATTTTTATTATAAAGGTTAGTTTCGACGATTTTACGTTCTGTAAAAGTGTAGTAAAGGGGTATAAAAATATCTTCACGCCATTCCCAGTACTGGGGTATATAGAGGTTTAGACAATTCAGTCCTTTCGACCCACCTTACCCATTCAAGCGTCTATATAAATTGTATATAAGTTTTGAAAAAACTCATTGGTATGTACTAAGGATCTAACAAGGGACTCTCGACTTAAATTCGATCACGCAACAACTCAGCTATCGGCTAAAGCGTAGTGAGTCATAAAAAATATTCATGACCATATAATGCCATCACTAAATTAGTTGGCATACCTGGGATAAAATTAAAACGTCTGCAAGGAATACGCCTCTCTCGAAATTATCGCATCGATTGAAGTGCGAGAAGTGACATCTGGCTCCTCGCAATTCAATCCTGCTGCATGTATCTAGTAAAATCAAATCAAATCATTTATTCACCGACTTACGAATGTACATTTTTTATCGATAGTCATTTTATAATCTACCACCGTTACGAGACCGGTCTCCTTAACTTTAATTTTTAATTATCAATTTTTGAATTTGGAAAAAAGTCACGATTGCCCAGCGGTAGGGTGGTCGGAATTTCGAGTCGAGAGACTCGAGTTCGATCCACAGATGGCAGGTACGATGTACATCGATTATGTACGAAGTACATCGTTGGCTTAGACATAAAGACCTCACGGCGACGGGCTCACCACCTGTCACGTTGTCCCGAAAATATCTTCCGTGGAAGGTGGGTCGAAGGGACTTAATTTTCTAGACTAGACCTCTGTCTACCCCTGTATTGGGAATTGCGTGAAAATATTTATTTATTACATACTTACGTAAGTGGGGGGTCATTGTAGAAGCGTGCTCGTCGCGACCCCTGCCAGCCCTTTTCAGGGCTGCAATTCTACACAGCTGCGCACCCATGCCAACGAGGGTTAGGGCGTCCCCCCAAGGCGACGCACACCAGTTCGTTCCCATTGCAGCGAGCAAAGCGGCGATGAGGACCGCCACCCGTCACGCACAGCCCGACACGGCGGAAGGTGGAGGACGGAGTGCAGAGTTGGATGTCGATTGTGCAGAGTTAGATGTCGTGTTTGTCGGAAACCAAGCGGAAGAGCAGCGGTACTGAAGAGCTCCCTGGCGGGGCGTTAGCTCTATGGTCCGGAGTCCCGGAGAGCGAGAGCGCCTGCCAGGGAGTGGGGGTGCTGCTGTCGTCTCGGTTGGTCGATGTTATGACTGAATATAAGGTTGTAAACTCGAGACTTCTCTGGGTTCGCTTTAAATTGGGACTGACGAAGTTATTCCTTTTGGCTGTTTATGCGCCGGTAGCTTCGTCGTCCAGAGCTGAGCTGGAGGAGTTTTGGGAAAATGTAAGAGAAGTTCTAGACTTGGTTAGAGGAAACGAAAGAATTGTTGTATGTAGTGATTTGAATGGATGGGTCTTCTTGTGACAAACACTATGTTTAGTCATAAGAAAATCCATATGTATACTAGAACAAGAGAGAATGAGAGAAGTATGATCGATTTATTCCTGGTGGATAACCGACTGCGAAAACAGGTAATGGATACGCGAGTGTTCCGGGGTGCTGACCTGGGAACGGATCACTATCTAGTGATTACTAGATTTAGGGGTCTGTTCGCGGGTTGGCGCCACCGGACGGCGATACCAGAACCACAGTCGGTCGGAAGCTGGAAGCTTCAGGAAGCGGACACTAGGGATAAATATCAAGCAAGGGTAGCCGAAAAGCTGGACAGCATAGATGTCAGGAAAGAATGTGTGGAAGAAATATGGCAGAGCCTTAGAGATGGAATGGTTAGTGCAGCGGAAGACGTGTGTGGAACTGTGAACAGAGGTAGAAGTAAAAAGGGTGATGCATGGTGGAATGACGAAGTGAAAGAAGCTGTAAATAAGAAGAAGAAAGCATGGTTAGACTACTTGGCCTCTAGTAATGATAAGGATATGAGAGAGAAGAGGAAAGAAAGATATAAGCTCCAGAAAGTTCACACGAAAGCATTGATTGAGGAAGTGCGTGAAAGGAGTAGAATGGAAGCGGACGAAAGGTTGTCGCACAACTTCAAGGAGAACTCCAAACTCTTCTGGAAAGAGGTTGGAAGGACCCGGAGTGGTGCGACAGCCTTAAGAATGAATAAAGTGCTTTCGGGAACCAATGACGTCCTCTCTGAAAAATCGGACGTCATGCAGCGATGGAGCGAATTTTATAGAGAGATGTATGCGTGTGATAATCTTAGTGAGGGATCCGGGGGTGACACCGTGACTGGTACGCCAGACTCGGACCTCGATGACACTGAGGTCATCAGTATTAAAGAGATTGAATGTGCGATTAGAAGTTTGAAATGTGGTAAGGCTGCGGGACTAGACAGAGTTACTGCTGAAATGGTCAAGTATGGTGGGCCACGCGTCTGGGACAGCTTTCATCTGCTATGCAATTTGTGCTGGCGAACGAGGGCTGTTCCGGATCATTGGCGATCTGCGGTCATTGTGCCTTTGTATAAAGGTAAAGGTTCACATTATGTCTGCGGGTGCTATCGGGCGATAAGCTTGACCAGTTTAGCAAGTAAAGTTTACTCGAAGGTTTTGACATGAAGGATGCAAGATAAATCGGAAAGATTTCTATGGGAGGCTCAATGCGGATTTAGACCTGGAAGGGGATGCACGGATCAAATGTTTTCTCTCCGCATGATCATGGAGAAGCTTCTGGCTGCTAACCAGAAGATTTTCTGCTTTTGTGGATCTTGAGAAAGCATTTGATAAGGTTTACAACCTTAAGGAAGAAAATGTGGGAACTGTTGCCGGGGTATGGTGTGGATGGTCGATTGCTAAGGGTTGTGCAGTCACCCATGTTTAGCGTCCAAACGGGCGTAAAACAGGGTTGTGTCATGTCTTCCTGGCTGTTCATACTGAATCTCGACAGCTGTTTACAGAAGCTGAAAGATAGCTGTTTGGGTGTGAAATTGGGTGACATAAAAGTAAATTGTCTGCTATATGCTGATGATGCAGTGCTTATTGCACCATCAGAGGCAGAACTGCAGGCACTAGTCACGTGTATGAAAGAAGAATGTGAAATTAATGGTCTCCGTTTGAATGCTAATAAAACTAAGGTTCTGGTATTTGAAAGGGACGAAGAAAGAACGAAGTGCGAAATTTGGGTAAATCAGGAATGTCTAGAACAGGTGAATGAAATTGTATACTTGGGGAGTGCGTTTAGCCGGGATGGAAGATGTGATTTAGATGTCGCTGGCTGTCGACAGGCGTGTCGCTGCCGGGAACAAAGTCAATGGTGCACTGACTGCGTTAATCAAAAAGCAAGGCGTTTTGAAAAGTGCACGCCTTGCAATTCATAACGCAGTGTTGGTACCGACTTTGTTATATGGCAGCGAAACCTGGGTATGCCAGAAGAAGCATAAAAGCAGGGTGAATGCAGTGGAGATGCGATCTCTTCGTAAAATGTGCGGCCTTACCATGGCCGACCGAAAGCGAAACGAAGAGATTCGCAATATGGCAGGTTTGAAAGATGACCTTGTCTCAAAATATGGATAAGGGCGTGCTTCGATGGTTTGAGCACGTTGAGCGAATGAGTGAAGACCGAATGGTGAAGAAAATATATAGCGCGAAAGTTAATATTAAAAGGTGTCGAGGTAGACCGAGACTAACTTTCGAAGACCATGTGAGCAAATTGCTCGAAGAGGGGAGGGTCAAGAGTACTCGGATACCTAGACGTGCATGTATGAAGAAGTTGATGAACCTGAAATAAGCGAAAGAAGTATGTAGGGATCGTGACACTTGGCGATCTGTTCTCTCTGGCTACCCCGTTAGGGATTGTGCGTGAAGATAAATAAATAATAATAATATAAACATACTTACGTACATATTTACGTCTTTGACATGACTTTATTAGTCTTTCTATTTGCCTAACGCCCCTGGGGTTCGGTTCCGTTTCGTTTTTCATTGATCCAAAGTTAAACAATTTTGAGGTGTAAATTTTTGTTAAATAAATTTCGTGATGTCGCCAACCGTGAATCGTATTTTTGTAACAGCCGATTATAGTTAATAAAAAACATAATAAATGATGATGGTGATTGTTATCTACATATCTATTATTTATTTTTTGATCAATTTAATAATAAAAAAAAGTTTCTCAAGTGAAAGAAAGTGAACAGAACACGCTTTAATACAGATCTTCCGTCCAGAGACAAACTTTTAATGACTTGCTCAAAGTGGAAATAACGGAGACATAAATTTTATGACTTCTCAAGTTTTTCTGTCTCACAAGTGTTTCTTGTCTCGTTATTGATATTGATTAATAATAAAGATGTTGTTACAAGATTACGTTGCGCAATAAAATGGCATAATCTGATACAAATATATGAGCAACACATTTCTTCCCGTAAAATTAAAATTGGTAGGTTTGCCGTAATCACCACGTTTGGTAAGCGGATATGCGTACATAGTACTAGACATCTCGCAACGTAATTGTAGTCCGGTATATCTGGACATGTTTATTCCGTCATGTGTCGGTAGCAAATTGCATTAACACCGACGGGACCGGAAAGGACCACCTACCTAAATACTATTTAGATACTTGGCATTTGTGTGGGCCTGCACCAGCTGGTTAGTTTAGTCCTAATCAACTGTCCATACCGGGTAATACCAGAATACTTGATTAAAGTAGGGAAATTTTATGTAATACAGAAAGAGAAAGAGTTACGAAACACAGAATTTCATTTTGTAAATAAAGTAACTAACGACACTCCCTCTCCTTTATCTATTCCGTTTCACATTTATTTTATAAATGTGTAAGAAGTCCATAGACTGAATGACTTTAAGCTGCTTTAAGTGCTGCTGCCCAAAATTGGTCCGCTTATTATAGTCTGGTATTTAGTATCGGGTTGGTTAGTCCGCCATCTGTTGGCATCGCATGAGATTTTCAACACCTATGCGTAGAATAGAGGTGTTTCTTCTTACGTCCTTCAAAATAATAAAATACTTGTGATTTGTTTGATTGGTCGTAACCGTTGCTAACAATATATTCTTCCTTATGTCGTTATCTTGGACATAAAAACGGCGGCGGGCTACCCACTTGTCAATTTATCCCAAAAAATGTCTTCAGTGGAAAGTGGGTCAAAATGACTAAACTGTCTAAAAATCTATATTACTGTCTTCCCTTGTATTGGAAATGGCGTGAAGATATATTTTTAAATATTTTTTTCGGTCAAAGGGTAAATCTAAACATTCTACGTGGAAATGCAGCCAGCGTTCTTGGTGTCATGCCACGAGGTGTAGGGACATACGATTATTGTAATTAGTATTGTTGTGTATGGACAAGTACTATTGTGTATGAGGAAGGAGTATTGTGTATTAACCAGTACTGTAAATTTAATAAACTTTGTTTTCTGTCGAAAAAAAGTAATGAAAAAAATTGTAAATAAGGACGAAAAATGAATAACATCCCGTGTGATTCCCGATTTTATTGAAAAGAAAACAGAAGGCCGTTAGTAATTGCTTTTTCACCGCCTTCCCGTAGAGTTCTATTCCATTCAAGTCAGTTTTCATGCGTGAAATTGTTTATTAGCATATAGAGAGAATTTAGGAGCCGTTATTTTGATTAAATAAATAAAAAATCTAAGTTTCTCCCTTCACAATTTCTGCGTTCGCTTTTATGACGACAGTAAGTTACTTATTCAGCATTTATCAGTTACACTTATCTTACGTGAAACTTCTTTTACGAGTATATTGTCCTTTCGATCCGCTTTGGGACCTTCAAGAAAAAAGCAACGCATCTGCTATTCCTCTGGTATGTGTTCATGGGCGGCGGTGATCACTTACCATCACGTGAGCCACCTGCTTCTTTACCTCTATTCTATGAAAAAATCTGCTTTTCATTAACAAAATTTTTTCCCCTTTTTTCATTTAGAATAAGTTTACTGATTCATCGGTATTTTTTTTATAGAGGAGGGAGGCAAACGAGCAGGTGGCACACGTGATGGTAAGTGATTACCGCCGCCCATGAATATCTGCAATACCGGAGGAATAGCAGATGCGTTGCCGGCCTTTGAGAAAGGTATAGGCTCTTTTCTTGAAGGTCCCTAAGCGGAAAAACCGCTGACGGCAGCTCATTCCACAAAGTGCATTTGCACGCACTTGCGTGGCAGAAAATTCCGCGAAAAACGCATTGTGGTGGAATGCCAAGCATCAAGGTGGCGTTGATGAAATATTTGGTTATGCCGTAAGGTGCTATGGTGAAATTCAACGGCTGGGATTAATCCGAATAATTCCTCGGAGCACTCCCCTTAGTAGATCTTATAGAAAATGTCAAGAGACGCAACATCTCTTCGCAAAGCTAGGGGATCTAGCCGATCGGATAGAGTATGGTCGTCGACAATTCGAGCCGCTCTTCTTTGGATACGATCAAATAGAAGGAGCTGACACTAGGGTGCCCCCGCCCAGAGATGACAACAGTACTCCATGTGCGGCCGAACCTGCGCCTTATAAAGTTGCAAGCGGTGGGCCGGCATGAAGTACTGTCGTGCTCTACTGAGCACGCCAAGCTTTTTAGAGGCCAATTTGGCCTTTCCTTCCAAATGACGATAGCCGAGTTGTTGGGTGGTCGGAATTTCGAGTCGAGAGACCCGAGTTCGATCCCCAGGTGGCAGTACCAATGAGTTTTTCAAAAACTTATGTACGAATTTCATCGTTGGCTTGTACATAAAGGCGGCGACAGGCTCACCACCTGTCACGTTGTCCCGAAAATATCTTCGGTGGAAGGTGGGTCAAAGGGACTTAATTGTCTAGACTTGACCTCTGTCTACCCCTGTATTGGGAATTGCGTGAAGATATTTTTTTATTATTTTTTACTTCCAAATCACCGCGATACTGAACGTTGCTCGATATGTCGACGCCAAGGATTCCGATGCTGGCTGAGGCAACTAGGGGAGTGCTCTCAAAACGAGGTGATACGACGAAGGGTTTCTTTTTTGCGGTAAACGCGCAAACTTGTGTCTTTTAGGGTTGAACTGGACTAAATTTAGTCGACTCCAGTCCGAGATTTTGTCCAACAAAATCTCGACTTCAGACACAAGTTTGTTCCGAGGCATCACCAATGCTGTCATCTGCATAGCAATGAATGCTACTAATTTGTAACGAATCATTGATATGCAGAAGAAACAGGGTTGGTGATAGCACACAGCCTTGTGGGACACCAGCATTTACAGACTTAGAGTCCGAGCATGCACCGTCAACTACGACCTTGATGCTCCGGTCTGTGAGAAAACTAGTGACCCAATTGCAAAATTTCTCGGGAAGCCCATATGACGGAAGCTTTGAAAGAAGCGCTTTGTGCCATATCCGATCAAAGGCTTTCGCAATGTCCAAACTAACTGCCAGGGCCTCACCCTTGCTCTCTACTGCCTCCACCCATCAATGAGTGAGGTACACAAGAAGATCACCGGCCGAGCGACCCCGACGGAAGCCGTACTGGCGGTCACTGATCAACTGGTGCTCCTCTAAGTACCTCAAGAGCTGGCAGTTTGTAATGGACTCCATTTATTTTGGAGAACAAGGAAGTGTTCGCGATTGGTCTGTAGTTACCTGGATCTGAGCGGTCGCCTTTTTTAGGGATCGGGTGCACCAAAGCTGTCTTCCATGTCATCGGGACGACGCCTTCAGAGTAGGAGTACCGAAAAAGACGCGTTAGAACCGGTGCCAACTCTGGAGCACACATCCTCAGTACAATAGGGGGACACGATCGGGTCGACTTCTGGATGTCCAGGAAGAGGAGTGCTTTTCGCACTGAGCTCTGAAAGAACCGGATTTCAGGAATAGAGCCCTCACTGCACGGGATGGTCGGCGGTGGGTTCCCCCTGTCATCGAGAGTCGAGTTGGACGCATAAACAGAACCTAGAAGATCGGCTTTCTCTTTTGCGTCATGGGCCAGCGAGTTGTCCTCCCTGTGCAGAGATGTAGTGATGGCTGACTGAAATTCCCTTGGACAGCCTTGGCGAGGGACCAGAATGCACGAGTTCCCGAATGAAGACGAACTAGTTTCTCTCCGATTCTGCCAATGTACTCGGACTTTGCCGCAGAAATTACTCTTTTGAAGGACCTGGCGGCAGAGTTATACTCCTTCTTACAAACGCTAGTTTTTGAATCCCGAGACGCCAATGCTTTAACCCAGGCCCGGTAGCACTGCTGCTTTTGGCGAGATGCCATTCTGCAGGTGCCACCAAACCCAGGCTTTGATCTACCACCGATGGGCACCACAGAGGAAGGAACGAAGAGTTCCATTCCTTGGAGCACCACATCGGCGATAGAATTAGCAACGGCGTCGGGACTATCTAGCGAGAAGCGAACCTGCCCCCATGGGTAGGATGCAAAGAAAGACCGCATCGCCCCGCCGACCTGTAGTGCCACATACGGCGGTGGCCTGCATATCGAGACCGCAATGGGCACATGATGGGCACTTTACTCCGGATCAGGCAGTGGTCCGAAGAACCCAAAGGGGCATCAACGGAGACCACATAGCCGTCCGGATGAGAGGTCAGCAGAAGATCCAGCAGGGAAGGTGTATGATCCTCCACATCCGGAACCCGCGTTGGCGAAGTAACCAGTTGTGTCAGATCATATGCTAAGGCAAAGTCAAAAACAGATCTCCCCGCATGATCAGTGGTTCGATATCGTAGCCATTCGGCGTGGTGGGCGTTGAAGTCGCCGAGTACCACGATCTCTGCGGATGGGATCTGCTGCAGCAGGGAATCTGCAGCCATTTGGTTGTGTTTGATGAGTCGGTCAGTTTCGGCATTACCGCTGTGGGACCTATAGAGGTAATAGACGCGAGGGTGGTCGTCGCTGACTATGCGTAGCCAAAGGGTGGACAGGTCCCAACCTTCAAGACTGCCGAGGTGTTGACAACATATATCCTCTTACGTACACACAAACCCCGGCCCGAGGCACAAAAGAATGTTCTAGCTTGTCCCCGGGGTAGGAAAGATAAGAGGTATCCGCCGGAGAGGGTATCTGCGTCAGAACAGAGCGGAACTTTGCCCCCAGATTACGAGGGGCAGCCTGAGCATCCACACTCGGGCAGCGATTGGTTGCCCGTGCGCGGGTGCCCAGATGGGTACCCCCCTGAGGTAGATTTTTTTTCTTCCGCTACCATGTTTAGGGGGAATGGGTTGGGGTACTTCTACTTTACGTCTGTATTCTGTATTTGAGGTACCACAGGTATTTGTGGCCGCCTGGGCGGTTTTTTAAAATAATATTTGTATGTGATAACAACAGGTTTGATTCCTTTTTTTTTTACCGTGGGGAAATTCATTATCGATATGCTGCCACCTGGCAAAAAGCTGGCTTATATCGGACTCCCACTAACAAAACCAAACGGTCACGGGATCTATGGAACACGACCGTGTCCGCTCTTTCACTTGAATAAGTTGAACCTATCCAGGCGCAATTTCACTACCCTCAGAATCAGAAATAAGAAGACCGGTGACGTGTATCAGCGTCTAAGGTGGGAGGAATATCATTCTATGATCGTCAAGCGTGGTGGTTATAACAGTAAATTCTTACAGGATAGATCTATGTCCAGAAGTGGACGGATACGATGTTATAGTAAGGCAGCAATGGAAATATATAATAAATAAATATTTAGAGATATTTATATATTTCCATATAGGGATTTTTAAAACATTATATTAATAAGACAAACCGAAAACCCACAAGTATTACATTTTCTATTATTTCAATTTCAGGTAACGTAACGTAATTTCATGTGACTTTTTTCTTCTTAATTCTCTTGGGCCGTAAAGTAATATTAAATATCCTATCCCTACAACCTAACGCAAATAAGAACTTTTTAAATTTTAAATGTAGCTCCTGAGATTAGCAGCGCGTTTAAAAAATATCTATCTTAAAAATGTAGAAATGTCTTTACTATGGAACTGGCACATTTAAAAAAATATTGCTACTTGTTAGGTAGTAAAAAGTCACGATAGCCGAGTGGTTGGGTGATCGGAATTCGAGCAAAGAAACCCAGGTTCCATCTCCAAGGCTCGTACTAATGTTTTTTTCAAAAACTTATGTACGATTTATATACGTCACCGAATTTCCCATTACTGAAGCAGGCAGAAGTTTAGACAATTAAGCTCTTTCGAACAATGTTCACCGAAGCTTATTTGGGGTAAGCTTCGTTCGTCGTGGTGAGTCTATTGCCATTTTAATGTTAGTTTGAACTCGATATACTTATTTAGATGGACAAATCACAGGCAACTGAATTGGATAAGTATATGGGTATATGAGTCTTTGAAAGGAGATTATTTAATTATTATTGTAAATATAAATGTTATTATTTAATTAGTATTGTAAATATATGCATAAAAATGCATCGATCCTTCTCGTTATATAAGTTTGATAAAAGTATATGCAGCATAAATGATGCTGCACTTAATAGAAGATATTTCAACAAAAACAGATATTTCAAAAGAAACAGAAAAAATAAATAACCTGAAGCTAATTTAAAAATCGAAAGCTCTAAGTGCCACGTTCAAACTTCTCGTTTCATTCTACAAAATTAAGATTAATTATAATATTTCTTTGTTTCTTCCCCGCAAAAAGGGTTTCAATCCAACACAAAAGAACATACCATGAAGCCGAAAAAATATTCAGTTTTAACTATCTAATAATTACCGCAGACCAAAAGCATTGTTCTCTTCGGGCTTACCTTAAATTGGAACAACAATTCTTCTTGTCTGTTTAAGTTGCATCAGAAAATTTTTTCGTTTGTAAAACATAAGCTTACTGTCATAAAACATACTTTATGACGGTAAGCCTTACAGATTTTAAGAAGCCTGGTATTTAAAATCTTACGCACAGTAAATTTTACTTTTCTCTTATGTACGATTTTTATATGTTGGCGGTTATAATATATTAATAATTTGATGTCTTTGATCTCGATATATTTATTAATACCCATATTATCATTAATTTTCAACCTTTTCAAGTTTACAAATGAAGGAGGATGTTGAATAATGACTTAATTTTAATAACGAGCCGGCTAAATTTGAAGATATTAAAACGGTGACTTTGAATATGTCGCTAAAATTGTTTTGAACATTTTGAAATATTTGAAACGTTCTTAAATTTAAATCACACAATGGTATTCACATAACGTAATTTAATTGCAGTAAAAATATTAGTTTCCAATTTTACGAATTTTGTAAGTATGTATCGCAATTTTAGTGTTGATATTCATTGTTTGTATAACACATTTATTATTTTTATTTTTTATAAGTGACGCTTTACAAAATACGTAGGTTGCAGTAAAAATCCTTTGCAAATTAAAAAAAAAACGGGTCAACGTAGTCATTACAAACTAAGTAATATAGTAGTCAGAGACCTAGATAATAAGTCCTTCCAGCCATTTCACCAGAGTTTATTCGGGACAACGTGACAGGTGGTGAGCCTATCACTATCTTTGTGCCGAAACCAATACAAATCGCACATAATTTTCTAAAAAACCTTAATTTTCGAAAATTCCCCTGGAAATTAAAGTCCAGTCTACCGATTCGGATTCCGAGTACCCAATAAATAATCTAACTCACCATCTTTTCGTATAAAATACCTCAGAGTCTTAACACCAAAGTTGACCATTGCGGGTTGCCAGTGATGACATATGGATCTGAGTCATGATCTTTCACTGCAGGCCTGAAACGATGGCCAGGTATGAGAAAGCTCAAAGTTGCTCTGCGTGCCTATGCTCGGTATTTCTCTGCGTGATAGAATCCGTAACAAAAACTTCCGCAGCAGAACCAGGGTAACCGTTATAGCTGTAAGGACCAGCACGTTGAAGTGGCAATGAGCCGGCCACATAGCTCGTAGAACTGACAATCGTTGGGGAAACAAGGTTCGCGAGAGGCAACCTCGTACAGGCAAACGCAGTGTTGGACGACCCCCCACGAGATGGAGTGACCACTTACAAAATGTTGCGGTAAGTCGATGGATGCAGGTGGCTGAGGACCGTTCACTGTGGAAAGTTTTAGGGGAGGCCTATGTTCAGCATTGGACTCGTGATAGGCTGTAAAGAAAAAGAAGTATACTTCTTCTTCTTCTAGTTATAACTAAGCTATGGTGGTTAGTAATTCACCTTTTTATGGGAGAAGATGGCATGGGACCTATCGTTTCCTCTAATGAAAACTATCTACAGATGACCATATACTCCGTAGCAGAATGGCTTGAGATGCGTTGCTTATCTTTAAGAAAGGAATTGGGAAAAAGTGAAGGAAAAGATGGGGATATTTGTGCGATCCTCCGAATACTATACGGACGAAATTAATTGCAATATTATGTATTACATTTATTTGCAAACTTAGGTTTAGATGATACATATTATATTAAGGTTCACTCTCTCCAATTCGACAGGAAATTTAATACCTACATGATTTTAAACTACATTTATGGAGCAATACAGATGCATGAGTGAACTGCACGCCGATCAGGCAGATCGAGCCTGCCATGTATGCTGCAGTAAAATATTTTAAGGACCCTCATAACTTTTAAATAGTGAAAGCTTATTTGTTTAATATCACTGTAACTATATTTAACGTTTCCAAGAGTTCACACCGAGTGTACAATTTCTTTATTTAACATAAAATAATAAAATTTGGAATTCGCTTTTTTAAACAATGTTATAACGGTTGTACATTATTTACTTTCTATTCGATCCTTACCAAAGTAAATTCTTTACCAATTAAAATGAAATTAATAAAAAAAACATAGTTAATGGCCACGGCCTGGATGTGATAGTACACTAATGGAAATTAAAACTAGATTATTTATTTTCATGAAAAGAAGCTAAGTACTGGCCGAGTATAATTAAAATAAAGTGGAGCTTCGGAAACGTTAATTTGGATGCTCGAAGAAGTCTCGTTTTGTTTTGTTGTGTATAGATTACTATTTTAAAGTAGTAATTTTTTTTATTTCTAAACATTTGTTAAATGGTTTTTGATCTTCAGCATAGAATGATACATATTATATTAAGGTCCACTCTCTCCGATTCGACAGCAAATTTAATACCTACATGATTTTAAACTACATTTATGGAGCAATACAGATGCATGAGTGAACTGCACGCCGATCAGGCAGCTCGAGCCTGCCATGTATGCTGCAGTAAAATATTTTAAGGACCCTCATAACTTTTAAATAGTAAAAGCTTATTTGTTTAATATCACTGTAACTATATTTAACGTTTTCAAGAGTTCACACCGAGTGTACAATTTCTTTATTTAACATAAAATAATAAAATTTGGAATTCGCTTTTTTAAACAATGTTATAACGGTTGTACATTATTTACTTTCTATTCGATCCTTACCAAAGTAAATTCTTTACCAATCAAAATGAAATTAATAAAAAAATACATAGTTGATGGCCAGGGCCTGGATGTGATAGTACACTAATGGAAATTAAAACTAGATTATTTATTTTCATGAAAAGAAGCTAAGTACTGGCCGAGTATAATTAAACTATAGTGGAGCTTCGGAAACGTTAATTTGGATGCTCGAAGAAGTCTCGTTTTGTTTTGTTGTGTATAGATTATTTTAAAGTAATAATTTTTTTTTATTTCTAAATATTTGTTAAATTGTTTTTGATCTCCAGCATAGATGTTTATATATGTTAAAAAGTGTTCTCAAAGCAGCATAGATGTTAAAATGTTTTCTCAAACACAATATTTGTTTTGTATTTCACAGATTTTCCTGGTTAGCATTTTTGTTAAAAGTAATCAAACCAGGTAGGTTTCTATCCATTTCGCCACAACTCTCGGCCGTACGGTCATCTCCTCCGAAGTAACCCGTCTTGTTGAGTCTAAAAATTTATTTATTATATATTTTTTTGCTACAAATACATTTTGTTTTTGGTATACACGAAGTAAACCTTGAATAGCGACTACTTTCTTCCTTTGCGAACATGACGCTCGTGACGTTAAGTGTAACATTCCAGTGTATTTATGTCATAGCCTTCTCTCGTAACGTACTTTCCGCCTATAATACGGTACGTACCATCTCACAGAATTTGAGTGGGACATTTGGTGAAGCATTTCCGTTAAGATCCCCTTTTTTGTAGTTATGGGGCGCGATTTAGTGTAACAAAATGCTAAACGGGATATAATCTTGAACGCACTTACATTTTCACCACGTATTAGGTATGACAGTGTGTGTGGTTACGGCATACCAATAAATAAAAAAAATGTTTTGAAAGGGGCAACATCACACATTGATATGATCCCAAAGTAAGTAGTTAAAACAATTGATTTATGGAATCAGAAACAACGAAGGTACCACAAACAACCACACTCGAGACAATGTAGAAGAAATGGTTCTGTGACCAGTTGGGGAAACGAAACTTGGTTGTCAGAACTGTAATTACCTTGAGAACTAGTGTGTATGCAATCGATCCAATGAAGGCGAGAATTCATTCTATTCACCCGTGATTATATATCGTCGTCATTATATATCATAAAGTCACGATAGCCGAGTTGTTGGGTGGTCGGAATTTCGATTCGAGAGACCCGAGTTCGATCCCCTGGTGGCAGTACCAATGAGTTTTTCAAAAACTTATGTACGAATTTCATCGTTGGCTTGGACATAAAGGCGGCGCCGGGCTCACCACCTGTCACGTTGTCCCGAAAATGTCTTCGGTGGAAGGTGGGTCAAAGGGGCTTAATTGTGTAGACTAGACCTCTGTCTAACCCTGTATTGGGAATCGTGAAGATATTTATTTATTTTATTATTTATAAAAATAATAGCTTTTTGTGTGATATCTAACTACCCTAATTCAAAGATATAATTAAACTTTCTAAACGTGGAATCGACGTCGGCGGTATATAATGTTACTTAACACATATTTGGATTATCTTACAAATTATAAATTAGGGGAATTGTTAAGGTTACATGTTTCAATATTTGCTATGTTATGTAAGAGTTTGGTGACGACGTAAGAAAATAACACCTCATTCGTCCCGTAGGTGTATATAGATGTGACATTAATTTTCACGGTTATATTGCACTGGCCTTCAAAACACACAAAGAAACGTATATATTCTATGTAACATAAACACATACATACATAATATATATTCTAGTGGGGCGGGCAGATGTAGTCCTGTTTTGGACCCTGCTTGCAGAGCCACTCATCGTCCTAAAGTCAATCTAAACAACAAACACACATAAAGAAAAATCATCAAAATCAGTCCAGCTGTTTAGGAGGAGTTTACTTTTAAACTCTTAGAGAACCAACTTACCTGGATGTGTGGCGCACACACCGGTTTTAAGGTGTCGCCAGCTCAGAGGTCCTATGTTCGATTCTCGGACGGCTCAATGAGAAATATACTTTTTATACTATTTTCGGACTACTTATATCTTATATACTAAATCTACTTATATACTGTACTTATATCCGGACGACTATGTGGTCTCCGTTGATGCCCCTTTGGGTTCTTCGGACCACTGCCTGATCCGGAGTAAAGTACCCAGCATGTGCCCATTGCGGTCTCCATATGCAGGCCACCGCCGTGTGTGGCACTACAGGTCGGCGGATTGGGAAGGGATGCGGTCTTTCTTTGCATCCTACCTATGGGGGCAGGTTTGCTTCTCGCTGGAGAGTACCGACGCCGTTGCTAATTCCATCGCCGATGTGGTGCTCCAAGGAATGGAACTCTTCGTTCCTTCCTCTGTGGTGCCCATCGGTGGTAGATCAAAGCCTGGGTTTGGTGGCACCTGCAGAATGGCATCTCGCCAAAAGCAGCAGTGCTACCGGGCCTGGGTTAAAGCATTGGCGTCTCGGGATTCAAAAACTAGCGTTTATAAGAAGGAGTATAACTCTGCCGCCAGGTCCTTCAAAAGAGTAATTTCTGCGGCAAAGTCCGAGTACATTGGCAGAATCGGAGAGAAACTAGTTCGTCTTCCTTCGGGAACTAGTGCATTCTGGTTCCTCGCCAAGGCTGTCCAAGGGAATTTCAGTCAGCCATCACTACATCTCTGCACAGGGAGGACAACTCGCTGGCCCATGACGCAAAAGAGAAAGCCGATCTTCTAGGTTCTCTTTATGCGTCCAACTCGACTCTCGATGACAGGGGGAACTCACCGCCGACCATCCCGTGCAGTGAGTGCGCTATTCCTGACATCCGGTCCTTTCAGAGCTCAGTGCGAAAAGCACTCCTCTTCCTGGACATCCAGAAGCCGAGTAGGCCCGATGGTGTTCCCCCTATTGTGCTAAGGATGTGTGCTCCAGAGTTGGCACCGGTTCTAACGCGTCTTTTTCGGTACTCCTACTCTAAAGGCGTCGTCCCGATGACATGGAAGACAGCTTTGGTGCACCCGATCCCTAAGAAAGGCGACCGCTCAGATCCAGGTAACTACAGACCGATCGCGATCACTTCCTTGTTCTCCAAAATAAATGGAATCCATTATAAACTGGCAGCTCTTGAGGTACTTAGAGGAGCACCAGTTGATCAGTGACCGCCAGTACGGCTTCCGTCCGGGTCGCTCGGCCGGTGATCTTCTTGTGTACCTCACTCATTGATGGGTGGAGGCAGTAGAGAGCAAGGGTGAGGCCCTGGCAGTTAGTTTGGACATTGCGAAAGCCTTTGATCGGATATGGCACAAAGCGCTTCTTTCAAAGCTTCCGTCATATGGGCTTCCCGAGAAATTTTGCAATTGGGTCACTAGTTTTCTCACAGACCGGAGCATCAAGGTCGTAGTTGACGATGCATGCTCGGACTCTAAGTCTGTAAATGCTGGTGTCCCACAAGGCTGTGTGCTATCACCAACCCTGTTTCTTCTGCATATCAATGATCTGTTACAAATTAGTAGCATTCATTGCTATGCAGATGACAGCACTGGTGATGACCTTTATACCGGCCGTCCCAATATTTCTCGGGAACACGTCGACGAGTACCGGAACAAACTTGTGTCTGAAGTCGAGATTTTGTTTGACAAAATCTCGGACTGGGGCCAACTAAATTTAGTCCAGTTCAACCCTAAAAAGACACAAGTTTGCGCGTTTACCGCAAAAAAGAAACCCTTCGTCGTATCACCTCGTTTTGAGAGCACTCGCCTAGTTGCCTCAGCCAGCATCGGAATCCTTGGCGTCGACATATCGAGCAACGTTCAGTATCGCGGTCATTTGGAAGGAAAGGCCAAATTGGCCTCTAAAAAGCTTGGCGTGCTCAGTAGAGCACTACAGTACTTCATGCCGGCCCATCGCTTGCAACTTTATAAGGCGCAGGTTCGGCCGCACATGGAGTACTGTTGTCATCTCTGGGCGGGGGCACTCCAGTGTCAGCTCCTTCTATTTGACCGTATCCAAAGAAGAGCGGCTCGAATTGTCGACGACCATACTCTATCCGATCGGCTAGATCCCCCAGCTTTGCGAAGAGATGTTGCTTCTCTTTGCATTTTCTATAAGATCTACTACGGGGAGTGCTCCGAGGAATTGTTCGGATTAATTCCAGCCGCTGAATTACACCATTGCACCTTACGGCATAACCAAATATTTCATCAACATCACCTTGATGCTTGGCATTCCACCACAATGCGTTTTTCGCGGAATTTTCTGCCACGCACTTGCACTTTGTGGAATGAGCTGCCGACAGCGGTTTTTCCGGACCGATACGACTTAGGGACCTTCAAGAAAAGAGCTTATACCTTTCTCAAAGGCCGGCAACGCATCTGCTATTCCTCCGGTGTTGCAGATAATCATGGGCGGCGGTAATCACTTACCATCACGTGTGCCACCTGCTCGTTTGCCTCCCTCTTCTATAAAAAAAATACCGATTAATCAGTAAACTTATTTTAAAAGAAAAAAGGGGAAAAAATTTTGTTAATGAAAATCAGATTTTTTCATAGAATAGAGGTAAAGAAGTAGTTGGCTCACGTGATGGTAAGTGATCACCGCCGCCCATGAACACATACCAGAGGAATAGCAGATGCGTTGCTCTTTTCTTGAAGGTCCCAAAGCGGATCGAAAGGACAATATACTCGTAAAAGAAGTTTCACGTAAGATAAGTGTAACTGATAAATGCTGAATAAGTAACTTACTGTCGTCATAAAAGCGAACGCAGAAATTGTGAAGGGAGAAACTTAGATTTTTTATTTATTTAATCAAAATAACGGCTCCTAAATTCTCTCTATATGCTAATAAACAATTTCACGCATGAAAACTGACTTGAATGGAATAGAACTCCACGGGAAGGCGGTGAAAAAGCAATTACTAACGGCCTTCTGTTTTCTTTTCAATAAAATCGGGAATCACACGGGATGTAATTCATTTTTCGTCCTTATTTACAATTTTTTTCCTTACTTTTTTTCGACAGAAAACAAAGTTTATTAAATTTACAGTACTGGTTAATACACAATACTCCTTCCTCATACACAATAGTACTTGTCCATATACAACAATACTAATTACAATAATCGTATGTCCCTACCCCTCGTGGCATGACACCAAGAACGCTGACTGCATTTCCACGTAGAATGTTTAGATTTACCCTTTGATCGAAAAAATTATTTGAAAATATATCTTCGCGCTATTTCCAATATAAGGGAAGACAGTAATCTAGATTTTTAGACAGTTTAGTCATTTTGACCCACTTTCCACCGAAGACATTTTTATGTCCAAGATAACGACCGCCGTTTTTATGTCCAAGATAACGACATAAGGAAGAATATATTGTTAGCAACGGTTACGACCAATCAAACAAATCACAAGTATTTTATTATTTTGAAGGACGTAAGAAGAAACACCTCTATTCTACGCATAGGTTTTGAAAATCTCATGCGATGCCAACAGATGGCGGACTAACCAACCCGATACTAAATACCAGACTATAATAAGCGGACCAATTTTGGGCAGCAGCACTTAAAGCAGCTTAAAGTCATTCAGTCTATGGACTTCTTACACATTTATAAAATAAATGTGAAACGGAATAGATAAAGGAGAGGGAGTGTCGTTAGTTACTTTATTTACAAAATGAAATTCTGTGTTTCATAACTCTTTCTCTCTTTCTTTATTACATAAAATTTCCCTACTTTAATCAAGTATTCTGGTATAACCCGATGTGGACAGTTGATAAGGACTAACCTAAGCAGCTGGTGCAGGCCCACACAAATGCCAAGTATCTAAATAGTATTTAGGTAGGTGGTGCTTTCCCCTCCCGTCGGTGTTAATGCAATTTGCTACCGACACATGACGAAATAAACATGTCCAGATATACCGGACTACAATTACGTTGCGAGATGTCTAGTACTGTGTACACATATCCGCTTACCAAACGTGGTGATTACGGCAAACCTACCAATTTTAATTTTACGGGAAGAAATGTGTTGCTCATATATTTGTATCAGGTTATGCCATTTTATTGCGCAACGTAATCTTGTAACAACATCTTTATTATTAATCAATATCAATAACGAGACAAGAAACACTTGTGAGACAGAAAAACTTGAGAAGTCATAAAATTTATGTCTCCGTTATTTCCACTTTGAGCAAGTCATTAAAAGTTTGTCTCTGGACGGAAGATCTGTATTAAAGCGTGTTCTGTTCACTTTCTTTCACTTGAGAAACTTTTTTTTATTATTAAATTGATCAAAAATAAATAATAGATATGTAGATAACAATCACCATCATCATTTATTATGTTTTTATTAACTATAATCTGCTGTTACAAAAATACGATTCACGGTTGTCGACATCACGGTATATATTTAAACAAAAATTTACACCTCAAAGTAGTTTAACTTTGGATCAATGAAAACGAAACGGAACTGAACCCCAGGGGCGTTAGGCAATGAGAAAGACTAATAAAGTAATGTCAAAGACGTAAATATGAACGTAAGTATGTAATAAATAAATATCTTTCCACAATCTCCAATACAGGGGTAGACAGAGGTCTAGTCTAGAAAATTAAGTCCTTCGACCCACCTTCCACGGAAGATATTTTCGGGACAACGTGACAGGTGGTGAGCCCGTCGCCGTCTTTATGTCTAAGCCAACGATGTAATTCGTACATAAGTTTTTGAAAACCCATTGGTAGGAGCCTGCCATCTGTGGATCGAACTCGAGTCTCTCGACTCGAAATTCCGACCACCCTACCGCTGGGCAATCGTGACTTTTTCCAAATTCAAAAATTGATAATTAAAAATTAAAGTTGAGGAGACCGGTCTCGTAACGGTGGTAGATTATAAAATGACTATCGATAAAAAATTTACATTCGTAAGTCGGTGAATAAATGATTTGATTTGATTTTACTAGATATATGCAGCAGGATTGAATTGCGAGGAGCCAGATGTCACTTCGCACTTCAATCGATGCGATAATTTCGAGAGAGGCGTATTCCTTGCAGACGTTTTAATTTTATCCCAGGTATGCCAACTAATTTAGTGATGGCATTATATGGTCATGAATATTTTTAATGACTCACTACGCTTTAGCCGATAGCTGAGTTGTTGCGTGATCGAATTTAAGTCGAGAGTCCCTAGTTAGATCCTCAGTACGTACCAATGAGTTTTTCAAAACTTATATACAATTTATATAGACGCTTGAATGGGTAAGGTGGGTCGAAAGGACTTAATTGTCTAAACCTCTATATACCCCAGTACTGGGAATGGCGTGAAGATATTTTATACCTTTTACTACACTTTTACAGAACGTAAAATCGTCGAAACTTACCCTAATAATTTAAGAAAAACAATTTTGAAACAGCGTATATTTTGCTATTGCTGTTCGATACGAAAACAAATGCAGTTGCATTAATACTAAATAAATTTTAACCTAGACGTATTGCATTCGAAGAATAAAAATTCCGTTTGAAATTTACTTTCAGTACATCGGTATAACTGAGCTAGAACTTCTACGAACAAACAATTTACATGTATAAAAGACAAGAAATTTAGAGAAAAATGTAAAGCTCTCATGTCAAACACAGGATTTTTCTTAGAATTGTTTAATATTTGTCTACTGAGCCCATTCCTCGTATAGAATAAATTATTTATGTAAAAGAGCATTATACTTACCGTTATATACGTTCATGTGTATATCTCTATATTCAACAGCGCAGAGGTAAGGATTCTGCGTACTTTGTTTCCTGTTTTATACGATCCATGCACACCTGAATCCTTAAAACGTAAGTTTCAGTATTAGGTTCTTGCCATGATCATGAGCTGTGATCCTCTGTCAAAACGACTCTGCATGTTTTACCGCGACATACCGATTGCATGGCCTCCTTTGTTGTAAAAGTTATTAGACTCTGGAATCAGTTACCTTTAGATATTCGTAGTGTCAGACCACTATATCACTTCTAATAGTGGGAAGAACTTCTAAGTTTATATATTTTCATTTTTAATTGTACTGCGATGTATTTTATAACGCAGTACAAATTTAAAAAGATATAATTATATAAATATACACATACACTAAAATTCCTGAATGACAGGTAGATGTCGCCTATATTACAGGATATTGACATCTGCCATCAGTACCAAGCATTTTACACCTTAGATATCGACAAAATTGCTGTCCATCACCATTCTACTGAAATTCGGTCTGATATTTTGCAAGGCGGTCTGTCATCAATTTGTCACTAGTCTACGGTATTTTTAAGAATTTTCTCTAGTCATCACAACATCCACGGGAAATAAATGATAGTATATTCTTTTGCTAAACCCAGACGGCGGACTTAGAAACAGAATTGTCAAGATCGGAGAGAATAGAGTAACGATATTAAAATAATCTCTACAAAAATTAGATTGAGTGTTGAAACATGTCTAATGTGTTGGTCTTGCATTACGGCCAGTGGCAGGAGAAATCAGAGGGCCTATCCCCTTCTTTCCCCTTTTACATTTCTTTCTTCAATTCCTTACTTAATCTATTGTCACTTGCCATCGGATGAACTGTTTGCTCGTTTGCCGCATTCTTTTGAAAAAAAAACTGAGCGACCACAGTATAGGTTTAATTTTTACATTATATGAAAAAGATTCATATCAAATTAAATGTTCTGATCCAAATATTATTAAAATAAGTAGAAATCGTTTAAATTCCAAAACTCACGTAAGGAAGTAGAAACCCTTTTATCTTTGGTAAATCGCAGTCCCAAGTGAGAAAAGCCCTTAAGTATTTACTTTGTGGTGTTTTTCTTTGTGTTGAACTGAAAAAAATATTATAGTCGTTACTTAAAAAGAAACAAAAATTACTTTCGTTTATGTTTTTGTAACAAATATGCCAAACTCAAGAAATGTATTTTAAGTAAATACTAATTATCATATATGATATCGGTGTAAGGACCATGCCACCCCTCTCTTCCCGTAAGTGTCGTAAGAGGTGATTAAAGTTGTTTTTTTTTTTTTTTAGATAGCAGTATAACTGTGTCTATAAAAACCAGACCATCACTCAGCAGAGTAGTAGCGGACAAAAGTCTAAGGTGCAAGGTCTCTGGTACTGCGATCGCCAAACCACTTGTAAAACGTGGCGATTATAACAAACCCTCCCGTATGGGTGAGGCCTATATCTAGTGGAGCTTACTTAAGATAAAATAAAATAAATAAAAACTAAAACTTTTAGAATCTAGTAAATACTGTAAGCTACGGTTGGGTGATCGGAATTCGTATCAGGAGATACAATCCACAAGTAGATCCCCAGAAGGAAGGCTCATGTCAAGTGGTTTTTTCAAACGTATATACTATTTGTATCTTTGGCTAAAACTAACAGGGTGACAGGCTAACCGCTTATCACTTTGGTTCAAATAGGCTACGGTGAAATATTAGTCGAAAAGAGTAAATTGTCTAAACCTCTGACTACTCCACAAAGTGAAGAACAGACACGGAAATGTTGCTAATTAAGTAATAGCGGAATAAAGATTTACCAAAAGGTGATAACGCGTGTCGACTTTCGCAAATCCTCCTTACGATAGCAGTGATTGGCCTGCAGTATACATTTTGAGCCGTGAGTTTTATAAGCACTTATATTTAGAATGGATAAAAGTCGAACCTGCGACATTCTATTTTGCAGACCACACTTTAACTCCTTCGATTCTTAGTTGTTTGAGTTTGATGACATAGACTTACTGTCTTGTCTAGACTAGACCAATGTCTACCCCTGTATTGAGAATTGCGTGAAGATATTTATATATTTATTTTATTTTATTTTTGAACTTACTGAAATAATGGTAAATAGATATAACATTAAATCATCACATGTCATCTCCGACGAGGTAGCCAGTATCATTATTTTTAGATTCTCGGTAGATCGCCAAAAGGGCGATCTATCTGTACCTTTTCGATTCCATCAAATTTATGAATTTATTAATGCATTATGCAATGCATGTCGAGTTGTTAACTTTCCCATATTAGAGCATTTTACTGAATTGGTCTTCAGAGTACTTAGTCTCAGCCTAACACGAGCCCTGCAATTTGTGTTGTGTTGCCAGTTCTGACAACCCGGTTTCGTTTCCCGAACTGGTCACAGAACTGTTTCACATTGTCTCGAGTGTGGTTGTATGTGGTTCCTTCGTTGTTTCTGATTCTATAAATCAAGTGTTTTGATGTTGCCCCTTTCAATACTTTCTTTTTCTATTTATTCGTACGCCGTAACCACTCACAATTTCATACCTAATACGTTGTGAAAATGTAAGTGCGTTCCAGATTATATCCCGTTCAGCATTTTGTTACACTAAATCGCGCCCCATTACTACAAAAAGGGATCTTAACGGAAATGCTTCTCCAAATGTCCCAATCAAATTCTGTGAGATGGTACATACCATATTAAAGGCGGAAAATACGTTACGAGAGAAGGCTATGACATAAATACACTGGAATGTTACACTTAACGTCACGAGCGTCATGTTCGCAAAGGAAGAAAGTAGTCGATATTCAAGGTTTACTTCGTGTATACCAAAAAAAAAAGTATTTGTAGCAAAAAAATATAATAAATAAATATTCAGACCCAACAAAACGGGGCACTTCGGAGGAGGAGACCGTACGGCCGAGAGTTACGGCGAAATGGATAGAAACCTGGTTTGATTACTTTTAACAAAAATTGTTACCATGAAAATCTGTGAAATATAAATTAAATAGTGTGTTTGAAAAAAATTTTAACATCTATTAGTAGTATCTTCTGTATACAAATTTTTAAATAGTACCCTGAGGTTGAAGTGCTAAGATCGTTAAAATTTTTCTATTCTTCAAGGCCTGTGGCTAAAGACATAAGAATTGGATGTATTATTATACGTATAGGTTAATTATTACATCTTAGGTTAATTTGCACTGTTGCAGAGTTACATAACTTTGCGGTCGCATTTGCCCTAAAATACACACAATGATTGAAAGAAAGAAAAGCTTTATTTGACATCACTGGAAATATAATATTGCATAAAAAGTGTTACAGCAATATTTAATAAAGCCTTTGTTTTAAAAACTTTTAAAGAAATTTTAAAAAGAAAAAAACAATACGCATAAACTATAAAATAATAATCTATACACAACAAAACAAAACCAGACTTCTTCGAGCATCCAAATTAACGATCCCGAAGCTCCACTTTATTTTAATTATACTCGGCCAGTACTTAGCTTCTTTTGATGAAAATAAATAATCTAGTTTTAATTTCCATTATTGTACTATCAGGCCCTGTAACTATCCAGGCCCTGGCCATTAACAATGTATTTTTTAATTTAGTTAAATTGGTAGATAATTTACTTTGGTAAAAATAGAATAGAAAGGAAAGAATGTACAACCGTGATAACATTGTTTAAAAAGCGAATTCCAAAGAGAGCGGAGATGATATTATTTTAAGTTCAAAAAGAAAATGTTGACACGGATTACTTTGTAAAAAGTTAAATAAAGATACAGTGATATTAAGGAACAATTTAAAAATTACTTATTTACTACCTAAAAATTAGGACGGTCCTTAAAATATCCTCAGTCAGTCCTACCCTAAGTCAGTACTACTCTGTTATACATTTCTGCCGCCACATAGCAATATAATGATAAACGAGTTGATGCTTAGTTTCATTTTTTATTATTTATTTTTATCCATTACCCAATACAAGGATGTAGAACTGAGTAAAAGTAAAATTAAAAGCTTGAAAAATTAATCGAACATTATTTATCTTTTTTTTTTTAAATATATATTATTATACATATATATAAATATTTCATAAGAGAGAGTTTTTTCGCCCGTTTCTTCTACTTGAGAGAAATCTCAAAAAGAAACTCACCACAGTTTTAAAATTAAAAACAAACGGCAGGCAAGTTGCTACGTGGTGGCAACAAGCGGCAGCTTTTACTGCAGCATACATGGAAGGCTCGACCTGTCTGACCGGCGTGCAGTTCACTCATGCATCTGTATAGCTCCATAGAAGTATTGTTTTTATGTATTAAATATGCTTGCCTTGTCGAGTACAAATAAATATTATACATAATATTGCAATTAATTTCGTCCGTTGAGTGTAGTATTCGGAGGCTCGCACAAATATCCCCATCTTTTCCTTCCTTTTTCCCAATTCCTTTCTTAATGATAAGCAACGCATCTGAAGCCTATCTGTTACGGAGTATGGTCATCTATAGACAGTTTTGATTAGGGAACTGGTAGGTCCTATGCCATCTACTCCCGTAAAAAGTTGAGATGAATTAGTAGCCATCATAGTAAAGTTATACTTCTTCTTCTTTACAGCCTATCATAAGTCCACTACTGAACATTTGCCTTCCCTAAAACTTTTCACAGTGAACGGTCCTCAGCCATCTGCATCCATCAACTTCCCGCAACATTTTGTAAGTGGTCACTCCATCTCGTGGGGGACGCCCAACACTGCGTTTGCCTGTACGAGTTTGCCCCACTCGCGAACCTTGTTTATATTCCCTGTACTGGGCTACACAGACTAATTAATTCATTCGACCTACCTTTCGCCGAAGACTACTTGGGACTACGTGGAACAAAGGAGAGAAGGGGGTTGAACTTAAGCTCCAACAAGTGCCTTAAAAACATATGACCGTCTTGTAAATATTAAATTGAATACAACATGGATATAGTTTTGGTACTTATACTATTTTCCAAATTATTTCCAGTAAAAATTAAAATAGTCGCAATAGCCTAGTGGGTGCCCGAAATTCGGGTCAAGAGACCCGAGTTCGATTCCTAAGGCTCGTCGTTTTTTAAAAACTTATGAACGATTTATATTGCTTGATTGAACATAAAGAATGCGACGGACTCACCTCCTGTCACTTTGTCCCATCATATTTCATAATCTTTCCCGATGTGCAATTTAAACAAATTAAATTAGGCTAGATAACAAGTGTAGAAGAAATTATAAACTAAACGTATTGGTAAAAACCATGTGGTAACCAGAAATATTTTGTCTGCCAAGATCTGTTTATCTGATAACCTATTTTAATATATAAAGTTAATGGCTATACGTTCCGGAACCATTCCGGCATTCAATTCCGCCTGAACAAAATGGAACCGAACCCCAGGGGCTATAGGCACTTATAAAGACTAATAAAGTCATCTCAATGACGTAAATATGTACGTAAGTGTGTAATAAATAAATATCTTCACGCAATTCCCAATACAGGGGCAGACAGAGGTCTAGTCTAGACAATTAAGTCCCTTCGACTCACCTTCCACCGAAGGTATTTTCTGGACAACTAACTGGTGGTGAGCCCGTCGCCGTCTTTATGTCCAAGCCAGCGATTTAATTCGTACATAAGTTTTTAAAAACCCATCGGTACGAGGCTGCCACCAGGGGATCGAACTCCGGTCTCTTGGCTCGATATTCCGACCACCCAACCACTCAGCTATCGTGACTAAGTTTAAATT
The DNA here is from genome assembly GCA_029286605.1 of Sericinus montela. Classification (NCBI taxonomy): domain Eukaryota; kingdom Metazoa; phylum Arthropoda; class Insecta; order Lepidoptera; family Papilionidae; genus Sericinus; species Sericinus montela. The sequence goes on along the minus strand of JAGSMR010000042.1, from coordinate 545,122 downwards.
TTTTAATATGGTAATTGCCAGGGGACACGGCAACCACCTAAAAAATTCTAAATTCAAAAATTCATAATTAAAAATTAAAGTTAAGCAGGCCGGTCTCGGAAGGCTGGTAGATTATAAAACGACTATCGATAAACGAATGTACATTCTCTGATTGGTGAATAAATGATTTGATTTGATTTTATTAGATACAAGCAGCAGGATTGAGTTGCGATGAGCCTGATATCACTCCTAGCACTTCAATCGATGCAATAATTTCGGGAGGGGCGTATTCCTTGCAGAAGTTTTAATTGCCAGTAGTGATGAGATTGAGTGACTCACTGGCCAAAAGTTTCATCTCATGTATGGTAGCTAATTTAGTGATGGCATAACATGGTCATGAATTTTTTCAATGATTTATTACATTTAACCGATAGCCGAGTTGACGGTTGTTCGGATTTTCGAGTGCAGAGACCCGTGTTCGATCTTTACGTAGCAATAGGGTTTTTCAAACTACTCTACGATTTAGATCGTTGGCTTGGGTGGTTAAGGTAGGTCGAAAGGACTTAATATGTCTATACTTCTGTTTATTGGGATTGGCGTGAAGATTTTTTTTATATTTTACTACACTCTTAAAGAATGTAAAAACATCGAAACTAACCTTAGTAAGAAAAAAACAATTCTGAAACAGCGTATATTTTGCTATTGCTGTTCGATACGAAAACAAATGCAGTTGCATTAATACTAAATAAATTCTCAACCTAGACGTATCGCATTCGAAGAATAAAAACTCCATTTGAAATTTACTTTCAGTAGGTACATCGGTATATGTGAGCTAGAACTTCTACGAAGAAACAATTTACAATGATGTATCAAAGACAAGAAATTTAGATATGAAAATGTAAAGCACTCATGGCAAAACATTGGATTTTTCTTAGAATTGTTCAATATTTTTTTACTGAGCCTTTTTCCCGTATTATTTATGAAATATTATTTATGTAAAGGAATATTATACTTGCCGTTATATATATAGTTTCAAAAGGTCAATACGAAAACATTTTTTTAGATATAAATCAAGCTAGTAACTTTGTGCAGTTAGTCAAAAGGGATATTTCATATATTTCTTATAATTATTTATGAGTGTATATATGTATGTATATGTATATATCTTGTATGTATGTAGTATAAATAATTATAATATTATTTAAGTATTTAATTATTATTGTACTAATTGCTTAAACTACTACTATGTTAGCACCTAAAACATTTTTTAACGCCTCGGTATTTAGAATGCCGATAAGGCATTAAGTTCGCCCTTTGTTATCCTTATTTTAAGGTGATACAATAAAGTTTAAATAAATAAATATACCTTCATGTGTCTATCTCATTCTAAGCTTCAATGGCTTCCTATCTAACAGCGCAACAGGTAAGGATTCTGCGTACTTTGTTTCCTATCTTATACGATCCATGCATCCCTTGAACTTGAAATGCAAGTTTCAGTGTTAGTTTTCTTACCATGAGCTTAAGCTCCACCAACACTTCTCCGCATGTTTTTCGACAATGTACCGAATATATGGCCTCGTTAGATGCAAAAGTCATGCACTTTGGAATAAGTTACCTTTAGATATTCGCAGTGTCAGTCAACCGTGGTAGAGCCACGCATCAGCTTTTGTTGTTGCATGAATGGGCCGGCTCGACAGGGGAAGTACCACGACCGCACAGAATACCGGCGTGAAGTAGAAGTCTAACAAACTTCTTCGTTTCGTCTGGTGAGTGCAGGTAACCGGTGGCCCACACACCCTCCTCCCCCAATTATGGGGGAGGGGGGCACTCTAAGGGAGGCAACGCATCTGCTAAGCCTCTGGTATTGCGGGTGTTAATGGGCGGCGGTAATCACTTACCACCACGTGAGCCACCTGCTCGTTTGCCTCACTTTTCCTACAAAAAAAAACTATCTCACTTCTACTAGTAGGAAGTACCTCTAAGTTTATACATATTCATTGTTAATTGTACTGCGTAATAAATATATATGTATATTTTATGGATTATCTTCACGCACAATCCCTGACGGGGTAGCCAGAGAGAACAGATCGCCAAGTGTCATGATCGCTACATACCTCTTTTGCCTCTTTCAGATTCATCATCTTCTTCATACATGCACGTCGAGGTATCCGAGTACTCTTGCCCCTCCCTCTTCGAGTATGGTCTCTCATATGGTCTTCGAAAGTTATTCTCGGTCTACCTCGACCCCTTTTAATGTTAACTTTCGCGCTATATAGTATCTTCACCATTCGGTCTTCACTCATTCGCTCAATGTGCCCAAACCACCGAAGCAAGCCCTTATCCATTTTTGTGACAAGGTCATCTTTCAAACCTGCCATATTGCGAATCTCTAAGCAAACGATCCGAAAGCTAAACGAAGAGGTTTGCAATATGGCAGATATTGCAAACCTCTTCGTTTAGCTTTCGGTCCGCCATGGTAAGGCCGCACATTTTACGAAGAGATTGCATCTCCACTGCATTCAACCTGCTTTTATGCTTCTTCTGGCATACCCTGGATTCGCTGCCATATAACAAAGTCGATTCCAACACTGCGTTATGTATTGCAAGGCGTGCACTTTTCACAACGCCTTGCCTTTTTATTAACGCAGTCAGGGCACCATTGACTTTGTTCCCGGCAGCGACACGCTCGTCCACATCTGAATCACATCTTCCATCCCAGCTACACGCACTTGGGGAGTGCCCCAAGTATACAATTTCATTCACCTGTCCTAGACATTCCCGATTTACCCATATTCATACTTCGTTCTTTCATCGTCCCTTTTAAATACCAGAACCTTAGTTTTATTAGCATTCAAACGGAGACCTTTAATTTCACATTCTTCTTTCATACACTAATGTCTGCAGTTCTGCCTCTGATGGTGCGATAAGCACTGCATCATCAGCATACAGCAGACAATTTACTTTAATATCACCCAATTGCACACCCAAACAACTATCTTTTAGGTTCTGTAAACAGCTGTCGAGATACAGTATGAACAGCCATGAAGACATGACACAACACTGTTTTACGCCAGATTGGACGCTAAACATGGGTGACAGATCATGCCCTACCCGCACACAGGCTTTACAGTCACAGTAAAGTGACTGTACAGCCCATAGCAATCGACCATCCACACCATACCCCGGCAACAGTTCCCACATTTTCTTCCTTACAACCTTATCAAATGCTTTCTCAAGATCCACAAAAGCAGAAAATCTCCTGGTTAGCAGCCAGAAGCTTCTCCGTGATCATGCGGAGAGAAAACAATTGATCCGTGCATCCTCTTCCAGGTCTAAATCCGCATTGTGCCTCCCATAGAAATCTTTCCGATTTCCCTTGCATTCTACGTGTCAAAACCTTCGAGTAAACTTCACTTGCTAAACTGGTCAAGCTGATCGCCCTATAGCACCCGTAGTCATAATGTGAACCTTTACCTTTACATAAAGGCATAATGACCGCGGATCGCTAATCATCCGGGACTGCCCCGGTCCGCCAGCACAAATTGTAACCAGCACAAGTAAGTAACGACACTCCCTCTCCTTCGTCTGTTCCGTTTTGCATATATTTTCGTAATGCATAACAACGACAAATAATTAAATATTACAAAATCTGCACTTATTGACTATAACTAACAGTATTCGAAATCACGTTCTCTGCGGTACTGTGACAACGCTCTCATCTCCGAGGCAATGCTTCTCAAACGTTTCTTTTAAAATTTTAAATCTTTCTTCTATTTACGCCTCTTAAGGACGAAAGAGACATCTGCCGGAAATAATTCCGACTTTTAACTCAATGTGCAGAACGTTAATGCTATGAAGACGTTAATACGATAACGCTATCTACTCCTTTATGATGCAACTTATATTGATTTTTACAAAGCATCTCAAGTTGGATTTTCGTTATCTAATAAAGAAGAAAACCTTCGTGTTGTTATAGATAGTTCATTTATAAAAACAAACATTGATCTCATATTAAGCATGAAATTATAAGCGTCTTGAAGCGTATTTTTCTTAAAATTACTGCTAATTCATAACTCGTTTGTTCGCTGTTTCGTAAAAATTGCCTCATTGCCTTTACTCCGGTTTTCAGAACGCTGTAATTTATTCAGGATAATTATAGCAACATAATTACTTTAATAAGTATTTAGGTCACTAAATATCTCGATTCCTGTTATGAAATTGTATATGGTCGTGTGGTAACGGCATGAGAACCATCTCTAAAAATATTAGATCAAAATACCGAAGATGGACAGCAGCATCAGAGGTGCGAGTGGTCGGGTACTGCGGTTACCAATTCGCTTGCCAAGCGTGGCGATTATGTAAAATCCTCCCTATGGGAGAGACCAATGTCCTGCAGTGGACTTTAACAAGTCGTTATGTATGTATGTATGTATGTATGTGTATTGTCTTAATTATTATAAACATTCAACATATGCACACCATTCTGAAGCTAGTTACTATGACACCAAAATTTTGAGGAACTCCGTAGACAGGCTGACTTTAAGCTGCTCTAAGTGCTGCTGTCCAAAATTGGTCTGCTTGGTAGCCTGGTAGCCTGGTATTTATTATCGAGTTGGTTAGCCCACCATCTATTGGTAGCGTATGAGATTTTCAACACCTATGCGTAGAATTGAGGTGTTTACACTCTTCAAAATAATAAAATACTTTTGATTTGTATGACTGTAATAACCGAGGTATCCTCGCCCGTTCAATAGTAAAGCAGTTTTTTAAGAAAAAGACATCCGTGACTGGTCGAACCGTTGGTAACAATAGATATTATTAGATAGATATTCTTCTTTATATCGTTGCCTTGGACGTAAAGATGGCGATGGGCTCACCACGTGTCACGGTGTCCCAAAAAAATATCTTCCATGGAACATGAGTCGAAATTACTTAATTGTTTAGACCATTGTCTACCCTTGTATTGGGAATGGCGTGTAATTATTTATTTTATATTCTTTTTGGTCATTCGTTAAATCTAAACATTCAACGTGGAAATGCAGGCAGCGTTCTTGCTACCATGCCACGAGGAGTAGGGATATATGATTATTGTAATCAGTACTGTAGTGTATTGAAAAGTATTATTGTGTATTAGAAAGTAGTATTGTGTATTAAAAAGTAATTTAGATGTAATAAATTTTGTTTCTATCCAAAAAGAGTAATGGAAAAAAATTATATATAATGACGAAAATTGAATTACATTCCGAGTGATTCCCGATTTTATTGAAAAGAAAACAGAAGGCAACGGTCTTCTGTTTTCGTTAACGAGTAATTGCCTTTTCATCGCCTTCCCGTGGAGCTGTATTACATTGAAGTCAGTTTTCATGCGTGAAGAAATTGTTTATTAACATATAGAAAGAATTTATGTGCGGGTATCTTGATTAAATAAATAAAATATCTAAGTATCTCCCTTCACGATTTCTGCATTTTCTTTTATAACGACAGAAAATTACTTATTCAGCAGTATTTATACATAAGATATATCGATGGTTCCACTTACCTTACGTGAACGTTACGTTTTAGAGTATGTAGTCCTTTCGACCCGCTTTGGGACCTTCAAGAAACCTTTCTTAAAGGCTGGCAACGCATCTGCTATTTCTCTGGTATGTATTCGTGGGCGACGGTGATCACTTACCATCCCGTGAGCCACCTGCTCCTTTACAATAAAAAATCTGTTTTTCATCGACAACATTTTTTCCCGATTTATTTATAATTTTTACTAATTCATCGGTATTTGTGGCCGCCTGCGCGCTTGTTTAAAATAATATTTGTATGTGAGTATATCAGGTTTCATTCCTTTTTTTACCATGGGGAAATTCATTATCGATATCCTGCCTCCTTGAAAAAAGCTGGCTTATGTCGGACTCCCACTAACTAAACCACAAGGTCACGGGATCTCTGGAACACGACCGTGTCCCGTCTCTAGCTTGAATAAGTTGAACCTATCCAGGCGCAATTTAACTACTCTCAGAATCAGAAATAAGCAGATCAGTGACGTGTACCAGCGTCGAAGGGGGGACGAGTATTATTCTGTGATCGTCAAGCGTGGCGATTATAACAATAAATTCTTACAGGATAGATCTATGTCCAGAAGTGGACGGATACGATGTCACAGTAAGGCAACAATGGAATATATAATAAATAAATATTAAGAGATATTCATATTTTTCCATATAGAGCTTGTTTAAAACATTATATTAATAAGACACACCGAAAACCCACCCAAGTATTACATTTTTTATTATTACAATTTCAGGTAACGTAACGTAATTTGATGTGACTTTTTCCTTCTTAATTTTCTTGGGCTGTAAAGTAATATTAAATATCCTATCCCTACAACCTAACACAAATAAGAACTTTTTATATTTTAAATGTAGCTCCGGATATTAGCAGCGCTTTTAAAAAGTATCTTTGTTAAAATGTAAAAATGTCTTTACTTGTTAGGTAGTAAAAGGTCACGATTGCCGAGTGGTTGGGTGATCCGAATTCGAGCAAAGAAACCCAAGTTCAATCCCCAAGGCTCGTACGAATAATAGGTTTTTAAAACTTATGTACGATATATACCTATATATCTTCACCGAATTTCCCATTACTGGAGTAGGCAGAAGTTTAGATAATTAAGCTCTTTCGAACCATGTTCACCGAAGCTTATGTGGGGTAAACTTCGTAGTAGGTGGTGAGTCTGTTGAGATTTTAGTGTTAGCCTGAACTCGATATACTTATTTAGAAGAATAAATATTCATACTTGCACAAAAATCTCCATAACCCTAGTACAAAAATTAATTTTTCTATTTATAACATTTAATATATAAATAACATATTTGCCGTATCGGGATCCGAACCCTTCACCCTAGTTTCGAAGGCACGGTCACTACCAAACAGTTTACCGAGCCAGAGAAGGTAAGTAAGAAATAAGGTACAAGTACTCGGTAAGTACAAACTTAATGCATCAGAGGCAGCTGAATCGAGTATGTGACGTATATATGAGTCTTTGAAAGGAGACTATTTAATTTTTTTATGCGTTGTTTTTTTACTTAATAAATATTTCAAATTTGAACATAAGAAAAATTTAACCTCTCGTTACATAAATTTTATGAAATTATATGCAGCATTAATGAATACATTAATACACGATATTTCGACAAAAATAGATGTTTCAAAAGCAACAAAAGAAATAAATAAACAGAAGCTAATTTAGATATTGAAAGCCCTAAGTGCTACGTTGAAACTTCTGGTTTCATTTTTCAAAATTAAGATAGATATTATATTATATTTCTTTGTGTCTTCCCCGCAAAAAGGATTTCAATTGGTGCAGGGCCAATGAAAATACCACGAAACCGAAGAAATATTCAGTTGTAACTATCTAATAATTACCGCGGACAAAACGTTGCATCAGAATTTTTTTCTTCTGTAATAGAAAACATATTTTATGACGGTAGGTGTTACTCATATTAAAATAAATAAAATAACTAAATATCTTTACGCAATTCTCAATACAGGGGTAGACAGAGGTCTAGTTTAGACAATTAAGTCTCTTCGACCCACCTTCCACCGAAGATATATTTCGGGACAACGCGACAGGTGGTGAGCCCATCGTCGTCTTTATGTCCATGCCAACGACATAATTCTTACATAAGTTTTTAAAAAACCCATAGGTACGAACCTGCCACCTGAGGATCGAACTCGTGTCTCTTGACTCGAAATTCTGACCATCCAACTAACCACTCGGCTACCGTGACATTTACAATCTTACGCATTATAGTTTTCGTAAATTTCTTATGTAGAATTTATATCGTTGTCTTAAAGATAAATATGGCGACTGACACCACCTGTCACGTTGTCCCAAAAAAGTTCTCTGTGAAAAGTTGTTTTGAAAGGATTCGATTGTCAAGATCTCTGTCTACTATCTAGGATCGGGTAAGACGTGAAAATATTTTTTAAAAATCAAAGTTCCGCTATCAACAATTTTTGAATTCGCATTTATGCCTATAGTAATGAACTTATTCATTAGTATTTGTACACATGAAAATTCCACGTATCTTACGAAATATTTCATAAACCGTATCTAGTTTTATTTAGAATCAAATATATACATAAACATAATTTATACTTGCGATTGTTGTCACTAGGTGAAATTGCATTGCATTAAAATTCATAGTTGAACACTTATACACAATTTTCGCCCTTCCGGCTTTGCCTTACGGCATCACCCTGATGATGCCGTAAGTCGAAACCGGTCGGTTAATTAATAAATAATTAAATAAAGTGAATTGTGTACAAGTGTTCAATAATGAATTTTAATATACATAATCTTTTTTCAAACAAGAGAAAATATCTGCCTTCGCCCAAGCAAGGGAGAGATGATGTTGGTCTCTACTGGATAAAATTTCAAAAGGTTAATTTTTACATTTTTTGTCACACGTGGTCAGAGGCTACGGGCAGAAGCTTTCGCATTTAAATCAACTCCGATTGCTGGTGGGCAGCATTAGCCAGAAAATGCTTCATGTATATTTTTGTAACGTTGAACATACCTGTAAAATCAATAAATCATCTTATATTTTTAATGTATACGATTTTGTTAGCAACACGAATAGTTTAAAAATAATATATTTAGATATTAGATTAAATTATATTAAATATTAGATTAAATATTGGCGGTTATAATACATTTATAATTTGATGTCTTTGATCTAGATATATTTATTAATACCCATATAATGATTAATTTTCAACCTTTTCAAGTTCTTAAATTTAAATCACACATAATAATATTCACATAACGTAATTTCATTGCAATAAAAGATTGAACAAAGTTTCCAATTTTGCAAACTTTGTGAGTATGTATCGCAATTTTAGTGTTGATATTTATTGTTTCTATAACGCATTTATTATTTTTATTTTTCATAACTGACGCATAACAAAATACGTAGGTTGCATTGAAAATCCTTTGAAACAAAAAACTAGAATTATAGACATTAGAAACTAAGTTATATGGCAGTCAGAGATCTAGATAATTAGTCCTTCTAGCCATTTCACCAGAGCTTATTCGTACAATATAAATCGTATATAAGTTTCTAAAAAACCCTAATTGTTCAAATATTACCCCAGAAATTAAAGTCCAGGCTGCCGATTCGGATTCCGATTACCCAATAACTAAGCTAACTTACCATATTTTCGTCTAAAATACCCCAGTGCGGGTTACCAGTGATGACATATGGATCTGAGACATGATCTTTCACTGCAGGCCTGAAATGACGGCCAGGTATGAGAAAGCTCAAAGTTGCTCAGAGTGCCATGGAAAGAGCTATGCTCGGTATTTCTCTGCGTGATAGAATAATCGACATATCTGTAAGGACCAGCACGTTGAAGTGGCAATGAGCCAACCACATAGCTCGTAGAACTGACAATCGTTGGGGTAACAACGTTCGCGAGTGACAACCTCGTACAGGCAAACGCAGTGTTGGACGACCCCCCACGAGACGCAGTTACCACTTACAAAATGTTGTGGTAAGCCGATTGATGCAGGTGGCTGAGGACCGTTCACTGTGGAAAGTTTTAGGGAAGGCCTATGGTCAGCAGTAGACTCATGATAGGCTGTAAAGAAGAAGAAGTATCACTAAATTATGGTGGCTAGGAATTCATATCAACTTTTTTATGAGAGTAGATGGCATAGGACCTATCGGTTCTCCTAATGAAAACTGTCTACTGTCGACCACATAATCCCGGAACAGAAAAGAAAGAAAGAAAGAAAGAAAATTTTTTTTATTTCGGTACATAAAACAACATGTTCAATTACAGACAAATGTATTATTTAAGACTAAACAAATATGACGCTGCATTATGACACGAAAAAGGCGCGCACTCAGCATATGGCGTGGAAAACCACAACCGCTGATTTTCAGTGTGGCCTATTCCATTATTTCCGAGTAGTTCGGTCTAGCAGGACGAGCCAGTTAAATAACAATATTTATAAAAATATATTATATATTTTATAAATTTATTAAGCAATTAGACTGATTATTACAAAAAGCTTCAGATGCATTGCTTATCTTTAAGAAAGGAATTGGGAAAAAGGGAAGGAAAAGATGGGGAAATTTGTGCGAGCCTCCGAATACTACACTCAGCGGACAATATAAATTGCAATCTTATGTATTATATTTATTTGCAAAAATTAGGTCTAGATGACACATATTATATTAAGGCTTACTCTTTCCTATTCGACAAGGCAAGCAAATTTAATAAATACATGATTTTAAACATTTATGGAGCAATAGAGATGCATGAGTGAATTGGACGCCGGTCAGGACGGTCGAGCCTGCCATGTATGCTGCGGTAAAAGCTGCCGCTTGTTGCCACCACGTTGAAAAATTTGTTTTTAATTTTGAAACGATGGTGAGTTTCTTTTTGAGGTTTCTCTCAAGTAGAAGAAACTGGCGAAAACACTTTGTCTTTTAAAATATATATATGCATAAGAATATATATACAAAAAAAGGTAAATAATGTTCTTCGATTAATTTTTCAAGCTTTTAATTTTTGCTTTATTCAGCCCTACCTCCTTGTTTTGGGTAATGGGTAAAAATGAATAATACGAAATCAAATTAAGCATCAACTCGTTTATAATTATATAGCTGTGTGGCGGCAGAAATGTATGACAGAGTAGTACTGACTGACGTCAGGATATTTTAAGGACCGTCATAATTTTTAAGTCATAAAAAAGTAATTTTTAAATAGTTGCTTAATATCACTGTAACTTTATTCAACGTTTTACAAAGTTATCACACCGAGTCAACATTTTCTATTTTTGAACTTAACATAATCACATCTCCGAATTTGGTATTCGCTTTTTAAACAATGTTATCACGGTTGTACATTATTTACTTTCTGTTCTGTACTTACCAAAGTAAATTCTCTACCAACTAAAATTAAATTAATAAAAAAATACATTGTTTATGGCCAGGGCCTGGATGTGATAGTACAATAATGGAAATTAAAACTATATTATTTATTTTCATCAAAAGAAGTTAAGTACTGGCCGAGTATAATTTAAATAAAGTGGAGGTTCGGGGACGTTAGTTTGGACGCTCGAAGAAGTCTCGTTTTGTTATGTTTTGTATAGATTATTATTTTAAAGTTTGTTGCGTAGTGTTTTTTTTTCTTTGCAAAATATTTCGTTAACACTTTTTAAAAAGACTTTATAATATATGAAATACATCGAGAGAAATTGATATCAGCTTTCACTTAAAATCAGTGTTACTAATAAACTTAATTTTGCTGTAACATTTTTTATGCAATATTATATTTTACTTTATGTCAAATAAAGCTTTTCTTTCTTTAGACCATTATTTATATTTTAGGGGAAAGGCGACCGCAATGATATTTATTTCTGCAACACAACGTAATAATTAATGTACACATCAAAATACATCCTTTTCTTATATCTGTAGCCGCATTTGATCTTTGCATTTCAACCTCAGAGTACTTTTTAATACTTTGTATCCGAAGTTACTATTGATAGATATTAAAATATTTTTTTAAATAGACTATTTGTCTTGTGTTTCACAGATTTCATGGTAACCATTTTGTTAAAAGTAAGTTAACCAGATTTCTTTCCATTCCGCGGTTACTTTCGGCCGCATGGCGCCCTCCGCCGAAGGATCTCTTCTTGGTAGGTCTTCATATTTATTAATTATAATTTTTTTTGCTGTATATACACGAAGTGAATTTTGAATAGCGACTACTTTCTTCCTTTGTGAATATGACACTCGTGACGTTAAGTGTAACATTCCAATGTATTTATGTCATAGCCTTCTCTCGTAACGTATTTTGCTCAGCTTTACTACGGCATGTACCATCCCACAGAATTTGAGTGGGACATTTGGAGAAGCATTTCCGTTAAGATCAATTTTTTTTGTAGTAATGGGGCGCGAGTGAGTTTAGTGTAACAAAATGCTGAACGGGATATAATCTGGAACGCACTTACATTTTCACCGCGTATTGGGTATGACAGTGTGAGTGGTTACGGTGTACGAATAAATAGAAAAAACTGTATTGAGGGGGGCAACATCACACACATTGATCTGATCCCAAAATAAGTAGTTAAAACACTTGATTTATGGAATCAGAAACAACAAAGGTAGCACAAACAACCACACTCGAGACAATGTGGAAGAAACGGTTCTGTGATCAGTTCGGGAAACGAAACCCGGTTGTCAGAATTGGCAACACCTTGAGAACCGGTGTGTACGGAATTCATGCAAGGAGAGCGAGAATATATGTCATTCTATCCACCCGCGAGTGTTATAAGTTGCGACTATGGGTAAAGACTTGTAAAACGCAATAGTCACGGAAAAAATTTATCGTTATTATTTAAATTTACTAATGTAGAATAAAAAAATAATATCTTCACGCAATTCCCAATACAGGGGTAGACAGAGGTCAAGTCTAGTTAATTAAGTCCCTTTGACCCACCTTCCACCGAAAATATTTTCGGGACAACGTGACAGTTGGTGAGCCCGTAGCTCGTAGCGTAGGCGAGCTAATGTAGATATTTTGAATATAGTAAACAGAATATTACACTACATTATCCATGTCCTTAAACAGTTAGAATTGTTTCTTTACTCCGATCTCCGTGTACGAGAGGCGTGTTTCAAGGTTTTGCTATCTCTGAGGTCCCGGGTTTGACACCCGAGAAAATTGTAGAAACCCGGTCTGGGATGTTGTGCCTTCGTTATTTCCGAATCTATAATACATGTGATTTAGCTTGCTTCGGTATCAGAGCAATGTATGTGACGCTCTCCCTATCTATGAGTGTATTTATGTATTACTAAAAGACGAGATACACACCCTGAAATTTATAAATAAAACACGTAGAAGTCAACTATGAACTTAATACTGTTCAAAATCTTCAATAAGCTATTGGAGAATAGTTTATACTCCATATCATTCACAGTATGTCCCTTACAATGGACCTGTCGTCTACAAGTTGCCAGTTAATCAACGGACGTTACAGTGAACCAGAAATTCAATCTCAATATGGACCAAGATTAAAGGGTTTACGAGAACTATCTATGAGATTGTCGGTAAAGCATATCATTGTGATCGACACTTAGTACAACAAGCCGATGTCACAATGTTACATAAATATTAAACGACTTCACGTAAGTTTTGGGTTCATGAAATCATTTTTTATGAAAAATCGATTTTAGTGAAACTTGAAGTGTTCCGTAATTTGAAATGAATGTAAGCCCGTAAAAGAATAATGGTTTTTCGGCATGGATTTTAAAATTAAAAAAAAATATATATATATATATATATATATATATATATATATATATATATATATATATATATATATATATATATATATATATATATGTATATATATATATATATATATATATATATATATATATATATATATATATATATATATATATATATATATATATATATATATATATATATATATATATATATATATATATATATATATATAACCGCAATGATTGCCAACAGGTGCCAGAGTAAAGGTTCAAGGTGTCTGGTAGTGCCATTTTCCTTCAATTACTAAGAGTGCTTGTCATATTAGTCTCTTATATCCTTCCATGGCTATTTAGGGAGGTATGATAATTATCATGATGGTATAAAAGGCACAAAATGTTAAAATGTCGACGACGATGCAAAATTTAATAATGGAAGTAGTCGACTAGCTATTAATATATCAAATACTTTATTAAATTTTCCAGCGAATAGAATTTCTGTTTTCTAAAACAAGTCCCGGGGGAAATATACCTGTGCTGAAATCCAATCGTTGTGCACCTGAATTTCTTTCTTTGCATGTCGTCGGAAATGCATAATAGAATGGAGTATTTACCTAATTCTCAATTTTATGTACGGGTCTCGGGTCTAAGAAATGCATGCAAGTCTAGACAACCTGACGGGAGGTGATACTGTCGTCGTCTTAATGTTCAAGACAATTTCCAAGACTTAACTTTAATAAAAATCTCTTAACAGCTGTGTTCTAATCGTTTAAAGATTTAATAGCTAGACAGTATATTCAGTGGAGACGTGAAGCGTACACAAATCTTTTATAGTGTTGCCAGTTTTTAAGTGGATTTACCCATGGGTCAATATAGAAAACCACTTTTTCTACACCGTCTCGGGGCTGGGAGTTTTTGGAACTTTTGTTGTTTCCGATTCCATAACACAAATGGTTTAACAACTTACTTAGAGATCAGAGAAATGTTTCTGACGTTGTCCCTTAATGTGTATTTATTTATTATCTATGTATATTTTATTAATAATAAAAAAAGGCTGCCGGAGTAGTTTTTCTAGTGTCGGAACATGTATATTGCAAATAAAACCTTTAAGTGCTGTCGCGGTAGCAAAGTAGTCGGGTGATCTGAATTATACTCAAAAAACTCAAGTTCAATCTTTATAAAGTAAGCTTCATTGGCCTAATTTATTGAAATTTTATTTACGATTTTGTATTGTTACCTGTTACTTTGTCTTAAATAACCTCTGATCAAATGTGGGAAAGTACTGGAACTAAGTTTAAAAACAATAGCACTCAACTATATTTATTTTATCTTAACCAGTCTTTCCTAATAATTAGTAGACAGAGTAATCTTGAGCTTCCCTTCTTCGAGTTTCTGTAGACACATGGTCAAAAAAGTTAATTTATGCTTACTGCTTCTTGTTTAATTTTTTAGTTTCGCGTTGTGTATTTTCTCCACAATTTATTCTTCAGTCATTCGTTGGATGTGTTATAGTATATTCTACTGGTCGGGAAACACCTTATGTTTTAAGGAAGGAGTTCAGAAATTAACGGGAATAGATCTAGTAAGGAAGAATCTAATCTTATTTTTTATTGAAGAGTTTTCATTAATCAGACATTCAAACTTTTCAAGCAATAATCCCGTTGAGACTCTCCGTAAACCATAAGATGACCGCCATAAATCCGGGAACTATATTATAGTTCATTGTCAGTTTTGTGGTAACAACATGCAACCGAATTACGACCTTAGAGAAGATCAGCATAAAACTCTGGTAATGTTTACGTATTCCTGATTTAAGTTGTCTCGACCGGCAATATTTTATCTTTCACACTGGCTGATTGCGACGTTTAATAACTGGCTTGTTAAGGCACTACGCTGATAAAAAATAAATCGACTTAGAATTTATTGTCAGACTAGACAAATAAAAAAGTTGACAATGTAAGCACTTATTTGTTTAAGCAGAAAACGCCTCAAAGGTCAGTTGGGTAAACAACGTGGAATGTACACAGCGGTTTATTTAGGACTACAAACGAACCCGCAAATCAGTCGACTTTACTCTCCTTTGTATGTTGTTTTGAACAGGAAATTTGAAATATATTTTTTTGTCACCCAAAAGACTTTTCAATATATACTCTTACTGATTGTAGACAGACAGGCCGGGTTCGTATGGGATCAGAAAACAAACGAAATAAACCAATAATTTATTCATAGACGTTAGACATTCCTCAAATACAATTTAAAAGTGTTTTTTTTTAAATATTATTTTTGTATGAAAGTGACACAAATAACTTTATTCTTTTGTTGTTCGGCAAGAAAGTGGTTGACGTCGACATTTACGCATTTACCACACAATTTTGATAACAATGGAGTTAATTGGCTTAAATCTGATTCTAAATCTTTTTTTATCTTCACGCTTTTCCCAATAAGCTTTAGATTTAGACAATTTAGTCCTTTAGAAACATTTCACCTGAGCCCATTTTGGGACAACTTGACAGGTGCTGAGCCTACCGCTGCCTACATGTTTCTCTTTTTCTCTATATATTGTTCTACGTCTTAGGAATCCAACTTCGGGTCTCTTAATTCGAATTCCGATTATACATCCATTAGGTTATCGTGAATCTAAATCAGTAAGTTATCAGATAGTTTTAGACCGTGTGGTTTTATTGCTAAGTAGAGCTTTTGAAATTGTTTGCAGCTTGAAATGGTCACGAGAGGATGACCTGATTAATAGTTGCTCTGCAGTTAAGCGGTTTGTCTCAATTTTCTTAATGATGTTCGTTTGGACGCTTAGAGCCATGGTAGCGTAGTGGTTTTAGGTATCTCGATTTTATAAAATGATTGTGGCAGGCATACTACGTAAGATAATATTATAAATAGATGTAAACAATATATAAATAAATACAGCACCGTTGTTTGTGGTAAATTCCTGGAGAGGCCTATGTTCAGCAGTAGATTCTTAATAGGTTGTAAAGAAGAAAAAAACATACATGCACCGACAATTTAACATTCCTGACTTTTTGACATTTTTTTATTACGCAATTTTTTTATGCAAAAGGGACAATAGATGGCACCGATGTCAATAAGTGGGTATAAATAAAGAAAAGAGAATTTAATATATTTTTCAATAACATAAGTTTTAAACTTTCTGTAAGAAAAATTTTATGCAAATCCTTTCCAGAATTTTGCAAAATCAAGTTAGAAGCATTAAAACATCTAACCATCCTTACATTCTTTTTTTACATTTATAATATTGAGTAGGATAGGATAACTTCCTATTTGTTTTAAGCAATACTTGTATGTTATACCGGCCCCTCTGACAAAACTTATATTACAGCAAACCCTCACTGCTGCAGCATATCATAACTTCTCTGGCCTCAATCTTCTCGAATTTTTACCTGGCCGTTTAAAGTCGTCTTATTTTTTTAATGTACTTCACAAAGTAAAGCCAAGGTACATAACAAACGTTTTAAAACGACAATCGACAATCAGTAAGAAAATATATTGTATGGCAATCCTCTAAAGCTGTCATGCCGAAACGTTGCTTAAAGTTTTTCTAGTTAGTTAAAGATTCTTAATGTTTACTGAGCATTTGGTCCAGCTATTTTGTTCAGTTCTTCTTCTTTCTACTTTACAGCCTATCAAGAGTCCACTGCTGAACATAGGCCTCCCGCAAAACTTTCCACAAAGAACGGTCCCCAGCCACTAGCATCCATCTACTTCCTGCAACATTTTGCAAGTCGTCACCCATCTCGTGGGGGGTCGTCCCACACTGCGCTTGTCTGTAAGAGATTGTCACTCGAGAACGTTTTTTCCCCAGCGGTTATCGAGCTATGTGGTTGGCCCATTGCCACTTCAACGCACTGAACTAAGATAACTGACATATCCTCATGGATATGTCAGTTATCTTAGTTCTGCTGCGGATGTCTTCATTGCGAATTCTGTCACGCAGAGAAACAGCGAGCATAGCACTTAGTACGCTGAGCAACTTTGAGCTTCCTCATACGGCCTGCAGTGAAGTATAACATAATTTATATAGTAGTATTTGGTTCAGTTATTAAAACCATATTGCTTTAAAGATATATCTATAAAAAAAAACTTATAAGAAAATAATTTAGTATTATTTCATCCGTGTAAAAAAAAAGGCAGGAGGCAACTTATTTGTAAAGGAAGAAGCTTTTCTTTATAAATTGGCTTTCTTTTTCGAGGTAACACAATCGACTAACGGAGTAATGAGATTTAACTTCACCTTAGGAGTGCATAAAGTTGAAAAAGACGACGTGTCTTTTATGCTGAGACTTTTTTCTTAAGGTATTTAAGGCTTCATTATGGACACCGTGAAATTTTAATACTTTAAAAATAGAACATAAATGTTTTGTATCCAAAGCATAACAATATAATTGGCAACACAATATAAGGTTGTAAATATTTGTACTTAAGTTTGAGTTCTATGGAAATACATTACTGTAATTTGTGGAGGTAATCACAGCCACAAATATTTGTACTGAACTTCAGGTGTACCGATTCAAACGGAGCTCTGAATAGCTTATACACGCTGTCATATGCCAATATTGGTTACGAGGTCTGCATAAGATTATCGGAACATGAACAATATTATATATTAAATTGACTCAGAATTCTTTGATTAATTGGTTACAATTAATTAACCTATTAGAATACTTTTACATATCTTCATGCTCCTAATCAAATAATTTATTAATTGATATAAGTTCAATCCGCCTATTTTCTTTCCGTTGGTTTCTTAAAAGGTAATAAAGGAAAAAGTTAAAAAATTCAAAACCTACCGACAAATTAAGGGGTAACCATTCCAAAAATATTAGAACAAAATTCAGCACAGTGGTGATATTATGGAGTAAATATATAAATATAAAACATTATGATAGTGATGATATATATAAATATGTTTAAAATTATAATACTAATACACATGGATTAGCTTAAATATTTTTATAGAAAAGGGCGGCAAACGAGCAGGCGGCTCACGTGATGGTAAGTGATTACCGCCGCCCATAAACACCCGCAACACCAGAGGCAAAGCAGATGCGTTGCCTCCCTACTTGTGCCCCCAGAATTGGGGGAGGGGGGGTGTGGGCCACCGGTTACCTGCACTCACCAGACGAAACGCGGAAGTTTGTTACACTTCTACTTTACGCCGGTATTCTGTGAGGTCGTGGTACTTCCCCGGTCGAGCCGGCCCATTCATGCAACAACAAAAGCTGATGCGTGGCTCTGTAAAATTTCTATTTATTCATGGATTCTTATTTATGGTCTGATTAGTTGTACATGTAAAATATTATTTTGGTCATTATTAAATCCAACCACCATCATAACTAATGCATTTTTGTTGATTTCTGAAATACGTAAGTCACGCGGGATCTTTTGTAACTAAATAAATAAGAAATTTAAAAATAGCATTATTTCTGGCACATCTCATGGTCTTAAAGAGGCGTACGAAAAAGATATGTCTACTGAAGCTTCAACTGAAGAGTGCGCTACAGTACGGCGTTGATTGTGATTGAGGTGCGAACCCCTCATTTCATTTTTAAATTTCTGATATTTATGTGATTAAATTAAAGAGAAAAAATGTTTTTGAAATTTCAACTGACACGGGCGAGATTCGAACCCGCGACCTCTGCCGAACCGTGGCAATACTCTTACCTCAGAGCCACAGTGTCTTACACGCATCAGTTGAAATTTTAAAACATTTTTCTCTTTAATTTAATCACAAAAAAGTTCAGCATAAATATGCTTTGAAAAACAATAAAATTACGTAATTTCTGATATTTATTTCAAGCACCAATTTTATTTTGAGTATTCCCTAATGCAGTAACTCAAAAGACGATGGCTTTCAACCAGTAGTCTTACTGTAACTCAATGAAAGGTAATACCAGGATTTACACTGCTTCAACAAGAAACTTCTCTTCAGTCGTTTGAATTGAAACAAAGTGCTCCGAAGTTGCATTCTTCAAGTAATGACTTTTAATTAACTTTAAGGTTTTGTTCTCTTTCACTTACCTTAAAAAGGATTTAAAGAAAAACATTAAAAGAAGGCGATGGCCTTTTTATTTTTAATAAAATAACGACAGCTTAGTGATTGCCTGATCTAATCAAATCATTTACTTATATAAATAATAAGGTTGCTCTTACGGAGAAGAAAGAGACAATAGGCCTGCTGAAAGAAATTTCAATTTGAAATAAGCGCCTTTATATCAATTTGAAATAGTGCCTTTGTTTCTTTGTTGTTTAATATTGTGTCTGCATGAATAGTAAATAAATAAAAATTAATAAATAGCAAACAAAACTAAAATTATTAATTTTTATTGTTAAAAAATGTAAGTCACGATAGCCGAGTGGCCGGAATTTCGAGTCAAGAGACCCGAGTTCGATCCTCAACTGGCCGTACCAATGGTTTTTTCTAAAAATCTGTGTACAAATTATATCGTTGGCTTGGACATAAAGACAGCGACGGGTTCACCATCTGTCACGTTGTCCCGAAAATATCTTCGGTGGAAGGTGGGTCGAAAGGACTTAATTGTCTAGACTAAACCTCTGTCTACTCCTGTTTTTGGGAATTGCGTGAAGATATTTATTTATTTATTATTTATTAATATTGACATTTATAGTGACTAGGCTACCAGGTCGATAAGAATGATATGTATATAATAACTCAAGTAGGTAATTTATTTAATGTTGACTGTAAATCTTTATTTCAGAATAAACAAATAGCGGAGATAGAAAGGAAAATGAAACTTGAGTTCGCTGCGGGAGTTATAAATCTTTATTAATCTAAAAATCTTATTTAGTAAAGTACGGCTTACGTTTTATTAAAGAAGAGATTAGGAGACGTTGCTTGCCTAATGTCCAATAATAACTTATTTCATATTTTTTTACCGAAACGAATAATACTGAAATGAAATGAAAACATTTATTAATGAACGTAATAAGCATTTATTATTATTTACTTATTATTACAAATATACTAGCTTAAATAATCACGGCTCACTGTGTGTCAGTCTGTTAAAATTTGTGTAAATAGTCTAATCTATGATAAGCAACAGAAATATTACTATCAAAGAGTATGTAAAAAAGAAAGAATTTTTCGAAGATTAAAAGAAAATGTGGTATTTAAGGATTGTGCGTTTATTATACCCTAGGGATGGTGTGTGAAAACATAAATTAATAATTTTAGACGGTTACAATGACTAAATATAAAAAAATTGCATATATTTAATGATTAGTTGTAAAAAATATTTATCGTGCTTATGGGAACTTCAGGGTGCAACTATTTTACAAACACTTGGGCATGAATGAAACGATTAGCCAAAATCTAACATGATTAAACATAAACATGGTTAACATACAAAACGTCTTAAACATTTCCTCTTCGTAAATTTGAAATTTACTACATCTTTATGTCTGAAATTGTTATGGAATATACTTTAGATATATTTTACCGTAAAGACGAGGAGAAGGGATTCATTTAGTATGTTTAAATCGTTATAAAGCCACTTCGTGTTGGGATGAAAGCACAACGGTCGAACTTAGTTGATAAATGTTATACAGCTTTTTGATGATAGCATAAGTTTCATTGTTTACAGATTTAAATACATGGGTATCAAATTAATAACTTCAAACATATTCATCACACTGGGATAGACAGATGCTTAGAAAATTTATAATTTTTGTTTAACATTTCACCGTAGATTTGGGACAGTTTTCAAATATGATGTTTGACAAGTTAAAAGAATTACTTATTTTGTCTTCAAGCATAGTCCCTGATGGGGTACCAGAGAGAAAAGAACGCCAAGTGTCACGATCCTTATATACCTCTTTCGCCTCCTACAAATTTATAATTTTCTTCATACACGCACGTCTAGGTATTCAAGTACTCTTGACCCTCCCTTCTTCGAGCAAGTTGCTCAATTTTTTTTAAAGAAAACGGAGGCAAACGAGCAGGTGTCTCACGTGATGGAAGTGATTACCGTCGCCCATGAACACTCGCAATAACAGAGGCAAAGCAGATGCGTTGCCTCCGTTAGAGTGCCCACACACTCGCCTCCCCAGAATTGGGGGAGGGGGGTGTGTGGGCCACCGGTTACCTGCACTCACCAGACGAAACGCAGAAGTTTGTTAGAATTCTACTTCACGCCGGTATTCTGTGAGGTCGTGGTACTTCCCCGGTCGAGCCGGCCCATTCATGCAACAACAAAAGCTGATGCGTGGCTCTATCACTTGGTCTTCGAGAGCTAGTCTCGGCCTACCTTAACATCTTTTAATGTTAACTTTTGCGCTATAAATTTTCTTTGATCACACATTCCTCAACGTGCCCAAACCATCGAAGCACACCATTATCAATTTTGGTCATAAGATTATCTTCAAAACCTGCCATATTTAGATCTCTTCGTTTCCTTTTCGATCGGCTGAGGGAACACCGCACATTTGACTAATATATCGCATGTGCACTGCATTTAACTTGCTTTTATACTTCTTCTGACAGACTCAGGTTTCTCTGACACGATACCAGCATTGCGTTATGTATAGCAAGGCGCAGCGTGAATTTTGACTTACGCAATTAGGGCACCGTTGGTTTTCTTTCCGGCAGCCAGAAAGCTTTTCACATCTAAATAATATCTTTCATTCCGTGTGAAAGCGCTCCCAAGGATACAGTTTCATTTAGCTATTCTCGATATACCAGATTTACCTATATTTCACATTTAGTTTCTATTCGTCCTTTTCAAATATCAGAACTTTAGTTTAATAAGCATTGAAACGGAGACCTTTATTTTCACATTCTTTTTATACATACATGTGGCTAAAGCCTGCAGTTTTGCCTCTAATGATGCAATAAGCACTGCATCATCTTTGGCACTTTATTTGGACGATTAACAAGATGACCCCACTGGACTTAGCTATCACAATAAAGTGATTACACAGCTCTTAGTAGAGGGCCATCCATACCATGGCATATCATATATCAAGGCAAAAGTTCTCTAATTTTCTCCCTTGCTACTTTATCAAAGTCCTTCTCAAGATCCACAAAAGCTCAGAAAATCTTTTGTGAAGAAAACATTTCATTCGTGCATCCTTTTCCAGATTTGTGTCTTCCATAACATCCTTAAGATTTCTCATAATCTCTTGCATCATTTGCGTCAAAACCTCCGTGAAAACTCTACATGCTATACTGGTCCAGCTTGTGGCCACATTTATGTCTTCACACAGTAGCTCGCTAGTGGCGAATTCAGGAAACAGTTCGATATTTGATAGTGCACACTAGAGGAGGAGATGTCTTCCCCAGGTTACGATCATCCAACCTGGCGGGTTTGGACGAAGTGGACGAGGGATTGCCAGTAAAGCTACCATACACCTGCAATCCCTCGTCCAATATAAGCTGATATCCCGATAGCACGCGCACTCAATGATGACCTTAATATAAAAAGAAACTCACTGCGGGTCGCCAATCATCCGGCACATCAACCGTCTGCAAGCATAAATTGCATGGCAGATGAAAGCTATCCCAGATGCGAGGCTCAATTATCAGATTTGATGCCATATATAACCAAAAAAAATTTAATTTAATTCAATAATTTATACATATATAGATAGGGATAATATAACATACACTGCTCTGATCCTAAAGTTACACGGAGGTCGTCATATCTTTGTCGTCATATCATGTCTTCGTCATAACTTATGGAGTAGGCGTAAGAGTTTTTCACCGCCTTTATTCTCGTGGATGGTGTAAGGCAACTATGGAAAAAACCACCATAATCAAATTAAGCAGATCGATGATGAATAACAGCTTCTCAGTTGCGAAGTTTCTGATTTTGTGATTGCCTTCCGCTTGGCAAGCATGGTAAATATGGCAAATACTTCTTATGCGAGAGGCCAACCTAATGCATTGGCCTTTTACTGGCCATACTACATAAATAATTCGGCATATATACTTAAGTGCCGAGACTTTAAGGCAATTAAGGTATTTAAGACCACTTTTAACATATAAATAATCTCAAGCATTATTTAAAATTTTATATATTCCTTTCTACAGCATAGGATATATTCATTCCTACAGGAATTATTTTTTTAGACACCAATAAACTTATGCTACCCGATAGACAAGTTAGTAGTGACAGAGTAGACGATAGAGTATATAATACAATACTTATTAAAATACTTATAATTTTTTAAGCTTGTAAGATATGTAGTCTGATAGATCGATCTGATTTTTTAAACATTTTATTTATCTAACAAAAAAATTTAGCATGACTTACATGCTTAAAAACAAAAATAACTTGTAACTAGCTACTTAGTTTCACTTTTCCAAAATGCTCTTTTATTCTCGAAGCACTATACATACAGAAACAGAATCTTGTTAATTAGATAAAATGACGTGTAGTGCATTATTACTAGTAAAAGCGAATATCGAGAAATTCTTCCTTAAATAGCAAATTAACGCAAATATAAACATAGAAATTTCACGTTGTATAGTTCTTGCTAAGCCATCCGAATTGGTTGACAGCCTTTGTACAAGTTACATGTAAATGCTTTATACTCTGTTTACAGTTAATTTGATGCTCCCTCCTGCGTGGAACAGACACAAATTGGCCGAGTATAAACTTGTGTCAAGTATAAAATTGAATCACATACAAATAAATTGAAGAAATATGCCAGCTGTATATGAAATATATCAGAGCTGGCGACACTGTGACACAGACCATCCATAAAAATCGTCCAAATTCTCTGGGTACATAGACCGCCCCCATAGGTAGGATTTGCCATAATTACCATGATTAATAGCGCACATTCATTCATTCAAGACGGTAAGTAAAACGAGTATTGTCTTTCATAAATTTTATGATTATCACTGGACTATAAGGAGACTGTAAGGGGTCGCGACTTGTAGACGGATCAATAGAACCACTTTTACCTTATTGTCTAGAATCTGGGTGTTAGTGGTAGCATCGTTGTTTTTTATTCCATGATACATCATAGCTACTTATTTTGGGATCAGAGCAGTATACTTGATTTCGTTTCTACCAATGTATTTATTTAGTATTCCTAAACTAGCAAATCTGTTTTATAAATCAAGTATGATATATATTAAAAGCTACTAGAAAAATAAAAGTTTATAAATTCATTACGGACTTTGTAAAGTCATTTGGAGTTTGTTTCCCTACGACGGGGGAAAAGAGGTCTCAATTAAAGCGGTTTACGATTGTTTATTTCAATTCGTTTTATCGTTTTTTTTATTATTACGATAGAATGTCTTTTTAAAAGTATATTTTAGTTATAAGTCTTTAGTAGTGTGAAAGATGTTTTGATGACCCGATTGCCGAGCTGGTAGTGACCCTGCCTTGGTAGCTAAGGGGTGTGGGGTCGAATCCCACTTTTCACTGAAGCTACTACATTTTCGGGATAAGGTATCGGGAAGTGTGCGCGATGCATCTACTATAAAAATCGGACATAATTTCTTGGATATGATTATCAGAAAAATTCATACAATTATAAATTGATACAGTCTCGCTTCTAGCTATCGTTCTCAGGGCCCTTGGTTCGCATTCTGAACATCCAACCACTCGACCAATATTGAGGTAAACTGTTGGTGAAACAATGTAATCGAACAATATGGTCTCATACGGTTTAAACAAAATATCTCGCTTAAAAAACTTGAAGACCATTATTTTATCTTCAGGGAAGTTGTGTGAAAAGTCCAAAGATAATTAAATTCAGCAAAGAATAATGACCAATTTTAAATTTGAAGGGATGCAACTCAATTTGCATGCAAATCTTATGAATCTCTGTAGATTGATTCTAGTTATCAAATGATTATGTTCCATATCGCAATGTATTTGGTAAGTACACTAAATTTTATATTGGTACTTTATTTCTTTTCGAAAAGGATTGGTAGTTCGCTGTATGAATAAATGATTCGATTTTTTTAATTGATTAGTTTGTATAGAATAAGTATATGACCCCCCCCCCCCCATCTTGCTAACCCAATAAGGCTATTTAATGTAAAAATAAATAAATTAATTAAAAAGAAATATAAAAATGAATCTTCGAACAATTTCTTATGCTGGGGTAGGTAGAGGTCTACATATTGAAGCCGTTTTCGGTCCACTTTTCACCCAGAATAATTTGGGAAAACGTTACCGATGGTGAGCCTATCTCCGATTTACAGTCCATACTAACCATATAGTACATTTACATACATGCATATTTATATAGATAAATATTCAGATATACATACATACATAGCCGACATATGCACTTATCAACGTGTATTTACCCCATATTTAAAGCCTCGCTAATATCGCCACATTTGTACAAATGTTTACTGCAGTGATTTCCTGAATAATATATGTAGAATTAAGGTTATTAATGGAATTAAAGAATAGAGATTTCTGTAGTTTATTTTTTTAATGGTTAATATTTTTCGATGATGAAAATGGACGAGTGGCATACACACTGGTTTCAGAGGTTCCGGGATTATTAATAATGACTTTATAGCTGATAGCCACATTTTTCGCTTAGAAATAATCTAAATTAGTACCACACTTCTAATATTTATCATATTATGCATATTATTCCGGTATGATGGGTAAAAAGTGCATGTGTAATCACGGTCTATGTGGCATTACATCTCAGCCATTTATAATCTTTTGAATGCAGCCCATAGCCACTTGGCTGCATATGCTTGTAAAACCAAACTAAACCAAGGTAAAGTTGATATTTTGTTTAATAATCATTAATATGGAAATACTATAATGGAAAGTCACGATAGCCGACTGGTTGGGTGATCAGAATTCGAGTCGAGATATCCGAGTTCGAACCCCAGGTAGCAGGCTCGTACCAATGGGTTTTTTCAAAACCTATGTACGATTCATATCATTAGCTTGGACATAAAAGACGGCGACGGGCTCAACACCTGTCACGTTGTCCCAAAATGTCTTCGGTGGAAGGTATGTCTAGGGGCTTATATGTCTACAAAAGACCTCTGTTTACCCCTGTGGAAATGGCGTGAAGATATTTTCTTTTCAATTAATATGGAGAAATACATCACAGTGTATGACAAATTACAATGACAGTTATTAAATTAAAGAGAAATTTACTTACAAATAGTACAGCATTACTTATATACTTTAAAAATAAATGAAATTGTACAATATTTTGGTTGGAATATGCAATTTTTTTTAACTACAACTAAAATGAAAACGTACTTTAGGTAAGTAAAAAGAGTAAATACATTTAGAGTAAGAAAGCAATTTACAATAAACTTAAGAACGTTTTAGACAAAATTAAGTTGCTCCGACTCCCCGAACACACTCAAAATACTCCTTTGTAAATAAATATATGCATAAAAGGGGAGAAAGAATTTAAATGAAAAGACCCGAGTTCGATTTCCGGGTGGCAGGCTCGCACCACTGCGTTTTTTCGAAAACTTATGTATGATTTATATCGATGGTTTGTACATAAAAACGGTGACGAGCTCACCACTTGTCACGTTGTCCTTAAAATGTCTTCGGTGGAAACCTTCCACCCACCTGAGTAGAAAGGACTTAATTGTTAGACCTCTATCTATCCCAGTATTGGGAATGGCGTGAAGATACAGTTATAAATGTAAAAATTTTGCTATATCCAATAATAAAATATCTCTCTGCTTCAAAAATGATTTAGCAACATTTCATGTTACGGAATCTTATCACCCCTTGAAATAAAAATGACTTCGCAAAATATAAACACATCATATCGTTATTTTTATTAGCAATTTAGATGTTCGTTATAACGCTTCCAAATTCCCATAGCCCTTTGTAAGGGCTACAACGCTCTATTAAATTACGCTCTTACTTGCCGCTGGGTATTATAGTAAATTGTGGTACAAAACAGAACAAAAACAATCTCACACACCCTATTCGATATAACTCTATGACCAGAGGTGTACATATTTTAGTATAACGTTTATGTATATACTATACATATTTACTAGCCGAGTGGTTGGGGGGCCAGAATTTCGAGTCAAGAGACCCGTGCATACATGCATACATTTATTTATGACAATTTACTTGTTTCGTTACATTATTAATTTCATATGCAATAACAAGTCACGATAGCCGAGTGGATGGGTGGTCGGAATTTCGTGTCAAGAGACCCTTGTTCGATCCTCAGGTGGCAGTACCAATGAGTTTTTCAAAAACTTATGTACGAATTTCATCGTTGGCTTGGACATAAAGGCGGCGACGGGCTCACCACCTGTCACGTTGTCCCGAAAATATCTTCGGTGGAAGGTGGGTCAAAGGGACTTAATTGTCTAGACTTGACCTCTGTCTACCCCTGTATTGGGAATTGCGTGAAGATATTTATTTATTTTTATATTTACTATGCCATCTGTCGGTGAATATTTTGAATTTGAAATATTTTGAAAGCATTTTGCCTAAATCTCTTACAAGCTCCCTTGGGCGCTGGGGGTGTAGTATTTATATTATTGCGCAGATATAACACTAAAATACAAACTAAGAGAATGTCCTATTGATACTTATAAACCATTTGAATTGAACAATGTTTCAGTTGCATTTTTAACCCTGGTGACAAAGAAAGTTTATTACTAATTTAAATGAAATGTTCTAATAAGCACCACTCATTGATGTAATTGATATCGGCGCCAAGTATCGACAATTTTGAATTATTTGAAAATACAATTAGACACGAGAAGTGTCTTTACGTTTACTAATTCAAAGTCACATGGTCTATATGAATAAGTCACACACACTACTACTGTACTACTACTATATACTATTACACATGACGGAGTTTTAAAGTAACTAACAAAAAAAAACATGTAATCGAATTGACAATCTCCTCCTTTTTTTTAAGTCGCTTAAATATATTAGGTCCCAAAAGAAAGAGTCCCTAAAAGGATTGTATGAAACTTTCAAAAGTACTAAGTAAAAAATGAAGCCACCACCTTTTGTTGTCCCGAAATAAGCTTCTAGAGAAAGTGGATCAAAAGGACTTCATTGCTAGTCATAAGCCTACCAAAGTATGGGAAATTGCTTGTAGGTATAAATAATGCATAAAAGTAAACTAAAATGTACACTAGAAGAAAACATTCACTTCAAAAATAATTAATATATGATGGAGCTTCCTGGAATAGGACCGGTTTAGCCATCGAAACAAAAAAAGAAATTTATAAGCAAAATTCTATATGAGAATGTGATGACGAATATGAGATCCATTCAAAACCGAGACAGATCAGTTAAAGCCACTCTAATTGTGGCGTTAACATCGAACATCCAGAATTGACTGACGGTGGTATGACCTAACACGTAAAGGCTTTATAAACAGTTCACCTGCAACCAGTTTACTGATTGCTGTCTCTATTTAAACAGTTTTTATCACAATTAATGACTGTCTTTTGCTATAGGAATTTCTATTGGATATCGCGGAATGATCATTTGAATAATACACACATCATTGGATTAACACACACATACATATCATAAACAAATCAATTCAAAGCATTTATTTGTCGAAATAAGAATATATACTCGATCATCGATAGTAATTTTTAATCTTCAATCGTTTCGTAATGCGGTACCTGTAACGGAAAAGAAACAGGTGAAATAAACTCCATAGATATCTTTTTTTGTGGTCATTTTTTCACCTTAGATAGTGACAACATCATGTACATTGCTCTGATCCCAATGTAAGTAGCTAAAGCACTTGTGTACTCTTGACCCTCCCTTCTTCGTGCAATTTACTCACATGGTCTTCGTAAGTAATTCTCGGCTTACAACGACGCCTTTTAATTTTAATTTCGAGCTATGTATTTTCTTCGCCATTCGGCCGTCACTTATACGTTAAACGTGATAAGATCATCCTTCAAAACTGCCATATTCCGAATGTTTTCGTTTATTTTTCGGTTGACCAAGGTATCGCCGCACATACGCAAAGATCTTTACTGCGTTTATCTTGCTTTTATGCTTCTTCTGGCATACACACGTTTCGTTGATATATATCAAAATCGGCACCAGAGTAGTGCAATGTGTCGCAAGGTGGGCACACAACACAACGCCAAACCGCATTCGGTTGCGGGCCTCATGACTTTTTTCCCGACATTCACATCGATTAAAAGCGATCGCCAAGTATACAATGTTATTCACCTGTTCTAGACATTCCTGATTTACACACATTATACACGTGGTCCTCTATACGTCCCTTTCAAATACCAGGTCTTTCACGTGCTTGTTCTTGGACTTATTACGTTGTTGGACTAAATTAAGTTCAGGACCAAGCATATCACTGCAAGACCTGAAAATACAGTGAGCACCTGTGAGTGAGAAAATATCTCAATATCTCAAAGACTTAATAACATAAACATAAAATGTTATAAACTGTTTACACCTCTGTTTAGGCCCTATAATAATAAAATAAATATCTTCACGCAATTCCCAATACAGGGGTAGACAGAGGTCAAGTCTAGACAATTAAGTCCCTTTGACCCACCTTCCACCGAAGATATTTTCGGGACAACGTGACAGGTGGTGAGCCCGTCGCCGCCTTTATGTCCAAGCCAACGATGAAATTCGTACATAAGTTTTTGAAAATTTCGGGTCTCTCGACTCGAAATTCCGACCACCCAACAACTCGGCTATCGTGACTCGTGTTTAGGCCCTGATATTGAATAAATGCGTCTAAATGAGAAAATATCTCAATATCACAAAGGTCATACCTAATAACATAAACATAAAATGTTAAGGATTTGTGCGTAAAGACTTAACCACTCCCTTTCTTCCCAGGGTATATTAATAGGGACTATGGGAAAATAGAAAATGAAAGGAAAGGGCCTTGAATATTATAATGGCATCTCACTGATAATGGAATGACCATCGCAAAAAATAATAATAAGCAAACAGACCTGTCATCATCATCTGAGATCAAGACATCTTCATCTGAGATGTCTGGAGTGCGGCAACTAATCCTCACGCTAATTTTGGCACTCACGCAAATTCTTTTAACGGAGAGACTAAATTGCTTCTGCCCAGCAGTGGACTTAAAGGACCGTCGCGTATGCTTGTAATTTGAATACTATAGTATTGTTTTAATTGTACAAATAAGTACATTGTCATTAATAAATATATGCGTAGATGTGAACAACATCACATACATAGTTAAAAGCGGCTCGCACCGTCGATAGCGCGAACTCATTCCACTCACCCTGATGAAATACCTCCGACAGATCCGAAACTCTTCGGTACCTACACTGATTATTATAACGTGAGTTTAGCCGTTTTTCACTATTTGATTGATAATGTCCACGAAAGTTTTAATAATTTAATCACATACATTGCTCTGATCCCGAAGTACGTCAAAGCACTTGTGTTTATGGAATTCGAAAGAACGAGGATACGAAAACTCCCAGACCCGACTCAATGTAGAAAAAGTCGTCCGGGAAGTGAACCTGGGACCTCAGAGTTGGTCATACCATGAACACCAGAATGTACGCCACTCTACTACATAGGTCGATAAACTTTACTGCGGCAAATAGATTGTCCTCTTTGTAGGGTTTGCCATAATTGCCGTGATTAGTAATTCTTTTTCTTTAAAAACCTACACTCTGAGAGCTAGCTTTATTTTATAGCAGCTATAAAATAAAACGAAATTGGAAACAATGCATCTCGTCCCGCATATTTGAATAGATTTTGTCAGTTGTGCACTGTTTTAATAAAAAAAATGCAAATAATTATTACTGTTAATAAAAAAAGTTATCCACATGAACCATAACGAAAGCATATCCCGAGTACACTGCTAAACATCAATCTCCTCCATAGTTTCCCCATATTTTAAAGAAAAATAAGCTCCCCAGTAGTTCTGAAGGTATCCCAGTAATTTCTATAGTTTGTTACTTAC
Organism: Sericinus montela; assembly: GCA_029286605.1. Taxonomy (NCBI): domain Eukaryota; kingdom Metazoa; phylum Arthropoda; class Insecta; order Lepidoptera; family Papilionidae; genus Sericinus; species Sericinus montela. Next base: position 513,905 of record JAGSMR010000042.1, on the reverse strand, counting down.
AAACTATAGAAATTACTAGTTACCAAACGAGTAAGACGTAAGTAAAGTCAGCGACAATAACACCATCAGTCATGTTGTCCCAAAAATATCGTCAGTGAAAAGACTTAATGGTCGGGACTTCTGCCTACCACAGTATGGGAAATCAAGAGAAGACATAAAAATTGGCCTATAGTATATCCGTTGAATAAGCCGCTGCGTTACTCCCACCATAGAATTCGCCACAGAGAACGGTTCTCAGCAACCTGCATCCATCAATCCCCAGAACATTTTGCAGGTCATCACTCCAACTTGTGGGGGTTCGCCCTTTACTGCGTTTGCCTAAACGGGGCTGCCAATCGAGAACCTTTTTTTTACCCCACGGTTATTGGCTCGATGAGCTATGTGACCAGTGCATTGCCACTTTAGCGCGCTGATCTTTTCTGCTATGTCGGTTAACTTAGTTCCGGTGCGGATGTCTTCATTGCGGATTCCATCACGCAGATAAACACCGAGCATAATTTGGTCCAGTATTTTTTTAAAGCATGTTTCGTCAACTTTCGGTAGCCTATTCCATTGTAAACGTTTCTATCAAAAACCAGGTCTACGTAATCTTTAAGCGATTATTTATTATGTTTTCTATTATTGACAGATATCCATAAAATAAGTATAATATTGTTATGGCATGATAATCATAAGAAATGGCACAACGATAATAAGTAAGATTGATTGAAGAGTAAGTTTTGTCTCCTTGGACGTTATATTATTCACAACAATGAAAGTATTTTTTTATACAAAAATATATCTATACTTGATTGAAGGGCTTCGAAATCTGTTTGAAAGATAAATAAGTTTGTATTTTAACAGAGCTGTTACTCTAATTAATAAAATATTCCCATAATAGATTGCCTCTGTTCTAATATCTTTAAGCTATGGTATTTTACGTAGATTATCGACTTATCCAATGTTTTCTCTTTGTAATTTTTATTCCGCAGAAAACACAATAATTGCTCGTACAGTGCAAGATTATATTTCAGACTTCTTTGTCTATTAAAAATAATTTTATATAATCATATATATAAGTATATTTTATGAGTGACTTTCAAACTAAGACCGTGACAGGCTCGCTGTATGCCATATTTTCACAAAAATAGTTCGGTCCAAAAGACTTAATTATTAGGAAAAGCGTGAAGACAAGAAAAAAAAATTAATCAAGAACACAAAATGTTTATCTTTGAATTTAAAATAGCCTCTGACATAATTTGTTTTTGTAAGTTAAAACCGGAAATGTTTGTGATATCATTATAAGTCACGTTTTCTAAAATTACTTTTTGGAAAGTTTCTCTAAGTGAGAGCGTAAAGAGGAAATAATACTAGGGATTTGTAAAAATATTGTTGGAAACCTGTTACATATTAAATCTCATTTCTTAAACATAATAAACGACGTCCCGATGGCTTAGTTGGCAGAAGCCGTACCTCCGAATCTATGGTTTGGGTTTGAACCCGCTAGTTGTTGAATAGTATTTATGTATATTATGCGGGTGGCTAGTAAACTAAGATGGCGAAAGGTACCACCTTTCACGTTGTCGCAAATAGACTTCGTCGAAAGCTGGGTCATTTGGCCCACTCCAATATTGGGAAAATGTACGAAGATTTCTTTTTTATAGAAAAGGGAGGCAAACGAGCAGGTGGCATACGTGATGGTAAGTGATTACTGCCGCCCATGAACATCTGCAATACCGGAGGAATAGCAGATGCGTTGCCGGCCTTTGAGATATGCGCCCTCCCCCCAGCCCCCACACGAATGTTTGGGGGGGGGGGAAGTTTGTTAGACTCCTTCTTCACGACGGTATTGTGTGAGGTTGTGGTACTTCCCTGGTAGAACCGGCCCATTCATGCAAAAATAAAAGCTGATTATTGAATACACTTTAATTCACGTTTACTTATTCCACAATTTAAGTATCTTTCGTATTATTTCTTTTTCTTTTAATACCAGGTCTGTTCGGTATTAAGGGAAAAATATGTAAATAAAAGTAAATTAGTACTGATAATAAAGTTTTATTGTTGGCAAGAATTTAACAGCAAATTTATTAAATTTCAATTATTGAGAATCCATCGCGAATAATGTAGGTTCATTGAGAATGGAAATTCAATGGAAATTTTATGCGTTGTGCGTACCTATTATGACAAATCCTTCTTACGTCTTGCAATGGACTATTAATGCAGGCCGTTACATGTTGAAGTTTCTACCATTTTCTCAAATATAATAACGTACCTCACTTACATTAACGTTTGTTATATTAATGTTATTGAATAGGTATGCTGTTTATGAACATTTAAGGGTGGTCGGTTTAGTACACGATTAACTCTGGTTCAATATCGGGTCCGGAAATAGTTTATTGTAATTTTAGCCCCAAATTTTTAAGAAAGAAAACAAAGAAAGAAAATTCATCTTCTATTTATTTTCAAATATTTTTTTATTTTTATTTTAAATACTATCTTTAACAGTGTCAATCAATAATAGCATTTCTGACTGTAATTTTTCAATTTTTCCCTGACCATGTTAATAATTATTACAAAAGAATTATTATTGAAAATATTCATAAACTACGAGCCCGAAAGCTTACTTGTCAACCCTACTTTCTAAGCTAAGTATTGCGGGTTCTGATCCGGTTAGTACATTTGTGTGATGCCGTATGGTTACGGCATAGAAATATACCACCCCTTTTATTTTCCGTGGAAGTTGTCGAGTCCAGTTCTAAGGCTTAGACTTAAGTTAAGACTTCTGTTTCCTTGCCAGAAAAAAACTTAGGCAATGTCAACTCTCCCAAAAAATCAAATCATAATCGAGATTTAGTACCTTTTACTTTTGGAAACGGAAGTAAAATATGTATTTTATACTGCGGCGACAGGCTCACGACCTGTCACATTGTTCAAAATAGTCTTTGGTGAAAGGTGAGTCGAAATGATTTAATTGTTTAGACCTATGTCTACCCCAGTATAGGGAATATGTGTAAAGATATTTTTTATACTGCGGCGACTTTGGCCAATGACCAATTATTTCATATTCCTTTCAAATCTCTCTTTTTCTACCTTCTGTCTTCTTCCTTTCTAGAGATCAAACCTCAAGAAATATTATAATTAATTAAAACCAATGTACTATAAACGAAAACGATTGCCAAGTATTTTCAAAGTTATATTCGAGGGTCGATAAACTTGGGACAAACTCGCGTCACCGAACTCGAATTAAGAGACGCGAGTTTGTTCCCCAGAGTGAAGTCTCGTACCAATGAGTTTGTTCTAAGGCGACAGGCTGACTGTGGTTCACGTTATCCCAAGTGAGCTCCGGTGAAGTGCTGGTTCAAAAGGACTTATTTTTACAGATCTATGACCATCCAGTATCGTGACATGCGTGAAAATATTATTTTGAAAATTCTCGAAGCATATGAATAGCATATCGCAATTTAAAATAAGTTTAACACAACGGTTGTAATAAACATTGCGATAAAATAAATCGAGGTTATTACGATAGCACTCGAAGAGTCACGTTTCATCCGAACCCCTTTAAGAAGGAAATCCTCCGCTTAAAGAACATAAAAAAATATTACGCAAAGTAGACTCTCATTTCGAACGTTTTAGGCAGTTTGTATATGCTATTATTTACTTATTTATTACATAGATATTTTTCTTTAAATCTTACATATTTACCACAGAGTACATTGCGTATAACGTTTTGATCTACATTTGTTCGTCTGCGTTTGTTTTTTCTTTTTTTAATTTCACACATTTCCCAACGTTGAGGTAGACACAGGTCGAAATAATTAAATTTTTTTGTCGTCCCACTTTTCACAAAGTACATGACACGATATGCGCGAAGGTATTTATTTATTAAAAATATTACATATGCATTATATTATTGTTAAGAGAACGATGTAAATCATACGTAGGCCTTGGGGATAAAGCTCTGGTCATTTATCTCAAATTCTGATCACCCATTCACTAGGCTATCGTGATATAAAGTTAATATTGAAATATATTTACTTGCATCATGATAAAATACTTTTAGTAAGATTTCATCTATCGGTAGTTCCACAACGAGATTGAATTTCTTACTCCCTGCAACGTCCGTTGATTAAGTAGGCTGAACACGACAGTTACATTTTGAGGGACAGGTTATAAATGACTTGAAGTATTGATTGTTGTCCTGAGTAAACGGACAATTTCTCATTAAAACTAATTGAGAATATCCTAACTAATATTATAAATTCTTAAGTTTATTTGATTGTTAGTTACGCTTTCATGCCTTAACAACTTAAACGATTTTAAAAATTCTTACATCTTTATAAAGCTACGTTATCTGCGAGTATCATAATTTTATTTATTGTTAATAAAGTTTCACATATTATTCCTTAAAGTATCAGCCAATCAATCAAATAATAAAACAGATTGACGTATGTTCCGAAATTTTCGGGTAAAGTCTCAAGCTCTTCAAAGCCTACTTGAGGTTTTAATTTAAATTTATCTGATTTAAATGAAAGTATTTATAAATCAAATAATCAGTACAGACCCAAGTCTGATGTTCTTAAAAAAATTGTGCTAACATTTTTTTATTTCGATTGATATTAATTAATTATTAAGATTTAAAAATAAAGTAGTTGCATTCATAGAGTCTAAAGCAAATAGTCTTCGGTGAAAGGAGTTAATGTGTATCCAAGTAAAGTTCAGCCAAAAAAATGACTGTAGTTTATTGAATATGGAATCCATCTAAAATTCAGCCATCCAAAGGATGCTCGTTCAGTGGGAAACAAATTTATGGAAGTCGTCAGCATTCATTTCAATTCAAAGATAGTCATCATTTTCAAGATTATAAAGTCATGAATTGTTATGCATTCAATTTTTTGTTTGTTTGTTTTGGTTTTGTTTCTTTTTTCAATTTTTATTCGTATTAATTTTAAAAATACTTTTAATTTCAATTATAGTCTCTTTGAAATTAAAAATATTTTATTTATTTCTACAATTTATTTGTATGTGATTCAATTTTAAACTTAACACAGTTTTAGACACGGCCAATTTGTGTGAGTTCCACGCAGGAGGGAGCGTCAAATTAACTATAAACAGAGTATAAAGCATTTACGTGTAACTTGTACAAGGACTGTCAACCAAATTGGGTGGCTTAGCAAGAACTTTACAACGTGCAATTTCCATGTTTATATTTGTGTTAATTTGCTATTTAACGAAGAATTTCTCGATATTCGCTTGTACGAGTTATAATGCACTACACGTTATTTTATCTAATTAACCAGATTCTGTTTCTGTATGTATAGAACTTCGACACTAAAAGAGCATTTAAGAGAAGTGCAACTAAGGAGCTACTGGTAGAGTTATACTTCTTCTTAAAAACGCTAGTTTTTGAATCCCGGACGCCGATGCTTTCGTACTGGCTTGTAAAATATTATTAAATAATGATTAAATATTAAAAAAAAATCATAAAAAATCTGAATCGGTGTAGTGTAAATGAACTTGCACCGACAAATAAATTAAATATTCGGAATGGTATAAACAAAATAAGACAGCAAAGCTTTCATTAAGTTGCGGCGGTTGCCTTGTAAGATTGGATCTAAACGACATTAGGCTTTACTGATTTGCTTTAATTTGATCTTAATTACAAAAATGAAACTTTTGTTTCGTTTAATCGGATTGCCTGACTACGTACGTATTTGGAAGTGAATGTATAAACTTAATTAAAGAAACATTCACTAAGAAGTACAAAATTTTTAATAATTTTTTTTTCGCAGCTATCAGCAATCCTGTAATGTATTTCCTGAGTATGACAAACGTCTAAACATTTGTTGTAATCTTAATAAATGCGTTAGATTTGTTATAAATGTATGAAAGTATGAAATTTGTTAAATAATATTAAAGCGTAGTTCTCTGTTCTCAGTTGTGTTTATTTTTTTACGTATTGTTATCGTTACCTGGAGCTTTAATTACAGGCTTTATGGAGTCGTGCAGATGCCATAATTTAATTAAGTTGTTAATATTTGTTGTGCAGCATTGGTTTTGAATTAAATATTCTTGAATTAAATTCCATATCATATTTCAGTATTAAAGTTAATTTTAAAAGGTAGACTTCTCTGTTTAGGAGTGGTCTAATTCAGTACAATATTCTTAAATATTTTGTGATATAGCAGTATAACAATTGTTGTATTACCCAGTGAACGGTATAAAAAGTTAGAGTGATCATATGCAAAAAGACATTCCATTATTCAAAAAGTTTGCAGCTGTCATGGACTGCAGAAGCCACTTACCATCAAAAGGACCATGTTCTCGATTTTTATCCTAATTTTTATAAAAGATATTCAATATAAACATCACTTTCGTCTTTCTTTACAGATGATGTCAACGAAATATAAAGAACTTTTTTGAGACGAGAACCTCAATCCCTGAGATGACTTAAGATATAAATATTATTGAAATTGCTGACGACTTCCATAAATTTGTTTCCTATATATATAATAAAGCATCGGCGTCCGGGATTCAAAAACTAGCGTTTTTAAGAAGAAGTATAACTCTACCAGTAGCTCCTTAGTTGCACTTCTCTTAAATGCTCTTTTAGTGTCGAAGCTCTATACATACAGAAACAGAATCTGGTTAATTAGATAAAATAACGTGTAGTGCATTATAACTCGTACAAGCGAATATCGAGAAATTCTTCGTTAAATAGCAAATTAACACAAATATAAACATGGAAATTGCACGTTGTAAAGTTCTTGCTAAGCCACCCAATTTGGTTGACAGTCCTTGTAGAAGTTACACGTAAATGCTTTATACTCTGTTTATAGTTAATTTGACGCTCCCTCCTGCGTGGAACTCACACAAATTGGCCGAGTCTAAAACTGTGTTAAGTTTAAAATTGAATCACATACAAATAAATTGTAGAAATAAATAAAATATTTTTAATTTCAAAGAGACTATAATTGAAATTAAAAGTATTTTTAAAATTAATACGAATAAAAATTGAAAAAAGAAACAAAACCAAAACAAACAAACAAAAAATTGAATGCATAACAATTCATGACTTTATAATCTTGAAAATGATGACTATCTTTTTTTAATATTGGAGATTTGCATCGAGATTGTAGAATTAATATTCCTAGCGCTACGTTCTAAAGTTTGCCTGAGATAACGAAACAAATAACAACTTGACCACTAAAACCACCGATACGCATTATTTGATTGGAATTCAATTTATATAACCTTGTTTGTCTAGTTGAAAAATAAAGTGCTTTGAAATTGTTAAACCTCTCCCGAATTCACAAATTAATTGCTCTCGCGAGTTTTCGACGAATGTTAGACAATTGTTGCAATTTAGTTTTAAAAACATTTCTGAATAATGATTTAAATTTTATGTACTTACTTACATAGAAATAAAAAAGTAAAATAAACAATAATTAATATGTTATAATACAGAGGAAAACACATAACAAACACCTCAAAAATAATGATTTTATATAAAATAATTACATACATAGGTACATAGGTAGGCAACCTAACGCATTGCTCTGATCCTAAAAAAGTAAGTAGCTAAAGCACGCCAGGCGCCAAAAATACTCAGATCTGACTAAATTTAGGTAAAGTCAATTTTTACATTATCTCGTTCGGGAACCGAACCTGGGACCACAGAGCTGGCGACACTGTGACACAGACCATCAACAAAGATCGTCAAAATTCTCTGGGGCACCTAGACCGCCTCCATAGGTAGGATTTGCCATAATTACCATAATTGATAGCGCACATTCATTCATTCAAGACGGTAAGTAAAACGAGTGTCGTCTTTCATAAATTTAATTATTATCATTGGACTACAAGGAGACTTTAAGGGGTCCCGACTTGTAGACGGATCAATAAAACCACTTTTACCTTATTGTCTAGAATCTGGGTGTTTGTGGTAGCATCGTTCTTTTTTATTCCATGATACATAAAAGCTACTTATTTTGGAATCAGAGCAGTATACTTGATTTCGTTTCTACCAATGTATTTATTTAGTATTCCTAAACTAGCAAATCTGTTTTAGAAATCAAGTATAATATATATTAAAAGCTACTAGAAAAATAAAAGTTCATAAATTCATTACGGACTTTGTAAAGTCATTTGGAGTTTGTTTCCCTACGACGGGGGAAAAGAGGTCTAAATTAAAGCGGTTTACGATTGTTTATTTCAATTCGTTTTATCGTTTTTTTTTTATTATTACGATAGAATGTCTTTTTATAAGTATATTTTTAGTTATTAGTCTTTAGTAGTTTGAAAGATGTTTTGATGACCCGATTGCAGAGCTGGTAGTGACCCTGCCTTGGTAGCTAAGGGGTGTGAGGTCGAATCCCACTTTTTACTGAAGCTACATTTTCGGGATAAAGTATCGGGAGGTGAGCGCGTTGCGTCTACTATAAAAATCGGACATACTTTCTTGGATATAATTATCGGAAAAATTCATACAACTATAAATTGATACGAGTCTTGCTTCTAGCTATCGTTCTTAGGGCCCTTGGTTCGCATTCTGAACACCCAACCACTCGACCAATGTCGAGGTAAACTGTTGGTGAAACAATGTAATCGAACAATATGGTCTCATACGGTTTAAACAAAATATCTCGCTTAAAAAAACTTGAAGACCATTATTTTATCTTCTGGGAAATTGTGTGAAAAGTCCAAAGATAATTAAATTCAGCAAAGAGTAATGACCAATTTTTAATTTGAAGCGATGCTGAAACTCAATTTGCATGCAAATCTTATGAATCTCTGTAGATTGATTCTAGGTATCAAATGATTATGTTACATATCGCAATGTATTAGGTAGGTACACTAAATTTTATAAAAGGAAAAGGGTTGGTAGTTCGGTGTATGAATAAATGATTTGATTTTTTTTAATTGATTAGTTTGTATAGAATAAGTGTATGGTGTATCGGTCGGCCATGGTATAGCCGCACGCAAATCAAATCTATGCATGTATTTGTCGAAATAAAAATATACACTCGTTTATCATTGGTAATTTTTAATCTGCAACCATTTCGTAATGCGATACTTGTAACGGAGAAGAAACAGGCGAAAGAAACTCCATAGCATTTTTTTGGTCAACTTTTTTATCATAGATAGTGACAACGTCACGTACATTGTAAGTATTGCAACCGTAGCTAAACATGAACATTTCATTCTCGTATCGTGAAATTCTTAAGAAATGCCAGACACATCAGACAAAATAATAAAAATTAGAGCAAAAATGTTCACAAATAAAACTAAGTACGTTATTCAGATAAGCGTAGTTCCGTAAAATTGATAATGGAATTGAAAGCAAGCCGACGGGGGAGCTGTGCGACGTATGCACTAAACTGCAATGCATTTGCGACCGTGAAGAGTGTGACGTAATATTGGGTTTTGTGAACAAGAATTTTATTTGCAAATCTTTATATGTATGTATGTAGTATTTTATTTTTCTTAAAATATGAATCATATTTTTTAGTTATACTTTACTTTATGAGGCCTTATTAAACTAGGAAATATGAAATATAAGTATTTAATAATCGTTAATTGTTTTTATCGAGAGACTACTAATTAAGATGACCTGTGTAACTAAGCTGTATTTAAAAGTAGTATTTGGCTTATTATAGTTTGTTTAAAAAATACATTGAGTTACATTTTGTTTCATTCAATATTAACATTGAAATGAAATCTTGTTTACATAAGCATATATCGTATGTAAAAGATTCTTGGAATTTCGTTTATGAATAATTTTAAAAAGCTTTTTCCGTATGAAAAGGTGAAAAGAAAGTTATCTTGAAAGGGATCAAGAGAACAAACATTGGCACATTTGTGTAATAAAACTTTTACTGGCGCTGGATGTTGATTGATGATATTCGGATTTACATTTTTTGTGAAACACATTTTTCTTGAATACTAGTCGAGTTCAAATCACCGTGGTGAAATTAGATTTTATACTGCAAAATATATTATTTACTTCGCATAAATACACTGGATTTATTTCAACTTTGGCCCACAATAGTAATTAAAGTTTTTTATTTTTTTAAAACCGTTAGTCATGACAATTAATTTGTAAATCATTCGGGAACAGTGTAGCATTCTATTAATAAAGTTATTTTCATAATCGTATTATTTATTTCGAAAATAACCTCTAATAAAAAAATTTAAATTAACAACACTTACCTACCATTTAACCATTTGTTATTGTGTTTACTTGGGCTAAATTAACGCGTAGGTACCACGTAACAAGTGGTAATCCTGTCGCAGTATCAGTGTCAACGATATAAATCGAACATCAGTTTTTTTTTATTATTGTATTTTGTATCATAACTATCTGTGTTTATAACAATAAGTTATGTACGAGCGGCAATAGTCTAATGGTTTAGGGTGCGGACTGCGAAACATGACATCGCAGGTTCGGGCCCCGCCATTCGACTATTGACGTAAACCAACTCCAGACACAAGCACTGCAGCTTAATTGGAGTGGTTAACAGGAATACTAGTAATGTTATTCGACATTGCTAGTATTCTTTTTTTTAAATTTCAACGTTGTAATTTATGATTGTAATTAAAATATATGTAATTTATATAAAATAAAGTAAATGTAATTTATGAACAAATTGAACAGGTGAACAGGTGAATGAGTTTGTGTATCTGGGTTTAAAGTTTACAAGAGATGGAAAGTGTGAGAGTGATATCGAAAGGAGAGTGAATGCAGGAAACATGGTGAATGGAGCTCTGCACTCCTTTATGAATAGTCGGAAGGTGTCTAACAAGGCTCGTTTGTCTGTGCATAGGGGAGTGTTGGTTCCAACACTCATGTACGGAAGTGAAAGTTGGGTATGGCAGAACAAACATGAAAGCAGGATAAATGCAGTTGAGATGAGAGCGTTAAGAAGTATGATAGGAGATAAACTGAGAGACAGGATAAGGAATAGTGAGATAAGGAAACGTTGTGGTCTGAAAGAAGATGTAGAGACTAAAATTGAGAAAGGTATGTTAAGATGGTTTGGCCATGTCGAGAGAATGAATGAAGAACGATTGACGAAAAAAGTGTATAAGACGAGTGTGAATGGAAGTGTAGGAAAGGGAAGACCTAAGCGGACGTTTCGAGACCAAATCAGGGACGTCCTGAAAAAAGGCCAGGTCAAGAGTACCCTAAATCTAAGAGAATGTATGAAGGGAATAATGAAAGTGGACGAAGCGAAACAAGTATGTAAGGATCGTAACAAGTGAAATGAAGTGGTCTCTGCCTACCCCAACAGGAAAGAGGCGTGAATATATGTATGAATGTATGTATGTATGTATATTTACCCTATGGTTAAAGCGTCGCTAATTTCGGTGCATTTGAAGTTGTGTACAAATGTTTACTACGGTAATTCCCTGTATAATACAAATGGAGACTTAAGGTAATGGGATTCAAGAAAAGAAAAGTATAAAGCGGCTCGGCGAAGGTCGCAGATTCGAATCCCGCCCGTGTCAGTCGAAATTTTTTTTTTTTTAATTTATAAACAGAAAAGTATAAAGTTTATTATTTTTAAAGGGGAAAAGGCTAGTATTATTCGACGACCTTCGTGGACGGGTGGCGTACACACCAGTTGTCATGGTGTCGCCAGCTCTGAGGTTCCGGATTCCATTCCCGATCGAGTGAATCTAGAAAACATTTTTATACATTTTACCGGGTCTGTCGTTTTGTGGTGCCTTCGTTGTTTCTGATTCCGTAATACGAGTGCTAAAACTACTTCCTTTGGAAGTAAAGCAATGCATATGAAGTTGTTCCTATCTGTGTATCTATTTCTTTATTATTAATAATGACTTCATAGCTGCGCTATATAAATGTCACGATAGCTGAGTGGTTGAGTAGTTTCGAGACAAGAGACCCAAGTTCGATGCCCAGGCGGCAGGCACGTACCATACCTATAAGTACGTACCACACTCCTAATATTTCTGCAGCTAAATACTCGTAAAACTGTAAAAACCGTTGTATTCCGGTATGATGGGTGAAAAGTGCTTGAGTAATCACGGGCTATGAGGCATTACATCTTAGGCATTTATGATCTTTTGAATGCAGCCCATATGAATGAGGTATTCGTGTGGACTGCTTTAGCCACTTGCCTTCAAGTGTTTGTAAAACCAAACTAAACAAAATATCAACTGTACCCTGACAGTTGATATTTTGTTTATTAAACATTAAAATGGAAATACTAAAATGGAAAGTCACGATAGACGAGTGGTTGGGTGATCGGGATTCGAGTCGAGAGATCCGAGTTCGTACCCCAGGTGCACCAATGGTTTTTTTCAAAACCTATGTACGATTCATATCGGTCGCTTAGACATGAAAGACGGCGACGGGCTTACCACCTGTCACGTAGTCCCGAAAATATCTTCGGTGGAAGATGGGCTAGGGGCTTAATTGTCTAGACTAGATCTCTGACTACCCTTGTGGAAATTGTGTGAAGATATTTTTTTTTCTATTAATATGGATAAATATATCACAGTGTATTACAAATTACAATGACAGTTATTAAATTGAAGAGAAATTTAATGACAACAAATTCAGCATAACTTATGTCCTTTAAAATCAATGAAATTGTAGAATATTCTGGTTAAATGGTGGTTGAATTATTTTAATCTACAACTAAAATGAAAATGTTCTTTGGTGAATAAAAAGAGTAAATAAATTTAGAGTAAGAAAGCAATATACAATACAACTTAAGAATGTTTAGCCAAAATTCCTTTGTAAATAAATATAAACATAGAAAGGGGCACTATAATTGATTGGAATTTAAGTCAAAAGACCCGAGTTCGATTTCCGGGTGGCAGGCTCGAACCATTGCGGTTTTTCGAAAACTTATGTATGATTTATATCGTTGGCATGAACATAAAGACTACCAGTCACGTAGTCCTAAAAATGTGTTGGGTGGAAACCTTCCACCTGGGTCGAAAGGACTTAATTGTCTAGACCTCTGTCTACATTACATACTACCAGTATTGGGAATGGCGTGAAGATACAGTTATAGATATAAAAATTTTACTATATCCAATCATGTAATATCTCTCTTCTTCAAAAATGATTTATCAACATTTCATATTCCGAAATCGTGTCATCGCTTGAAATAAAAATGACTTCGCAAAATATAAACACATCATATCGTTATTTTTATTAGCAATTTAGATGTTCGTTACAACGCTTCCAAATTCCCATAGCCCTTTGTAATGGCTACATCCCTCTATTAAATTACGCTCTTATATGCCGCTGGGTATTATAGTAAATTGTGTTACAAAATGGAACAAAAACAACCTCAGACACCCTATTCGATATAACTGTATGACCAGAGTTGTACATATTTTAGTACCTCGTTTTTGTATATACTACACATAATTATTTCGCCATTGGTCGATGAATATTTTGAATTTTAAATATTTTGAAAGCCTTTTGCCTAAATCTCTTACAAAACCCTTGGAAGCTGGGGGTGTAGTATATTATCGCGCAGATACTAACACTGAAATACATTCTAAGAGAATGTCCTACTGACATTTATAAATCATTCGAATTGAACAATGTTTCAGTTGCTTTTTTAACCCTGACGTCAAAGAAACTTGTTAATTACTAATTTATATAAAATGTTCTAATATGCTCCACTTATTGATGTAATTGATATCGGCGTATCGACAAATTTGAATTATTTGAAAATACAATTAGACACCAGAAGTGTCTGTCCGTTTACTAATTCAAAGTCACCGCGGGTAGTGTATGTGAATAAGTCACACACACTACTACTATACCACTACTTTATCCTATTACACATGTCGTAGTTTCAACGTAAATAAAAAAAACTACAACCGAATTGATAATCTCCTCCTTTTTTAAGTCGCTTTAATATATTGGGTCCCAAAAGAAAGTGTCCCTAAAAGTATAGTATGAAAGTTTCAAGCCTTTGTTATCTTAAAATAAGCTTCCGTGAAAAGTGTATCATAAGGACTCCATTGTCTAGTCATCTACCTACCCAAGTGCGGGAAATTGCTTGAAGGCATAAATAAAGCATAAAAGTAAACTAAAATGTACACTAGAAAATATTCACTTCCAAAATAATAAATATATGATGGAGCTTTATGGAATAGGACCGGGTTTAGCCATCGAAACTATAAAAGAAGTTGATAAGCAAAATTCTCTATGAGGTCCATTCAAAACTGAGACAGATCAGTAAAAGCCAATCTAATTGTGACGTTAACATCGAACATCCAGAATTGACTGACGGTCGTATAACCTAACACGTAAAGGCTTTATAAACAGTTCACCTGCAGCCAGTTTACTGATTGCTGTCTCTATTTGAACAGTTTCTGTCACAATTAATGACTGTCCTTTGCTATAGGAATTTCTATTGGATATCGCGGAGTGATCATTTGAATAATACACACCTTATTGGATTAACGCACAAATCAGATATGATCATGATACAAATCAAATCAAATTAAAGCATTTATTTGTCGAAATAAGAATATATACTCGTTTATCGATAGTAATTTTTAATCTACAACCGTTTTGTAGTGCGGTACCTGTAACGGAGAAAAAATAGGTGAAAGAAACTCCGTAGGTATCTTTTTTTTGGTATTTTTTTCATCTTAGATAGTGACAACATCATGTACATTGCTCTGATCCTAATGTAAGTAGCTAAAGCACTTGTGTTAAGAATCGGAAACAACGAAGTTACCACAAAAACTTAGACTCGAGGGAATGTTGAACAATTGGTTTTCTACAATGAACTGACTAGGACCCTCAGAGCTAGTGACAACATAAAATCAGGAATGTATGCTATTCTCTCCACAGAGGTCATTAAATGATTAATAATTTTATTTAAAAAGTCACGATAGCCGAGTGGTTGAGTGGTCGGAATTTCGAGTCAATAGACCCGAGTTCGATCCCCAGTAGGTAGGCTCGTACCAATGGGTTTTTCAAAAACTTATGTACGAATATCGTTGGCTTGGACATAAAGATGGCGACAGGCCCACCACCTGTCACGTTGTCCCGAAAATATCTTCGGTGGAAGGTGGGTCGAAGGGACTAAATTGTCTAGACTCGACCTCTGTCTACCCCTGTATCAGGAAGTGCGTGAAGATATTTTTTTTTATTTTATTTTGATTATTAATGAAAAATATAAACCGGCATATTTTATTACCTTCACGGATTGTTCCAATACTGACGTACAAACAGAGCTAAAGTCATTTAAGTAATTTTTCGGCATTTTTTTCGGACAACGTGGTGAGCCTGTCGCTCAGGTGGTGAGCCTGTCGCTCAGAATCGTAATAAATGATGATAAACTCATTGGCTCGAGCTTACCACCTGGATCGAAGAGCTCGAGCTTGCCTCGAGATTTAATCTGAACGGTTTCGTGACCTGAATTCCGATTGACCTACCACTCGGCTATCGTGACTTTTAACTCTTATAGCTTTTGGATTTGTTTTAATGGCCATGTACCTTAGACGCTGCCCGTCATCAAACTAGCCAAGACGAGCTAATAGTTAGTCTGAATTTGAATCAGGAGTTACAAGTTCGTAAATAGTTACAAGTTTGTATCGTCATCTTGGACATTAGGATGGTAACAGGCTCAGCGCCAATGACATTGTTCTGTTTATGATCTGATGTCTATAAACCTCTGACCATATGAAAATCTTCTGTCTGCTATATTTTAGAGTTTATTCTGCCATCTGTCAGTTGCATATGAAGGTGTTCTCCCTAAGTCGCCTCTTACGACTCCCACAGAAGTGGTAAGTATATACTAAATTCATTATATTAACGTACAATAAAGTTATCATTAAATATGAACATTTCATTCTCATATCGTGAAATTCTTCAGAAATAACAATAACATCAGACAAAATAATAAAAATTAGAGCAAAAATATTCACAAATAAAACTACGTACGTTATTCAGATAAGCGTAGTTCCGTAAAATTGATAAGGGAATTGAAAGCAAGCCGACTGGGGGAGCTGTGCGACGTATGCACTAAACTGCAATGCATTTGAGACCGTGAAAAGAGTTTGTAGTAATATTGGGTTTTATGAACAAAAGTTTTATTTGCAAGTCTTTATATGTATGTTCATATGTATTATTTTCTTTTTCTGAAAGTATGAATCATATTTTTTAAATTAGGAAACAGTTTATAAGTATAAGTAATCGTTAAGTTTTTTTAAATCGAGAGACTACTTATTAAGATAACCTGCATAACTAAGCTGTCTTTAAAAGTAGTATTTAAGCCAAATACTACTATGATAATTTATGTAAAAAATACATTTAGTTACATTTTATTTTATTCAATATAAACATTGAAATGAAATCTTGTTTACATAAGCTTGTTTAAAAAAATAGATAAATATCGTATGAAAAAGATTCTTGGTATTTCGTTTATGAATAATTTTAAAAAGCTTTTTCCGTATGAAAAGAAAGTTATCTTGAAAGGGATCAAAAGAACAAACATTGGCACATTTGTGTAATAAAACTTTTTACTGGCGCTGGATGTTGATTCGGAATTACATTTTTTGTGAAACACATTTTTCAAATAACCGTGGTCAAATTAGATTTTATACTGCGAAAATATGTTATTTACGTCGCATAAATACACTGGATTCGACTGACCGCATGACCTACGATAGTAATTAAAGTTTATTATTTTTTTTAAACCATTAGTCAGCTCAATTAATCTGTAAATCATTCAATAATAATAATATGATTTTCATAATCGTATTATTGATTTCGAAAATTACCTCTGATATAAAAAAATTAATTAACAACCATTACTTTTATTATATATTATAAATAGGTATACCATTATTTATACCTATTTATAACATTTGATACTGTGTTTACGTAACGCGTAGGTACCACGTAAGATGGTAAACCTGTCGCAGTATCAGTGTAAACGGTATAAATCGAACATAAATAAATAAATAAATATCTTCACGCAATTCCCAATACAGGGGAAGACAGAGGTCTAGCCTCGACAATCAAGTTCCTTTGACCCACATTCAAGATATTTTCGGGACAACGTAACAGGTAGTGAGCCCGTTGCCGTCTTAATGTCCAAGCCAGCGATATAATTGGTACATAAGTTTTTGAAAAACCTGTTGGTACGAGCCTGCCACCTGGGGATCGAATTTGGGTCTCTTGACTCGAAATTCCGACCACCCAACCACTCGGCTATCGTGACTTATAAAATTCTTCTTTGCTTCTTTAAAATTTATCATTCTCTTCATGCATGCACGTCTAGGTATCCGAAAACTCTTGACCCTCCCCTCTTCGAGCAACTTACTCACAGGGTCTTCGTACGTTATTCTCGGCCTACCTCGACAACTTTTAATTTTAATTTCGAGCTATGTATTTTCTTCGCCATTCGGTCGACACTTATTCGTTATACGTGACCATATTTACGTACGTCAATTAAATTTTCTAAATGTATTTTAGTAAACATACATATTTCTAGAATACAAAAGTAAATGTAACGTAACAGTTTTATTAGTTATTGACGCCACCGCAGAAGATAAAAAAATACACCCACCTCATTGTAAAGGAATACTTTAATAAAGACCTCTGTCGAAGTCTGTTTTATAGTATTCCTTTACAATGAGGTGGACCGTTTGCTTTTTTTTGACGCATTTTGTTTGCTTATGTGCAGTGGGTAAGATGAAGCTGAAACTAAAAAAACACAAATGTAGTAAACCACGTAAAACTTTCGCCAAATATCAAAACAAAATTAAAAATTCTGTAATTTTTCGAATAACAAGTAGAAAACTAACTGGAGGTAGACGAGCACATCGTTAAAACTTTTCTGGACGATAAATTGGGTAAGTAAATCACGATTCAAGTTAATATTAGTTTCTTCACTCCTTGAATGATTTTCCAAAAGATGATTCAATTAACGACAAAATAACTTTTGGAAGCTAATTTAATTTTTATTGAATTTTTGATCTGCGTATTTTATTTGCCGTGTGACGTCGACATAAGGCTTTGCTACTGCTTTTCGATCTGTGTATGTCTTTGGTTTAAAAATGCAATTAAATACCAACAGATAACCCTTTTAAATAAAACCAGATAAAAATTCAGCAGGCCGATGATAGGCAGGAGCGGCTAAACTACAAGGTGTCTGGTAATAATTGTCGATCCTCTTGCCAAGCGTGGCGATAAAAGTGAATCCTGCGCTGCGAGAGAAGCCTGTGTCCTGCAGAGACTTTACGGGCCGTATTTATATACAAATATATCATTTTTAAAAGCACGTCAACTACTCTAATGATGTCTCGGGTAATAGCGAATGTTTTTAGTTAAGTTTAGTAGAAACTTTTTGGTTTTCGCAACTCCACGAGTATGCGCGTATCTTGCGTGGGGATCGGAACATCTGAGTTTTTCGAGTCAACTCTGAAGTCCTCAAGTCGAGTGAAGTCCTCAAGGAAACCCAGCAGCTCCTTATAATCACCGGTGACCTCAGGTAAAGAACGCTGCAAGCCGAGTTGCTTAGCCTCTACTGCTACTGTCAGACATCTCTGCAGGCTGTTGTCCATATACGTAAATCTTCCATATACGCTCGACACAGAAGCTGTTGTAAACTAAATGCATCTATATCCTACATCAAACAAATGCTTGTTATAATAACCTGTGTTAAAATCAAATAAATTTTTGTTACTGACGACGTCATAAATATTAGGAGCAAGTTGAAATTTTACTTCTTAAGTAGCAAAGTTTGCAAATTTGCGAATGTTTCAACGTGTATAAAGTCAAAACTAAGTAAGTTTGTGGTGTAAATGTTTATATCAAAATGTTAAATGCATTTACATTCCGTCATAATGTACGAGCGCGATGTCGAGAGAACAACCGAAATTTACGTTCCACTTTAAGAAAGGAAAAGTTAAATTATTTATTCTGCAGTAAGTTACAGAAGGTACAGGAAATGCAAGCGTGTTGCCAGCATTTGCCTTTATGCTTTTTAATTAAATAGATACATACATACATACATATATTCACGCCTCTTTCCCGTAGGGGTAGGCAGAGACCACTTCTTCGATCCTTACATACTTGTTTCGCTTCGTCCACTTTCATTATTACCTTCATACATTCTCTTCGATTTAGGGTACTCTTGACCTGGCCCTTTTTCAGGACGCTAAATGATTTGGTCTCGACACGTCCGCCTAGGTCTTCCCCTTCCTACACTTCCATTTCCACTCGTCTTATAAACTTTTTTCGTCAATCGTTCTTCATTCATTCTCTCGACATGTAAATTTTTAGGATATTGGTAATTAATTTTTTTTATATATATATTTTTTTTTAAATTGGAAAATTCCTTCAACGTTAAGTATACTTTAACCTCGATTTTTTTAGTTGGTTGTGTCCATGCTTTTGTTGCTGAGGGTTGAATAAAAGAAAGAAACATTTATTGCACATTGCACATAATACACCACGAAATTAGTGAATTAATAATGATAAAAAAATTAACAAACTTAAACACGAAACAAAAGTAACTTATGAATAAAAATTTCTGCTCTGTTTCCATTCTGTTCGAGGCAAACGAAGCAAAAACCCTTCGGCAACCCTTACCACGCTTGCCGTAGATTTCTGCAATATCAGGGGACTCCATTCCAATCTTGATGCCGTCCAGTACCATCTGGAGACGGCAAAGTCAGCCTTACTTTTTCATACCGAGACGCAGATATCCTCTCCGGCGGATACCTCTTATCTTTTCTACCCGGGGTTCAAGCTAGAACATTCTTTTGTGCCTCGGACCGGAGTTTGCGTGAACGTCAGAGAGGATATATGTTCTCAACGCCTCGACAGTCTTGAAGGTAGGGTACCTGTCCACCCTTTGGCTACACATAGACAGCGACGACCACCCTCGCGTCTATGGGTGCCTCTATAGGTCCCAAAGCGGTAATGTCGAAACTGACCGACTCATCGACCACATCCAAATGGCTGCAGATACCGTGCTACAGCAGATCCCATCCAAAGAGATCGTGGTACTCGGCGACTTCAACGTCTACCACGCTGAATGGCTACGATCTCGAACCACTGATCATGCGGGGACATCTGTTTTTGACTTTGCCTTAGCATGTGATCTGACACAACTGGTTACTTCGCCAACGCGGGTTCCAGATGTGGAAGATCATACACCTTCCCTGCTGGATCTTCTGCTGACCTCTCATCCGGACGGCTATGGGGTCTCTGTTGATGCCCCTTTGGGTTCATCGGACTACTGCCTGATTCGGAGTAAATTGCCTATCATGTGCCCATTGCGGTCGCGATATGCAGGCCACCGCCGTGTGTGGCAATACAGGTCGGCAGATTGGGAACGGATGCGATCTTTCTTTGCATCCTACCCATGGGGGCAGGTTTGCTTCTCGCTGGAAAGTACCGACGCCGTTGCAGATTCCGTCGCCGATGTGGTGCTTCAAGGAATGGAACTTTTCGTTCCTTCCTCTGTGGTGCCCATCGGTGGTAGATCTAAGCCTTGGTTAGGTAGCGCATGCAGAATGGCATTTCGTCAAAAGCAGCAGTGCTGCCGGGCCTGGGTTAATGCATTGGCGTCCCTGGATTCAAATACTAGCGTTTTTAAGAAGAAGTATAACTCTGCCGCCAGGTCCTTCAAAAGAGTAGTAGTTGCTGCGGCAAAGTCCGAGCACATTTGCAGAATTGGCGAGAAACTGGTTCGTCTTCCTTCGGGAACTCGTGCGTTCTGGTCCCTCGCCAAGGCTGTCCAAGGGAATTTCAGTCAGCTATCATTACCATCTCTGCACAGGGAGGACAACTTTCTGGCCCATGACGCAAAAGAGAAAGCCGATCTTCTAGGTTCTCTTTTTGCGTCCAACTCGACTCTCGATGATAGGGGGAACTCACCGCCGACCATCCTGTGCAGTCAGTGCCGGACATCTGCTTCTTTCAGATCTTATTGCGAAAAGCACTCTCCCCCTGGACATCCAGAAGTCGAGTGGTCCCGATGGTACCCCCCCCCTAATGTGCTCAGGATGTGTGCTCCCGAGTTGGCACTGGTTCTTACGCGTCTTTTCCGGTACTCCTGCTCTGAAGGCGTCGTCCCGATGACATGGAAGACAGTTTTGTGCACCCGATCGCTAAGAAAGGCGACCGCTTAGATCCAGGTAACTACAGACCGATCGCCATCACTTCCTTGTTCTCCAAAATAATGGAGTCCATTATGAACTGCCAGCTCTTGAGGTACTTAGAGGAGCACCAGTTGATCAGTGACCGCCACCGGCTGGTGATCTTCTTGTGTACCTCAATCATCGATGGGCGGAGGCAGTAGAGAGCAAGGGTGAGGCCCTGGCAGTTAGTTTGGACATTGCGAAAGCCTTTGATCGGGTATGGCACAAAGCGCTTCTCTCAAAGTTTCCGTCATATGGGCTTCCCGAGAAATTTTGCAATTGGGTCACTAGTTTTCTCACAGACCGGAGCATCAAGGTCGTAGTTGACTGTGCATGATCGGACTCCAAGTTTGTGAACGCTGGTGTCCCACAAGGCTGTGTGCTATCGCCAACCCTGTATCTTCTTCATATCAATGATTTGTTACAAATTAGTAACATTCATTGCTGTGCAGATGATAGCACTGGTGATGCCCTTTATACCGGCCGTGCCAATATTTCTCGGGAACACGTCGACGAGTACCGGAACAAACTAGTTTCTGAAGTCGAGATTTTGTAAGACAAAATCTCGGACTGGGGCCGACTAAATTTAGTCCAGTTCAACAAAAAAGACACAAGTTTGCGCGTTTACCGCAAAAAAAAAACCCTTCGTCGTATTACCTCGTTTTGAGAGCACTCCCCTAGTTGCCTCAGCCAGCATAGGAATCCTTGGCGTCGACATATCGAGTAACGTCAGTTTCGCGGTCATTTGGAAGGGAAGGCCAAATTGGCCTCTTAAAAGCTTGGCGTGCTCAGTAGAGCGCGACAGTACTTCATGCCGGCCCACCGCTTGCAACTTTATAAGGCGCAGGTTCGGCCGCACATGGAGTACTGTTCTCATCTCTGGGCGGGGGCACCCCAGTGTCAGCTCTTTCCATTTGACCGTATCTAAAAGAAGAGCTGCTCGAATTGTCGCCGACCATACTCTATCTCATCGGCTAGATCCCCTGGCTTCCCGAAAAGATGTTGCATCTCTTTGCATTTTCTATAAAATCTACTACGAGGAGTGCTCCGAGGAATTGTTCGGATTAATCCCAGCCGATGCCACCTTGATGCTTGGCATTCCACCACAGTGCGTTTTTCGCTGAATTTTCTGCCACGCACTTGCACTTTGTGGAATGAGCTGCCGTCAGCGGTTGTTCCGGACCGATACGACTTAGGGACCTTCAAGAAAAGAGCCTATACCTTTCTGGCCGGCAACGCATCCGCTATTCCTCCGGTATTGCAGATGTTGATGGGCGGCGGTAATCACTTACCATCACGAGTGCCACCTGCTCGTTTGCCTCCCTCTTCTATAAAAAAATATATATAGGCTCACGTAATCCCAAAATTCTACAGTGAAAAGTGAGTCAAAATTGCTTCATTGCTTAGACCTCTGCCGGCCCTGATATTGAAAAAATTCGTGTCAATGAGAAAATAACTTAATATCTCAAAGGTCACACCTAATAATACAAACTTAACATGTAGAATTTGTGGGTAAAGATTAACCCACTCCCTTTCTTCTCAAGGTATATTTAAAGAGACTTAGAGTGGAAACGTTGGTTGCTATAACGGCATGTAAATGATGATAGAATATTCATTTCAAAAAATAATATTAAAAAATCAGACATGTCACGCACATCTTTTTCTGAGATGTCTGGACTGCGGCAGCTAATCCACACGCTGACTGTGGCAATCACGCAAATTCTTTTTAATGTAGAGGCTTTTGACCCGCAGTGGACTTAAAAGACCGTTACGTATGCTTGTAGTTTGATTACTATTGTATTGTTTATTGCATATAAATAAATAAATAATAAATATCTTCACGCAATTCCCAAAACAGGGGACAGAGGTCTAATCTAGACAATTCTTCCCTTTGACCCAACTTCCACCGAAAATATTTTCGGGACAATGTGACAGGTGGTGAGCCCGTCGCCGTCTTTATGTCCAAGCCAATAATGTAATTCGTACATAAGTTTTTGAAAAACTCATTGGTACTGCCACCTGGGGATCGAACAAGGGTCTCTTGACACGAAATTCCGACCACCCATCCACTCGGCTATCGTGACTTGTTATTGCATATGAAATTAATAATGTAACGAAACAAGTAAATTGTCATAAATAAATGTATGCATGTATGCATATATGTGAACAACATCACATACATTCAAATAGTTACAAACGGCTCGCACCGTCGCGAGCGCGAACTCTATCCACTCACCCCATTGAAGGACCTCCGACAGATCCGAAACTAGTCGGTACCTATACTGATTATTATATCGTGAGTTTGAATAGTCACGATAGCCGAGTTGTTGGGTGGTTGGAATTTCGAGTCGAGAGACCCGAGTTCGATCCCCAGGTGGCAGTACCAATGAGTTTTTCAAAAACTTATGTACGAATTTCATCGTTGGCTTGGAAATAACGGCGGCGGCGGGCTCACCACCTGTCACGTTGTTCAGAAAATATCTTCGGTGGAAGGTGGGTCAAAGGGACTTAATTGTCTAGACTTGACCTCTGTCTACCCCTGTATTGGGAATTGCGTGAAGATATTTATATTTATTTATTTTATATCGTGAGTTTAGCCGTTTTTAAATATTTGATTGATAATGTCTCACAAAATTTTTAATAATTTAATCACTAACATTGCTCTGATTCCGTAGTACGTCAAAGCACTTGTGTTATGGAATCCGAAGGAACGAGGATACGAAATCACCCAGACCCGACCCAATATAGAAAAAGTCGTTCGGGAAACGAACCTTGGACCTCAGAGTTGGCTACACCAACCAGTACGTACGCTACTCGTCTTCAGAGGTCGATAAACTTCACAGCCGCAAATTGACTGTCCTCTTGGTAGCGTTTGCCATATTTACCGTAATTGGTAGTTCCCCACTCATTCACGGAGACCAATGTAACATGAATTTGGTAACTTCAATTTATACTTTCTTTTTCTTCAAAAACCAACACTCTGAGAGCTAGCTTTATTTTATCGGCAGCCATTAAATAAAACGAAATTGGAAACAATGCATCTCGTCCCGCATACATCGTAATCCCTAGGTGCTTGTGAAATTCTCTCTGGAATTATTTAAAGAGATATTGTTACATCTGAAAAAATACTTTCACGCCATTTCCAACACTGGGGTAGACAAATGTCTTGACAATTAGTAGACATGTTTTGGGACAACATGACAGGAGGTGAGCCTTTCGCCGTCTTTATTTTCAAGCCAACGACATAAATTGTAATTAAGTTTTGAAGAAACCTGTTAGTTTAAATTCCCATCACCTCAACCACCGGGCTATCGTCCCTTTTTTTAAGATGTTATATCTTACAAAATATACTCAATTTTGCAGGTTGTACATTCTTTTAATAAAAAAATACGCCAATAATTTTGACTGTTGTTTATAAACGTGTTGTGCATAAACCATCACGAAAGCATATCCCGAGTACACTGCTAAACATTAATCTCCTCCAGAGATTTCCCATATTTTAAAGATAAATTAATATCCCAGTAATTTTGAAGGTATTCCGCAAAGAACGGCCCTCAACTACCTGCATCTATCGACTCCCCGCACCATTTTGCAGGTCGTCATTCCATCTTGTCCCTGCGGGAGGTCGTCCCAGCGTTTGTCCTATACTGCGTTTGCCTAAACGAGGAGGCCACTCGAGAATCTTTTTCTCCCAACGGTTATCAGGTCGATGAGCTATGTAGCCAGCCCATTGCCACTTCAGCGTGCTGATCTTTACTGCTTTGTCGGTTATCTTTATTCCGGCGCGGATGTCCACATTGCGGATTCTGTCACGCAGAGAAACACCGAGCTTAACTCTTTCCATAGCACATTGAGCAATTTTGAGCATCCTCATTCGGCTTGCAGTGAAAGACCACATCACGGAGATAACGTGAGAGACGTTTATCATGCAGTGTTTAAACAGGTACAAAAATAAAAACACACACAAAAGTACACGGTTCATATACAAACAGACCATACTCAACTTAATGATATAGTCCATATGAAACTAAAGCGCTGGTTACACACCCATTCGATTTGTACACCCAAAACCCGTCTGCTAAAATTTGGTCCAGTATTTTTCTAAATGTATTTTTCGCCAACCGTACGGTAGCCAATTCCATTGTTAACATTTTTTTCATCAATCATCAATCTTATTTATATTATTTAAGAACGAGGTCTACGTAATCCATAAGCTATTTATTATTAAGTTTTCTATTATTGACAGAGATCCATAAAATAAGTATAATATTGTTATTGTTAAAAAAATTTATTTATTTTAGTTAATGTTAAAAAAAATTAAATTAAATTTCTTATGATTGTTATAATCATAAGAAATTTAATTTAATTTTTTTTATAGGAAAAGGAAGGCAAACGAGCAGGTGGCTCACGTGATGGTAAGTGATTACCGCCGCCCATAAACACCCGCAATACCAGAGGCTTAGCAGATGCGTTGCCTCCCTTAGAATGCACCCCTCCCCAATAATTGGGGGAGAAGGATGTGTGGGCCTCCGGTTACCTGCAGACTTTACGCCGGTATTCAGTGAGGTCGTGGTACTTCCCCGGTCGAGCCGGCCCATTCATGCAACAACAAAAGTTGATGCGTGGCTCTTCCACTCTGAAAAGAAATTGAACAGATAGAAATTGCACAACGATATTAAGTAAGATTCATTGAGAGACAAAACTTAGTCTCCTTTTATCTAATGTTATTCACAACAATGAAAGTAATTTTTCAATATTAAAAAATATGTCTATACTTGATTGATGGGCTTCAAAATCTGCTTAAAAGATTAATAAGTTTGTATTTTAACTGAGCTGTTACTCTGATTAATAAAATATTTCCATAACAGATTGCCTCTGTTATAATATCTTTAAGATATTGTATTTTAAGTAGATTATCGACTTATCCAATGTTTTCTCTTTGATGTTTTTATTTCGCAGAAAACATAATAGTTGCTGGTATAGTGCAAGACCATAAATGAGACTTTTTTATATATATTTTTCGATATCGTTATTTCGCCAAGTGTCGGTAGCCAATTCCACTGTAAACGATTTTTTATCAAAAACCGGGTCTACGTAATCCTTAAGCTGTTTTTAATTATGTTTTTTAATATGTGTTCCGTTTGACGTCCGAAGTCCCTTATGAGTACACCATTTTCTTTCCATTTTTAGCCGCTAGATGTCGATACTACCGCTACTTGACTTCCTTCGCCCTCTATACCTGTAAGCTAGTTGGAGGGGTTACAAGCCGTCACATTTTTTGATCATTGTTGCGTCGTTTTTCAAACCGTATAGTCGCTTATTGCTATTATTATTAAAAGTGATTTCTACATAGTAATAGTTTATAATTATTAGTTGTGTTCATTGTTTGCCGTTACTTGTTATTAAAATTCACTTTAAGAAAATGAGTGATGAAAATATCTCACCTTCGGATGTACCAAAATTTATTAATAGTGCTAAAGATTCTACATCAAGTGATAAGGAGTCTTCAGATACTTCAGAGGAGGGACCATCGCTGAGGAAACGAGGTCGTTACGCCCCTGAAACCAATACTCAGGAATTGGATCAGAGATTTAATGTTTTATCGCAGAATTTGGTTAGTTATGTTAATAATATATTACGAGCTAACAATAGTACAGCAAATCAATCGAATACACCAGTTTCTAATACGATGATACCTAACTTGTCGAAAATCGATGCGTGTACTAGTAGAAACAAAGAACCGGACGAAAACATTTCGCTCGAAACTTTTTTACGCCTACCGCCATCATTAGCAGAAAAAAATTAACATTTCTGATTTAAACGTTACAATTAAAGAACCCGCTATACCTAGGGCTTTACCTGAGCATGTTAGTAAAATAATTTCAATGCAAAGATTTGATTCCGTGGATTGGAATTCAGTACGGTATACGGATGTACAAAAGAAATACGTAGCATTTCCCGCCTTCTCTAAACTGAAGGTCAACGAACAACTACGTAAGCTCGAGGATACATACTCACCTAAAAAATGGTTTCAAATGGAGCGCAGTTTCGCGGCTTTATCGAATGCCTTTCATTCACAAAATGAGTCTATCAATTTAGCGTTGCAAAATTTAGTAGATTGGTCCACGCAGTCGGATGTACAACTTTCCCCTACATCAATTTATTGTAAATTGATTGAATTGTTTGGCGAAGCCTCTAGTTATAAGAGCACTTCTCAAGATATTTTACAAATTATTTGTGGCAAACGAGCCGAAGTTTTGGAACATCGGAGATGGGCATTGCTTAAGGGACTAAAAAGTAAATACGTACGTGAAGATATTACTAAAAATCTGCTATGAGCAAAGTCACCTGAGCCTTCCACGTCCTTTCATAATAAGAGATTTCGTGGGCCCTCAAATAAAAAGTAAAATGAACGAAAGGAATTTAATTCTAAGAAAATTTTCGGAGAACAATCTTCAAGAACGAGAGGGGGGGGGGGAGGAGGCAAAGATAAAGGTAACAGGCGGGCAGATGTTCGCCGAAAATGAATCACCGGTTTTCTCGGGGATGTCTAACACATTATCAACGGGTCTGGGCCCAATTAAATCCACCCAAAGCAATAATGGAATTGATTTCTGGTGCTCGAATACCATTCAATTAAACTCCTCCACTAGTACTACCGACAATAAACATCTTAAGGAAGTACCAAATACCAGTTTCGCCAGAAATGTCTTCAGAGATTCTGTCGATGCTGCAACATCACATATTAGAACCAGCGCCTCTAACTCCATCTTTTATCTCGCCAATGTTTTTAATTCAAAAAGACAATGGAAAGAATCTAGTTATTTTCAATTTAAAAGCTCTAAACAATTACATGAAAACGGAGCATTTTTTTCTGTTCCATCATTACCAAACACCCAAGTTCTTACAGCCCAGCGACTGGATGGTAAAACTGGACATACGCCAAGCTTACTACCATTTAAGCATAAAACGAGAGCACAGATGCTTCCTACATATCAGTTTGGAGGAAAAATTGCTACAGATGACGTGTCTACCGTTTGGTCTAGCCACGGCGCCGAGAATGTTTGCGTCAATAACGAACTGGACGGCAGAAGTTCTTCGGGCTATGGGTTTTCGCCTAGTAGTGTTTTTAGACGATACCTCCTAGTGAACCAGTCCCAAACGGTGCTGAAAGAGCAAGTTGCGAGCAGTTGGTAACTCGTAGCAAATGAAATCTTCTAATTTCTTAAGTATTACAAACGACGTCCCGATAGCGTAGTTGGTAGTAGCTATACCTCCGAAGCCATGGGTTGTGGGTTTGAACTCGTTAGGATCAAATATTTGCGTGATGAATACCAATGTTTATGAGTATGTATGTAAGAACTGATGGCTAGAACACTAAGATATAGTACGGTAGGCACAACACCTTTCACGTTGTCCCAAACAGGCTTCATTGAAAGGTGGGTCATTTAGCCCACTCTAATATAGGGTAAATGTATGAAGATAAAAACAAAAAAGGAATTTAATTGAATACACTTTTATTTATTCACGTTTAATTATTCCTCAATTTAAGTATCTTTCCTATTATTTCTTTTCCTTTTAATAACAGGTCCGTTCGGTATTTAAGGGAAAATATGTAAATAAAAGTAAATTGGTATTGATACTTACTTACTTATCTTATAAGTAAGTATCAATATCAATTTACTTTTAAAATTGGTATTGATAATAAAGTTTTATTGTTTGCAAAAGTGTAACAGCCAATTTATAAAATTTAAATTATTGAAACTCCATCGCGAATAATGCGGGTTCATTGAGAATGGAAATTCAATGGAAATTTGATGCGTTGTCCGTATCGATTATGACAAATCCTCCTTACGTCTTACAATGAACTATTAATACAGGCGGTTACATAGGTATGTTGAAGAGTCTACCATATTCTCAAATATAAGATAACGTACCTCCCTTATAACGTTTGAATTATTATTATTATTATATAGTTACGTTGTTTATGAACGTGATATGCTTGGTATTAGGATGGTCGGTTTAGTACGAGAGTAACTCTGGTTCGATATTTGGTCAGGAAAAAGTTATAATTTTAGTCCTAAATTTAGTGGAAAGAAAAGAAAGAAAGTAAATATATTTTCTATATATACGAACACTAATCAATATCAATCATTTATGACTGTAATTTTTTTACATTTTTGCTGGGCACATTCATAATTGTTACAAAAAGAATTAGCAAGCTTCTAAGCCAAGTATTGTAGGTACGAAAATAGAAAATATTTGTGTGATGTCATATTGTTACGGCATAGAAATATACCACCCCCTTTACTTGCCGTGGGTGTCGTAAGAGGCAGCTTTTTTTATAGAAAAGGTAGGCAAACGAGCAGGTGGCTCAAGTGATGATAAGTGATTACCGCCGCCCATGAATACCCACAATACCAGAGGCATAGCAGATGTGTTGCCGGCCTTAGAGTCCCCCTGGTCCCCCTGGGGTAGATTTTTTTCTTCCGCTCCCATGTTTTTGGGGAGGGGGTGTGTGGGCCTCCGGTTACCTGCACTCACCAGGCGAGACGCAGAAGTTTGTTAGTCTTCTACTTCACGCCGGTATTCTGTGAGGTCGTGGTTCTTACGGGAGAAAACTTGTGTTAAATATAACTTTGCATTACTTTAGTTATGATGAATGTCTCTCGGCTTACTTTTTTATTTTTGTAAGACACATTTTAGGGTTTCTTACGGAGATCTGATACTGAAACCACTTGACTTAAAGCTCATGGGGTAAATAGATGCCTCCAGTGACCCAATTGCCTAGTTGGTATGACCTTGACTTTGAAGCTAAGGGTTGCGTGTTCGAATCCCGGTAGCGACGAATATTTGTATGATAATATGAATTTTTACTTGACTCACGGATGTTTGTATGTAATATGTTTGAATTATTTTATTCTTAACTGGACTGTTCTAAGGCTTAGACTTAAGCTAAGACTTCTGTTTCCTTGGCAGAAAAAAACTTAGGCAATGTCAACTCTCACAAAAATTATCCTAATCGAGATTTAGTACTTTTTACTTTTGGAAACGGAAGTAAAATATATATTATACTGCGGCAATAGGCTAACAACTTGTCACGTTGTTCAAAATAGTCTTTGGTGAAAGGTGAGTCGAAATGAGTTAATTGTTTAGATCTATGTCTACCCCAGTATGGGGAATATGTGTAAAGGTACCTTTGGTAACACTAAACCGATTTCAATACTAATTGCACCAGTTTTATTTTAGAAAATAAGACATTCATTAGTGGAAACGGAATCGATATCCGTTCAGTTATTTAAGCGTCAACCCAGAACAAACAGACAAGAATTCTAAAAATTGTTGTTTTGGTCTCAGGTATCTCCTAGTAACATAATCCACCTAGTTTCAATGAAATATCTTCAATATAAATGACCTCTTTATAATTTTTAATGTATAAGGTTAGATATATTTTATAACAGTTGTAGAGCCATCCATCAGCTTTTGTTTGTGCATGAATGGGCCGGCTCGACCGGGGAAGTAACACGACCTCACATAATACCGGCTTGAAGTAGAAGTCTAACAAACTTCAGCTTTTTGTCTGGTAGTAGTAACCGGTGGCCCACACACCCACCTTCCCCAATTTGGGGGAGGGGGACTCAAAAGGAGGCAACGCATCTGCTATGATTCTGTTATTGCGGGTGTTCATGGGCCGCGGTCTTACCATCACGTGAGCCACCTGCTCGTTTGCATTTTCTATTAAAAAAAAAAGATAAGATGAATTGCAGTGTGGTATCGGCGTAAGAATAATACCATTCCCTCTCTACCCGTGGTTGTCGTAAGAATTGACAATTAAACCTATTTGACATAACCGTATGACAGAGGTTTAAATATTTTCTGTACAACGTTTTTGTATATACTATACATATATATTGTTATGAAAACTTTGTGAAGTAATATGAGGCGTTAAATCACCGCCATTGGCTTAAAAATAACGGTAAAAATCTCGTCAGAAAATGATTTGTCAAAATCACCACATTTGGTAAGTAAATTGGCGATCGCTGTAACATACATCTCGCATCTTAGACGTTTCACGCAGTCAACCGTATTTTTTTTTCAAATTTGGTATAATATTTTTATTATATTTATTTAGCCATCTATCAGGGAATATTTTTTGATTTGAAATATCTTGAAAGCATTTTGCCTAAATCTTATACAAAACCCATGGGAGGTGTAGTATACTATTGGGGTTGTAGTATATTATTGCGCAGATACATCACTGAAATACAGACTAAGATAATGTCCTATTGATACTTATAAATAATTTGAATTGAACAATGTTTCAGTTTCATTATTAACCCTGACGACAAAGGCACTTGTTAATTACTAATTTAAATAAAATGTTCTAATAAGCATCACTTATGGATGTTATTGTTATCGGCGCCAAGTATCGTCAAATTTGAATTATTTGAAAATACAATTAGACACGAGAAGTGTCTGTCCGTTTACTAATTCAAAGTCACTGCAGGTAGTATATGTGAATAAGTCACACACACTAACTACTACTACACCACTACCATATACTATTACACATGACGAAGTTTCGAAGTAAGTAACAAAAAAAAATATGTAACCGAATTGATAATCTCCTCATTTTTAACAGTGGTAGAGCCAAGCATCAGCTTTTGTTGTTGCATGAATGGGCCGGCTCGACCGGAGAAGTACCACGACCTCACAGAATATCGGCGTGAAGTAAAAGTCTAACAAACTTCTGCGTTTCGTCTGGTGAGTGCAGGTAACCGGTGGCCCACATAGCCTCCTCCCCATTTCGGGGAGAGCACTCTAAGGCCGGCAACGCATCTGCTATGCCTCATCTGGTATTGCGGGTGGGCGGCGGTAATCACTTAACATCACGTGAGTCACCTGCTCGTTTGCCTCCGTTTTATGAACAAGAATTTAATTTAAATAAAATGTTCTAATAAGCATCACTTATGGATGTTATTGTTATCGGCGCCAAGTATCGTCAAATTTGAATTATTTGAAAATACAATTAGACACGAGAAGTGTCTGTCCGTTTACTAATTCACTGCAGGTAGTATATGTGAATAAGTCACACACACTAACTACTACTACACCACTACCATATACTATTACACATGACGAAGTTTCGAAGTAAGTAACAAAAAACATATAACCGAATTGATAATCTCCTCATTTTTAACAGTGGTAGAGCCAAGCATCAGCTTTTGTTGTTGCATGAATGGGCCGGCTCGACCGGAGAAGTACCACGACCTCACAGAATATCGGCGTGAAGTAAAAGTCTAACAAACTTCTGCGTTTCGTCTGGTGAGTGCAGGTAACCGGTGGCCCACATAGCCTCCTCCCCATTTCGGGAGGGCACTCTAAGGCCGGCAACGCATCTGCTATGCCTCATCTGGTATTGCGGGTGGGCGGCGGTAATCACTTAACATCACGTGAGTCACCTGCTCGTTTGCATTTTCTATTAAAAAAAAAAAAGATAAGATGAATTGCAGTGTGGTATCGGCGTAAGAATAATACCCTCTCTACCCGTGGTTGTCGTAAGAATTGACAATTAAACCTATTTGACATTACCGTATGACAGAGTTTTAAATATTTTCTGTACAACGTTTTTGTATATACTATACATATATATTGTTATGAAAACTTTGTGAAGTAATATGAGGCGTTAAATCACCGCCATTGGCTTAAAAATAACGGTAAAAATCTCGTCAGAAAATGATTTGTCAAAATCACCACATTTGGTAAGTAAATTGGCGATCGCTGTAACATACATCTCGCATCTTAGACGTTTCACGCAGTCAACCGTATTTTTTTTTCAAATTTGGTATAATATTTTTATTATATTTATTTAGCCATCTATCAGGGAATATTTTTTGATTTGAAATATCTTGAAAGCATTTTGCCTAAATCTTATACAAAACCCATGGGAGGTGTAGTATACTATTGGGGTTGTAGTATATTATTGCGCAGATACATCACTGAAATACAGACTAAGATAATGTCCTATTGATACTTATAAATAATTTGAATTGAACAATGTTTCAGTTTCATTATTAACCCTGACGACAAAGGCACTTGTTAATTACTAATTTAAATAAAATGTTCTAATAAGCATCACTTATGGATGTTATTGTTATCGGCGCCAAGTATCGTCAAATTTGAATTATTTGAAAATACAATTAGACACGAGAAGTGTCTGTCCGTTTACTAATTCACTGCAGGTAGTATATGTGAATAAGTCACACACACTAACTACTACTACACCACTACCATATACTATTACACATGACGAAGTTTCGAAGTAAGTAACAAAAAACATATAACCGAATTGATAATCTCCTCATTTTTAACAGTGGTAGAGCCAAGCATCAGCTTTTGTTGTTGCATGAATGGGCCGGCTCGACTGGAGAAGTACCACGACCTCACAGAATATCGGCGTGAAGTAAAAGTCTAACAAACTTCTGCGTTTCGTCTGGTGAGTGCAGGTAACCGGTGGCCCACATAGCCTCCTCCCCCATTTCGGGGAGAGCACTCTAAGGCCGGCAACGCATCTGCTATGCCTCATCTGGTATTGCGGGTGGGCGGCGGTAATCACTTAACATCACGTGAGTCACCTGCTCGTTTGCCTCCGTTTTATGAACAAGAATTTAATTTGCAAGTCTTTTATAAGATGTATTTTTTTTTTCAGTTTCATTATTAACCCTGACGACAAAGGCACTTGTTAATTACTAATTTAAATAAAATGTTCTAATAAGCATCACTTATGGATGTTATTGTTATCGGCGCCAAGTATCGTCAAATTTGAATTATTTGAAAATACAATTAGACACGAGAAGTGTCTGTCCGTTTACTAATTCACTGCAGGTAGTATATGTGAATAAGTCACACACACTAACTACTACTACACCACTACCATATACTATTACACATGACGAAGTTTCGAAGTAAGTAACAAAAAACATATAACCGAATTGATAATCTCCTCATTTTTAACAGTGGTAGAGCCAAGCATCAGCTTTTGTTGTTGCATGAATGGGCCGGCTCGACTGGAGAAGTACCACGACCTCACAGAATATCGGCGTGAAGTAAAAGTCTAACAAACTTCTGCGTTTCGTCTGGTGAGTGCAGGTAACCGGTGGCCCACATAGCCTCCTCCCCCATTTCGCACTCTAAGGCCGGCAACGCATCTGCTATGCCTCATCTGGTATTGCGGGTGGGCGGCGGTAATCACTTAACATCACGTGAGTCACCTGCTCGTTTGCCTCCGTTTTATGAACAAGAATTTAATTTGCAAGTCTTTTATAAGATGTATTTTTTTCTTTTTCTGGAAATATCAATCTAATTCTTTAGATATACTTTATTTTAAGAGGCCTAATTAAACTAGGAAACATTTCATAAGTATTTAATAATCGTTAATTTTTTTAAAATCGAGAAATTTCTAATGCTAATAACACTAAGGTTCTGGAATCTGAAAGGAATGAAGAGAGAACGAAATGTGAGATATGGGTAGAATGTAGACTGTGAAATATAGAACGAAGTGTGAAATCAGGATTGTCTAGAACAGGTGAATGAAATCTTATATTTGGGGAGTGCTTTTAGCCGGGATCGAAGATGTGATTTAGATCTGGAGAGGCGTGTCGCTGCCGGAAACAAAGTCAATGGTGCCCTGACTGCGTTAGTCAAAAGGCAAGGTGTAGTGATGAGTGCACGCCTTGTAATACATAACGCAGTGTTGGTACCGACTTTGTTATATGGCAGCAAAACCTGGGTATGCCAGAAGAAGCATTAAAGCAAGTTGAATGCAGTGGAGATGCGATCTCTTCGTAAAATGTGCGGTATTACCATGGCCGACCAAAAGCGAAACGAAGAGATTCGCTATATGGCAAGTTTGAAAAATGGCCTCATCACAAAAATTGATAAGGGCGTGCTGCAATGGTTTGGGCACGTTGAGCGAATGACTGAAAACCGAATGGTGAAGAAAATATAAAGCGCGAAAGCTAATATTAAATGGTCTCGAGGTAGACCGAGACTAACTTTCGAAGACCATGTGGGCAAATTGCTCGATGAGGGCCAACAGTACTGGGATACCTAAACATGCATGTATGAAGAAGATCTGAAAGAAGCGAAAGAGGTACGAGTATGTAAGTATCGTGACACTGGGCGATCTGTTCTTTCTGGCTACCCCGACAGAGATTGTGCATGAAGATAAGTAAGAAAAACCTATAAGCAAGATGAGCTGCAAAAATAAGCTGACTTTTAAAGTAGTATTTGGATTATTATTACTTATTTATAAAAATAGGAATTTAAAAGACATTTAGTTACACTTATTTCAATCAATATTAATATTTAAATGAAATCTTGTTTACATAAGCTTATGTAAAAAAAGATAAATATCGTATAAAAAAGATTCTTGGTATTTCGTTTATGAATAATTTTAAAAAGCTTTTTCCGTATGATAAGGTGAAAAGAAAGTTATCTTGAAAGGGATCAAGAGACCAAACATTGGCACATTTATGTAATAAAACTTTTTACTGGCGCTGGATGTTGATTCGGATTTACATTTTTTGTGAAACACGTTTTCTTGAATACTGGTCGAGTTCAAATTACCGTGGTGAAATTAGATTTTATACTGCGACAATATGTTATTTGCCTCGCATAAATACACTAGATTTATTTCGACTTTGACCGCATGACCTACAATAGTAATTAAAGTTTATAAATTTTTTTCTTAGACCGTTACTCAGCACAATTAATTTGTAAATCATATGGAAATAGTGTAGCATCCTATCAATATAATGATTTTCATAATCGTATTTTTGATTTCAAAATAGTCACGATAGCCGAGTGGTTGGGTGGTTGGAATTTCGAGTCAAGGATCGAACTAGTGTCGAGTTCGATTCCCTGATGGTGGGCTCGTACCAATGGGTTTTTCAAAATCTTACGAGTATGTACGAACTATATCATTGGCTTGGACATAAAGACGGCGACGGGCCCACTACCTGTCATGTTGTAACGAAAATATCTTCGGTGGAAGGTGGGTGAAATGGACTTAATTATCTAGATTAGGCAGAGGCCTAGTCTAGACAATTAATTCCACTTCCCAATACAGGGATAGGCAGAGGCCTATCCCTGTATTGGGAAGTGCGTGAAGACATATATATTTTAATGATTTGAAAAAATTACCTCCAATATAAAAAATATAAATTAACAAACATTACCCATTTATAACATTTGTAAATGTGTTTATTTGGGCCAACTTAACGTGAGATACCACGTAACATATGGCAAACCTGTCGCCGTATCAGTGTTTACGATATAAATAGAATGAGTTTTTTTATTGTATTTTTTATCATGGCTATCTTTGTTTATAACAATAAGTCATTTAATAAAGGCGTCATGTTCTATGTTTAATAGAAGGAGTTCTTAGGAATCGCTTTCATATGTTGCGATCAAACCCTTTCTTTTGGTGGACGTCTGCCTACAGTTTAATCGATGTACAATTGCTAAAAAGATTCTCTCCTATAGACACATGAGGACTCCGTTAAAATATTAGTCAAACATTTCTGTGTGATAAAGGCGTAAGAACCACCCCATTTTTTCCGTGGATGTCGTAAGACGCGACATAGGGAAAGGCCTCGAACATGAACCATGTGTTTCTATTAAACACCTCTCTAATTCATGGACGTTGTCAAGTAGTTTGGGTAATATATACATACGAAAATATTGACCCAGGTGGCAGGCTCGTTCCAATGGGTTTTTCAAAATCTTATGTACGAATTATACTATTGGCTTGGAAATAAAGACGGCGACGGGCTCGCCACCTGTCACGTTGTCCTGAAAATATCTTCGGTGGAAGGTGGGTCAAATGGACTTAATTATCTAGACTAGGCAGAGGCCTAGTCTAGACAGTAATTCCACTTCCCAATACAGGGATAGGCAGAGGCCTATCCCTGTATTGGGAAGTGCGTGAAGACATATATATTTTAATGATTTGAAAAAATTACCTCCAATATAAAAAATATAAATTAACAAACATTACCCATTTATAATATTTGTAAATGTGTTTATTTGGGCCAACTTAACGTGAGATACCACGTAACATATGGCAAACCTGTCGCCGTATCAGTGTTAACGATATAAATCGAAAATGAGTTTTTTATTGTATTTTTTATCATGGCTATCTGTGTTTATAACAATAAGTCATTTAATAAAGGCGTCATGTTCTATGTTTAATAGAAGGAGTTCTTAGGAATCGCTTTCATATGTTGCGATCAAACCCTTTCTTTTGGTGGACGTCTGCCTACAGTTTAATCGATGTACAATTGCTAGAAATGTTCTCTCCTATGGACAAATAAGGACTCCAATACAATATTAGTGAAACATTGCTATATCATTACGACGTAAGAACCTCCCCATTTTTTTTCTGTGGATGTCGTAAGACGCGACGTAGAGAAAGGCCTTGAACATGAACCATACATTTCAATCAGACACCTTTTTAATTCATGGACATTGTCTAGTAGTCTAGTTGTGGGTAATATATACATACATACATATTGCCCCAGGTGGCAGGCTCGTACCAATGGGTTTTTCAAAATCTTATGTATGAATTATACTATTGGCTTGGACATAAAGACGGCAACGGGCTCACCACCTATCACGTTGTCCCGAAAATATCTTCGGTGGAAGGTGGGTCGAAGGGACTTAATTGTCTAGACTAGATCTCTATCTACCCCTGTATTGGGAATTGACTGAAGAAATTTTTTTTACATACATATTGGCCTCTAAAAGTTTACTAAATAACATAGGGTTCTCGCGTAAGGGGTGGTTTTCTTGATGGCCATGCTTATCAAAAAAATTGTTGATCGCAGTACCAGTCATCTGAATATTGCAACCCATCACGGGTCCGTTAAATACTGGTTTGGTATTTTTCGAGAATCTTTGAGAAACAAATATGTTCGATGCCTTTTCCTATGTCACGTCTTACGACATCCTCGGGAAGAAATGGGGTGGTTCTTACGTCGTAATCCATAGGCCTTTGTGTCTTCTTACTACTATAATGGTAAGAAAGAGGTTAGTAAAATTCTACGCCGTAATCACACGCTATCTTTATTCAGTTTGAAATTTTTAACCCTTTTATATAGATACACTGCAATCATTCATATTCATCACACAATTGTTTTCTCCTAACGAGATTTCAACCCCCCAACCTTCAGCTTCGAAGGTGAGGTCCACTACCTACTAAGCCGTTTGTTATCTCTTTTTAATACATCTCTTAAATATCTTTTAAATATCTCTTCAAAACTCAAATGATAAAATGCTGTATAGGTCATAGACTAAGAACAATTGATGTTACCATTAGTATTCACTAAATATGACGAAGATATGAAATATTTATTCTGAAACTATGTCATAAATATGAGTGCTGAGGCAAAATAAATAGAGTGTAGGTTATGGGGTTTGGAAGATATCCAAAAATTCAGATGTCCGAGCGATGCTCGATCAGCAGGAACCAAATTTATGTAAGACTTCGGCTATTTCAATAACAGTTATGGCTATTCTTCGATGGAGGGTCTAATCTTGATAGGTTGCGCAATTTCTTTTCCAATATTACAAGTACTTGACCAATATAAGGATAAATGTGGATTTGTATATTATGCGGTAATCTCTGGAACCACTTTGTATGGAAATATGAACAAATAAGCGGATCAATGGTAAGTGATACTGTACATCTCTATTTGTTTACTTTATTTATTTTGTATTTATTTAAGTATACAGCTCTATCAAGTAAAAGACAACCAGGGTCAAACCGGGGTTTTGGTAAGGAACCCCATTAGTAAGAAAAGAAGTTTATCTTACCTTATCTTCAAGCACAATCCCTAAAGGGGTAGCCAGAAAGAA
Organism: Sericinus montela; assembly: GCA_029286605.1. NCBI lineage: Eukaryota > Metazoa > Arthropoda > Insecta > Lepidoptera > Papilionidae > Sericinus > Sericinus montela. The sequence continues at coordinate 474,842 of JAGSMR010000042.1, read as the reverse complement.
CAGATCGCTAAGTGTCACAACCCTTTCATACCTCTTTCGCTTCTTTAAAATTCATCATTTTCTTCGTGCTGCACGTCTAGGTATCCGAGTACTCTTGACCCTCCCCTCTTCTTGCAATTTACTCACATGGTCTTCGTAAGTAATTCTCGGCCTACCTCGACGCCTTTTAATTTTAATTTCAAGCTATGTATTTTCTTCGCCATTCGGTCGTCACTTATTTGTTAAACGTGCCCAAGCCATCGAAACATGTTCATATCAATTTCAGTGATAAGATCATCCTTCAAATCTGCCATATTGCGAATGTTTTCGTTTAGTTTTCGGTTGGCCAAGGTAACGCTCCATAATATACGCAAAGATCTTTACTGCGTTTATCTTGCTTTTATGCTTCCTCTGGCATACACACGTTTCATTGATATATATCAAAATCGGCACCAGCATAGTGTAATGTGTCGCAAGGAGGACACATAACACAACGCCAAACCGCATTCAGTTGCGGGCATTGTTGACTTTTTTCCCGACATTCACATCGATTAAAAGCGATCGCCAAATATACAATGTTATTCACCTGTTCTAGACATTCCTGATTTACACACATTATACACGTGGTCCTCTATACGTCCCTTTCAAATACCAGGTCTTGGACATGCGTGGTCTTGGACTTAATTAAGTCCTTGGACTAAATTGAGTCCAAGACCAAGCATACCACTGCAAGACCTCAATATACAATGAGCACGTTCTGCGTAAATCGGATCCAAAATTAATCAATTAAAGTTGATGGTAGCCGAAGGTAGCAAAGACAGCGGGACGTTGAAGACCATAGTTCCTCCGTATCCACGGATGCTACAAAGCATCCGAAACGTCGGGAAGTAAATATAGTTTGTTAAAAATTAAAAACGCGATAAAATCCAAAAATCGTTTTATTTAAGAAAAAACAATTGGTACGAGCTTGCCACCTGGGGATAGAACTTCGGTCTCCCGACTCAAATTCCGACCTCCCAACCACTCGGCTATCGTGAAAGAACAAAGAGAATCAAATGTGAAGTTCGGGTAAATCAGGAATCTGGAACAAGTCCAATCGTGACCGCAATCGTGAATATTCAACTTAAATCAATAATATTTTTTTTATTTACTGCGTTGGCGTCAATAACAAATTTTGTCAAAATGAAAACAGTTACGTTACAGTTATATTTGTATTATTGAAATATGTATGTCAACTAAAATACATTTAGAAAATTTAATTTGTTAGATACACATGAAAAGGCTTTCTACTTCAAGTGGCTGCATGTCATTTATGAAACGTCACGAAGAATTTATTTAATTTTATTTTCTTGATGTTTTTGTAACTCTCGACCAAAAATGTTTTTCCAGTGTTTATTTAGGATTGTAAACGAACCCGAAAATGTATGAAAGATTTAAATATTTATTTTTATGCCGACTGAACTTGCGAAATCATAGAGTTTTGCATGAAATCTTAGTCAAAGATAACATAATTACAACGTAAATATTAATCCATCAAAGCTTTCTTATAGTAATATACAAGATCTTGTATATGTATACATTTATTCTAACCTCGTCATACTTATACGTATTTATCTTAAAAAATAGCATAACAATTTTGCCAATATTTTGTTATGCTACGTATATGCTAGAATAAAGGTATATTATAGCATTCACGTCATATAACAGTCACGATAGTCTTCGAGTTCGATTCCCAAGGCTCGCACCAATACGTATTTTCAAGACTTACGTACGTTCGTTAGCTCGGACATAAATACTCTATACCTGTGATGTTGTCCCGAAAATGTCTTCGGTGGAAGGTGGGTCGAGATGACTTAATTGTATAGACCTCTATCGATGTCTGTATTATAGTATTCCTTTACAATGAAGTGGACCGTTTACTTTTTTTTTGACGCATTTTGTTCGCTTATGTGCAGTAGGTAAGTTGAAGTTGAAACTAAAAACACAAATGTAGTAAACCACGTAAAACTTTCGCCAAATATCAAAACAAAATTAAAAATTCTGTAATTTTTCGAATAACAAGTGAAACACTAACTGGAGGTAGACAAGCACATCGTTAAAACTTTTCTGGACGACAAATTAGGTAAATAAATCACGATTCAAGTTAATATTAGTTTCTAAACTTCTTAGATGATTTTCCAAAAGATAATTCAATTAACGACGAAATAACTTTTAGAACAAATTTTAATTTTTATTAAATTTTTGATCTGCGTATTTTGTTTGCCGTGTGACGTCGGCGTAAGACTTTGATGCTGCTTTTCGATCTGTGGGTGTCTTTGGTTTAAAAATGTAATTAAATACTACCAGATAACCCTTTAAAATAATACCAGACTAAAATTCAGAAAGCCGGTGATGGGCAGGAGCGGCTAAAGTATAAGGTGTCTGGTAATAATGGTCGATCCACTAGCCAAACTTGGCGACAATAGTGAACCCTGCGCTGTGAGAGAAGCCTGTGTCTCTGCGATACATAGACCGCTCCCAAAGGTAGGGTTTAGGTTTAAAGATAATTTATTACTCATAAAAAAATAGGTTCACTTACAATGAGATTACAGAAATTTATAATATGATATGGTTTAACTAGTTGGATTCGAACAGATGCTTAATAAATATCTTTGGATATATACATTTTAAGTTTCTCTTTGAAAACATTGATAGACACACAATCCTTAATCTCATTAGGCAAATTATTGAAGAGTTACGCTCCCTAAGATATTATACTATTTTTACCATAACCAGTTCTGTGTTTTCGGACTTCAATTTTTATCTTATTTCTTAGGTTATGATGAAATATTCTTTTACTGAGTACTATTTGCGAATGTATTTCATTAGTTTGATTTTTTTTTAAGATGAATGTTGTATATACATGAAGTTGTCTAAGGTTATAAATGTTTGTATTCAAGTGTGTTCGTTCTTGTATTACATTTGAATAAGTTTTAGATTACTTTGTTTCGTGATCTTTGCAAGATTTTTAAATTAGAAGGTGCCGCATTCCCTCAAACTTCGATTAGATACTGTAACTGGGATCTGACTAACGCATTATAAATATTCAAGCGTGTTCTAGGTGGGATGCATCCTGTTATTCTTTTCAATGCCCCTGGTAATGTCAGTAGTTTTGTTATAATGTGTTCGATATGATTTTTCCAAGATATTTTATCGTCTAACCAAGATATTTTTCTTTATTAGAGCGACGCAAAACATCATTATTTATTTTTAATTGTGGATGCTGGACTATGTTTTTATTTTTAGCCAAAAATACCATAAACGATGTTTTTTTTAGTATCGATGGTAAGTAAATTACATTGACACCAAATATTAAATTTGTGTAAATCATTCTGTGCTTCGTTTATTAGATCCGTAAAATAAAAGAGACAAGTATCATCTGCGTATAAAGTAAGATGCCCCTTTAAATCAATTTTGCAAATATTGTTCACATAGATCAGAAAAAGCAATAGACCTAAAATCGAGCCTTGCGGGATGCCGTAACTGACTTTTTCTAAGCCACTTTGATTATTTTCGATTTTTACAATTTGATGCCTGTTTGTTAAGTAAGGTTAAAACATTTCTAGTGCCATACCCGTAATACCCAAGTCAAAAAGTTTTTCTAACAGAATATCATGACTTACATACTTTTCATCAATATTTACCATGATTCATACGGTACATATGTCAAGAGGCCAATGATATATGTGTATGTTTGATGTAAATATTGTTATATATTTCAATTAAAATATTTTTATTCAAGACTATAAGTAAACAAGTATCTTCTTTCATACATTTATTTTATAATTGGACTATATGAGACTTTAAGTAGTCCCGGGTTCGATTTGTAGACGGGTCATTGAACCACTTTTTCCTTATTGTCTAAAATCTGGGTGTTTGTGGTAGCCTGGTTGTCTTCGATTGCACGACACAAATGCTTTTAACTACTTACATTGAAAACAGAGCAATGTACTTGATTTTGTTCCTATCTATGTATTTATTATTTATTTCTACACTAGCAAATCTATATATAAAATATGATATATATTGAAAAGGCACCAGAAAAAAAAAGTTTAAAAATTCTTTACAGACTTTGTAAAGTCATTTGGAGTTTGTTTCCCTGCGGCGGGGGAAAAGAGGTCTAAATTAAAGAGGTTTATGATTGTTTATTTTTTTTATTGTTTTTTTTATAATTACAGTCTAATTTTAAAGAGTATCTTTTAGTTAGTACTCTTTATTAGAGTGCATGGTGATTTGAACCGATATCCGAGCCGGTAGTGATCCTGCCTACGTAGCTATGGGGCGTGGGATCGAAACCCGCTAGAGGAAAAATTTGTGTGATGAATAATTAAAGAACTCCTTTGGATCCACTTTTTACCGGAGCTTATTATGGGACAATATGACGGGTAGTGAGGGTATCGCGTGTGTCCAAACCTACAATATAAATTGGATATAAGCTTAGAAACTCCTTGTTCCGCGTCTTCCTACCATTACTTTGTTGGAACTGTCGATGAAACAAAATAATCGAATATTCTGGTGTCTTATCAGCCGTTGAAAAAATATCTTGTGCAATAAAAAGACATACTTATATCTTCTGGGAAGGTGTTCGAAAAGTCAAAAGATAAATAAATTCAGCAAAGAATAAAGACCAATTTTAATATTTGAAGCGATGCTGAAACTCAATTTGCATGCAAATCTTATGAATCTCTCTAGATTGATTCTACGTATCAGATGATTATGTTCCATATCGCAACGTATTAGGTACTTAATTTTATACTCGTACTTTATTTCTTTTCGAGTAGTAATATAACCATATAGCCCATAGCCGGGTTGGTAGTAACTGTGATAAGGGCTAAGCTAAGGGTTGCGGGTTCGCTGTATGAATAAATGATTCGATTTTCTTTAAATTGATTAGTTTGTATATAACGCTATTTAATGTTATAATAAAAGTAAATATTTGTTTCTATAAAAATTAATAAATCAATTAAAAAAAATAAAATGAATCTTCGAACAATTTCATATACTGGAGTAGGCAGACAGACAGACAGAATTGCATGAGTATTTACACCTGTCTAGTTACAAAGTAACAATTTTTCATGAAAACACCGAGCCAATAGAGAAAAGAACTAAATATTCTATGTATTCATTTATTTATTCATAAGTGATTTGCATCAATGTCGATTATCTCATTCGAAAGGATAAAACAGGAATGAGCTAATTATCATTAAAATAAATCGGTCATATATCGACGTCCGATAAGTCCGAGTTTCAATTACCTCGACGTGGGCATGTGCCCGACATAGGTACTTCTCAACGTGTATTTACCTTACCGTATATTCAAAGCGTCGCTAATATCGCTGCATTTGAAGTTGTGTACAAATGTTTACTGCAGTGATTTCCTGAATAATGTATGGAGACCTAAGATTTACGGTATAATAAGGTATAATTCAAGAATAGAGAAGTCTAAAGTTTATTTTTTTAAATGGTTAGTATTTTTCGAAGACGACGATGGAGGAGTGGCGTACACACTGGTTTCAGAGGTTCCGGGATTATTAATCATTACTTTATAGCTGATAACCACATTTTTCGCTTAAGAATAATCTAAGTTAGTACCACACTTCTAATATTTATCATATTTATTTATTTATTTATTTATATATTCTTTATTATACACCACAATTTAAGAAAAAGAACACAATGACAATGAACAACAAAATGGTACAAAAGGCGGTCTTATTACTAAAAAGCAATTTCTTCCAGACAACCTTGCTATACCAAGGCAGATGTAGAAGTAATACAGAAAAGAAAATAAAAGAGGGTGGTGTACCGTTATTATTAAAGAGGAATGTCTAGATGATGGTAGCCGTAATGAATAGATTGCCAGGAATAAAGAAAGAAAGAGATTGGTTGAAGGCATGAGGACAAAGCTGAAAAAATAGAATTAAAAAAAATTAATAATATGGGAAATTGCGTCAGATATCAAGGTAATAAGATTTGAGGAGTTTTTTGAAAGAGGGAAGGGATGGAGCACGTCGAATGTGTAGAGGCAAAGCATTCCACAAGCGGACAGCGGTAATAGTGAAAGATTTATTGTAAAAGGAAGAAGAGTGTTGAGAAGTTCGGAGGGAAAGGTTGATAGTGGAACGAAGAAATCGATCATTAGAAAGAGACAAAAACTCAAATCGATCTTTTAAATATTGCGGCGTGTATGGGTTGAACAGCACGGAGTACAGAGCTGAAAGGGTGTGCGTATTCCTGCGAAGGCGGATTGGCAGCCACTTGAGCTGCTTGCGAAATTCGGAGATATGATCATATTTGCGAAGCCCAAATATGAAACGTATACTAAGGTTTTGAATTTGCTCAAGTTTATAAAGCTGCTCTTCGATTATGTCAAGATAGCAAATATCAGCATAGTCAAGGATGGGCAAAAGTAAAGATTGAACAAGCACAACTTTAGTAGATAAAGGCAAAAAGTTACGTAGTTTATGTAAAGAACCCAGTGTAGCAAACATTTTTCGACTGACTTCATTAATTTGCGGAGTCCATGTGAGACAGGAATCAAATAAAATGCCCAAATTTTTAACAGTATTGCTATAGGGGACATGAGTAGCGTTAAGAAAAATTTGCGGCAAATTAGACCAATTAATTTTACTAATTATTCTAGAGCTTCCAAGGATTATAGTCTGGGTTTTCTTGGGATTGATAGATAAACCATAAGATTTACTCCACTTTAATATACTAGCCAAGTCGGTATTTGTTGACTCAATTGCCAATGGCAGGTCTTCCAGAGAAGAGTTTGTATAAATTTGGAGATCGTCTGCATACAAGTGATAAGAAGAAGATATGTGATTGCTTATAGAATTAATGAAAATTGCAAAAAAGAGTGGAGACAACGCGCCACCTTGAGGAATGCCAGCGCCAATTTCAGTCCATCTGGAAAAGAGATCCAGAACCTGTATACGCTGCCATCGTCCTACTAGGTAACTACGAAACCAGTCAACTACAGCTGGAGATGTGTTAAGAGAGCGCAAAGTACTTAATAAGATTTCAAAATCAACAGTGTTAAACGCATTGCTGAAATCCAATAGAGTAAGTACAGTTAATTTTTGGTTTTCCATGGCGTAACGAATATCATCTGTAATTTGTAAAAGTGCTGTGGTTGTACTGTGGCCAGGTCGGAAACCGGATTGCAAAGGATTGAAAAGGTTTTGATTAGATAGATAGGAATTAAGTTGGTTATAAACGAGACGTTCAAGAACTTTAGACAGAAAGGGAAGTAAAGAAATTGGCCGATAATCGGAGAAGCACGTGGGATTCGTCTTTTTCAGGAGAGGAATTATATTAGCGTCTTTCCAAACAGTTGAAAAGGAAGCAGTATTCAAGAAATTATTGAGTATGACAGTAATTACAGGGCTAAGGAGGTCAAGGAGGGGGATGATCATCTTACGGCTTATACAATCAGTACCCACTGCATTCGAATGAATGGATAAGATAGCTCTCTGGACACCACAGCTGTCAAATTGACTTAGATTAAAAGCAGGAGTATCTGGAGCGGGAATACTTGAAAGGAAATTCAGCGTGTGTTGTTTTGCCTGATCATCAATTAGCTTAGCATCAATTTGGTTAAGCTGGTTAAGATCTAAAGTATGATGATTTAAGTTTTCATTTGATTTCCCAACTCCTAGAGATTTAAGAAACTTCCAGACTCTAGCAGAGTCAGAATTTTGAACTGATTTATGAATATGGCGTCGTTGTGCTTTTCTACACACATTGTTGCAGCGATTACGTATTAACCTATATTTTTCTCTGTTATTGTGACTAGGATCTGATTTGTATCTAGATTTTAACCGATTCTTCTTCTCAATTATTTTTTTATGTCATCCGTCAACCACGGGGATGGTGGATGTTTAAGGCGCACTGGACGAACAGGTGCATGTTTATCATACAACTGAATTAAGAGGGAGTTAGATAAAGCAACTTGTTCATCAACTGTGGGCGCATTGAGTACTAAACTCCAATTTAACTCTTCGGCGTCCTTAATAAGATGATCTAAGTTTATACTACTAAAATTGCGCTGAAGTAATATCCTTGGCTTAGCTTTCGGAGGTCTAATTTTATAGGATAAGTATATAGCATTGTGGAAAGAGAAAGCATCAGCAGCACACTGACCATGTTTCTCAATATGACAAAGCGAAGACACAAACATTATGTCAAGAAGAGAAGGAGTACAGTTAGGAAAAAAGTGAGTAGCAGAAGAGGGAAGAAGTTTCAAATTGGCTGCATCGATAACAGATTTTAGTCGGGTTGATCTTAAATTGTTTTTTAAAAGACAAGTGTTAAAATCTCCCATTACAATAGAGTGATCATAAGATGGAGTCAGATCTTCAAGAAGGTTTTCTAAAGTAGGAAAGTAGTCGACAGTAAGAGAAGGGCTGTAGAAAACACCAAGAAGTATTTTTGTATGTGAGAGAAGTACTTCGATGAAGAGGAATTCCGCGTTGCCTCCAGACTGCGTGGAAGTTGATGTACGAATGATTGTATAAGGTATGTGGGATCGGAGGTAAATAGCAACGCCACCACCGCCCCGATCAGTACAGTCGTTACGAATAAGTCGAAAGTCTGGAAGCAAGTAAGAAGTTGAAGGAATACAGGGTTTTAACCATGATTCCGAAACGAGCACAATGTGTACATTTTTGCTATCAAAACTCGACAACAAATCGGGGTAATGTGCAGGAATACTCTGAGCGTTTATGTGTACAATGTTAAAGTTTTTGTTAACATCTGCGAAACAAGTGTCCAAAGTCATATTTAATGGAGGAATACTTTCAAAACTATCGTAGCTGTTCGATCCAATAGAAATGGAATCAGAGGATAAGGAGTCATAATGGCTAGCATCATCATCTAGTGACAACATTATATAAATCTAACACTAAAAAATCACAATACAAATACTAAATACTATATATAAAAAAAAAAACAAAAATTTAAGTAAGTTATAAAAAAAACTTCATCAATAAACTACCCACCAGCAGTTTGAATATTCAAATGCAGCTTATGTTACAAAATTATTACTATAAAAATAATTGTAGAAGACTAATATTAACGAAAACATGACATATAGTGACAACAATAAGCAATGGATTCTGGGTAATTACTGTTAACGTTAAGTGTATATTACGAAAATAGATTCGAAAAAGCTTATTTCAAGCTTTTTCTGTCATCTTGTATAGTTATTATTTTATATGATTGAGTTCGAAATAATTTAATAAAAATACGAGGTTGCATCACCATCAAGCCATTGCCTAGGAAAACATGCAGAAAAAAAAAACATTCCTTTACGTCAAATGTCGATTGTCAATTTCAACTTGACTCATTAATAAAAACATAACAATACCACAGAAATAATAACTTAATTGGGAAACAATAAACTATACATTAAACTATACATTAATTTTTCGATGGTTAATAATTTTAGAACTACAGTACATAAATAACAGTGATTAGTGCAATATCGATTTGAGGTTCGGGACATGCTAAATGCGTATGTCATAGTGCAGTTGCTAATATCAAGGCTACGTTATATAAAGTGAAACATGCACTTGAATTGGCAATTATTTCAGCTTTCTGAGCCTACATTACAGACTTCTATAAAAGTCAAAGCACTTCATTATAGAATATCATCAAATATTCATTTAAAATTCGAATTTGATAAATATAATGTACAGAGGAAAAAAATAATGTTGTGGAAATAAAAAGTAATGAGTATAGACTACGTGGACTTACGCGAGAAAAAGAATATACTAACAAGAAAGCCAAAATAATTATAACATATAATATGTGTGAAGGTATTACGTAGTCTATTTTTTGCCTGTCCTCTTTGAGCGCGAAGCACCTTTATTATCGTGTGACTTGCCTATTACAGCAGGCTGAGTGGAAGCAGCAGAAGACGAAGCACCTACAATCAGGTCAAGTTCAGGCAGACGTTCAATTTGGTGCCGAGTCCCATCTGGTGTGATGATGTTGATAATTCCATCCCGGGTCCAACACTTAGTAATGCGGAATTTACGTCTAGCCTCCATGAAGGCTTTGTGGCGGCTCCTAGTAAGGAACTCCGTCTGTGTGATTGAGCTTGGTCTTTGAGAACCAGACTTTGTCACGCATCGAAGTCTCTCGGAACTTGACAATTAAAGGTCGAGAGGTTTTATCAGAGGGACGTCCCATGCGGTGGCAGCGGCTGATTGCTGAAGTGCTGAAATCACTTATCTGCAACTTAGTGGAAATAAGTGTACCAATCACTGAAGTGGTGTTCTCTGCTTTATCTTCCGGTATGCCATGTATAAGGATCATCTTTCTTCGGCTCCTCATCTCGATACGGTCAAGCTCCCGTCCCAAGAGATCCACTTGATTGTGTAGTGTAGTTAGTGCAGCTAAGATAAATTTTTTAAAACCACTGAATTCAGTTGCAATATTTGGAGAAGCTGGATTATTTTTCAGGAGTTCCTGGCGAAACTCTTCCATTTGAGCTTGAAAATGCTCAGATATCTGTGTCAGTGAACCCTTCAAAGCTTCCATATTTACTGTGACTTGTGAAGTGGAGTAAGCTTGAGATTTTATTTAGGAAATTAGAGCTGGTCGGTAGCTTAGTATCAAATATGTATAAAACTCATAAGATTTTCACTGTAATTATTTTTAAATTAAATTTAAATTACGAGAATCAAAAATCTGAACTAGTTAATTACACCTACCCTCAACAATACATATTATGCATATTATTCCGGTATGATAGGTAAAAAGTGCTTGTATAATCACGGGCTATGTGACATTACATTTTAGGCATTTATAATATTTTAAGCCCACAGCCCACATGAAAACAACATCAAAAGATAATGAGGTTTTCGTGTGGGCTACTTTAGCCACTTGCCTTCAAGTGCTTGCTACATCAAACTAAGCCTGGGTACAGTTGATATAGTGTGTGGTATATTTTCTTTTCTATTAATATGGAGAAATATATTACAGTGTATTACAAATTACAATGACAGTTATTAAATTAAAGAGAAATTTAATGACAAAAAGTTCAGCATAACTTTTATGCTTTAAAATGAAAATGTACAATATTATAATATTCCAATAATATAATTTAATATAATAATATAATTTTATAAATATAATATCTTCTTAAAAATAATTTAGCAAAATTTCATGTAAAGGAATCTTATCACCGCTTGAAATAAAAATGACTACCTAAAATATGAACACATCATAACATTATTTTTATTAGCTATTTAGATGTTCGTTATAACGCTTCCAAATTCCCATAGCCCTTTGTAATCCCTCTAAATTACGTTGTAAATTACGCTCTTACATGCCGCTGGGTATTATAGTAAATTGTGTTACAAAAGAGAACAAAAACACAGCCACTACACACGCCCTATTCGATGTAACTGTATGACCAGAGGTGTACATATTTTAGTACAACGTTTTTGTGTATACTATACATATTTATAGGTATCAGAACTTTTTGAAGTAATGTGAGGCGTTAAATCACCGCCATTTGCTTTAAAACCACGGTAAAAATCTCGGAAGATAGGATTTTTAAAAATCGCTACGTTTAGCAAGAGAATTGGCGATTGCTGTAATATACACCTCGCACCTTAGATGACAGTCAATCCTCGCAGTGAATCGTTATTTTTTTTCAAATTTGGAATAGTATTTTTCCAGATATTAATTTCGCCATCAGTCGGTGAATACTTTGGCTTTCAAATATGTTGAAAGCATTTTGCCTAAATGTCATTCAAAACCCTTGGGAGGAGAGGGTGTAGTATATTATTGAACAGATACAACACTGCAATACAGAGAATGTCCTATTGATACTTGCAAATCATTTCAATTAAACAATATTTCAGTGGCATTTTTAAACCTGCCGACAAAGATTTGAAGCCCAAAATACTTTTTTTTTAATTTAAACTTGTCAATTACTAATTTAAATGAAATGTTCTAATAAGCAATATCCACTGATGTGCTTGATATCGGCGCCGAGTGTTGATAAATTTGTATTATTTGAAAATACTATTAGACACCGAAAGTGGCATTTTAATGTACGTCATAATAGATCACACACAGGTAGTAGTATACTACAATATACTATAACACATGACGGAGTTTCGAAGTAACAAACAAAAAGAGAAAAGATGGAAGATTGGGAAATTGCTTGAAGGTATAAAAAAAGCATAAAAGTAAACTAAAATGTATACTAGAAAACATTTACTTCCAAAATAATATATGATGGAGCCTCCAGAAATAGTACCAGGGTTTAGCGTTGAAACAATAAAAGAAATTATGTTAAAATATAAAAAATATGTTTTTATTTTTATATAATTTCTGTTAATAAAAGAAATTGGTTAGCAAAATTCTCTATGAGATCCATTCAAAACCGAGACAGATCAATAAAAGCCACTCTAATTGTTACGTTAACATCGAACATCCAGAATTGACTGGCGGTCGTATGAACTGACACGTACAGGATTTATGTTAGTTTATTTGCAATAGATAAGCTGAAGTTGAAACTAAAACAATACAAATATAGTTAACCACGTAAAACTTTCGCCAAGTATCAAAATAAATTTAAAAATTCTGTAATTTTTCGAATAAGACGTAGAACACTAACTGAAGGTGGACAAGCACGTCGTTAAAATTTTCTGGACGATAAATTGGATAATAAATCAAGATTCAAGTTAATATTAGTTTCTTGACTCCTTAGATGATTTTCCAAAAGATCATTCAATTAACGTCCAAATCACTTTTAGACCCTAATTCAATTTTTATTCAATTTTTGATCTGCGGATTTCGTTTGACGGGTGACGTCGGCTAAGAATTCTTTTTGATCTGTGGGTGTCTCTGGTTTAAAAATGCAAATAAATACCAACAGATAACCATTTAAAATACCCAATTTAAAATAGCCAAAGCCAAACAGCCAATAGCTGCAAAAGCAGACCGATGATGGGTAGAAGCGCCCAACTCCTCAAGGAAACCCAGCAGCTCCTTAAAGTTACCGGTTACCTCAGGTAGAGAACCCGGCAAGCCAATTTGCTTAGCCTTATCTACTGCAACTCTCAGAAATATCTGTAAGTATTGGGCCGCCGTTTCCTCGTCTTCCATATACGCCCGGCACAGAAGCTGTTGTAAAGTAAACACATCAACATCTTACATCAAACAGATGCTTGTTATAATAACTTGTGTTAAAAATAAATGAAGTTTTGTTTTTACTTCTTAAGTAGCAAAGTTTGCAAATTTGCGAATGTTTCAACGTATAGAAAGTCAAAACTAAGTAAGTTTGTGGTGTAAATGTTTGTATCAAAATGTTAAATGCATTTACATTCCGTCATAATGTACGAGCGCAATGTCGAGAGAACAACCGAAATTTACGTTCCACTTGAAGAAAGGAAAAGTTAAATTATTTATTCTGCAGTAAGTTACAACAGGTACAGGAAATGCAAGAGTGTTGCCTGCATTTATCTATTTGATTAAATATATAGTCTGAAATTTTTAGGATATTGGATTATTAAATTTGGAAAATTAATTCAGTGTTTAAGTTAACTTTAAACTCGATTTTCTAGTTGGTTGTGTCCATGCTTTTGTGGCTGAGAGATGCGGGTTCGAATCGTGCTAGAAGCAAACATTTGTAAATGAATTTATACATTACACTCATATTCATAGTCATAACGACTATGAATAAGAGTGTAATGTATAAATTCAATCAATATGTATGTATATACACAGTCAGGTCATAAGTATTGTCACACAGTAAAAACTTTTCTTTTAGAATGCTGGCCACAAAAAAGTTTATTGAATTCGAATTTCGAATTGTTCATGAAAATAAAACTGTATACTTTTTAGAATTTTACTCATTTTTAAATATGGAGTGGACGCTTAAAGAAGACCGTGTTGCAATTATTGCTTTGCATCGTTGCGGTTACGCGCCAATTCAAATTTTTGACGTAGTGAAAAATTTTAATATGACCATAAGATTCGTTTATCGTACCATCAAACGATACTATGAAGACTCTAGTGTAGATGACAGGTTAAGAAGTGGGCGCCCTCGATCTGTTAGGACTCCAGTAGTGATAAAAGCTGCGAAGCGCGAATTCAAAGAAATCCCAAACGTAAGCAGAAACTGTTGGCCCTTCAGATGGGGTTAAGCAGAACCACGGTGAAAAGGGAGTTTAATGAAGACTTAGGGCCGGCACATCGAAAAAAAACAGGACGTCGTTTGAATGCTCGTCTAATGGACCTGAGACTGAAGAGATGCCGCGCTTTGTTAAAGCGGTACGCGGGAAAAATATATCGGGAAATTCTTTATTCGGATGAAAATATTATTACCGTAGAAGACAGCTACATCAAACAAAATGATAAGGTGTACGCATACAGTAGTGAAGAAGCGAGCAACCGTATTCAGCGTATCCAACGAGGTCATTTTCCATCCTCGCTCATGGTATGGTTGGGAGTTTCTTATTGGGGCTTAACAGAGGTACATTTTTGCGAGAAAGGTGTAAAACGAATACAGTTGTATATCAAAATATAGTCCTGACGAACCTTGTGGAACCTGTTTCTCATACCATGTTCAATAACAGGCACTGGGTATCCCAACAAGATTCGGCGCCAGCTCACACACGTGCGAAGAGCACACAAGACTGGCTGGCGGCACCTGAAATCGACTTCATCGGGCACGAAGATTGGCTCTCCTGCAGTCAAGATTTGAATCCGTTAGTTTACAAGATATAGTAACACTTGGAGGAAAAGGCGTGCTCAAAGCCTCATCCCAGTTCGGAGTCACTTGTGCGAAGAGCACACAAGACTGGCTGGCGGCGCCTGAAATCGACTTCATCGGGCACGAAGACTGGCCCTCTCCCAGTCCAGATTTGAATCCGCTAGATTACAAGATATAGCAACACTTGGAGGAAAAGGCGTGCTCAAAGACTCATCCCAATTTGGAGTCACTCAAGACATCCTTGATTAAGACAGCCGCCGATATTGACATGGACCTCGTTCGTGCTGCGATAGACGACTGGCCGCACAGATTGAAGGCCTGTATTCAAAATCACGGAGGTCATTATGAATAAACTTTAGTGTCATAAGAATCAATGTTTTGTTAAGTTCACTTTGGTATATAAATAGTTACATAATGAATATAATAATAATGAAAATTATTAAAACAAGTTTTGTTTTAATCGGGCTCACCACCTGTCACGTTGTCCCGAAAATATCTTCGGTGGAAGGTGAGTCATAGGGACTTAATTGTCTTGACTTGACCTCTGTCTACCCCTGTATTGGGAATTGCGTGAAGATATTTATTTATTTTTTATTTTTGTTTTAATTATTTTAGGTTAAACATGTGACAGAATTTATGATCTGACTAGGTATATTGAAGTCCATCCTATGACTGTTTTTATTTGTTTATTTGGTTATTAATCTATGCAATTATCTGTCTATGTAAGTATATATAATTGTTTGATTTGGTACATATTAAGTTGGTTTGGTACGTTGGCTTAGTACAAATTAAGATGGCGATAGGCTTACGTAGTCCCAAAATGCTACAATGAAAAGTGAGTCGAAATTGCTTAATTGTTTAGACCTCTTCCGGCCCTGATATTGAAAAAATGCGTCTAAATGAGAAAATCTCTCAATATCTCAAAGGTCGTACCTAATAACATAAACATAAGGATTTGTGCGAAAAGATTTAACCACACTCTTTCTTCCCAAGGTATATTAATAGGGACTGTGGGTAGAAAATGAAAGGAAAGGGCCTTGAATATTATAATGGCATCTAACTGATAATGAATTGACCATCGCAAAAAAAATAAACAAACAGATCTGTCACGCACATCTTCATCTGAGATGTCTGGACTGCCGCAACTAATCCGCACGCTAATTTTGGCACTCACGCAAATTCTTTTAAGGGAGAGACTAAATTGCTTCTGCCCAACAGTGGACTTCAGATCGTCGCGTATGCTTGTAATTTGAATATTACAGTATTGTTTTAATTGTACAAACAAGTACAATGTCATTAATAAATATATGCGTAGATGTAAACAATATCACATACATAGTTAAAAGCGGCTCGCACCGTCGCGAGCGCGAACTCATTCCACTCATCCTGACGAAAGACAGAGGTCTTTTATCAGGGTGAGTGGAATGAGTTCGCGAACAGGTCCGAAACTAGTCGGTACCTACACTGATTATTATAACGTGAGTTTAGCCGTTTTTAACTATTTAATTGATAATGTATCACGAAAGTTTTAATAATTTAATCACATACATTGCTCTGATCCCGAAGTACGTCAAAACACTTGTGTTTATGGAATTCGAAAGAACGAGGATACGAAAACTCCCAGACCCGACCCAATGTAGAAAAAGTCGCCCGGGAAGTGAACCTGGGACCTCAGAGTTGGTAATACCTTGAACACCAGAATGTACGCCACTCTTCTACAGAGGTCGATAAACTTTACTGCGGCAAATAGACTGTCCTCTTTGTAGGGTTTGCCATAATTACCGTGATTGGTAATTCTTTTTCTATAAAATAAAACGAAATTGGAAACAATGCATCTCGTCCCGCAAACATCGTTACTCCTAGGTGCTTGTAAAATTCTCTCTAGAGTTATTTGAATAGATTTTGTAAGTTTTGCATTCTTTTAATAAAAAAACGCAAATAATTATTACTGTTGATTAAAAAAGTTATCCACATGAACCATAACGAAAGCATATCCCGAGTACACTGCTAAACATCAATCTCCTCCATAGTTTCCCCATATTTTAAAGAAAAATGAGCCCCCCAGTAATTCCGAAGGTATCCCAGTAATTTGTATAGTTTGTCACTTACAAACTACAGAAATTACTAGTTACCAAACGTGTAAGACGGTAAAGTAAGTAAAGTCAGCGCCAATAACGCCATCAGTCATGTTGTCCCAAAAATATCCTCAGTGAAAAGACTTAATGGTCGGGACTTCTGCTTATGGTATGGGAAATCAAGAGAAGAAAAAAAAATTGGCCTATAGTATACTCGCTAGAATAAGTCGCTGCGTTACTCCCACAATAGAATTCGCCACAGAGAACGGTTCTCAGCAACCTGCATCCATCAATTCCCCGCAACATTTTGCAGGTCATCACCCCAGCTTGAGGGGGTTTGCCCTTCACTTTTTTTACCCAACGGTTATTAGCTCGATGAGCTATGTGACCAGTGCATTGCCACTTTAGCGCGCTGATCTTTCCTACTATTTCGGTTAACTTAGTTCCGGTTGCTCAACGTTCTTTCCATAGAACGATGAGCAACTCTGAGCTTTCTACTTTCGGCCTGCAGTGAAAGACCACGTCTCGGAGGTGACGTGAGAGACGTTTATCCTGCAATATTTAAACAGATACAAAAATAAAAAAAAAATACAATTTTTGTGAAACACACACTAAAGTACATGGCTCATACGTAGGCGTGTTGTGTGACGTTCATGGTAAACAGACAATTCTCAACTTAATGATAAAGTCCATATGAAACTATAGCGCTGGTTACACACTCATTCCATTTGCACACCCAAAACCGGTCTGCTAAAATTTTATCCAGTATTTTTCTAAATGGTTTTTTCGCCAACCATACGGTAGCCAATTCCATTGTAAACGTTTTTTCATCAAGAACCAGGTCAACGTAATCCATAAGCTATTTATTATTATGTTTTCTATTATTGACAGAGATCCATAAAATAAGTATAATATTGTTATTGCATGATAGTCATAAGAAATTGCACAACGATATTAAGTAAGATTTATTGAAGAGTTTTGTCTCCTTTTACCTAATACTATTCACAACATTGAAAGAAATTTTTAATTATATATATATATATATATATATATATATATATATATATATATATATATATATATATATATGTATATATATATATATGTATATATATATATATATATATATATATATATATATATATATATATATATATATATATATATATATATATATATATATATAAAGTCTGTTTTATTATCTAGCAATGCAATGGCAATTATTGTGTTTTCTGCGAAAAAAAAAACGTCAAATAGAAAATATTGGATAAGTCGATAATCTTCTTAAAATACAATGGCTTAAAGATATTACAATAGAGACAATCTGTTATAGAAATATTTTATTAATCAGAATGACAGCTCTGTTAAAATACTAACGTATTAACCTTTAAGCAGATTTCGAAGCCCATCAATATATATATATATATATATATATATATATATATATATATATATATATATATATATATATATATATATATATATATATATATATATATATATATATATATATATATATATAAATATATATATATATATATATATATATATATATATATATATATATATATATATATATATATATATATATATATATATATATATATATATATATATATATATATATATATATATATACATATATATATATATAAAGTCTGTTTTATTATCTAGCAATGCAATGGCAATTATTGTGTTTTCTGCGAAAAAAAAAAACGTCAAATAGAAAACATTGATAAGTCGATAATCTTCTTAAAATACAATGGCTTAAAGATATTATAATAGAGACAATCTGTCATGGAAATATTTTATTAATCAGAATGACAGCTCTGTTAAAATACTAACGTATTAACCTTTAAGCAGATTTCGAAGCCCATCAATATATATATATATATATATATATATATATATATATATATATATATATATATATATATATATATATATATATATATATATATATATATATATATATATATATATATATATATATATATATATATATATATATATATATATATATATAGAAGTTAAACCGGAAATGTTCGAGTTATCATTAAAAGTCACGTTTTCCACAATTAGTTTTTGGAAAATTGTCTCTAAGTGAGAGCGTAAAGACGAGACGATACGAGGGATTTCTTAAAATCCTGTTGGAAACTCGTTACAAATGAAATCTTCTTATTTCTTAAATATTTGGTTGTTGGTAGTCGCTATACCTCCGAAGCCAACGGTTGTTAGTTTGAACCCGTTAGGATTAAATGTTTGCGTGATGAATACCAATGTTTATGAGTGTGTATGTAAGTACTGATGACAAGGACACTAAGTTATAGTATGGTAGGCACAATACCTTTCACGTTGTCCCAAGCAGACTTCACTGAAAGGTGGGTTATTTGGCCCACTCCAATATAGGGTAAGCTTATGAAGATAATAACAAAGAAGGAATTTTATTGAATACACTTCTATTTATTCACGTTTACTTAGTCCACACTTTAGGTATCTTTCCTATTATTTCTTTTTCTTTTAATAACAGGTCCGTTCGGTATTTAAAGGAAAATATGTAAAAAAAAAAGTAAATTGGTATTGATAATAAAGTTTTATCGTTTGCAAGAATGTAACAGCCAATTTATTAAATTTCAATTATTGAAAATCCATCGCGAATAATGTGGGTTCATTGAGAATGGAAATTCATGTATGTATAGTGCGTAAAGATAAGTAAGTAAGTATATTAATAATTGTTACAAAAAAATATCATTGAAAATTTTCATAAACTACAAGCCCGAAAGCTTACTTGGCAGCCCTGCTTTCTTAGCTAAGTATTGCGGGTTCTAATCCGGTTAGTGGCCAACATTTTTATGATGTCGTATGGTTACGGCATAGAAATATACCACCCCCTTTACTTCCCGTGGGAGTCATTGTGGTAGCTTGCCAAGCGTTGCAGTAATGGCAAACCCTCCCGTACGAGGGAGGCCTGTATTCTGCAGTGGACTTTAATAGACTGGTTTGATGATGATTATGAAGAAGGGTTGAAACGTCTTAATCATCTAAGGTGATTGGGAAATGCGAGAAAATACGATAAAAAATTAAAACAAATCACAAAAACTTTTAGGATTCCTCATTCGAGATTACACAAAACAGTATAATATTTCAAATCTAAATCGTTATAATGAAGGCCATCTGGGAGCAAGTGGAGAAGAAATACCAGCGAAACAAAACTCACGTTCTCCAGTAATACGATAGCAACTGATGAAAAACGGATTCCTTGCGGGAGAAAAACTTGTGTTAAGAAATATGACTTCGCATTACTTTAGTTATGATGAATGTCTCTCGGCTTACTTTCTTTTGTTTTGTATGACACATTTTAGAGTTCCTTACGGAGACCTTACGGAGAAGCTTGTGGGATAAGTAGATGCCTTCAGTGACCCATTTGCCCAGTTGGTATGACTCTGCCTTCAAAGCTAAGGGTTGCGTGTTCGAATCCCGGTAGCGGCGAACATTTGTGTGATAATATTTATTTTTTCTTGTCTCATGGATGTTTTGTATGTGTATATAAATACTTAAGTATAAAAAGAAGATAGTAATATATTTGAAATATCTTATTCTTAACTCGACTGTTCTAATGCTCAGATTTAAGCTAAGACTTCTGTTTCCTTGCCAGATAAAAAACTTAGGCAATGTCAACTCGCGCAAAAATTATCATAGTCGAGATTTAGTACCTTTAACTTATGGAAACGCAATCCTCAATACAGGGGTAGACAGAAGTCTAGTCTAGACAATTAAGTCCCTTCGACCCACCTACCATCGATGATATTTTCAGGACAACGTCTTTATGTCCAAGCCAACGATATAATTCGTACATAAGTTTTTGAAAAACCCATTGGTACGAGCTTGCCACCTGGGGATCGACCTCGGGTCTCTCGACTCGAAATTCCGACCGCCCAACCACTCGGCTATCGTGACTTTATGCCACTTATGGAAACGGAAGTAAAATATGTATTTTATACTGCGGCAATAGGCTTACAACTTGTCACGTTGTTCAAAATAGTCTTTAGTGAAAGGTGAGTCGAAATGATTTAATTGTTTCGACCTATGTCTACCCCAGTATAGGGAATATCTGTAAAGATATTTTTATACTGCGGCGACTTTGGCCTTTCAAATCTCATTTCTTCTTTCTTCTGTTTTCTTTCTTTCTAGAGATCAAACCTCAAGGAATATTATATTTAATTAAAACCAATGTGCTATAGTCGAAAACGATAGCCTCGGGTCTCTTAATTCAAGTTCTCTCTCGACTCGAATAAACTCGAATTAAGTAACGTGAGTTTGTTCCCCGGGGTGAAGTCTCGTACCTATGAGTTTGTTCTAAGGCGACAGGCTGACCGTGGTTCACGTTATCCCAAGTGAGCTCAGATGAAATGCGGGTTCAAAAGGACTCACTTTTACAGATTTATGGCTATCCAGTATTGTGACATGCGTGAAAATATTATTTTAAAAATTCTCGTAGCGTATGAACAGCATATCGCAATTTAAAATAAGTTTATCCCAACGGTTGATATAAACATTGCAATAAAATAAATCGAGGTTATTACGTTATCACTCGAAGAGTCACGTTCCATCCGAACCCCTTTAAGAAGGAAATCCTCCGTTTAAAGAACATAAAAAATATTACGCAAAGTAGGTAAGGTTTCAAACGTTTTTAGGCAGTTTTTTAATACATAGGTATATTAGGTTACATGCGCTTATTTATTACATAGGTTTTATTAATTCTTAAATATTTACCTCAAAGTGCATTGCGTATATACGTAACGTTTAAATCTACATATCATGACGTTTGTTATTTTCTTTTCTTAATTTCACATTTGCCAACACTGGGGTAGACACAGGTCGAGAAAATTATTTTTTTTTGCCGTCCCACTTTTCACACAGTACGCGACACGATATGCGAGAAGGTATTAATTTATTAAAAAATGTTACATATGCATTATATTATTGCAAAGTCAACGATGTAAATCATACATAAGTTTAATAAAAAACCATTGGTACTCGCCTTGGGGATCAAACTCGGGTCATTTCTATCGCTACTATATATCGGTCACTAGGCTATCGTGACATATTGTTAATATTAAAATATGTTTATTATGACAAAATGATTTTAGTAAGATTTCAAGTATCGGTAGGTCCGCAACGAGATTGAGTTTCTTACTCCCTGCAACATCCGTTGATTAACTAGGCTGAACACGACAGCTACATTTTGAGGGACAGGTTATATATGTGGTCGGAATTTCGAGTCGAGAGCCTCGAGTTCAATCCCCAGGTGGCAGTACCAATGGGTTTTTTCAAAAAACCTAAGTACGATTCATATCGTTGGTTATTGTAATTTCTTTTACTCAATAATATTTTTTCTGTCATCTTTATTTGCGTAGTAACTAGTGCACTACCTACTAGTAACACTCATATCATACGCTACACTCACCCACCTGCATACCTCGCACGCATACATCGCAATATAGGCTATAACTTATGACGGGATGTTTATTCGTAAATGCGAATTAATATGTATGTTAATGTGTTTATGTAAGTATACCGTTAGTTTTGCTATTAAGATGGCAATAGGCTCACCACCTGCCATGTTGTGGAAAATGGGTCGAGAGCACTTCATTGTCGACACCTCTGCTTACCTTACTATTGGAAATTGCGTGAAGATGCTCTTGAATGCTCAAATTGGATGCGGTAAACGCATTAACTTCAATTACAGCCGTACAATACGTGAAACAGTTCATTACGAGTAAAACGCTTTGAGACAAGTCACACAATAGAATTAAGCTGATGCTATTTGGCTTCGCTACAATTAATTAGCAAATCACTATATTTACAATATTGCAATTTATAAAATTAAATAGGTTTAATCTATTGAATACTACACAATCCTCTACATAATGTGTAGTACAGATGGTAACTAATTAATATATAACTTATCCCGACAAATGTTATGCATCCAGTGTCTGAAATTAAAATATAAAATATAATATATTCTCACGCTATTACCAATGCAGGAGTAGACAAAGGTCTAGAAAAGTCCTTTCGACCCACCTTAGATAGGTGATGAGCCCGTCGCTGCCTTTAGGTCCAAGTCAACGATATAAATCGTGCACAAGTTTTTATAAAAACCCAATGGTAAAATACACAGGGATCGTCTCTTGACTTGACCCAACCACTCGCCTATCGTGACTATCTGAAATGAAAGGAAATAATGAGATTTTAAGGTAAGACTCTGACTAGAGTTAAAAAAAAAAAAAAATAAGGTTGTCACTTGACATCAGGTGGACTATTACTTAATTTTTAACCCATCATAATAAAAAATAAAGAAATTATCAATTATTTTTCTTTTATATATTGATCGGTTCGTTTGGACAATAACACGGCGACATGCTCACCACCACTGACGTTGTCCCAAAAAGTCTTCGGTGAAAAGTGGATCGAAAATAGTTAATGCCTTCACCTCTGTCTATCCAAGTAATGGAAAAATGCGTGAATATATTTATTTATCTTTATCCAAAAATAGACTGTATCTATGAAAATAAATAATACATTTATTATATTCGTCATAAAGGTCAGCCAAAAAAATGTCTGTAGTTTATTGAATATGGAATTCATCCAAAATTCAGCCATCCAAAGGATGCTCGTTCAGCGGGAAACAAATTTATGGAAGTCGTCAGCAATTTCAATAATATTTATATCTTCAGTCATCTCAGAGATTGAGGTTTTCGTCTCAAAAAAGGTTCTTCATATTTCGTTGATATCATCTGTAAATATAGGCAATGATATTTGTATTGAATGTCTTTTATAAGGATTACGATGACAATCGAGTTCATAGTCCATTTGATGGTAAGTGGCTTCTACAGTCCGTAACACCTGAAAACCTTTTGAATAATGAAAAAAAAATCAAAACTAAAGCTGCATAACAAATGTAAACAACTTAATTAAATTATGGCATCTACACGACTCCATACAGCAGGGAATTAAGTCTCCCGGTAACGATGGCAATACGAAAAAATAAACACGGCAGAGAACAGAGAACTACCTTTAATATTATTTAACAAATTTCATACATTCATACATTTATAACAAATCCAACGCATTTATTTAAATTACGACAAATGTTTAGACGTTTAGATTACGACAAATGTTTCAGGAAATACATTATAGGATTGCTGATAGCTGCTAAAATAAAATTTATTAAAAATTTTGTACTTCTTAGTAAATGTTTCTTTAATTAAGTTTATATCTTCACTTCCAAATACGTAGGTAGTCAGGCAATCCGATGAAACGAAGAGAAAAGTTTCATTTTTGTAGTTAAGATAAAAATAAAGCAAAGCTCTAAAGCCTTATCTCGTTTAGATCCAATCCAACGAGGCAACCACCGCAACTTAATGAAAGCTTGTTGTCATATTTTGTTTATACTATTCCCAATATTTAATTTGTTTTTCGGCGCAAGTTCATTAACACTATATGGATTCAGATTTTTTATGATTTTTTTGAATAAATATTTAACCATTATTTAATGATATTTTACAAGCCTGGGTTAACACTAAATACATCGGCGTCCGGTATTCAAAAACTAGCGTTTTTAAAAAGAAGTGTAACTCTGCCTCCAGGTCCTTCAAAAGAATAATTACATAATAATTATGAATAATATAATAGTTATGAATATATTTATGATATATTAATCATGTAAGATATCTGATGTTTTAAATCTTTTATTTAATTAACAAAATAATTTAGTATGACCTACATGCTTAAAAAGCACAAAAAGCCTAAATCTAGCTACTTAAAATTCATTGTTGAACCGACCTATTTCGCCTTTCGGCAAAATCAGGGTATTGAGTTTCCACTAGCTCCTTAGTTGACATACAGAAACAGAATCTTGTTAATTAGATAAAATGACGTGTAGTTCATTATTACTCGTAAACCGAATATCTATAAAGTCTTCCTTAAATAGCAAATTAACGCAAATATAAACATGGAAATTTCAAGTTGTAAAGTTCTTGCTAAGCAACCCGAAATGGTTGACAGTCCTTGTACAAGTGACACGTAAATGCTTTATACTTATGTTAATAGTTAATTTGACGCTCCCTCCTGCGAGGTAAAAACACAAATTGGCCGAGTCTAAACCTGTGTCAAGTTTAAAATTGAATCACATACATATGAACTGAAACATTTTTAATTTAAAACAAACTGTTACTCTGAAATAAAAAAAAACATTTCTAATTTCAGTGTAACAGCTTTAAATAATATTTTTATAGATAATTCTAGCTTTAGCCTGTGACTTCGTACACGTCAAGTAGGCATCCACAGGTGTCCCACAGGAACGTATTATGTTTCCGGGATGAAATAAACATTAAATTTGTAATCTGAACGATAAGAATGTGAAAATCACATATTGGGAACTAAGTACAATTGTTTTCTTTAGTTGATTGTTCGTAATTTACAAAATGGATTCTGCCCATTTTATTTTGACCTTTTTGCTGTGCTCGTGTGTACGATACGATATGTATGTACGATAACTCGTACTAAAGAGAGCTCAACCTTTGGTAATACTAAACCGATTTCAATAATAATTGCACCAGTTTTATGTTAGAAAATAACACATTGATTAGTGAAAACAGAATCGAAATACATTCAGTTATTTATGAGTTAACCCAGAACAAACAGAAAAACAAAAAAAATATTGTTTTTGACTCAGGCACCTCCTATTAAACATAATCCACCTAGTTTCAATCAAATATATTCAATATACATGACCTCTTTACAATTTTCAATGAATTAGATTAGATAAGATGAATTGCAGTGTGGTATCGGCGTAAAATTGACAATTAGACCTATTTGTCTTATGACAAATCTATCTGTTATCTGTATGACCAGAGGCGTATATATTTTCAGTACAACGTTTTTGTATATACTTTACATATTTATAGATATTCAAAGTTTTTGTAGTAATGTGAGGCGTTAAATCACCGTCATTGGCTTAAAAACAACGGTAAAAATCTCTTAAGAAAAGGATTTTTCAAAATCGTCACGTATAGCAAGAGAATTGGCGATCGCTGTAATATACACCTCGCACCTTAGATGACAGTCAATCCTCGCAGTCAATCGAGATTTTTTTTTAAAATTTAGAATAGTAATTTTCCAGATATTAATTTCGCCATCAGTCGGTGAATACTTTGGATTTGAAATATTTTGAAAGCATTTTTCCTAAATCTCGTACAAAACCCCTGGGAAGTGATGGTGTAGTATATTATTGCGCAGATACAACACTGCAATACAGAGAATGTTCTATTGATACTTACAAATCATTTCAAATAAACAATATTTCATTTGCATTTTTAAACCGGACGACAAAGATTTGAAGCCCAAAGTATTTTTTTTATTTAAACTTGTTAATTACTAATTTAAATGAAATCTAATAAGCAATATTCACTGATGTGCTTGATATCGGCGCCGAGTGTTGATAAATTTTTATTATTTGAAAATACTATTAGACACGGAAAGTGGCTGTCCATTTTAATGTATGTCATAATAGGTTACACGCAGGTAGTAGTATACTACTATATACTATAACACATGACGGAGTTTCGAAGTAACAAACAAAAAGAGAAAAGATGGGGAGAAAGTATGGGAAATTGCTTCAAGGTATAAAAAAAGCATAAAAGTAAACTAAAATGTACACTAGAAAACATTTACTTCTAAAATAATATATGATGGAGCCTCCAGTAATAGTACCGGGGTTTAGCGTTGAAACAATAAAAGAAATTGGTTAGCAATATTCTTTATGAGATCCATTCAAAACCGAGACAGATCAATAAAAGCCACTCTAATTGTGACGTTAACATCGAACATCCAGAATTGACTGATGGTTGTATGAACTAACACGTAAAGGCTTTATACAGTTCACCTGCAGCCAGTTCACCGATTGCTCTCTATTTGAACAGTATTTCTTTTACTGTCTTTTGCTTTAGAAACTTCTATTGGATATCGCGGAGTGATAGTTTGAATAATCCACACATCGTTAGAATAAAATAAACATGTATATCAAATTAAATCAAATCAAAGTATTTATTTGTCGAAATAAGAATATACACCAGTTTTTTTTTAATCTACAGCCTATCGATAATTTTTACTCTGCATCCGTTTCGTAATTTGAGTAGTAGTCACAAAGAAGATACAGGCGAAAGCATCTCTGTAGGTATCCTACTTTTTTGGTCATCTTTTTTTACCCTAGATAGTGACAACATCCTGTACATTGCTCTAATCCCAAAGTAAGTTGCTAAAGCTCTTGATATAAGAATCGGAAACAACGAAGTTACTACAAACACTCAGACGCGAGGGAATGTAGAAACATTGGTTTTCTACAATGAACAGACTGGGAGTCGAAACCGGAACCTGAAAGCTGGCGACAATACGAAAACCGGTATGGGTGCTATTCCTCCACGGAGGTCCTGAAATTATTATTTTATATTTATTATTTTATTGATTATGAATGACCGGCATATTTTAACATATTCACGGATTGTCCCAATACTGAGGTAAACAGAGATTAAGACGTTTAAGTATATATACTTCCTATCGACCCTCTTTCCACCGAAGACATTTTTCGGACATCGTGACAGTTGGAGAGCCTGTCGCCGTCTTTATGCCGAAGCCAACGATAGAAATCGTACATAAGCTTTGAAAAACTCATTGGTTCGAGCTTGCCTCAAGATCGAACTCGGGGTCTCTTGACTCGAATTACAATCACCCAACCACTCGGCTATCGTGACTTTTAACTCTTATAGTGGGCAAGTCCCACTATAAGAGTTAAAAGTCACGTTAATCGTCGCGTAACTTAAACGCTGCTCCCCGTCACTGAACTAGCCAAGCAGAGTTGATGGCTGGTCTAATTTCGAATCACGCAATACAAGTTTGTACTCCACGCTTAAGGCTGTTGCCAATAAGTTTATTTTAATTTATTTACGGTTTGTATCGGTTCTATTTATGATCTGATATCTAATAAACCTCTGACTACGTGGATATTGCTTTTACGGTGATGAGAGTTTAAACGCTGTTCTACATCACTGGTAAACAGAGGTCTAGACAATTATGTCGTTTCGACATACCATCCATCGTTGATCCTTTATGAAACAACGTGACAGGTGGTGAGCCAGTCGCCGCCTTTATGCCCAAGCCAACGATATAAATCGTTCATAAGTTTTTGAAAAAGCTCATATAAATGAGCTTTGGGTATCGAACTCGAGTCTCTTGACTCAAATTCCGATCACTCAACCACTCGGCTATCATGACTTATTATCCGTCATTGGTCTGCTTTATTTAGATCTACTGTATTTGGAATGGATTGTTATGTCATCTGTTAGTAGTCAATTGCATTTACAAATACTTTTTCTTATTCGCATTGTGGGTTAGTAGCCGACGGGCAGCCTCTCGGTGTCGCATACGGAGAATCACCGACGATGACCGACGACGCCCGAACAGTTATCGGATAACGGTGCGCCGACGCACGATTGCTGTTCGTGCTATCAGCTGTAGACAGGCCACCTCACCAGCCCCCCTCCAGACCTTAAGGTCGATAAAAATCTGTAAATTTTACAGTCCGGCCAGAACTAGTTTTCAGGGGCGGTTTCAGCTGATCTTGATTTTGTGAAGCCTCTTGTAATAAATGGGCTGGTTTAACACGATCAATGGTCACTCTAATGTGTTTGCCATTTATTTCTAATTTTAATGTTTTATCACCTCTCTCTATAATTTTATATGGCTCCGTGTACGGTGACTGAAGAGGTTTTTTTATACAGTCTTTCCTTAGAAATCCAACCGCAACGCATGTGACGTGTCTTTGTACACAAATACTTTTGAAGTTCCATGTCGGGTAGCAGGCGATGGTTGGATCGTGCGCATATGTCTTTGAAGCCGTTGTACAAAGTCAGAGTAGTCTACTCTGACGGAGCAGAACTACTCTCACTTTGTACAACGCAAGCTGCAGCGCTTGCGCTGGAGGGTGGAAGAAATCTCCAGGCAAACGTAATGGTTCTCCATAGACCAACTCTGCGGTCGACGCTGATAGGTCCTCCTTCCACGCGGTTCTGATTCCTAGTAGAACCAAGGGAAGTACCTCTATCCAATTTTCATTGGCATAGCACATAATTGCGGCCTTCAACTGCCTGTGAAACCTTTCCACAAGACCGTTTGCAGCAGGATGGTAGGCTGTAGTGTGTACGAGATGCGTACCTGTCATTTGGGACAATCGTCGAAAAATGTCCGAAACAAATTGTCATCCTTGATCGGTCGTCAGCTTTTCTGGGCAACCGAATCTCGCAATCCAGCCGGAAATAAATGCTCTGCTCACCGTCTCTGCCTTAATATCTGTGATGGGTATTACTTCTGGCCATCTGGTGAAACGGTCTACAGCTGTTAAACAGTACTGGTATCCGTGAGACGACGGGAGCAGTCCAATCAGATCAACATGGACTTGTGAAAATCGCTGCATTGGGACATCGAAATCGTGAACACGTGACTTAATGTGTCTGGTCACCTTATCGCGCTGACAGTGAAGACATGTCTTCGTCCATTCACGGCAGGTTTTACGTACGTCAGGCCAAACATAACGTTGCGTTATAAGCTTTGTGGTCGCTTTGGCCCCTGCATGGCTTAATCCGTGTATTGAGTCGAAGATCTGCCGACGGAACTCAGGTATTATATATGGACGAGGAGTAGCAGATGATACGTCGCAATGTATTTCTTGTCTACAACCAGGTATACATATTTTCTTAAGCTCTAGAGACGTACCTTTTTGCAGACATGCCTGCAGTTCGACGTCGGTTTTCTGCGAAGCTGCCAGAGAGTTGTTGTCGAAGGCGCTGATTGATTCGACCGGTCTGGATAACGTGTCAGCTACGATATTTTCTTGTCCAGCAATATAGCGAACATCTGTAGTAAACTGGCTGATAAAGTCTAAATATCGAAAATGACGAGGTGAGCATTTGTCAAGCGGTTTCTTAAAGGCAAACGTAATAGGTTTATGGTCTGTATATATAATGAAAGGCTTAAGCTCTAGGATATATCTAAAATACTTAACACCTTCATAGATCGCTAATAACTCACGATCATACGGGCTATGTTTTCTTTGCTCTGCATTAAGCTTTTTAGAAAAGTATCCAAGAGGTTGCCATGCACCATTAACACATTGTTGGATAACTGAACCAATAGCAATGTCTGAGGCATCTGAGAAAAGTGCTAAGTCATACTTTGGACAAGGATGTGCAAGAACTGCAGTTTCAGCAAGGCTGTTTTTGCATTCCAGAAAAGCTTTTGAAAGTTCTGATGCCCAAGTGATTTTAGTTTTGCTATTTACTTTAGGCCCAGACAGTAAGCAGTTAAGCGAGCTTTGTACCAGAGCAGCATGCGGTATGAATCGGCGATAGAAGTAAAGCATGCCAAGAAAACGACAAAGCTCTTTTAATGTGGTTGGCTGTGGAAAGTCTTGAATAGCTTTTACCTTTTCAGGAAGAGGTTTTGTACCTTCCGCAGAGATACTGTAGCCCAGAAAAGTTACTTCTGATTTTCCGAAGACGCATTTGGTAGAGTTGATTAGTACACCGTGCTCTTGGAGACGTTCGAAAACCAAGCGTAAGTGGTGTTCGTGTTGATCCTCATTCTCTGAAGAGATAAGTATGTCATCCAGGTATGGAAAGCAGAAAGGCAAGTCGGATAGAATCTCATCCATAAATCTCTGTAGAGTTTGCGCAGCATTACATAATCCAAAGCTCATGTAAGCAAACTCAAACAAACCGAAAGGTGTAGCAATAGCTGTCTTAGGTATATCCTCAGGAGCAACAGGAATCTGGATATAAGCGCGTACCAAGTCGATGGTAGAGAATATTTTGCAATTGTGTAAAATATGGGCAAAATCAGCAATATTTCTTACCGGATATTTGTCTGGAGTGGTTCGGGAATTCAAGGCGCGGTAATCACCACATGGTCTCCAACCATTGATCTTCTTCGGTACCATGTGTAACGGGGACGACCAAGGGCTTTTGGAACGACGCGCAATACCTGTACGAACCATGTCTTCAAATTCCTGTTGTGCTATTTTAAGCCGAACTGGGTCAAGGCGACGAGTTTTGCAAGTCACCGGTGGGCCAGGGGTGGTGTGGATATAGTGAAGCGTTCTGTGCTTCACTTCGCGCTCCACAGGATCCCCAGCAGGCCTTGTGATAGCTAGAAACTGCTGCAGTAACTGGTGAAAGCGAGTAGAACCTGCAACAGCTTTAACACCAGCGATAGCACAGGTAGCAGGAGAGGCATTTATGCATTCCCACGAAATCTGCGATGATACCAGCAGACACCATCAGCACGAGGTTCTTCCCGGGAACGGGACCGTAGTTGCTGACGGGATCTTGATCTTACCTCGGAGTGATTCCGTTTTCTCGACGTTGTAAGTTCCTCTAATGTTCTAGTAAGTTCAACGATCATTTTACGCAAATCGTCGACTGATGTTGAAATATTAGAAGAGGTTGAGGGCGAGGCAGCTGCAACCTGATGTTTGGTAGTCAATGAAGTTACTTCCATCATTTTGTCCGCAAAATAGGCGACGTTGTTATGGTGGCTATAGAAAAGCGGTATCGCTAGCCGTAGATAGTACAATGGCCGGATCGTTGCTGCGTGGCTGATTGAAATAACCGTTAACACTAAACGTTAAAACATTGCACAACTTTACTGTTCGCGGGGTCACCACTTGTGGGTTAGTAGTACGAAATAAAAGATAATCTAACACCACACTAAAAGTATATTGTTCAGATATTACACGATAACTCTAATTACTAAGTGTAACTGTATTAAGGTTACGCGTAGCGAGACGTGCGCAGCGGACGGGCAGCCTCGGTGTCGCATACGGAGAATCACTGCCGGCTCGGGGAAAAACGAGAGCGGCCGACGATGACCGACGACGCCCGAACAGTTATCGGATAACGGTGCGCCGACGCACGATTGCTGTTCGTGCGATCAGCTGTAGACAGGCCGCCACAGCATCTTACGACACTCAAGGGAGTTAGTACATTTATACTACAATATATTAAAATACTGTACTAAATTAACATACACTAAAAACTCAACAATAAACATAAACATTTCATTCTTGTATCGTAAAATTCTTCAGAAAAGCCATTAACATCAGACAAAATAATAAAAATTAGGGCAAATATTTTTACAAATAAAAGTACGTACGTTATTCAGATAAGCGTAGTTCCGTAAAATTGATAAGGGAATTGAAAGCAAGCCGACTGGGGGAGCTTTGCGACGTATGCACTAAACTGCAATGCATTTGCGATCGTGAATAGAGTTTGTAGTTATATTGGGTTTTATGAGCAAGAATTTTATTTGGAAGTCTTTTATGAGATGTATTATTTTTTTTTTCTGGAAATTGAATCTAATTTTTAGTTTATCTTTATTTTATGAAGACTTATTAAACAAGGAAACATTTCATAAATATTTAATAATGATATTTTTTTTTTAAATCGAGAAAATTCTAAGCAAGTTGACCTGCATAACTAAGCTGGCTTTAAAAGTAGTATTTGGATTATTATTACTATTTTATAAAAATAGTAATTTAATATACATTTAGTAACACTCTATTTCATTCAATGTAAATATATACATATACTTTTGTTTATATAAGCTTCTTTATAAAAATTAGATAAATATCGTATGAAAAAGATTCTTGGTATTTCGTTTATGAATAATTTTATAAGCTTTTTCCGTATGATAAGGTGAAAAGAAAGTTATCTTGAAATGGATCAAGAGAACAAACATTGGCGATTTGTGTTATTATACTTTTTCCTAGCGCTGAATGTTGATTCGGGTTTACATTTTTTTGTAAAACACATTTTTCTTGAATACTAGTCGAGCTCAAATTACCGTGGTGAAATTAGATTTTATACTACGAAAAATGTTATAAATATTACCTCACATAAATACACTAGATTTATTTCGACTTTTACATCATGAACTACGATTGTAAATTTTTTGGAATAATTTCCGCAAAGTAACGTCCGAGTCAATTAACTAAAGTATTTTTTAAACCTTTAGTCAGCACAGTTAATTTGTGATTCATTCGGGAACAGTGCAGCATTGTGTTAATAAAATCATTTCCATAATCGAATTATTTATTTCAAAAACTACCTCTAATAAAAAAAAATTAAATTAACAACCGTTATCTATTTAAAACATTGTTTATTGCTTACTAGGTCCAACTTAACGCGTAGGTACCACGTAACATGTGGTAATCACACACTGTCACAGTATCAGTGTCAACGATATAAATGGAACATGCCTTTTTGTTATTGTATTTTGTATCATGACTATCTGTGTTTATATCAAAAAGTGATTTAATGAAGGCGTCATGTTCTGTTTAATAGTAGGAGTTCTTAGGAGTCGCTTTCATATGATGCGATTAAACCCTTTGGTTTGGTGAACGTCTGCCTACAGTTTAATCGATGTACAATTACTCAAATACATAAGAACTCCATTACAATATTAGTCAAACTTTCCTGTGTGGTTACGGCTTAAGAACATACCACCCCATTTGTTCCGTGGATGTCGTAAGAGGCAACAGAGACAAAAGCCTTGAAAACATAATTGACTTCTTTGTATTGGTACTGCGATCGCCAATCTTTTTGAATGTATGTATGTATTAGCCAAACTACAACATTCATGATATAGAGATGTATCTGATTGAAATACGTGATGTTCTTACGCTCACTGTGACTTTTGATCACATTCGTAACAGTCTATAAAAATCCACTGCAAGACAAAGGCTTGCTATGGCCGCCACGATTGCGCAAGCAATCTTCAGGAAATTTTGAAATGGTTATCCCGCCATCTATCGGCAGCCAATTGCAATTGCGAATATTTTACCAATAAGATTTCTTACGACGCTCATGGAAAGAAAGAGGTTGGAAATTTCTTAGGCCGTAAATACTCTTCATTCTTTATTTAGTAAAAATTTTAACTAAATAAAGAATGAAGAGTATTTATCACGTAATATTACTTTTAAAAACTTCGGGTTGCTGCCCGAGAGTTCTATTGCGAAAATCCCATTGAAATAATTATGCAATGGCAGGAGACTTAAACTTATTTCCTTAATCGACGTCGCGCGGAGTAAGTTATTAGTGGTTCACGACGTTTATTTGTGACGTTTATTTTACTTTGTTAAACTAAAAACTTAAATGTAACATGAAATAAGATATAAAAAAACTATACAACTATTTTTATTTTTATATATACATACACACAAACATATCGGCCCGTTTAAAGTTCACTACAGGATATAGGCCTCTCCCATAGAGAGAATTTGCCATAATCGCCACGCTTGGCAAGCGTATTGGCGATCGCCGTACCAGACCACTCGCAACTCAGACGCTGTTGCCCATCTTCGGTCTGAGTACTTTTATCTGGCTGATAGTTTTACTCTGATATTTTGATATTTTTGGGTATGATATATGTTTGGAGATCGTTATCCCGCCATCTATCAGTTGCCATAACAATATTAAATGCTATTTCACTTAGTCGTCTCTTACGACATCCACGGGAAAAATGGGAATGGCAGTATTCCTACACCGTTACCAAACCGAAAATATTTATAATAATTTTTATTTATATTTAGATTTATTTCGTTTCGTTGGTGATTTTATGTTGGTATTTTTATTGGTATATTGAATAATGAATGAGTTAAAAAATAATAAATAAATATCTTCACGCCATTCCCAATACAGGGGTAGACATAGGTCTAGTCTAGACAATTAAGTCCCTTCGACCCACCTTCTACCGAAGAAATTTCGGGATAACATTACAGCTGGTAAGCCCGTCGCCGTCTTTATGTCCAAGCCAACGATATGAGTCTTACATAGGATTTGAAAAAAACCATTGGTACGAGCCTGCACCATGTGGATCGAACTCGGGTCTCCCGACTCCAAATTCCGACCACACTTCCACTTGGATATCATGACTTTTTAAATCGGTTACAAAACTTTTTAAATGAGTTACAAAAAAACATATTTTCGCTCAAAAATATGCAACACCAGCTCATGACTCCCCATCATGACCTCCCGACGCCGAATCCCGACCTCCCAACCATCCGGCTATCTTGAAAGAAACAAAGAGAACAAAATGTGAAGTTCGGGTAAATCAGGAATCAGGAACAAGTCCAATCGTGACCGCAATCGTGAGTATTCAATTTAAATTAACAATGTATATTTTTATTTATTGCGTTGGCGTAAATTACAAATTTTGTCAAAAATAGAACAGTTACGTTACAGTTATATTTATATTCTTGAATATAAATTTAACAGTAACGTTTGTCTACTAAAATACATTTAGAAATTATTAAAGTTTTTAGAAACACATGACAAGGCTTTCTACTTCAAGTGGCAGTAAGTCATTTGTGAAACGTTGCGTGGAAATTATTTAATTTTATTTTCTTGATGTTTTGTACCTCTCGACCAAAAATGTTTTTTCAGTGTTTATTTAGGATTGTAAACGAACCCGCAAATGTATGAAAGATTTACATTTAAATATTTATTTTTATGCCGACTGAACATGCTAAATCGCAGAGTTTTGGATGAAATCTCAGTCAAAGATAATATAATTACAACGTAAATATTAATCCATCAAATCTTTCTTAATACTTTAAACAAACTGATTTTGTATATGTATACATTTATTATAACCTCGTCATACTTATACATATTTATCTTGAAAAATAGCATAACAATTTTGCCAATATTTTGTTATGCTACGTTTATGCTAAAATTAAGGTATACTATAGCATTCACGTCATATAACAGTCACGATAGCCTTTGAGTTCGATTCCCAAAGCTGGCACCAATACGAAATTTCAAAAACTTATGTACGATTCGTTGGCTCGGACATAAAGACTCAATACCTGTTATGTTGTCCCGAAAATGTCTTCGGTGGAAGGTGGGTCGAAATGACTTAATTGTATAGACCTCTATCGACGTCTGTATTATAGTATTCCTTTACAATGAGGTGGACCGTTTGCTTTTTTTTTGACGCATTTTGTTCGCTTATGTGCAGTAGGTAAGTGGAAGCTGATACTAAAAAATACAATTGCAGTAAACCACGTAAAACTTTCGCCAAATATCAAAACAAAATTAAAAATTCTGTAATATTTCTTATAACATGTGAAACACTAATTGGAGGTAGACAAGCACATCGTTAAAGCTTTTCTGGAAGATAAATTGGGTAAAAAATCACGATTAAAGTTAGTATTAGTTTCTTCACTCCTTAGATGATTTTCCAAAAGATGATTCAATTAACGACGTAATAACTTCTAGAACCTAATTTAATTTTATTGAATTTTTGATCTGAGTATTTCGTTTGCCGTGTGATGTCGGCGTCAGAATTTGCTACTGCTTTTCGATCTGTGTGTCTTTGGTTTAAAAATGCAATTAAATACCAACAAATAACCCTTTAAAATAATACAAGATCAAAATTCAGCAGGCCGGTGATGGGCAGGAGCGGCTAAAGTACAAGGTGTCTGGTAATAATGGTCCACCTGCCAAGCGTGGCGATAATATAAAGCCCTCCGCGACGAGAGAAGCCTGTGTTCTAAAGTGACTTTACAGGCCGTATTTATTAAAAAATATTTCATTTTTAAAAGCACGTCGACTACGCTAATAATGTCACGAGTAATAGCTAAAATTTTTAGTTTAGTTTAGTAGATACTTTTTAGTTTTCGCAACTCCAAGAGTATGGGAACATACAATTTTTTCTAGTCAACCCAACTCCTCTAGGAAACTCATCAACTCCTTAAAGTTACCGGTGACCTCAGGTAGAGAACACGGCAAACCGAGTTGTTTAGCCTTATATACTGCAACTCTCAGAAATCTCTGCATGTATTGGGCCGCCGTTTCCTCATCTTCCATATATGCTCGGCACAGTAGCTGTTGTAAACTAAACACATCTACATCTTACATCCAACAGATGCTTGTTATAATAACTTTTGTTAAAATCAAATAAGGTTTTGTTACTGACGACGTCATAAATATTAGGAGCAAGTTGAAATTTTACTTCTTAAGTAGCAAAGTTTGCAAATTTGCGAATGTTTCAACGTGTAGAAAGTCAAAACTAAGTAAGTTTGTGTTGTAAATGTTTGTATCAAAATGTTAAATGTATTTACATTCCGTCATAATGTACGAGCGCGATGTCAAGAGAACAATCGAAATTCACGTTCCACTTCAAGAAAGGAAAAGTAAAATTATTTATTCTGCAGTAAGTTACAACAGGTACAGGAAATGCAAGAGTGTTGCAAGTATTTGTCTATATGATGTTTTATTAAATAAATAGTCTGAAATTTTTAGATTATTGGACTTTTAAATTTAGAAAATTCCTTCAATGTTAAGTCATAAAATGTTAATTTTTATGTTATAAACTTAAGACAATGTTAAGTAAACTTAAGACTCGAATTTCTATTTAGTTGTGTCCATGCTTTTGCAGCTGAGGCTTGCGGGTTAGAACCGTGATAGAAGCAAACATTTGTGTCTTATGAGCATGATCAAAATGTACGAATGTATATTGAAGTCCACCATATGACTTTTTCATTTCTTTATATGATTATTTATCTATGAAATTGTTTGTTTGTGTAAGCATATAGTAGCGTTGGCTTGGTACACATCAAGATGGCGATAGGCTTACGTAGTCCCAAAATGCTACAGTGAAAAGTGAGTCGAAGTTGCTAAATTGTTTCGACTTCTGCCGGCCCTGATTTTGAAAAAATGCGTCTAAATGGCAACACAGGAAAAACAGTACGTACCCCTCTCGTCTACAGAAGTCGAAATTTACTGCTGCAAATTGATGTCCTTTTCGTAGCGTTTGCCATATTTAACGTGATTGGTAGTTCACCACTCATTCACGGAGACCGTCAATGTAACACTAATTTGGTAACTTAAATTTATACTTTTTTTTTTCTTTAAAAACCAACACTCTGAGAGCTAGCTTTATTTAATCGGCAGGCATTAATAAAAACGAAATTAGAAACAATGCATCTCGTCCCGCATACATCGTTATCCCTAAGTGCTTGTAAAATTCTCTCTGGAGTTATTTAAAGAGATTTTGTTACATCTGGAAAAATATTTTTACGCCATTTCCAACACTAGGGTAGACAAATGTCTTGACAATTAATAGACATGTTTTGGGACAACGTGACAGGAGGTGAGCCTTTCGCCGTCTTTATGTCCAAGCCTTGAAGAAACCCGTTAGTGTACGTGACTTTACTTTGTATCGTGACTTTTTTTAAGATGTTATATCTTCAAAAAATGTATTTATTTTATAATGTGATACACCGCATGGAAAGGCTAAAGATTGCAGGTTGTACATTCTTTCATTTTTGCCTGTTGAATAAAAAAGTTATCCACATAAACCATCACGAAAGCATATCCCGAGTACACTGCTAAACATTAGAGTTATTCTTCTCCAGAGATTTCTCATATTTCAAAGATAAATTAATCTCCCAGTAATTCTGAAGTTATTCCGCAAAAAA
Organism: Sericinus montela; assembly: GCA_029286605.1. NCBI lineage: Eukaryota > Metazoa > Arthropoda > Insecta > Lepidoptera > Papilionidae > Sericinus > Sericinus montela. The sequence goes on along the minus strand of JAGSMR010000042.1, from coordinate 436,411 downwards.
CCTCGACCACCTGCATCCATCGACTCCCCGCAACATTTTGCAGGTCGTCACTGCATCTTGTCCCGGCGGGGGGTCGTCCCAGCGTTTGTCCTACACTGCGTTTGCCTTAACGAGGTGACCACTCGAGAACCTTTTTTCCTCAACGGTTATCACTTCGATGATGTATTTGGCCTGCCCATTGCCTTTTCAGCGCGCTGATCTTTACTGCTTTGTCGGTTAACCTAGTTTCGGTGCGAATGTCTCCATTGCGGATTTTATCACGCAGAGAAACACCGAGCATAACTCTTTCCATAGCACGTTGAGCAATTTGAGCTTCCTCATTCGGCTTGCAGTGAAAGACCACGTCACGGAGGTGACGTGAGAGAAGTTTATCCTGCAGTATTTAAACACGTACAAAAATAAAAATACACACAAAAGTACACGGTTCATACGTAGGCGTGTTGTGTGGCGTACATGGCAAACAGACCATACTCAACTTAATGATATAGCCCATATGAAACTATAGCGCTGGTTATACACCCATTCGATTTGCACACCCAAAACCGATCTGCTGAAATTTGGTCCAGTATTTTTCTATATCGTTATTTCGCCAACTGTCGGTAGCCAATTGCATTGTAAGCGATTTTTTTGACCAAAACCAGGTCTAAGTAATCCTTAAGCTATTTATTATTATGTGATCTATTATTGACAGAGATCCATAAAATAAGTATTGCAGGTTAATCATAAGAAATTGCACAACGATATTAAGTAAGATTGATTGAAGAGTAAGTTTTGTATCCTTTTACCTAATGTTATTCACGACAATGAAAGTAATTTTTCAATATTAAAAAATATGTCTATACTTGATTGATGGGCTTCAAAATCTGCTTAAAAGATTAAAAAGTTTGTATTTTAACAGAGCTGTTACTCTGATTAATAAAATATTTCCATAACAGATTGCCTCTGTTATAATATATTTAAGCTATTGTATTTTAAGTAGATTCACGACTTATCCAATGTTTTCTCTTTGATGTTTTTATTTCGCAGAAAACACAATAGTTGCTAGTATAGTGCAAGATCATAAAGGAGACTTTTTGCTACATTGAAGTCCACCCTATGACTTTTTATTTCTTTATATGATTATTAATCTATGAAATTGTTTGTTTGTGTAAGCATATAGTAACGTTGGCTTGGTACACATCAAGATGGCGATAGGCTTACGTAGTCCCAAAATGCTACAGTGAAAAGTGAGTCGAAGTTGCTAAATTGTTTCGACTTCTGCCGGCCCTGATTTTGAAAAAATGCGTCTAAATGGCAACACAGGAAAAACAGTATGTACGCCTCTCGTCTACAGAAGTCGATAAAATTTACTGCGGCAAATTGACTGTCCTTTTCGTAAAGTTTGCCATATTTAACGTGATTGGTAGTTCACCACTCATTCACGGAGACCGTCAATGTAACATGAATTTGGTAACTTAAATTTTTAAACTTTTTTTTTCTTTAAAAACCAACACTCTGAGAGCTAGCTTTATTTAATCGGCAGCCATTAATAAAAACGAAATTAGAAACAATGCATCTCGTCCCGCATACATCGTTATCCCTAAGTGCTTGTAAAATTCTCTCTGGAGTTATTTAAAGAGATTTTGTTACATCTGGAAAAAATATTTTTACGCCATTTCCAACACTAGGGTAGACAAATGTCTTGACAATTAATAGACATGTTTTGGGACAACGTGACAGGAGGTGAGCCTTTCGCCGTCTTTATGTCCAAGCCTTGAAGAAACCCGTTAGTGTACGTGACTTTACTTTGTATCGTGACTTTTTTTAAGATGTTATATCTTCAAAAAATGTATTTATTTTAAAATTTGATATACCGCATGGAAAGGATAAAGATTGCAGGTTGTACATTCTTTCAATTTTGACTGTTGATTAAAAAAGTTATCCACATTAAACAGTTAATTACACATTAAACATTAAAACAGTTAACCATCACGAAAGCATATCTCGAGTACACTGCTAAACATTGGAGTTATTCTTCTCCTGAGATTTCCCATATGTCAAAGATAAATTAATCTTTCAGTAATTCTGAAGGTATTCCGCAAAGAACCTCGACCACCTGCATCCATCGACTCCCCGCAACATTTTGCAGGTCGTCACTGCATCTTGTCCCGGCGGGGGGTCGTCCCTGCGTTTGTCTTACACTGTGTTTGCCTTAACGAGGTGACCACTCGAGAACCTTTTTTCCTCAACGGTTATCACTTCGATGATGTATTTGGCCTGCCCATTGCCTTTTCAGCGCGCTGATCTTTACTGCTTTGTCGGTTAACCTAGTTTCGGTGCGAATGTCTCCATTGCGGATTTTATCACGCAGAGAAACACCGAGCATAACTCTTTCCAAAGCACGTTGAGCAATTTGAGCTTCCTCATTCGGCTTGCAGTGAAAGACCACGTCACGGAGGTGACGTGAGAGAAGTTTATCCTGCAGTATTTAAACACGTACAAAAATAAAAATACACACAAAAGTACACGGTTCATACGTAGGCGTGTTGTGTGGCGTACATGGCAAACAGACCATACTCAACTTAATGATATAGCCCATATGAAACTATAGCGCTGGTTATACACCCATTCGATTTGCACACCCAAAACCGATCTGCTGAAACATGGTCCAGTATTTTTCTATATCGTTATTTCGCCAACTGTCGGTAGCCAATTGCATTGTAAGCGATTTTTTGACAAAACCAGGTCTAAGTAATCCTTAAGCTATTTATTATTATGTGATCTATTATTGACAGAGATCCATAAAATAAGTATTGCAGGTTAATCATAAGAAATTGCACAACGATATTAAGTAAGATTGATTGAAGAGTAAGTTTTGTATCCTTTTACCTAATGTTATTCACGACAATGAAAGTAATTTTTCAATATTAAAAAATATGTCTATACTTGATTGATGGGCTTCAAAATCTGCTTAAAAGATTAAAAAGTTTGTATTTTAACAGAGCTGTTACTCTGATTAATAAAATATTTCCATAACAGATTGCCTCTGTTATAATATATTTAAGCTATTGTATTTTAAGTAGATTCATGACTTATCCAATGTTTTCTCTTTGATGTTTTATTTCGCAGAAAACACAATAGTTGCTAGTATAGTGCAAGATCATAAAGGAGACTTTTTGCTACATTGAAGTCCACCCTATGACTTTTTATTTCTTTATATGATTATTAATCTATGAAATTGTTTGTTTGTGTAAGCATATAGTAGCGTTGGCTTGGTACACATCAAGATGGCGATAGGCTTTACGTAGTCCCAAATGCTACAGTGAAAAGTGAGTCGAAGTTGCTAAATTGTTTCGACTTCTGCCGGCCCTGATTTTGAAAAATGCGTCTAAATGGCAACACAGGAAAATAGTACGTACCCTCTCGTCTACAGAAGTCGATAAAATTTACTGCTGCAAATTGATGTCCTTTTCGTAGCGTTTGCCATATTTAACGTGATTGGTAGTTCACCACTCATTCACGGAGACCGTCAATGTAACATTAATTTGGTAACTTAAATTTATACTTTTTTTCTTTAAAACCAACACTCTGAGAGCTAGCTTTATTTAATTGGCAGCCATTAATAAAAACGAAATTAGAAACAATGCATCTCGTCCCGCATACATCGTTATCCCTAAGTGCTTGTAAAATTCTCTGGAGTTATTTAAAGAGATTTTGTTACATCTGGAAAAATATTTTTACGCCATTTCCAACACTAGGGTAGACAAATGTCTTGACAATTAATAGACATGTTTTGGGACAACGTGACAGGAGGTGAGCCTTTCGCCGTCTTTATGTCCAAGCCTTGAAGAAACCCGTTAGTGTACGTGACTTTACTTTGTATCGTGACTTTTTAAGATGTTATATCTTCAAAATGTATTTATTATAAAATTTGATACACCGCATGGAAAGGATAAAGATTGCAGGTTGTACATTCTTTCAATTTTGACTGTTGATTAAAAAAGTTATCCACATTAAACAGTTAATTACACATTAAACATTAAAACAGTTAACCATCACGAAAGCATATCTCGAGTACACTGCTAAACATTGGAGTTATTCTTCTCCTGAGATTTCCCATATGTCAAAGATAAATTATTCTTCCAGTAATTCTGAAGGTATTCCGCAAAGAACCTCGACCACCTGCATCCATCGACTCCCCGCAACATTTTGCAGGTCGTCACTGCATCTTGTCCCGGCGGAGGGTCGTCCCTGCGTTTGTCTTACACTGTGTTTGCCTTAACGAGGTGACCACTCGAGAACCTTTTTTCCTCAACGGTTATCACTTCGATGATGTATTTGGCCTGCCCATTGCCTTTTCAGCGCGCTGATCTTTACTGCTTTGTCGGTTAACTTAGTTCCGGTGCGAATGTCTTCATTGCGGATTTTATCACGCAGAGAAACACCGAGCATAACTCTTTCCATAGCACGTTGAGCAATTTGAGCTTCCTCATTCGGCTTGCAGTGAAAGACCACGTCACGGAGGTGACGTGAGAGAAGTTTATCCTGCAGTATTTAAACACGAACAAAAATAAAATACACACAAAAGTACACGGTTCATACGCAGGCGTGTTGTGTGGCGTACATGGCAAATAGACCATACTCAACTTATATATAGCCCCATTCGATTTGCACATCCAAAACCGGTCTGCTAAAATTTGGTCCAGTATTTTTATATATCGTTATTTCGTCAACTGTCGGTAGCCAATTGCATTGTAAACGATTTTTTTTAACAAAAACTAGGTCTACATAATCCTTAAGCTATTTATTATTATGTAATCTTTTATTGACAGAGATCCATAAAATAAGTATTGCATGATAATCATAAGAAATTGCACAGAGAAATTGTACCTTACTAAGTAACATTGATTGAAGAGTAAGTTTTGTATTCTTTTACCTAATGTTATTCACAACAATGAAAGTAATTTTTCAATATTAAAAAATATATCTATACTTGATTGATGGGCTTCGAAATCTGCTTAAAAGATTAAAAAGTTTGTATTTTAACAGAGCTGTTACTCTGATTAATAAAATATTTCCATAACAGATTGCCTCTGTTATAATATATTTAAGCTATTGTATTTTAAGTAGATTCACGACTTATCCAATGTTTTCTCTTTGATGTTTTTATTTCGCAGAAAACACAATAGTTGCTAGTATAGTGCAAGATCATAAAGGAGACTTTTTTGCTATTAAAATAATTTTAAAGGTCATATATAAGTACATTGTATGAGTGACTTTAAAAATAAGACCGCGACAGGCTCGCTATATGCTACATTGTCCCAAAAACATGGTTCGGTGCAATGTCAAAATGACTTAATTATCTAGACCTCCGACTACCCTAGTATTAGGAAAAGCGTGAAGAAATAATCTAATAATTGTAATAATTTAATCAAGGACAACGTGACAGGTGGTGAGCCCGTCGCCGTCTTTATGTCCAATTCGTACATAAGAAATTTGTACATAAGTTTTTGAAAAACTCATTGGTAATGCCACCTGGGGACCGAACTCGGGTCTCTCGACTCGAAATTCCGACCACCCAACAACTCGGCTATCGTGACGCTCTCGTGAATTTAAATGAATTTAATAATACTTTTATGTATTCACGTTTAATTATTCCACAATTTAATTATCTTTCCTATTATTTCTTTTTCATTTAATAACAGGTCCGTTCGGAATTTAAGTGAAAATATGTAAATAAAAGTAAATTGGTATTGATAATAAAGTTTTATTGTTTGCAAGAATGTAACAGCCTATTTATAAAGTTTTAATTATTGAAAATCCATCGCGAATAATGTGGGTTGATTGAGAATGGAGCTTCAATGGAAATTTGATGCGTTGTGCGTATAGATTATGACAAATCCTCCTTACGTCTTGCAATGAACTATTAATACTGGCGGTTACATATGTATGTAGAAGTGTCTATCATATTCTCAAATATAAGATAACGTACCTACCTTAGAGTGTTCGTTACATTATTAATTTCATATGCAATAACAAGTTGTAAAAGTGGTAGAGCCACGCATCAGCTTTTGTTGTTGCATGAATGGGCCAGCTCGTCCGGGGAAGTACCACGACCTCACAGAATACCGGCGTGAAGTAGATGTCTAATAAACTTCTGCGTTTCGTCTGGTGAGTGCAGGTAACCGGAGGCCCATACACCCCTCTACCCCAATTCTGGGGGGGGGGGCACTCTAAGGCCGGCAACGCATCTGCTATGCTTCTGATATTGCGGGTGGTCATGGGTGGCGGTAATCACTTACCTTCATGTGAGCCACCTGCTCGTTTCCTCCCTTTTCTATAAAAAAAGTCGCTTAAATATATTGTGTCCCATAAGGAGGGATCTCTAAAGGTATAGTATGAAACTTATAAAGTACTGAGTAAATTATGAATACCTTTGTTATTCCAAAATATGCTTCCGTGGAAAGTGTGTCAAATGGACTTCATTGTCTATTCATCTGCCTACCCAAGTTTAGGAAATTGCTTAAAGGTCTAGAAAAAGCATAAAAGTAAACTAAAATATACACTAGAAAATATTTACTTCCAAAATAATTAATGTATGTTCCCTATAGGAATAGTACCGGGGTTTAGCGTTGAAACAATAAAAGCAATTGATAAGCAAAATTCTCTATGAGATCCATTCAGAACCGAGACAGATCAGTAAAAACCACTCTAATTGTGACGTCAACATGGAACATCGAACATCACCTGCAGCCAGTTTACTGATTGCTGTCTCTATTCAATAGTTTCTGTCACAATTAATGCCTGCCTTTGCTATAGGAATTTCTATTGCATATCGCAGAGTGTGTAATTTGAATTTACTCTATTCCCATGACGTGTAATACACATGAGTTGTTGGGTGGACGGAATTTCGAGTCTAGAGACCCGAGTTCGATCCCCAAGTGGCAGACTCGTACCAATGGGTTTTTCAAAAACTTAAGTACGAATTATATCGTTGGCATGAACATAAAAACGGCGACGTGCTCACCACCTGTCACGTTGTCCCGAAAATATCTTCGGTGGAAGGTGGGTCGAAGGGACTTTATTGTCTAGACTAGATTTCTATCTACCGCTGTATTGGGAATTGTCTGAAGATATTTTTTACATACATATTGGCCTTTAAAAGTTTACTAAATATCATAGGGTTCTCGCCTAAGGGGCGGTTTTCTTTAATAGCCATGCTTATTAAAAAAATGTTGATCGCAGTACCAGTCACCTGAATATTACTGCCCATCACGGGTCCGTTAAATACTGGTTTGGTATTTTTCGAGAACCCATGCCATTGCATAAATCTTTGAGGAACCAATATGTTCGAGGCCTTTTCCTATGTCACGTCTTACGACATCCTCGGGAAGAAATGGGGTGGTTCTTACGTCATAAAAGTTTCTGTCTTCTTACTACTATAAATATCTTTATTCAGTTTGAAATTTTAAACCCTCTTATATAGATACACTGCAACCATTCACATTCATCACACAATTGTTTGCTCCTAACGAGATTTCAACCCCTAACCTTCAGCTTCGAAGGTAAGGTCCTACTAAGCCGTTTGTTATATCTTTTCAAAATATCTCTTAAATATCTCTTCAAAACTCAAATGATAAAATGCTGTATACGTCATAGACTAAGAACAATTGATGTTACCATTAGTATTCACTAAACATAACGAAGATATGAGTTATTTATTCTGAAAATATGTCATAAATATGAGTGCTGAGGCAAAATAGATGGAGTGTAGGTTATGGGGTTTGGAAGATATCCAAAAATTCAGATGTCCGAGCGATGCTCGATCAGCAGGCACCAAATTTATGTAAGACTTCGGCTATTTCAATAACAGTTATTGCTATTCTTCGATGGAGGGTCTAATCTTGATAGGTTGCGCAATTTCTTTTCCAATATTACAAGAACTTGACCAATATAAGGAGAAATGTGGATTTGTATATTATACGGTAATCTCTGGTACCACTTTGTATGGAAATATGAAAAAATAAGCGGATCAATGGTAAGTGACACTATACATCTCTATTTGTTTACTTTATTTATTTATTTAAGCATACAGCTCTATCAAGTAAAAGACAACAAGGGTCAAACCGGGGTTTTGGTAAGGAAATCCCATTGGAAAGAAAATTAATTTTATCTTATCTTACCTTATCTTCAAGCACAATCCCTAAAGGTAGTTAGAAATAACAGATCGCCAAGTGTCACAATCCCTACATACCTTTTTTGCTTCTTTAAAATTCATAATTTGGCCGCCCCTCCCATCATACCCTCTTCAAGCAATTTACTCACATGGTCTTCGTAAGTTATTCTCAGCCTACCTCGACACCTTTTAATTTTATTTTCAAGCTATGTATTTTTTTTTTTGCCATTCGGTCGTCACTTATTCGTTATACATGCCCAAATCATTGAAGCATGTCCTTATCAATTTCAGTGATATTTCGAATCTTTTCGTTTTGTTTTCGGTTGGCCAAGGTTATGCCGCACAATATACGCAAAGCCAGTATCTTTATTGCATTTATCTTGCTTTTATGCTTCTTATGGCATAGTCACGTTTTGCTGATATATATCAAAATCGGCACCAGTATTGTATAATTTAACGACAGCCACAACGATTAAAAGCGATCGTCTAGTATACAATGTTATTTACCGGGTCTAGACATTCCTGATTTACACACATTATGAACGTGGTTCGTTATACGTCCCTTTCAAATACCAGGTCTTGGACATGCTTAGTCTTCGACTTAATTAAGTCTTTGGACTAAATTAAGTCCATGATCAAATATACCACTGCAAGACCTCAAGACTCAGTGAGCACGTTCTGCGTAAATTGGATCCAAAGTTAATAAATTAAAGTCTCCCCGTGATCACGGTTGCTGTAAAGCATCCGAAACGTCGGGAAGTAAAAATAGTCTGTTAAAAACTAATAAAAAACGCGATAAAATCCGAAAATAGTTTTATTTAAGAAAAAACCATTGGTACGAGCTTGCTACTTGGGGATCAAACTTGGGTCTCCCGACACGTTTTCCGACCTAGCAACCACTCGGCTATCGTGAAAGAAACAAAGAGAACAAAATGTGAAATTCGGGTAAATCTGGAATCAGGAACAAGTCCTATCGTGACCGCAATCGTGAATATTCAATTTAATTATATAAAGTATTTTTTTATTTATTGCGTTGGCGTAAATAACATTTATATTAGTATTCTTTAAATATGTATGTCTTCCAAAATACATTTAGAAAATTTAATTTGTAAGAAACACATGAAAAGGCTTTCTACTTCAAGTGGCAGTATATCATTTGTGAAACGTCGCGAGGAAATTATTTCATTTTATTTTCTTGATGTTTTTGTACGTCTCTACCAAAACTGTTTTTCCAGTGTTTATTTAGGATTGTAAACGAACCCGCAAATATATGAAAGATTTACATTTAAATATTTATTTTCATGCCGACTGCACTTGCTAAATCGTGGAGTTTGGATGAAATCTCAGTCAAAGGTAACATAATTACAACGTAAATATTAATACATCAAATCTTTCTTATTACTTTAAACAAACCGATCTTGTATATGTATTCATTTATTCTAACATCTTCATACTTATACAAATTTATCTTGAAAAATAGTATAACAATTTGGCCAATATTTTTTTATGATACGTATATGCAACAATAAAGGTATATTATGACATTAATGTCATATAACAGTCACGATAGCCGATCGGAATCGGAGGCAAAAGACCCGAGTTCGATTCCCAAGGCTCGCACCAATACGTTTTTTCAAAAACTTTTGTACGATTCGTTGGCCCTGACATAAAGACTCAATACCTGTTACGTTGTCCCGAAAATGTCTTCGGTGGAAGGTGGGTCGAAAGGACTTAATTGTTTTGACTTCTCTGGACGTCTGTATTATAGTATTCCTTTACAATGAGGTGGACTGTTTGCTTCTTTTTTAACGCATTTTGTTCGTTTATGTACAGTAGGTTAGTTGAAGCTGAAACTAAAAAAACACAAATGTAGTAAACCACGTAAAACTTTCGCCAAATATCAAAACAAAATTCTGTAATTTTTCAAATAACAAGTGAAACACTAACTGGAGGTAGACAAGCACATCGTTAAAACTTTTCTGGGCGATAAACTGGGTAAATAAATCACGATTCAAGTTAATATTAGTTGCTTAACTCCTTAGATGATTTTCCAAAAGATGATTCAATTAACGACAAAATAACTTTTAGAACTTAATTTAATTTTTATTAAATTGTTGATGTGTGTATTTCGTTTGCTGTGTGACGTCGGCTTAAGACTTTGCTACAGCTTTTCGATCTGTGTGAGTCTTTGGTTTAAAAATGCAATTAAATAATAACAGATAACCCTTTAAAATAATACCAGATCAAAATTCAGCAGGCCGGTGCTGGGCAGGAGCGGCTAAAGTGCAAGGTGTCTGGTAATAATGGTAGACCCACTTGCCTAGCGTGGCGATAATATTAAACCCTCCGCTGCGAGAGAAGCCTGTGTCCCGCAGTGACTTTACAGGCCGTATTTAATTTATTTTTTAAAAGCACTTCGACTACGCTAATTATGTCACGGGTGATAGCTAATGTTTTAGTAGAGACTTTTTGTTTTAGCAACTCCACGTGTATGGGAACGTACAAATTTTTATAGTCAACCCAACTACACAAGGAAACCCAGCAGCTCCTTGAAGTTACGGTGATCTCAGGTAGAGAACCCGGCAAGCCGAGTTGCTTAGCCTTATCTACTGCAACTGGACTTTTCTGCAGGTTGTAGGCCGCCGTTTCCTGTTGTAAACTAAATACATCCACATCCTACATCAAACAGATGCTTGTTATAATAACTTGTGTTAAAATCAAGTGAAGTTTTGTTACTGACGACGTCATAAATATTGAGCATGTTGAAATTTTACTTCCTAAGTAGCAAAGTTTACAAATTTGCGAATGTTTCAACGTGTAGAAAGTCAAAAGTAAGTAAGTTTGTGGTGTAAATGTTTGTATCAAAATGTTAAATGCATTTACATTCCGTCATAATGTACTAGCTCGATGTCGAGAGAACAACAGAAATTTACGTTCCACTTCAAGAAAGGGAAAGTAAAATTATTTATTCTGTAGTAAGTTACAACAGGTACGCAAAGAAAATGCTAGAATGTTGCCAGCATTTGTCTTAATGTTTTTTAAATAAATAGATAGTCTGAAATTTTTAGGATATTGGATTATTAAATTTGAAAAATTCCTTCAATGTTAAGTAAACTTTAACTCAATTTTCTAGTTGGTTGTGTCCTTGCTTTTGTAGCTGAGGGTTGCGGTTTCGAATCGTGCTAGAAGCAAACATTTTTGTGCTATAACTAGAAAATATCACAATACCTAAAAGGTGTAACCTAATTTTACAAACTGAAAATGATAAGGATTTGTGCGTAAAGATTAAACCACTTCCTTTCTTCCCATTTCCCATTTTCTTTCTCATATTAAAATATACAATGGGTAGAAACGTTGAATAATATAACGGCATCTAACTGATGATGGAATGTCCGTTTCAAAAAATAATAATAAACAAACAGACCTGTCACGCACATCTTCATATGAAATGTCTGGTCAGCGGCAGCTAATCCGCTCTCTATGTGTGGCAGTTACGCAAATTCTTTTTAAGGGAGACGGTTTTGCCCTGCAGTGGACTTAAAAAACCGTTACGTATGCTTGTAATTTGAATACTATAGTATTGTTTATTGCATATGAAATGAATAATGTTACGAAACAAGTAAATTGTCATAAATAAATTTATGCATAGATGTGAACAACATCACATATATTGCTCTGAAGCGGAAGTACGTCAAAGCACTTGTGTTATGGAATCCGAATAAACGACGGTACCAAAACACCCAGACCAGATCCAATGTACCTCAGAGTTGGCAACATCATGAAAACCAGTATGTACGCCACTCGTCTACAGAGATCGATAAAGTTTACTGCAGCAAATAGACTCTACTAGAAGTAGAACTAGAAACAAAATCCTCTTAGTAGTGTTTGCCATAATTACCGTGATTGGTAATTCACCACTCATTGAAGGAGACCGTCAATGTAACATTTTTTTTATAGAAAAGGGATACAAACGAGCAGGTGGCTCACGTGATGGTAAGTGATTACCGCCGTCCATGAACATCTGCAATACCGAAGGAATAGCAGATGCGTTGCCGGTTTTCAACATGAATTTGGTACCTAAAGTTTATACTTTCTTTTTCTTTAACAACCAACAACTGAGAGCTAACTTTATTTTATCAGCAGCCATTAAATAAAACGAAATTGGAAACAATGAATCTCGTCCCGCATACATTGTAATCCCTAGGTGCTTGTAAATTCTGAGTTATTTAAAGAGTTTTTGTTACATCTGAAAAAATACTTTCACCCCATATCCAATACTGGAGTAAACTAATTGTCAAGACCTTCTACTGGAGTAGAAGGTCTTGACAATTAGTCGACATTTTTTGGGACAACGTGGCAAGTGGTGAGCCTTCCGCCGTCTTTACGTCCAAGTCCAACGAGTTATGTCCAAGTATCTTACGTCTAACGATATAAATTGTAAGTAAGTTTTAAAGAAACTTGTTAGTTCAAATTCCAATCACCTCAACCACTCTGCTATCGTGACCTTTTTTGGATATAATATCTTAAAAAAATTCAATTCATAGAAAGGCTAAAGATTGCAGGTTGTACATTTTTTAATAAAAAAGTGTGATTTAGATGTGGACATGCATGAAGCTGCTGGAAACAAAGTCAATGGCACCCTGACTGCGCTAGTCAAAAGGCAATACGTACGGAAAAGTGCACGCCTTGCAATACATAACGCAGTGCTGGTACTTACATTGTTATATGGCTGTAAAACCTGGGTTTGCCAAATGAAGCATAAAAGCAAGATGAATACAGTGGAGATGCGGTCTCTTCGTAAAATGTGCGGAGTTACCGTAGTCGACCGAAAACGTATCGAAGAGATCGGCTATATGGTAGGTTTGAAAGATAACTTTATCACTAAAATTTATAACGATGTGTTTCGATGGTTTGGGCACGTTGAGCGAATGATCACTCATTGTGAAGACCGAATGGTGAAGAAAATATACAGCGCGAAAGTTGATATTAAGAGGTGTCGAGGTAAGCTGAGACTAACTTTCGAAGACCATGTGAGCAATCTGCTCGAAGAGGGGATAGTCAAGATTACTCGGATACCTAGACGTGCGTGTATGAAGAAAATGATGAATCTGAAATAAGAGAAAGAGGTATGAAAGGATCGTGTCACTTGGCGATCTGTTCTCTGTGGGACTGTGCGTGAAGATAAATAAATAAATAAATAAACGAAGACAAAAAAAATTGGCCTGCAGTATGTCCGCAAGAATAAACCGCTGCGTTTCTGCCCCCACAGAATTCAACACAAAGAACGGTCCTCAACCACCTGCATCCATCGACTCCCCGCAACGTTTTGCAGGTCGTCACTCTATCTTGTGAAAGGTCGTCCTACACTGCGTTTGCCTAAACGAGGTGGCCACTCGAGAACCTTTTTTCCCCAACCTTTATCAGTTCTATGGGCTATGTTGCCAGCCCTTTGCCACTTCAGCTGATATTTACTGCAGTTTGTCACTAGCGAGAACACGAGCCGCATGTGTCGAGTGCGCGAGAGTTTTAAATAAATACCCTCAAAATGAACAAGTGCGAAAGATGTTCAAAAAATGTTACGAAAAAAAGCCCCGGCATTGAGTGCAGCAAATGTGAAAAAGTTGTACATTGTAGTACTCAATGTACAGGACTCACGAATAAACAATTGGCTGCTCTCCGGGCTACGGAAAACCTTGAGTGGACCTGTCTGGAGTGTAATAAATCTTCTCCCAGACGCACATCGTTTATAATTCCGAGTGATGAAGATGAAGAAGATATAAGTGATTCTGCTCGGATTGACGTTAAAAAGCTGGCTAAGGCCATATCGAAGGAAGTGGAGACAGCAATGAAGAGAGAAATGAAAGACATCTGTGATTCTATTCAATATCATACAGATAGGCTTGAGGAAGTAGCTGAAACTGTGGATGCCTGTAAACAATTGATAAAAGAACTACAGCGTAAGAATGTCTATTTATTTATCTTCACGCACAATCCCTGACGGGGTAGCCAGAGAGAACAGATCGCCAAGTGTCACGATCCCTACATACTTCTTTCGCTTCTTTCAGATTCATCATCTTCTTCATACATGCACGTCTAGGTATCCGAGTACTCTCTTGACCCTCCTCTCTTCGAGCAATTTGCTCACATGGTCTTCGAAAGTTAATCTCGGTCTACCTCGACACCTTTTAATATTAACTTTCGCGCTATATATTTTCTTCACCATTCGGTCTTCACTCATTCGCTCAACGTGCCCAAACCATCGAAGCACGCCCTTATCCATTTTTGAGACAAGGTCATCTTTCAAACCTGCCATATTGCGAATCTCTTCGTTTCGCTTTCGGTCGGCCATGGTAAGGCCGCTCATTTTACGAAGAGATCGCATCTCTACTGCATTCAACCTGCTTTTATGCTTCTTCTGGCATACCCAGGTTTCGCTGCCATATAACAAAGTCGGTACCAACACTGCGTTATGTATTGAAAGGCGTGCACTTTTCACAACGCCTTGCCTTTTGATTAACGCAGTCAGGGCACCATTGACTTTGTTCCCGGCAGCGACACGCCTGTCCACATCTAAATCACATCTTCCATCCCGGCTAAACGCACTCTAAGTATACAATTTCATTCACCTGTTCTAGACATTCCTGATTTACCCAAATTTCGCACTTCGTTCTTTCTTCGTCCCTTTCAAATACCAGAACCTTAGTTTTATTAGCATTCAAACGGAGACCATTAATTTCACATTCTTCTTTCACACACGTGACTAATGCCTGCAGTTCTGCCTCTGATGGTGCTATAAGCACTGCATCATCAGCATAAAGCAGACAATTTACTTTTATGTCACCCAATTTCACACCCAAACAGCTATCTTTCAGCTTCTGTAAACAGCTGTCGAGATACAGTATGAATAGCCAGGAAGACATGACACAACCCTGTTTTACGCCCGTTTGACGCTAAACATGGGTGACAGGTCATGCCCTACCACACAGGCTTTACAATAATATTGTTTGCAAATTAAAGATGCTAAGCAGCGACTTTCTTAACGTAAAGCGAAACACGGGGAGAAAGGACCGGCCCGGTTCAATCACTGTCGAAATGAAAGAAGAAAACATAAGGGATATGTGGATATCGGAAGCTAAAAATAAAAGGCTAAAGGTGAAAGACATAATTACTAATGTTTCAAGAACAGCTGAGGACATACCAGTGTTCATTCGGGAAGCACTTACGTCTCACAACAAAATGCTTCTCTGGAATGCAAAAATTGAACTTAAGAATACGTTTAAGTTTGTGTGGTGTAAAAGAAGTGTAGTGTTGGCCCGAAAGGAGGAGAAAGACAAAGAAGTTATCAGAATTAGATCAATAGAAGACATAAAAGACCTACTGGCACGATAAGGTTATAATCGTTTATTTACTTGTATTTTTTTTTTTACTTTTGAAACTTTATTTCTTTTCTCTAATAATTATGTCATTGTATACAGACTCCATAACCGAATTGTTTAATTGCGAGGATATAAACTGTTTTTTTTTAAATATGTACCACAAAAAAAGGTCAATCTACTTTGCATGCATATTAACATAAGATCTACCGTTAAAAATTTTTCTACCCTAGAACATTATATATTATCTTGTAAAAAAATTATTGATGTAATTATTTTGACGGAAGCTAATCTAACAGATACATTATGTAGTATGTTTATGATAAATGTTCACACAATGCACACACAGTTGCGCAAATCGCGTAAAGGGGAGGTATTATTATGTATGTCCGCAACAAACACAAAACTACATTAATTAAAACCAACACGATTAATTTTGAAAGCCTAATGATTACGATAAAATCACAATCCAGTTATTGTGCAACACTGTGTGCAGTGTATCGTCCACCTAATAGCCCTAGATATCTCTTTGTAAAAGAGTTAAAACGTATCATCAAAACAGTTGATAAAGACACAGATATATTCATTGTAGGAGACACTAACATAGACACCAAATTAGATAATCCTGTAAAACATCAATATACAAGTATGCTGTCAAGCTATGGTCTTGAGTGTGGGATCTCGGACTTTACACGTATTGAAATTAAAGCTTCAAAATTAACAAAGTCTTGTATCGATCATATTTTTATACGATCCCGCACTCAAGAACTGTTTACAGCGGCCTTAGGTATTGTACTGGCTGATCACCGTGCGGTGGTACTCGCTTGCGTTAGTCAAACAACACAGATACAGGATGATAATTTGCAATTTAAAACTGTATATGAAAATAACAAACTGCAATTATTGTTGAACAATATCGACTGGCAGCCTATAAAAAAATCTGTACTGTCCTATTAAAATATACGAATTTATTAAAAATGCCAAACAAAATAGTTATAAACAATCTCAAATAAAAATAAAAATTAAGAGTGTATCAAATAGGGATAAAAATAAATGGATAAGTAATAAAATTATAAAATCTTGCCTCTATAAAGATAAATTATTTAATGATTGGAAAAATGATAGCAACAATAAAATAAAACGATTAAAATACAATAAAGCTAGGAATCACGCTAATAAGCTAATAGAAAAATCAAAAAATTTGTTCTTGATAACCAACATAAATAAAAATAAATCTAATCTTCAAAACTTATGGAATATTTTAAACAATATGACAGGAAGGGTTAAGAAATCAATTGACGATTTTATTCTGAACAACTTTGAGAACAGTAGAAAAACTTAGTACAGATAGCTAAAATTTTGCAAATGAATTTAAAACAGTGTTCATAATATATTGACTAACTGCAAAACTCCGTTACTTCAAAAATTTTCATACTGTAGGCCGGTAAATTTAACATTTAGATTTCAGAAAGTAAGCTTAGATACAATAAATAAAATAATAAAATCACTAGATGACAACAAGTCTCCCGGAATAGATAATATTCGTGCACGTGACCTAAAAATCATTAGACATAAAATTGCACCAGCTATAGCCAAATTAACAAATACCAGTATAACAACTGGAATATATCCTGATGATTTGAAAACTGGAATAGTAAGGCCAATTTTCAAAAAAGGAAACCTTAAGGAGTATGGAAATTATCGTCCCATAACCATATTACCCACCTTAGACAAAATAATTGAAAAATGTCTGTCAAATCAATTTCTAAAATTCTATGATTATAATAACATTCTAAACGATAAGCAATACGGATTTCAACCACACAAAAGCACCACTAAGCTTCTGAGCAACATTACTAATTCGATGAACAAACATTTGCATAGTAAAAAACACATCCTAGTAGTCTTTATTGACTTTAGCAAAGCGTTTGATACACTTCAACACGAGACATTGATTGAATCACTGGACGAATCGGGAATTAGAGGACCTGTCCAGAAATGGTGTAAAAATTATCTGGAAAATAGACGTTTTAAAGTTAAGATCGCTGAAAATTGGAGTTATGAAAAGACTGTAACTGAAGGAACTGCACAGGGATCAGTAATCGGACCTTTACACTACTTAACATATGTTAATAGTTTAATAAATTTAATTGACAGCTGTGAAATTTATCAGTTTGCCGACGACACGTGCCTAGTAGCGGCTGATGCCGATCTTGAGTCGCATTTATACGTTTGCAAAAAGATTTTACATCTCTTATGAAGTGGTCTCACAATGTTGGTTTAGTTTTAAACGATAAAAAACTAAAATAATGTATATATATGTTGTTCGCGTATTGTAAAATAATCCCAATCCATGACAAAATCAAATATGTGCTCTTAAAGAACAGTTTTAACAAAGACCTGCAAACTCTAATATCACATAGCAAAGGTACTGTGCTATCTCTAATAAAAATTATATGTGCCTGTGTATAATAAGAATAACTATGGAAAAAGTACACTGAATTTATGATTCCAAAATTAATAAACGAATTACCACCCGCATTACGTTACAAAATAAACCCAAACAACATCAAATCTAAATTAACTAACTACTACTTAGCTTTGCTACATGATAATTATATGAAATAATTAATAATAATGTTGACACACCCTTAGGACACTCGAACGCATTTGTTTCTTTTTCTTTTTTTATGTGGTCGTCATTGTTATAACGACAAAAACATTCGCACCTAATCTACCCTCACTAAAAATTCCTATATCATGTTCGAAATTATTAATGTAAACTATCTGGTTTATAATAAGTAAACTGCTTAATAATGTTATCTGTATGGACGAACTCCATTGTACAAAAAAAGCCACTTGGTTTTGTAGTACAGTGTATTGTTGTTTTCATTTGTAATTTGTTTTTTTTTCTGAATATAAATACATAAAAAAAATGTCGGTTACCTCAGTTCCGCTGCGGATGTCTTCATTACGGATTCCATCACTCAGAGAAACACCGAGCATAACACTTTCCGTAGTACGTTGAGAAACTCTGAGCTTTCTCATTCGGCCTGCATTGAAAGACCACGTCTCGGAGGTGACGTGAGATCTTGCAGTATTTAAACAGGTACAAAAATAAATAAAAAATACAATTGTTGTGAAACACACACAAAAGTACACAGTTCATACGTAGGCGTGTTGTGTGGCGTACATGGCAAACAGACCATACTCAACTTAATGATATAGCCCATATTAAACTATAGCGCTAGTTACACATCCATTCGATTTGCACACCCAAAACCAGT
This sequence comes from Sericinus montela, assembly GCA_029286605.1. NCBI lineage: Eukaryota > Metazoa > Arthropoda > Insecta > Lepidoptera > Papilionidae > Sericinus > Sericinus montela. The sequence continues at coordinate 417,596 of JAGSMR010000042.1, read as the reverse complement.
CTGCTAAAATTAGGTCGAGTATTTTTTATAGAAAAGGGAGGCAAACGAGCAGGTGGCTCACGTGATTGTAAGTGATTACAGCCGCCCATGAACACCCGCAATACCAGAGGCGTAGCAGATGCGTGGGCCTCCGATTACATGCACTCACCAGACGAAACGCAGAAGTTTGTTAGACTTATACTTCACGCTGGTATTCTGTGAGGTCTTGGTACTCCCCCGGTCGAGCCGGCCCATTCATGCAACAACAAAAGCTGATGCGTGGCTCTACCACTATAAAAATATTTTTCGATATCGTCATTTCGCCAAGTGTCGGTAGCCAATTCCATTGTTAACGATTTTTTTTATCAAGAACCAGGTCTACGTAATCCTTAAGCTTTTTTTATTATGTTTTTTTTATTATTTACAAATATCTATAAAATAAATACAATATTGTTATTCCATGATAATCATAAGAAGTTGCAGAACGATATAAAGTAAGACCTTATATTATTCACAACAATGAAAGTATTTTTTCTATATAAAAATATATGTCTGTACTTGATTGATGGGCTTCGAAATCTGCTTTAAAGATTAATAAGTTTGTATTTTAACAGAGCTGTTACTCTGATTAATAAAATATTTCCATAACAGATTGCCTCTGTTATAATATCTTTAAGTAGATTATCGACTTATCCCATGTTTTCTCTTTGATGTTTTTATTTCGCAAAAAACACAATAGTTGCTAGTACAGTGCAAGACTATAAAAGAGACTTTTTTGTCTATTAAAGATAATTTTATATCATCATGTGAATAAGTATATTGTATGGGTGACTTAAAAACTAAAACCGCGACAAGCTCGCTATATGTCATATTGTCCCAAAAAATGGTTCCCCTGCCCTGCCTTGCCTTGGAAGCTAAGGGTTGGGTGTTCGTTGTATGTATACATAAATACTTAAGTATAAAAAGAAGATAGTAATAAATTTGAAATATCTTATTCTTAACTGATCTGTTCTAAGGCTTAGACTTAAACTAAGACTTCTGTTTCCTTGTCAGAAAGAAAACTTAGGCAATGTCAACTCCCGTAAAAATGCCTTAATCGAGATTTAGTAACTTTTGGAAACGGAAGTAAAAATTTATATTTATTTATTTATCTTCCAGAGAGAACAGATCGCCAAGAGTCACGATCCCTACATACTTCTTTCGCTTATTTCACATTCATCATCATTTTTCACCATTCGCTCAACGTGCCCAAACCATCGAAGCACGCCCTTATCCATTTTTGAGACAAGGTCATCTTTCAAACCTGCCATATTGCGAATCTCTTCGTTTCGCTTTCGGTTGGCCATGGTAAGGCCACACATTTTACGAAGAGATCGCATCTCCACTGCATTCAACCTGCTTTTATGCTTCTTCTGGCATACCCAGGTTTCGCTGCCATATAACAAAGTCGGTACCAACACTGCGTTATGTATTGCAAGGCGTGCACTTTTCACAACGCCTTGCCTTTTGATTAACGCAGTCAGGGCACCATTGACTTTGTTCCCGGCAGCGACACACCTGTCCACATCTAAATCACATCTTCCATCCCGGCTAAACGCACTCCCCAAGTATACAATTTCATTCACCTGTTCTGGACATTCCTGATTTACCTTTATTTAAAAAATTTTGTGTTAACATTTATTTTATTTAGATTAATATCCTGGTATTAATCTTAATAAAAGATTTTAAATAAAGTAGTTGCATTCATAGAGTCAGGTAACAAGGAGCAATTTCCCTGTCACCCTACTTTTCCCTCTTTTCCTTCCATTTACTAATTTTTTCGCACTCTCTGGTGTTACAAGTGTACACAGGCGTCGATTATCAGTTAACACCGATTACACCCACGCTCTGCCCTAATATCTACTTTAGAAGTTGGGTCATTTCTTTTACTTAATAATATTTTTACTGTCATCTGTATTTGCGTAGTAACTAGTGCACTACCTACTAGTAACACTAGCGCGTGCGCATTCTTGTACGAAAGCACTCATATCATACGCTACACTCACACACCTACCTACCTCGCACGCACACATCGCAATAAAATGACTTATGCAGGGATGTTTATTTGAAAATGAGAATAAATATTTACGTAAATATGTGTGTATGTATAGTCCGTTAGTTTTGATATTAAGATGGCGATAGGCTCACCACCTGCAATCTTGTGGAAAGTGGGTCGAAAGGACTTCATTATCGACACCTCTGCTTACCTCACTATTGGAAATTGCGTGAAGATACTCATGAATGTTCAAATTGGATGCGGTAAACGCATTAACTTCAATTACAGTCGTACAATACGTGACACAGTTCATTACGAGTGAAACGCTTTGTGACATGTCGCACAATAAAATTAAGCTGATGCTATTTGGCTTCTCTAAAATTCATTAGCAAATCACTATAGTTACAATATTGCAAAGTATAAAATTAAATAGGTTTAATCTATCGAATTAATCAAACAAGTTCACTACACATAGGTATATAACATCCAGTATCCGAAATGAAAATATAAAATATAATATATTCTCACGCCATTACCAATGCAGGAGTAGACTAAGGTCTAGAACATTAAGTCCTTTCGACCCACCTTCCTCCTAAGACATTTTTCACGATGTCAACGATATAAATCGTGCACAAGTTTTTTTCTTTTAGGGGATTGCGAAAAGATAAAAGACCTTTAATAACTACGTATATATATTGAACCATTCGCTTGGACACTAAGTTTACTTACGTTGTCCCAAATAGTCTTCGGTGAAAGGTGGATCGAAAATAGTTAATGTCTCGACCTCTGTCTATCTAAGTATTGGAAAAATGCGTGAATATATTTATTTATTTATATGTTTATCCAAAAATTAACTATATCTATAAAATAGATAATAAGTTTATTATATTCATCATAAGGGTCAGCCAAAAATTGACTGTTGTTTACTGAATATGGAATCCATCCAAAATTCAGCCATTTAAAGAATGCTCTTTCAGCGGCAAACAAATTTATGGAAGTCATCAGCAATTTCAATAACATTTATATCTTCAGTCATCTCAGGGATTGAGGTTTTCGTCTCAAAAAGGTTCTTTATATTTCGTTGATATCATCTGTAAATAAAGGCAGCGATATTTGTATTGAATTATATATCTTATCTATCAGGATGAAAATTTAGTTCATGGTCCTTTTGATGGTAAGTGGCTTCTGCAGTCCATAACACCTGCAAACTTTTTGAATAATGGAATGTCTTTTTGCAAGTGATCACTGTGACTTTCTATACCGTTCAATGGGTAACACAACAATTGTTATACTACTATTTGACAAAATATGTAAGAGTATGGTACTGAATTAGACCACTCCTAAATAGAGAAGTTTACCTCTTTAAAATTAACTTTAATACTGAAATAAGATATTGAATAAGTATATTTAATTCAAAACTAATACTGCATAAAAAATATTTTCAACTTAATTAAATTATGGCATATGCACGACTCCAGTTAAAGCTCCTGGTAATGATAACAAAACGTAAAAAATTAAACACAGCAGAGAAAAGAGAACTACGCTTTAATATTATTTAACAATTTTCATACATTCATACATTTATAACAAATCTAACGCTTTTATTTAGTTAACGACAAATGTTTAGACGTTTGTCATCAGTAATCAGTAAATACATTATAGGATTTCTGATAGCTGCGTAAATAAAATTTTTAACTTCTTAGTAAATGTTTCTTTAATTAAGTTTATATCTACACTTCCAAATACTTAGGTAGTCAGGCAATCCGATTAAATGAAAACAAAAGTTTAATTTTTGTAATAAAGATAAAAATAAAGCAAATCAGTAAAGCCTTATCTCATTTAGATCCAATCTTACAAGCCAACCACCGCAATTTAATGAAAGCTTTGCTGCCTTATTTTGTTTATACTATTCCGAATATTTAATTTGTTTGTCGGTGCAAGTTCATTAACACTACATTGATTCAGGTTTTTTATGATTTTTTATTATAAATATTTAATCATTATTTAATGATATTTTACAAGCCTTGATTAAAGCATCGACGTCTCGGGATTCAAAAACAAGCGTTTTTAAAAAGAAGTTTAACTCTGCCGCCAGGTCCTTCAAAACAGTAATTAGATAATAAATATGAATAATTTAATAATTATGAATATATTTATGATATTTTAATCATGTAATATATCATAAATATATTCATAATTATTACATTATTCATATTTATAAAAAAAATTGACAAAAATTAATTGAAAAAATTGACGTCTGTCAAAGTGTCAAGAGCTAAGTATATTTAAATAAATTTATTTTAATAATTTTTACTATTTTTAGGTTTTAAAATTATCGTAAAATGTTGATAAAATGTATATAAATGTGATATTAAAAGGTTTTTATGATTTCAAATGCATTTTTGTCAATCGTGGTAATATTGTATTTCGGAGCATGTGAACTTTCAAGGAATAAGTATATTTCTTAAATATTTGGAAAAACCTGGGAAGTATTTTAATATTCATGTAGTAATCTATAATTATGTTTGTATTTCAAATATTACTTTTACTTTTAGTGCGCCGTACGGCATGCCTACATCTGATCAAAGGTCTACACTCTGTGGTCCGTCCTAACTGATTGGAAGCGACGCAGCAAAACTTAATTAAATTAAATTTATTTAAGATATAATAATTAGTTTATGAATATCGCTCCTACCAACTCTCAACCGGAATTCCTACAATGTCGAAATTGTTCGGACGGTAGGCTTTTTAAAGCTAAAAGAGGTTTAAATATACATATTAGACGTTGTCATCCACAGTCAATTTAGGTTTCACAGCCTTCCGTCCCCTCTCATGGCACAATCAGAGATATTAATCAAACCAATTTTCAAAATTTTTCGGACCAAATTCATTATTATTGACTGTAATGTACCAATACTTAGGAGGATTCCTAGCATTGGTACATATTACTACTTGAACAGTATTTGTCACAGTCAATGGCTGTCTTTTTGCTTTAGGAATTTCTATTGGATATCGCGGAGTGATAGTTTGAATAATCCACACATCGTTAGAATAAAATAAACATGCATATCAAATTAAAACAAATCAAAGTATTTATTTATCGAAATAAGAATATGCATTAGTTATTTTAATCTACAGCCTATCGATAATTTTTACTATGCATCCGTTACGTAATTTTAGTAGTAGTCACAAAGAAGAAACAAGTGAAAGCATCTCTGTAGGTATCCTACTTTTTTGGTTATCTTTTTTTACCCTAGATAGTGACAACATCCTGTACATTGCTCTTATCCCAAAGTAAGTTGCTAAAGCTCTTTATATAAGAATCGGAAACAACGAAGTTACTACAAACACTCAGAGGCAAGGGAATGTAGAAACATTGGTTTTCTTCAATGAACAGACTGGGAGTCGAACCCGGAAGCTCAAAGCTGGCGACAACATGAAAACCGGAGGTCCTAAAATTATTATTTTATATTTATTATTTTATTGATTATGAATGAATATTACAGACCGGCATATTTTAACATATTCACGGATTGTCCCAATACAGAGGTAAACAGGGATTAAGACGTTTGAGTATATATACTTCCTATCGACCCACTTTCCACCGAAGACATTTTTCGGACATCGTGACAGTTGGTGAGCCCGTCGCCGTCTTTATGCCGAAGCCAACGATAGAAATCGTACATAAGCTTTGCAAAACTCCTTGGTTCGAGCTTGCCCCAAGATCGAACTCGAGGTCTCTTGACTCGAATTACAATCACCCAATCACTCGGCTATCATAACTTTTAACTCTTATAGTGGGCAAGTCCCACTATAAGAGTTAAAAGTCACGTTAATCGTCGTGTAACTTAAACGATGCTGCCCGTCACTGAACTAGCCGAGCAGAGTTGATGGCGGGTCTAATTTCGAATCACGCAATACAAGTACTCCACGCGTAAGGCTGTTGCCAATAAGTTTATTTTAATTTATATACGGTTTATATCGGTTCTATTTATGATCTGATATCTAATAAACCCCTGACTACGTGGACATTGCTTTTACGTCGGATGCTACCGACCGACTGTTGTTCTGGTATCGCCGTCCGGTGGTGCCAACCCGCGAACAGACCCCTAAATCTAGTAATCACTAGGTAGTGATCCGTTCCCAGGTCAGCACCCCGGAACACTCGCGTATCCATCACCTGTTTTCGCAGTTGGTCATCCACCAGGAATAAATCGATCATACTTCTCTCATTCTCTCTTGCTCTAGTATATGTTATCTAGTATACAATATCTCTACCTTTTTTGGGCCGCCGTTTCATCATCTTCCATATATGCTCCGCACAGTAGCTATTGTATACTAAACACATCTACATCTTACATCCAACAGATGCTTGTTATAATAACTTTTGTTAAAATCTAATAAGGTTTTGTTACTGACGACGTCATAAATATTAGGACCAAGTAGAAATTTTACTTCTCTTAAGTAGCAAAGTTTGCAAATTTGCGAATGTTTCAACGTGTAGAAAGTCAAAACTAAGTAAGTTTGTGTTGTAAATGTTTGTATCAAAATATTAAATGCATTTACATTCCGTCATAATGTACGAGCGCGATTTCAAGAGAACAACCGAAATTCACGTTCCAATTCAAGAAGGTAAAAGTAAAATTTTTTATTCTGCAGTAAGTTACAACAGGTACAGGAAATGCAAGAGAGTTGCCAGTATTTGTCTAAATGATGTTTTATTAAATAAATAGTCTGAAATTTTTAGAATATTGGACTTAAAAATTTAGAAAATTCCTTCAATGTTAAGTAATAAAATGTTAAGTATTTAATGTTGTAAACTTAAGACAATGTTAAGGAAACTTAAGACTCGAATTTCTATTTAGTTGTGTCAATGCTTTTGCAGCTGAGGGTTGCGGGTTCGAACCGTGCTAGAAGCAAACATTTGTGTCTTATGAGCATGATCAAAATGTATGTATGTATATTGAAGTCCACCCTATGACTTTTTCATTTCTTTATATGATTATTTATCTATGAAATTGTTTATTTATGTAAGCATATAGTAGCGTTGGCTTGGTACACATTAAGATGGCGATAGGCTTACGTAGTCCCAAAATGCTACAGTGAAAATTGAGTCGAAATTGCTTAATTGTTTCGACTTCTGCCGGCCCTGATATTGAAAAAATGCGTCTAAATTAGAAAATATCTCAATACCTTAAAGGTGTGACCTACTTTTACAAACTTAGAATGTTAAGAATTTATGCTTAAAGATTAAACCACTCCCTTTCTTCCCAAGGTATATTAAAAGGGACTAAGGGTAGAAACGTTGAACACTATAACGGCATCTAAATGATGATAGAATTACCATTTCAAAAAATAACAATAAACAAACAGACCTGTCACGAACATCTTTATCTGAGAAGTCTGGACTGCGGCAGCTAATCCGCACGCTGAGTGTGGCAATCGCGCAAATTCTTTTTAAAGAAGAGGCTTTTGCCCTGCAGTGGACTTAAAATACCGTATGCTTGTAGTTTGATTACTATCGTATTATTTATTACATATAAATAAATAAATAATAAATATCTTCACGCGATTCCCAATACAGGGGTAGACAGAAGTCTTCAGAAGAAGAAAACAATTAAGTCCCTTTGACCCACCTTCCACCGAAGATATTTTCAGGACAACGTGACAGGTGGCGAGCCCGTCGCCGTCTTTATTTATTAAAACATATGCATTATATTATTGCCAAGAGAACGATGTAACCATACGTAAGCCTTGGGGATAAAGCTCGGGTCATTTGACTCAAATTCTGATTACCCATCCACTAGGCTATCGTAATATAATGTTACTATTGAAATATATTTACTCGTGTCATGATAATTTAATTTTAATAAGATTTCATTTATCAGTAGTTCCACAACGAGATTGAATTTACTCCTGCAACGTCCGTCGATTAACTAGGCTGCACACGACAGTTACATTTTGAGGGACAGGTTGTAAATGACTTCGAGTATTGATTGTTGTTCTGAATAAACGGACAATTTCAATTAAAACTAATTGAATATATCCTAACTAATAATATAAATGAAAAGTTTGTTACGCTTTCAAGCCTAAACCACTAAACCGATTTTATAAATTCTTTCCTCAATATATAGCTACATTATCTGCGAGTATCGTAGTTTTTTTTTTTTTAAATAAAGGTCCTTATAAATTATTCCTTAGTATGTTTTCTATCAAATAACAAAACAAATATATATTCTGATATTTTCGGTAGTCTCAGGCTCTTCTAAGCCTACTTGAGGTTTATATTTAAATTTATCAGATTTTATTGAAGTATTAACGAATTAAATAAACAAGACCCGAGTCTGATGTTCTGGAAAAATTTTGTTTTTTTTTTTTTATTTATCTTCACGCACAATCCCTGACGGGTAGCTAGAGAGAACAGATCGCCAAGTGTCACGATCCCTACATACTTCTTTCGCTTCTTTCAGATTCATCATCTTCTTCATACATGCACGTCTAGGTATCCGAGTACTCTTGACCCTCCTCTCTTCGAGCAATTTGCTCACATGGTCTTCGAAAGTTAATCTCGGTCTACCTCGACACCTTTTAATATTAACCTTCGCGCTATATATTTTCTTCACCATTCGGTCTTCACTCATTCGCTCAACGTGCCCAAACCATCGAAGCACGCCCTTATCCATTTTTGAGACAAGGTCATCTTTCAAACCTGCCATATTGCGAATCTCTTCGTTTCGCTTTCGGTCGGCCATGGTAAGGCCGCACATTTTACGAAGAGATCGCATCTCCACTGCATTCAACCTGCTTTTATGCTTCTTCTGGCATACCCAGGTTTCGCTGCCATATAACAAAGTCGGTACCAACACTGCGTTATGTATTGCAAGGCGTGCACTTTTCACAACGCCTTGCCTTTTGATTAACGCAGTCAGGGCACCATTGACTTTGTTCCCGGCAGCGACACACCTGTCCACATCTAAATCACATCTTCCATCCCGGCTAAACGCACTCCCCAAGTATACAATTTCATTCACCTGTTCTGGACATTCCTGATTTACCTTTATTTAAAAAATTTTGTGTTAACATTTATTTTATTTAGATTAATATCCTGGTATTAATCTTAATAAAAAGATTTTAAATAAAGTAGTTGCATTCATAGAGTCAGGTAACAAGGAGCAATTTCCCTGTCACCCTACTTTTCCCTCTTCTCCTTCCATTTACTAATTTTTTCGCACTCTCTGGTGTTACAAGTGTACACAGGCGTCGATTATCAGTTAACACCGATTACACCCACGCTCTGCCCTAATATCTACTTTAGAAGTTGGGTCATTTCTTTTACTTAATAATATTTTTACTGTCATCTGTATTTGCGTAGTAACTAGTGCACTACCTACTAGTAACACTAGCGCGTGCGCATTCTTGTACGAAAGCACTCATATCATACGCTACACTCACACACCTACCTACCTCGCACGCACACATCGCAATAAAATGACTTATGCAGGGATGTTTATTTGAAAATGAGAATAAATATTTACGTAAATATGTGTGTATGTATAGTCCGTTAGTTTTGATATTAAGATGGCGATAGGCTCACCACCTGCAATCTTGTGGAAAGTGGGTCGAAAGGACTTCATTATCGACACCTCTGCTTACCTCACTATTGGAAATTGCGTGAAGATACTTCAAATGATGAATGTTCAAATTGGATGCGGTAAACGCATTTACTTCAATTACAGTCGTACAATACGTGACACAGTTCATTACGAGTGAAACGCTTTGTGACATGTCGCACAATAAAATTAAGCTGATGCTATTTGGCTTCTCTAAAATTCATTAGCAAATCACTATAGTTACAATATTGCAAAGTATAAAATTAAATAGGTTTAATCTATCGAATTAATCGAACAAGTTCACTACACATAGGTATATAACATCCAGTATCCGAAATGAAAATATAAAATATAATATATTCTCACGCCATTACCAATGCAGGAGTAGACAAAGGTCTAGAACATTAAGTCCTTTCGACCCACCTACCTCCTAAGACATTTTTCACGATGTCAACGATATAAATCGTGCACAAGTTTTTTTCTTTTAGGGGATTGCGAAAAGATAAAAGACCTTTAATAACTACGTATATATATTGAACCATTCGCTTGGACACTAAGTTTACTTACGTTGTCCCAAATAGTCTTCGGTGAAAGGTGGATCGAAAATAGTTAATGTCTCGACCTCTGTCTATAAGTATTGGAAAAATGCGTGAATATATTTATTTATTTATATGTTTATCCAAAAATTAACTATATCTATAAAATAGATAATAAGTTTATTATATTCATCATAAGGGTCAGCCAAAAATTGACTGTTGTTTATTGAATATGGAATCCATCCAAAATTCAGCCATTTAAAGAATGCTCTTTCAGCGGCAAACAAATTTATGGAAGTCATCAGCAATTTCAATAACATTTATATCCTTAGTCATCTCAGGGATTGAGGTTTTCGTCTCAAAAAAGGTTCTTTATATTTCGTTGATATCATCTGTAAATAAAGGCAGCGATATTTGTATTGAATTATATATCTTATCTATCAGGATGAAAATTTTGTTCATGGTCCTTTTGATGGTAAGTGGCTTCTGCAGTCCATAACACCTGCAAACTTTTTGAATAATGGAATGTCTTTTTGCAAGTGATCACTGTGACTTTCTATACCGTTCAATGGGTAACACAACAATTGTTATACTACTATTTGACAAAATATGTAAGAGAATTACTGAATTAGACCACTCCTAAATAGAGAAGTTTACCTCTTTAAAATTAACTTTAATACTGAAATAAGATATTGAATAAGTATATTTAATTCAAAACTAATACTGCATAAAAAATATTTTCAACTTAATTAAATTATGGCATATGCACGACTCCAGTTAAAGCTCCTGGTAATGATAACAAAACGTAAAAAATTAAACACAGCTGAGAAAAGAGAACTACGCTTTAATATTATTTAACAATTTTCATACATTCATACATTTATAACAAATCTAACGCTTTATTTAGTTAACGACAAATGTTTAGACGTTTGTCATCAGTAATCAGTAAATACATTAAAGGATTTCTGATAGCTGCGTAAATAAAATTTTAAATAAAGTAGTTGCATTCATAGAGTCAGGTAACAAGGAGCAATTTCCTGTCACCCTACTTTTCCTCTTCTCCTTCCATTTACTAATTTTTCGCACTCTCTGGTGTTACAAGTGTACACAGGCGTCGATTATCAGTTAACACCGATTACACCCACGCTCTGCCTAATATCTACTTTAGAAGTTGGGTCATTTCTTTTACTTAATAATATTTTTACTGTCATCTGTATTTGCGTAGTAACTAGTGCACTACCTACTAGTAACACTAGCGCGTGCGCATTCTTGTACGAAAGCACTCATATCATACGCTACACTCACACCTACCTACCTCGCACGCACACATCGCAATAAAATGACTTATGCAGGGATGTTTATTTGAAAATGAGAATAAATATTTACGTAAATATGTGTGTATATATAGTCCGTTAGTTTTGATATTAAGATGGCGATAGGCTCACCACCTGCAATCTTGTGGAAAGTGGGTCGAAAGGACTTCATTATCGACACCTCTGCTTACCTCACTATTGGAAATTGCGTGAAGATACTTCAAATGATGAATGTTCAAATTGGATGCGGTAAACGCATTTACTTCAATTACAGTCGTACAATACGTGACACAGTTCATTACGAGTGAAACGCTTTGTGACATGTCGCACAATAAAATTAAGCTGATGCTATTTGGCTTCTCTAAAATTCATTAGCAAATCACTATAGTTACAATATTGCAAAGTATAAAATTAAATAGGTTTAATCTATCGAATTAATCGAACAAGTTCACTACACATAGGTATATAACATCCAGTATCCGAAATGAAATATAAAAATATAATATATTCTCACGCCATTACCAATGCAGGAGTAGACAAGGTCTAGAACATTAAGTCCTTTCGACCCACCTACCTCCTAAGACATTTTCACGATGTCAACGATATAAATCGTGCACAAGTTTTTTCTTTAGGGATTGCGAAAAGATAAAAGACCTTTAATAACTACGTATATATATTGAACCATTCGCTTGGACACTAAGTTTACTTACGTTGTCCCAAATAGTCTTCGGTGAAAGGTGGATCGAAAATAGTTAATGTCTCGACCTCTGTCTATAAGTATTGGAAAAATGCGTGAATATATTTATGATATTTTAATCATGTAATATATCATACATTCATACATTTATAACAAATCTAACGCTTTATTTAGTTAACGACAAATGTTTAGACGTTGTCATCAGTAATCAGTAAATACATTAAAGGATTTCTGATAGCTGCGTAAATAAAATTTTTAACTTCTTAGTAAATGTTTCTTTAATTAAGTTTATATCTACACTTCCAAATACTTAGGAGGATTCCTAGCATTGGTACATATTACTACTTGAATAGTATTTGTCACAGTCAATGACTGTCTTTTGCTTTAGGAATTTCTATTGGATATCGCGGAGTGATAGTTTGAATAATCCACACATCGTTAGAATAAAATAAACATGCATATCAAATTAAAACAAATCAAAGTATTTATTTATCGAAATAAGAATATGCACCAGTAATTTTAATCTACAGCCTATCGATAATTTTTACTATGCATCCGTTACGTAATTTTAGTAGTAGTCACAAAGAAGAAACAAGGAAAGCATCTCTGTAGGTATCCTACTTTTTGGTTATCTTTTACCTAATGTTATTCACAACAATGAAAGAAATATATATAATATAATATAATAATATAAATATGAATAATTTAATAATTATGAATATATTTATGATATTTTAATCATGTAATATATCATAAATATATTCATAATTATTACATTATTCATATTTATAAAAAATTGACAAAAATTAATTGAAAAAATTGACGTCTGTCAAAGTGTCAAGAGCTAAGTATATTTAAATAAATTTATTTTAATAATTTTTACTATTTTTAGGTTTTAAAATTATCGTAAAATGTTGATAAAATTTATATAAATGTGATATTAAAAGGTTTTTATGATTTCAAATGCATTTTTGTCAATCGTGGTAATATTGTATTTCGGAGCATGTGAACTTTCAAGGAATAAGTATATTTCTTAAATATTTGGAAAAACCTGGGAAGTATTTTAATATTCATGTAGTAATCTATAATTATGTTTGTATTTCAAATATTACTTTTACTTTTAGTGCGCCGTACGGCATGCCTACGTCTGATCAAAGGTCTACACTCTGTGGTCCGTCCTAACTGATTGGAAGCGACGCAGCAAAACTTAATTAAATTAAATTAATTTAAGATATAATAATTAGTTTATGAATATCGCTCCTACCAACTCTCAACCGGAATTCCTACAATGTCGAAATTGTTCGGACGGTAGGCTTTTTAAAGCTAAAAAGGGTTTAAATATACATATTAGACGTTGTCATCCACAGTCAATTTAGGTTTCACAGCCTCCCGTCCCCTCTCATGGCACAATCAGAGATATTAATCAAACCAATTTTCAAAATTTTTCGGACCAAATTCATTATTACCACCGTTATGTACCAATACTTAGGAGGATTCCTAGCATTGGTACATATTACTACTTGAACAGTATTTGTCACAGTCAATGACTGTCCTTTGCTTTAGGAATTTCTATTGGATATCGCGGAGTGATAGTTTGAATAATCCACACATCGTTAGAATAAAATAAACATGCATATCAAATTAAAACAAATCAAAGTATTTATTTATCGAAATAAGAATATGCACCAGTAATTTTAATCTACAGCCTATCGATAATTTTTACTATGCATCCGTTACGTAATTTTAGTAGTAGTCACAAAGAAGAAACAAGCGAAAGCATCTCTGTAGGTATCCTACTTTTTTGGTTATCTTTTTTTACCCTAGATAGTGACAACATCCTGTACATTGCTCTTATCCCAAAGTAAGTTGCTAAAGCTCTTTATATAAGAATCGGAATCAACGAAGTTACTACAAACACTCAGAGGCAAGGGAATGTAGAAACATTGGTTTTCTTCAATGAACAGACTGGGACCCGGAAGCTCAAAGCTGGCGACAACATGAAAACCGGAGGTCCTAAAATTATTATTTTAGATTTATTATTTCATTGATTATGAATGAATATTACAGACCGGCATATTTTAACATATTCACGGATTGTCCCAATACAGAGGTAAACAGGGATTAAGACGTTTGAGTATATATACTTCCTATCGACCCACTTTCCACCGAAGACATTTTTCGGACATCGTGACAGTTGGTGAGCCCGTCGCCGTCTTTATGCCGAAGCCAACGATAGAAATCGTACATAAGCTTTGCAAAACTCCTTGGTTCGAGCTTGCCCCAAGATCGAACTCGAGGTCTCTTGACTCGAATTACAATCACCCAATCACTCGGCTATCATAACTTTTAACTCTTATAGTGGGCAAGTCTATCTTATAGTGGGCAATTGTACCTTACTAAGTAACATTGATTGAAGAGTAAGTTTTGTATTCTTTTACCTAATGTTATTCACAACAATGAAAGAAATATATATAATATAATATAATAATATAATAATATAATAATAATAATAATAATAATATCTTCACGCAATTCCCAATACAGGGTAGACAGAGGTCAAGTCTAGACAATTAAGTCCCTTTGACCCACCTTCCACCGAAGATATTTTCGGGACAACGTGACAGGTGGTGAGCCCGTCGCCGTCTTTATGTCCAAGCCAACGATGAAATTCGTACATAAGTTTTTTTGAAAACTCATTGGTACTGCCACCTGGGGATCGAACTCGGGTCTATCGACTCGAAATTCCGACCACCTAACAACTCGGCTATCGTGACTTTTTATTACAATGAAAGTAATTTTTCAATATTAAAAAATATATCTATACTTGATTGATGGGCTTCGAAATCTGCTTTAAAGATTAATAAGTTTGTATTTTAACATAGCTGTTACTCTGATTAATAAAATATTTCCATAACAGATTGCCTCTGTTATAATATATTTAAGCTTTTGTATTTTAAGTAGGTTATCGACTTATCCAATGTTTTATCTTTGATATTTTTATTTCGCAGAAAACACAATAGTTGCTAGTATAGTGCAAGACCACACAGGAGACTTTTTGTCTATTAAAAATAATTTTATATGAATATATATATAATTATATATATGGGTGACTTTAAAACTAAGACCGTGATGTGCTCGCTATGTGTCACATTGTCCAAAAATAAATGGCGTAGTGGAATGTCAAAAGGACTTTATTAAAGTGGTTGGGAGTAGAGTGGTTGGGAGGTTAGAATTTCGAGTCAAGAGACCCGAGTTCGATGAGAGGTGGCAGGTTCGTATCAAAGGGTTTTTTTTAAAAACTTATGTACGAATTATATTGTTGGCTTGGATATAAAGACGGTGACGGGCTCACCATCTGTCACGTTGTACCGAAAATATCTTCAGTGGAAGGTGAGTCTTAATTTAGAAGGTAACTTAGAAGGTGGGGACTTAATTATGTAGACTAGACCTCTGTCTACCCTTATATTGGGAATAGCGTGAAGATATTTATTTATTTATTTTACTTAATTATCTGGACCTCTGACTACGCCAGTATTAAGAAAAGCGTGAAGACATGAAAATAATAATGGTAATAATTTTATGAGGAACATATCTTTAAATTTATAATAGCCCCTGATGTAATATGTTTTTCTGTCTTAAAACTGGAAATGTTCGTGTCATCATTAAAAATCACGTTTTCCACAATTATTCTTTGGAAAGTTTCTCAAAATGAGAGCGTTAAGACGAAATAATACGAGGGAATTCTTAAAATGCTGTTGGAAACTCGTTACAAATGACATCTTCTAATTTCTTAAGTATAACAATCGACGTCCTGATAGCGTAGTTGGTAGTAGCCATACCTCCGATGCCAAGGGTAGTGGGTTTGAACCCGTTAGGGTCAAATATTTGCGTGATGAATACCAATGTTTATGAATATGTATGTGAGTGTTGATGGCTAGGGAGGACACTAAGATATAGTGCGGTAGGCACAACACCTTTCACGTTGTCCCAAATAGACTTCATTGAAAGGTGGGTCATTTGGCCCACCCCAATATAGGGTAAAAGTGTGAAGATAGAAAAAAAAGGAATTTTATTGAATACACTTTTATGTATTCACGTTTAATTATTCCAAAATTTAAGTATCTTTCCTATTATTTCTTTTTCTTTTAATAACAAGTCAGTTAGATATTCAAGGAAAAATATGTAAATAAAAGTAAATTGGTATTGATAACAATGTTTTATCGTTTTCAAGAATGTAACAGCCAATTTACTAAATTTCAATTATTTAAAATCCATCGCGAATAATGTGGGTTGTGCGTATCGATTATTACAAATCCTCCTTACGTCTTGCAATGATCTGTTAATGCAGGCCGTTACATAGGTATGTTGAAGTTTCTACCATATTTTACAATATAAGATATCGTACCTAACTTATAACGTTTGGAATATTATGCTGTTTATGAACGTGATATGCTTGGTATTAGGGTGGTCGGTTTAGTACGAGAGTGGTTCGATATTTGGTCAGGAAAAAGTTATAATTTTAGTCCTAAATTTATTGGAAAGAAAAGAAAGAAAGTATTTTGTATATATACGAACACTAATTAATATCAATCATTTATGACTGTAATTTTTTATATTTTTGCTGGGCTTATTCATGATTGTTACAAAAATAATTAGCAAGCTTCTAAGCCAAGTGTTGTAGGTACGAAAATAGAAAATATTTGTGTGATGCCATGTTGTTACGGCATAGAAATATACCACCTTCTTTACTTGCCGTGGGTGTCGTAAGGTAGCTAAGGGTAAATCTTTAAAAATGAATATGCCACCGAGAGATTCCTGAAAACCTTCTCTAAAACACCAGATTGAAATTCAGCAGATTGGCTGCGGCTTGCTGCATAAGGTGCAGGGAATCTGGTGGTATGATTGGCAAACTGCTTGCCAGGCGTTCGAGAGAGGCCTATATCCTGCAGTGGACTTTAATAGGCTGGTATAATGATGATTATGAAGAAAGGTTAAAACGACTACATCGTCTACCGCGATTGGGAAATCCGAGAAAATACAATAAAAAATTAAAACAAATCATAAAAACTTTTAGGGATTCCCTCATTTGAGATTGCACAAAACAGTATAATAATTCAAATCTAAATCGTAGTAATAAAGGCCATCTGGGAGCAAGTGGAGAAGAAATACCAGCGAAACAAAACTAACGTTCTCCAGTAATACGATAGCAACTGATGATAAACGGATTTCTTGCGGGAGAAAAACTTGTGTTAAGAAATATGACTTCGCATTACTTAAGTTATGATGAATGTCTTTCGCCTTACTTTTTTTTGTTTTGTAAGATACATTTTAGGGTCCCTTACGGAGACATGATACTGAACCCACTTGACTTATAGCTTGAAGGGTAAATAGATACCTTTAGTGACCCGATTGCCTAGTTGGTATGACCCTGACTTGAAAGCTAAGGGTTGAGTGTTCGAATCCCGGTAACGGCGAACATTTGTGTGATAATATGAATTTGTACTTGACTCATGGATTTTTGAATGTATACACAAATACTTAACTATAAAAAGAAGATAGTAATATGTTTGAAATATCTTATTCTTAACTGGACTGTTCTAAGGCTTAGACTTAAGCTAAGACTTTGGTTTCCTAGCCAAAAAAAAAAAACTTAGGCAATGTCAACTCTCGCAAAAATTATCATAATCAAGATTTAGTACCTTTTACTTTTGGAAACGGAAGTAAAATATGTATATTATACTGCAGCGACAGGCTCACAACTAGTTACGTTGTTCAAAATAGTCTTTGGTGAAAGGTGAGTCGAAATAATTTAATTGTTTAGACCTATGTCTACCCCAGTAAAGGGAATATGTGTAAAGATATTTTTTGTACTGCGGCGAATTTGGCCTTTCAAATCTCTCTTCTTCCTTCTGTCCTCTTACTTTCTAGAGATCAACCCTCAAGAAATATTATATTAAATTCCAATCCAATCCAATGTCCTGTAGTCGAAAACGATAGCCGAGTATTTTCGAAGTTATTTTCGAGAGTCTCGAGTTATACTCGAATTAAGAGATGCGAGTTTGTTCCCTAGGGTGAAGTCTCGTACCAATGAGTTTGTTCTAAATATATGTAAGATTCGGATCGTTGGTTTATACATTGTATAGCCGACAGGCTGACCATGTTCACGTTATCCCAAGTGAAATGCGGGTTCAAAAGGACTAACTTATACAGATCTATGACTATCCAGCATTGTGACATGCGTGAAAATATTATTTTGAAAATTCTCATAGCGGATGAATAGCATATCGCAATTTAATAAATAAGTTTTCCCCAAAGGTTGTAATAAACATTGCGATAAAATAAATAGAGGTTATTACGTTATCACTCGAAGAGTCACGTTCCGTTCAAACCCCTTTAAGAAGGAAATCCTCCGCTTAAAGAACATAAAAAGTATTACGCAAAGTAGACTCATTTCGAACGGTTTTAGGCAATTTTATTGTATATGCTATTACTTACTTATATATTACATAGGTATTATACATACATATTTCTATAAATCTTATATATTTACCACCGAGTGCATTGAAAGAAAGAAAGAAAGATAGAAAGAAAGAAAGAAAGAAAGAAAGAAAGAAAGAAATAAAGAAGAAAAAAAGAAAGAAAGAAAGAAAGAAAGAAAGAAAGAAAGAAACTATATTCGTTGCTTTTTTACCGGAACGTAAACCAAAACTAAAAACAAGTTTACAATGGCAAAAAAAAAAACAAAATAGTGATTTTAAATAACAAATTCTAAATAATATTTTTTTTAATTACAATTAAAATTAAAAAAAAAAACTTGCTAGCGGATGCGTTGCCGGCCTTTGAGAAAGGTATAGGCTCTTTTCTTGAAGATCACTAAGTCGTATCGGTCCGGAAAAACCGCTGACGGCAGCTCATTCCACAAAGTGCAAGTGCGTCGCAGAAAATTCCGGGAAAAACGCACTGTGGGGGAATGCCAAGCATCAAGGTGGTGTTGATGAAATATTTGGTTATGCCGTAAGGTGAAATTGAGCGGCTGGGATTAATCCGAACAATTCCTCGGAGCACTCCCCGTAGTAAATCTTATAAAATGCAAAGAGATGCAACATCTCTTCGCAAAGCCAGGGATCTAGCCGATAGGATAGAGTATGGTCGTCGACAATTCTAAATAATATTTTTTTTTAATTACAATTAAAATTACAAAAAAAAAAAACTTGCTAGCGGATGCGTTGCCGGCCTTTGAGAAAGGTATAGGCTCTTTTCTTGAAGATCACTAAGTCGTATCGGTCCGGAAAAACCGCTGACGGCAGCTCATTCCACAAAGTGCAAGTGCGTCGCAGAAAATTCCGGGAAAAACGCACTGTGGGGGAATGCCAAGCATCAAGGTGGTGTTGATGAAATATTTGGTTATGCCGTAAGGTGAAATTGAGCGGCTGGGATTAATCCGAACAATTCCTCGGAGCACTCCCCGTAGTAAATCTTATAAAGAATGCAAAGAGATGCAACATCTCTTCGCAAAGCCAGGGGATCTAGCCGATAGTATAGAGTATGGTCGTCGACAATTCTAAATAATATTTTTTTTTAATTACAATTAAAATTACAAAAAAAAACTTGCTAGCGGATGCGTTGCCGGCCTTTGAGAAAGGTATAGGCTCTTTTCTTGAAGATCACTAAGTCGTATCGGTCCGGAAAAACCGCTGACGGCAGCTCATTCCACAAAGTGAAAGTGCGTCGCAGAAAATTCCGGGAAAAACGCACTATGGTGGAATGCCAAGCATCAAGGTGGTGTTGATGAAATATTTGGTTATGCCGTAAGGTGAAATTGAGCGGCTGGGATTAATCCGAACAATTCCTCGGAGCACTCCCCGTAGTAAATCTTATAAAAAATGCAAAGAGATGCAACATCTCTTCGCAAAGCCAGGGGATCTAGCCGATAGGATAGAGTATGGTCGTCGACAATTCGAGCCGTTCTTCTTTGAATACGGTCAATCATTGATATGCAGAAGAAACAGGGTTGGCGATAGCACACAGCCTTGTGGGACACTCTTTTGCGTCATGGGCCAGCGAGTTGTCCTCCCTGTGCAGAGATGGTAGTGATGGCTGACTGAAATTCCCTTGAACAGCCTTGGCGAGGGACCAGAATGCACGAGTTCCCGAAGGAAGACGAACTAGTTTCTCGCCAATTCTGCCAATGTACTCAGAGTTTGCCGCAGAAATTACTCTTTTGAAGGACCTGGCGGCAGAGTTATACTCCTTCTTATAAACGCTAGTTTTTGAATCCCGAGACGCCAATGCTTTAACCCAGGCCCGGTAGCACTGCTGCTTTTGACGAGATGCCATTCTGCAGGTGCCACCAAACCCAGGCTTTGATCTACCACCGATGGGCACCACACAGGAAGGAACGAAGAGTTCCATTCCTTGGAGCACCACATCGGCGACGGAATTAGCAACGGCGTTGGGACTATCTAGCGAGAAGCAAACCTGCCCCCATGGGTAGGATGCAAAGAAAGACCGCATCCCTTTCCAATCCGCCGACCTGTAGTGCCACACAAGGCGGTGGCCTGCATATCGCGACCGCGATGGACACACGATGGACACGACACTTTACTCCTGATAAGGCAGTGGTCCAAAGGACCCAAAGGGGCATCAACGGAGACCACATAGCCGTCCGGATGAGAGGTCAGCAGAAGATCCAGCAGGGAAGGTGTATGATCCTCCATATCCGGAAACCGCGTTGGCGAAGTAACCAGTTGTGTCAGTTCATATACTAAGGCAAAGTCAAAAACAGATCTCCCCGCATGATCAGTGGTTCGAGATCGTAGCCATTCGGCGTGGTGGGCGTTGAAGTCGCCGAGTACCACGAGCTCTGCGGATGGGTTCTGCTGTAGTAGGGAATCTGCAGCCATTTGGATGTGTTCGATGGGTCGGTCACTTTCGGCATTACCGCTGTGGGACCTATAGAGGCATCCATAGACTTGAGGGTGGTCGTCGCTGTCTATGCGTAGCCAATGGGTGGACAGGTCCCTACCTTCAAGACTGCCGAGGCGTTGAGAACATATATACTCTCTGACGTACACACAAACTCCGGCCCGAGGCACAAAAGAATGTTCTAGCTTGTACTCCGTAGGAAAGATGAGAGGTATCCGCCGGAGAGGATATCTGCGTCTCGGTAAGAAAGAGCAAGGCCGGCTTTGCTGTCTCCAGATGGTAGTGGACGGCATCAAGATTGGAATGGAGTCCCCTGATATTGCAGAAATCCTAAGCTAGCGAGGTAAGGGGTGCCGAAGTTTTTTTTGCTTCGTTTGCCTGCTTGAGCATCCACACTCGGGCAGCGATTAGTTGCCCGAGCGCGGTTGCCCAGAGGGGGATTCTCCAGCACCGGCGGTGCTGGTACCCCCTGAGGTAGATTTTTTTCTTCCGCTACCATGTTTCGGGGGAGGGGGGTATGTGGGCCTCCGGCTACCTGCACTCACCAGACGAAACACAGAAGTTTGTTAAACTTCTACTTTACGTCGATATTCCGTGAGGTCGTGGTACTTCCCCGGTCGAGCTGGCCCATTCATGCAACAGCAAAAGCTGATGCGTGGCACTGTGCTCTAAAAGCAACAAAAGGGTATGCGCTCAGTATAAGTTGCGGGTAGACGCAATTATAATATATTATACGCATTGCGTATACACGTTACGTTTAAATCTACATATCCTTATATTTGTTTTTTTTTTTTCTAATATTTTAACACATTATTTTTTTTATTTTAACACATTTCCCATAACTGGGGTAGATACAGGTCGAGATAATTAATTTTTTTTTGTCGTCCCACTTTTCACACAGTACACGACACGACATGCGCGCAGTTATTTATTCATAAAAATATTACATATGCATTATATTATTGCCAAGCCAACGATGTAAATCATACGTAAGTTTTTGAAGAAAAAAAAAACCATTAGTACGAGCCTTGGAGATGAAACTCGGGTAAATTGACTCGAATTCCGATCACCCACTAGGCTACCGTGGCATAATGTTAATATTAAAATATGTTTATTATGATAAAATAATTTTCGAGTATAGCACGATTTCATCTATCGGTAAGTTCGCAACGAGATTGAATTTCTTACTCCCTGCAACGTCCGTTGATTAACTAGGCTGAACCCGACAGCTACATTTTGAGGGACAGGTTGTAAATGACTTGGAGTATTGATTGTTGTCCTGAGTAAACGGACAATTTCCATTTAAACTAATTGAGTATATCCTAACTAATAATATAAATGCAAAATTTTGTTACGCTTTCAAGCCTAAACCACTAAACTGATTTTAAAAATTCTTTCATAAATATAAAGCTACATCTGCCAGTATCATAGTTTTTTTCAATAAAGGTCTTTATAAATTATTCCTTAGTATATAGCCAATCAATCAAATAACAAAACAGTTTGACGTATATTTCAACACTTTAGGGTTAAGTCTCAGGCTCTTCTAAGCAAACTTGAGGTTTAAATTTAAATTTATCTGTTTTAAATTGAAGTAGTAACAAATCAAATAATCAGTACAGACCCGAGTCTGATGCTCTGGAAAAATTTTATGCTAACATTTGTTTTATTTAGATTGATATCCTGGAATTAAGAATTTGAAAAGATTTTGCGGGTCGTTGTAGAAGCGTGGCACCTGCCAGCCCTTTTCAGGGCTGCAATTCTACGTAGCTGCGCACCCATGCCATGTAGGGTAAGGGCGTCTCCTCAAGGCGACGCACACCAGTTCGTCCCCGTTGGTGTGAAAAGCAGCGAGCAAAGAGCGATGGGGACCGCCACCTATCACGCACAGCTCGACACGGCGGAAGGTGGGGAACGGTGTGCAAAGTTGCCACGTGGAATGTTAGTCCTGGAGAGAATAGGAGTCCTGGAGAGCGTGAGTGCCTGCCAGGGAGTGGGGGTGCTGCTGTCGTCTCGGTTGGTCGATTTTATGACTGAATATAAGTCTGTGAACTCGAGACTTCTCTGGGTTCGCTTTAAATTGGGAATGACGAAGTTATTCCTTTTGGCTGTTTATGCGCCGGTAGCTTTGTCGTCCACGGCTGAGCTGGAGGAGTTTTGGGAGAATGTAAGAGAAGTTCTAGATTTGGTTAGGGGAAACTAAAGAATTGTTGCATGTGGTGAACTAAAGAATTGTTGCATTTGAATGGATCGGTTGGTACCGCTCGACCAGGGTACGAGTCGGTGCTTGGAATATTTGGTGATAAAAGGGTTAATGATGCCAGCAAGCTTATTCTTGCCGTATGCAAGGAAAAGGGTCTTCTTGCGACAAACACTATGTTTAGTCACAAGAAAATCCATATTTATACTAGAGAAAGAGAGAATGAGAGAAGTATGATCGATTTATTCCTGGTGGATGACCGACAGCGAAAACAGGTGATGGATACGCGACTGTTTAGGGGTGCTGACCTGAGAGCGGATCACTATCTATATGGCACTATCACTTTGCTATATGGCAGCGAAACCTGGGTATGCCAGAAGAAGCATAAAAGTAAGTTGAATGCAGTGGAGATGCGATCGCTTCGTAAAATGTGCGGAGTTACCTTGGCGGACCGAATGCGAAACGAAGATTCGCAATATGGCAGGTTTGAAAGATGACCTTACACTAAAATTGATAAGGGCGTGCTTTGATGGTTTGGGCACATTGAGCAAATGAGTGAAGACCGAATGTTGAAGAAAATATATAGAGCGGAAGTTAATATTAAAAGACCATGTGAGAAAATTGCTCGAAGAGGGAGGGTCAAGAGTTTTCGGATACCTCGACGTGCATGTATGAGGAAGATGATGAATCTGAAAGAAGAGAAAGAGGTATGTAAGGATCGTGACACTTGGCGATCTGTTCTCTCAGGCTTCCTCGTCAGTGACTGTGGGTGAAGATAAGTAAGTAAGTAAGTAAGAAAAGATTTTAAAATAAAGTAGTTGCATTCGTAGAGTCAAGTAACAAGGAGCAAATTCCCTATCCCTACCCTACTTTCCCTCTTCTCAATACAATTACTAATTTTTTTCGCACTCTGGTGTTACAAGTGTAAACAGGCGTTGATTATCAGTAATCACTAATTACACCCACGCTCTACCCTAATATCTAATTTAGAAGTTAGGTCATTTTTTTAACTTAGTTATATTTTTTCTGCCATGTTTATTTGCGTAGTAACTAGTGCACTACCTACTGTATCGCGTACGCATTCTTGTACGCATGCACTCATGTTATACGCTACACTCACTTCAAATGCAAAATCGCAATAAAAGGTATAACTTATGCAGGGATATTTATTTGTAAATCAGAATAAACATTTAAAAAGTCACGATAGCCGATTGGTTGGGTGGTCGGAATTTCGAGTCAAGAATCCCGAGTCCGATCCTCAAGTGGCCGTACTAATGGGTTTTTCAAAAAACTTATGTACGAATCATTTCGGTGGAAGATGGGTCGATGGAACTTAATCGTCTAGACTACACCTCTGTCTATCCATGTATTGGGAATGGCGTGAAGATAGTTTTTTTTATTTTTATCATATGTGTGTATGTAAGTATACCGTTAGTTTTGATATTAAGATGGCGATAGGCCACCACCTGCCATTTTGTGGAAAGTGGTTCGAAAGGAGTACATTGTCGATACCTCCGCTTATCCCACTATTGGAAATTGCGTGAAGATGCTCGTGAATGCTCAAATTGAATGCAGTAAATGCATTAACTTCAATTACAGTCGTACTATACGTGACTCAGTTCATTACGAGTGAAACGCTTTGTGACATGTCGCAAAATAGAATTAAGCTTATGCTATTTGGCTTCTCTTAAATTCATTAGCAAATCACTATGTTTACAATATTGCAATGTATAAAATTAAATAGGTTTAATCTATTAAACACTGCACAAACATATACTTGTTCACTACACATAGATACATAAACTCTACATAATATCTAGTATGTGGAGGTGATTGGTGGTTGGTGGCTGATTAATTTATCTAACTTACCCCGACAATTTTTATGCATCCACTATACGAATTGAAAATATAAAATATAATATATTCTCACGTCATTACCAATGCAGGAGTAGACCAAGGTCTGGAAAATTAAGTCATTTCGACCCACTTTCGATAGGTGATGAGCCCGTCGCCGCCTTTACGTCCAAGTCAACGAAATAAATCGTGCACAAGTTTTTTGAAAAATCTCTTGGTAAAACCCTCGGGGATCGTCTCTTGACTCGAACTACGATCACCCAATCATTCGGCTATCTTAACTATCTGAAATGAAAGGAAATAATATGAGATTTTAAGTTAAGACTCTGACTGGTAATGTTAACATTAGGTGGACTGTTACTTCATTTTTGTATGTGAAACATCTATAGCCGCACGTAAAACCGATTTCTGGCGTGGCGACACATGCCGCGCTATACAAAGGTATACTAATTTACACCCTATTACCTGAGAATTAAGGTTTATAATTAAACACTGAAATCCCTTTTTATATTTAATTAATTATATTCATATTATTCATATTAGTGACTATGTAAATTATATTAAGATTTCATTTTTACATGAAAGGTCATTTCCTTATTGTCAAAAATGTTTAATAATTTTTAAAACGAATAAACATAAACTACCATTAAAATTAGCTGGAGATTTTAATGTAAATTTGCAAGAGCTGAATCACTGCCATTAATGACATTTCTTCAAAAAGAATTTCAATTGCAAATCAACAACAATCCAAAAGAAGCTACTACCAAATATGGAACAACTATAGATGCTGTAGTTGTGAGATATCTTGATAATGTTTCATCCAACACTTTTGTAACGTATTAAATAAATATATAAATATCTTCACGCAATTCCCAATACAGGGGTAGACAGAGGTCAAGTCTAGACAATTAAGTCCCTATGACCCACCTTCCACCGAAGATATTTTCGGGACAACGGGACTTTACTACTGCGGGACTTTTGTAACGTAGTTTAGTTATCATGGACCAATCGTCGTCGTCGAATTTTTATATCAAATGTAAATAAATGTTTATTAAATAAAGTTACCATTTTCTGTAAGAAATTCGTAATACTTCATTTTTTCATTAGTATTTTGTTAGTACTTCATTTTTTCATTCCTGTAATAATATTATCTTTTATGCATATTACTTGTACACACACGATGTTTCACATCTGCCAGGCGTCCTATGACGGCTCACATTTTTTTTATCCCATTATAATAAAATATATAGAAATTATTAATCTTTTTTCTCTTTTATTAAATAGGTAAATGCAAAAAGATAAAAGACCTTTAATAACTACGTATATATATTGAACCGTTCGCTTCGACACTTAGACGGCGACAGGCTCACCACCAGTTACGTTGTCCCAAATAGTCTTCGGTGAAAGGTGGATTGAAAAGAGTTAATGTTTCGACCTCTGTCCGTCCTGTTCATCTGTGTATCCAAGTATTGAAAAATGCGTGAATATATTTATTTATCTTTATCCAAAAATGGACTGTATCTATGAAAATAAATAATAAATTTATTATATTCGTCATAAGGGTCAGCCAAAAAATTTACTGTAATTTATTGAATATGGAATCCATCCAAAATTCAGCCATCCAAAGGGTGCTCGTTCAGCGGAAACAAATTTATGGAAGTCGTCAGTAATTTCAATAATATTTGTATCTTCAGTCATCTCAGGGATTGAGGTTTTCGTCTCAAAAAAGGTTCTTTATATTTCGTTGATATCATCTGTAAATAAAGGCGAATATTTGTATTGAATGTCTCGGGTCTCAGTTTTTGTGATAATTCTACAGTACAAGTGCCTTAGCTATTTACTTTGGGATCAGAACAATCTATGTGATATTGTTCTTATCTATGAGTTTCATGAACAAAGTTAAGCAGTAAAGCTTTCGTTTAGTTGTGGTGGGTGCCTTTAAAGATTGGATCTAAATGAGATCGGGATTTACTGATTGGCTCTAGTTTACGTTTTTTACAATAATTAGTCTTTGGTTTTCATTTAATTGATATCGATTGATATCGATGTGAATTTTAATAAAAATTATGTACGAATATTACACAAAAAAAAAGACACAAATAATAAAAAATATCTTCATTACTTATGATAAACCACTATAAAGCTCATGAATATTGTGACTTCGTAAGAATGCCGGACTTTAATTGTGTAGACCTCTCTGTCTACCCCAGCACTGGAAATGTTTGAAAAAGTAATAAAAGGAATATCATTTTTTAACAATAACGGTTGTCATGGTATATTAGGCACGCCTGCAAAATATAAATAATACATATTTACATAGGGACAACATCACATACATTGCTCCGATCCCAATGTAAGATGCTAAAGCACTTGTGGTATGAGAATCGGAAATAAAGAAGGTCCCACAAGCACCCAGAGAAAGTGATTTTTCTACGTTGACCCGACCGGGAATCGAACCCGGGACCTCGAGATGGCGACACCTTGAAAACCGGTGTACGCCGCTTGTCTACGGGTCGCCAAATTACACATTAAAAAACATGAAAATCGGTTAAATACTTTTTGGTAAATAACAATATCATACGAGAATAATACATAATAAATATTAATATTTTCCTATGTAATTATCCTGTTTCGTTAGCTTGGACACTCAGACGGTGATAGGCTTACCACCTGTCACGTAGTCCCAAATAAACTTTGGTGAAAAGAGGGTGGAAAAGTCTTCTTTAACTAGACCTCTGTCTACTATAGTATCAGGAAAATGCGTGAAGGTTAAAGGGATCTATTTAAATACATACTTATGTTTGAATATTGTATCGCAGTTTTCACAATAAGACAGCGGTAGCCTCAGTACCTGCCATATTGACAACCCAAATAGGCTTCAATGAAAAGTAGGTTGTACTGACTTCAATGTCTAGACCTCCAACTACCACAGTTTAGAAAAATTGCTTGAAGATTAAAAATGGGTTTCTGAAACTCATTATCAATACAAACATCACTACTGTTCTAGGTTTCATTCAGCGAGCAAAGTCCGTAATTCAAGCTGTATTTCATCGGATGATATATGCGGTGGCGCAGTATCCGAAGCTTGGAAAAACTAGTCTGCAGTTTATGCTTGCATGTTGTGACGTTTCGCTTTGAAATTCAAATCTGAAGCTTCATGTTTCATAACATCAGTCTTTCGCAAACTTTCTTGCATTGGAATAAATGAAGTTGTTTTATATGTTAATGTAGTTTTGAAAATTGCAATTTCATCAGTATTTCATTTCATTTCAATGGCATAGTAATGATTTAGTTACAAATATAATTAAGATACCTTAATACTGTGATATTATTTATAATAAGTAAATAAGAATAATGAGAATCGATTTCTTCATAAAATGTGCGACGTTACCTTGGCTGACCGAACAGTAGACCAAGATAGAGTACACGGATTTCTAGACGTGCGCGTATGAAGAAAATGATGAATCTGAAAATAGCGAAAGAGGTATGTAAGGATCGTAACACTTTGCAGTTTCTTTCTGGCTAACCCGCCAGAGATTGTGCGTGAAGATAAATAAATAAACAAATATGTTTATTAATTTAGCGGATCTATATCTCACTAGGTATTGCCTGTCTTCGAAGTTATTCGTTTTTGAGACCCCTTAGGGGTAAATGTTAATATGAATATCTGTACTTGATTCATTTTTTCTATCTTATCACCATCCGATACCAAAATATGTATTTCTTTGTAATATTAATACACATGACATATTTTACGTGATGTTTTTTGTTACATTTTATGTTACGTTCTTGAAATAAAATTGGAAATCGAGTAGAATGTTCCACACTTTTATGTTACAATGTTTACTGAAAGTTGGTTACGTAAAATTTGATGTGGGAATTGAAAGCAGACAGCTGGAAGAACTCATGCGACGACGACGAGAACTCATACACTATGCACGAAACTAAAGAATATTAACACTTGCAAAATTTATTGGATCGACATATTTTTGAACAAAGTCAAATTTATTAAAAGTTTTGTTTTTAAATTATTTTGCATACACAAATAAAAGCTTTTAAAATTTTTAAACTCATACATAGCCTACAGGAAAACTGACACATTAGACGATCAGTTATAAGCGGTATATAATTGATGCACTACAGATGTATTAAAATATATATCTTCACGCAATTCCCAATACAGGGATAGAGATCTAGTGTAGACAATTAAGTCCCTTCGACCCACTCTCCACCAAAGATATTTTCGGGACAGTGTGACAGGTGGTGAGCCCGTGACCGTCTTATGTTCAAGCCTACGGTATAATTCGTACGTAAGTTTTCGAAAAACCCATTGGTACGAGCCTGCCACCTGGAGATCGAACTCGGGTCTCTCGACTCGAAATTCCGACCACCCAACCACTCGGCTATCGTGACTGATGTATTTAAATTCTTATAAAATAAAATTATTAAATTATTTTTTGCTAAATATTATATAACTGCTAAATGCAAAACTAAGCTGCTGCACACTAACAGCGAACTACTATACAGATTGCGGATTTTGTTACTGCACAAATAAGGGGAATCGAATATCTATTCCTTTGGATATCTTAGATAGTACTTAACGTGCTTTTACGTAGAAGAGCCTTTTGACAAATTGAGCCTTCCGCTCTGAGATATGTATATCCTTAGTAGTTTCCTTTGTCCCATATTAAAATGAGAGGGTTAGTGGATTGCCTTATAACTTTGAGTGTGATGAATGAATGTAAAAAATGCTAAAGTTCTTCCATGAACCGGATATGTTAGTGATAAAAACTGGTAATTGTATGGAACTTGCCTATTAGTATATATGGTAATGAATGTGGTAATGTTTTATTTTAACGTTAGAGCAATTTTTATTAAAGGTATTTAATGCATTATGATATTGCTAAATTATTAATGCTATAGGCATTCTCTCCCAAACTGTGGTATGGTATAATTTCGGTATCCCTGGTAATTTTGAAAATCGGTATCAGTTATATGTAACATAACACACTCAGACTTATAATATAATCAGACGCCTAATTATATTAAGTCATTTCATAATCTTACAGTGATCATAAAGGTGTCTGGTTAAACTAATTCCGTTATAATACATATTTTATTTTATTTATAAATTTATGCATACACAAAATGTTATTATAAAAAATTATACAAAGAGTTTGCACAAGGGTACGGCTTATAACAAAACTGAAATATCTACAAAAATAAATACATATTATTTATTTATTTATTCTTTTTTTTAGTCGAGTCACGATAGCCGAGTGGTTGGGTGGTCGGAATTTCGAGTCAAGAGACCCGAGTTCGATCCCCAGGTGGCAGTACCAATGAGTTTTTTCAAAAAACTTACGTACGAATTGTATCGTTGGCTTGGACATAAAGATGGCGACGGGCTCACCCACCTGTCACGTTGTCCCGAAAATATCTTCGGTGGAAGGTGGGTCAAAGGGACTTAATTGTCTAGACTAGACCTCTGTCTACTCCTGTATTGGGAATTGCGTGAAGATATATATTTCAACGTTTTTATATATATATATATATATATATATATATATATATATATATATATATATATATATATATATATATATATATATATATATATATATATATATATATATATATATATATATATATATATATATATATATATATATTTATATATACATACATATATAGCATACATATACATAGCATACATATATACATAGACATAGCTTCCATATGTCGCTTGTTCATATACGGCTCTAAGGACCATATGGGGTTTCGACGCTTGTTGGAGAAATAATAATAAATGTTCTATGTAAATATTGTATTCGACTGAAGCGTCAGTTTCCGATTTATAAACAGAACAACTTGTACTGTTTACTGTTGTAAAATCCCATTGGTATTTGTTTTATTGGAAATCCGATCACCAAACTACTCGGATATCGTGACTATACTAAGTTACTGAAATCGAGACATCATGGTAAAGTCGAAAATACGTTAGAGTATCAAGTTTATTTCAATATGCAAGCTTGCGATACGACTGCACGTAATATATTCAAAATCGACGACTTTCATTGCGTTAAGCTTGTTGTACCGTAGCATTTCAATTTCGGTAACATGATGTTTGATGTTTTGCTACTATTAGGTATATTAGATATATTATATCTTCACTAATATTCCCGATACTGTGGTAGACAGAAGACTAAACAATTATGTCCATTCGACCCACCTTTCACCGATGCTAATTTGGGACAATGTGAAAGGTAGTGAGACTAGACACAGTTTTAAATTTTTGCCATCATCTTATGGGTTGTTAAAGTTCACTGTAGGGCATAGGCCTTGTTGGGGCAATGGGGCTTAGTAGCCGTCGAATGGACACAAAGCAGACTGACTTTACGTATGGCCGGCCTGAAGTGGCCGCTGCAAGTGTGCTTGGGCGCAGCTCACATCAGATGCGCGTTGGTGGGCTGTGGAGGGGGTGTTCAAAACAGGAGATGGATTCACAATGGAAGAAGAGTATTGGCAATGCGGTTCGCCGTGATCCCTATCCACCACAGGGCGGGGGTCATACTGATGATGCTGCTGAGCTGGGGCCGCTGGGGAGAGGAATTTCGGAATTACAAAGGACCACTCTCCCTGCCTTCCGCAGCCGAAATGTGGTCTGCGTTGGAGCCAAAGAACAGATCCGCCGCGGGGTCACGGGTGGGTTAATACTCGGTCAAGCACGTGCTTTCTTGAGCCACATGGCCTCCTGGTGGCGGTCTCGGGGAAGTTCGTCGCCCACGTGGGTTTGGAGGCCAAGGAGGTAACCGTTTCCGTTTTACAGCGCGCCTAGGCAGAAGGGAGACGGAAAGAATTATTCTCTACCGAGCTGCCCAGGGCGGCCAGCTCGGATTTGGGCAATAACGAAACACCGTGGGGTTTTATTCGGTGTGAGCCCAACATCCCCGCGCACACCCGCGTGTATTCGTTAGGGATTTCCCCACGTGGAAAAAAGGACACAGACCTCTAAGGAGTTGTAATATGAATATAAATAGAAAGTACTAGAATTATGGGTGGGTGATTTATATGTATAAATGGATATTTGTCTACGTAAACATAGAAAATGTTTATATGTAAGAATTCTACCGGTGATTGGGATACTAAAACTACGATCGGCTTCGGTGAATGCTCGATTAAATGTTTAAATCTCCGTCTAACTCAGTTTTGGGAAAATATGTGAAGATAATATGTAATTGGAGACTATTTCCTAAATGAGTCTGATAAAACTATAGAGAAATAGGACGTCGATATAGCAAAGAATGAATAGACCTGCAAATTAAAAATGTCAGACGCAGAGGCGGTTCGCTTGCCTATTCGTTTCGAACCTTGTCGATAACAATGCTCGAAATTATTCATATTCGTTTTTCTTTACTTTTGAATGCGTATTTAAAGTTGGGGTTGTTCCTTTTGATAAAGATCGATTCAAAAACATATTTATTTAAAAATACCACCGCATTTTTGTTTACGTTTCCAAGAATTAGGAATTGAAGCAAAAACAGAATTAAACAGATAACTTTAAACTTTTGTAATAAGAAAAGTTTCATAAATAATAAAAAGAAAACAAGTTTATAATATATTATTTCGAATTTCCAAAATAGATAAATATCCCGCCCGTGTCAGTTTTATTTTTCTCTTTAAGCGATGGGCTCAACACCTGTCATGTCCCAAAAAATGTATTCGGTGGAAGGTGAGTCGTAATGACTTAAGTATCTAGACCTCTGTCTATCCCTGTATTGGGAATGACATGAAGATATTTATTTTTAAATTTTAACCTTGCCTGTAATGGCCTATGGTTCCGATTTCTATATATATATATATATGTATATATATATATATATATATATATATATATATATATATATATATATATATATATATATATATATATATATATATATATATATATATATATATATATATATATATATATATATATATATATATATATATATATATATATATATATATATATATATATATATATATATATATATATATATATATATATATATATATATATATATATATATATATATATATATATATAAGATATTAATTTACATAACGGAATGTGACCAACGAAATCACAGTGCTTAAAAATAGCTTGCACCTATCGATTCAGTTGCAACTGCTATGATGTCGAATGAAGTGCTTTAATGAATTAAATAGCGCTGAATACGAAGAGAACGTCACTTCAGGGACATAAAATATTTATATTTATTTTATTTACATCGTGAAGATAATATATACATATATTTGTACTGTAGTAGTGTGAAGTCTAAATTTTGTCCTTGACGCACATTACAAGTATCACTTGCAATGTGGGTCGAAATAACTAAATTTAGATATAGGACAACACAAAATGTCTCCGTCGTAGTTACGAAATCATCGATGCAAATTGTATATAAGTTTTGAAAAAGCTAATTTTTCCAAGCCTTCCTGGCGATTGATATGTTTTTTAATCCTTGGGCTCTTAAATAACAATTTTGTGGCTGTTGGTACTTGTATTTATAAAAATTTAGTACCATTATAAATAAATACACACATCGATAAGGGACAACATAACATACATTGCTTGATCCCTTACGCTAAACAACCATTCCCGAGAAAATATAGAAAAATTTACCGGGATCGAAAACGGAACTTCAGAGCTGGCCACACTTTGAACAGTGTGTACGCCACTCGTCCACAGAGGCCGTCAATTTTAAGACTTATAAAAAATAAATATAAAAGAATAGATTCCTGAATTTCTTGCCGATTCTTCTGAGGTGTAGTTTTTGACGATCACATCAACACAAAACTTCATAAAAGCCCAAATTTAATGAAAAAAGTTTTGACTGACTCTAGCTTAGATAGATGATATATTGACCTTCATATATCTATCTATTCGTTTGTGTAAAACAAGCTTTAATATCTAAACATTACTTAATAACATCTAGTCGTATCAATTTCACAGTCACGTCTTAGAGATAACTTTGACAAAACTGACTAATTTTGTTAGTGCGATAGTTCCAGCCGCAGACCAAATCAAATTACGAGACGCTAGAAGCGATTTACGAAAATGCCATTGAGATACACCATTTCACTGGACATTATAAGTACTAAAATATAGGTCACAAATAAAACTTATTAATAAATATATTTTTTACAAGTATATATAAAAAAAGTCACGGTAGCCGAGTGGTTGGATGGTCGGAATTTCGATTTAATAGACCCGAGTACACCGGTGGCAGGTTCGTACCAATTGGTTTTTCAAAAACTTATGTACGAATTATATCGTTGGCTTTGAGATAAAGTCGGCGACGGGCTCACTACCTGCCACGTTGTCCCGAAAATATCTTCGGTGGAAGGTGGGACAAATGGACTTAATTATCTAGACTAGAACTCTGTATGCCCCTGTATTGGGAATTGCGTGAAGATATTTTTATATTAATAAATATTAAGAACAAAGTGTACAAACTGCTTGTTTTGCTAGTGATGTCCTATTGACCCGAGAATCCATCTATCATTCCTGGCTCAATGAGGAATGTCATTGTTGCTCTGCGTGCTATGGAAAGGGCTTTCCTCGGTGTTTCTCTGCCTGATAGCAGCCGTATTTAGCCATCCGAAGCAGAAACTATGGTTAACCGACATAACTGTAAAGATCAGCGCACTGGGGGTCATTATAAGCGAGCCTGTCGCGACCCCTGCCGGCCCTTTTCAGGGCTGAAATTCTACACAGCTGCTCACCCATGCCATCAAGCGTTAGGGCATCCCCCCAAGGCAACGCACACCAGCTCTTCCCCGTTGGTGTGGAATGCAGCACGCAAAGCGACGATGGGGACCGCCACCCGTCACGCACAGCCCAATACGGCGAAGGGTTGAGGACGGGGTGCAGAATTGGCACGTGGTTTGTTAGAGGAGGCATGAGATATAAGACGAATGAGTTGATCGAAATAATGAAAGAAGGATAATTAGATGTCGTGTGTTTGTCGGAGACCAAATGGAAGGGCAGCGGTACTGAAGAGCTTCCTGGCGGGGCGTTAGCTCTATGGTCCCGGAGAGAGAGCGTCTGCCAGGGAGTGGGGGTGCTGCTGTCGTCTCGGTTGGTCGATGTTATGACTGAATATAAGGTTGTGAACTCAAGACTTCTCAGGGTTCGCTTTAAATTGGGAATGACGAAGTTATTCCTTTTGGCTGTTTATGTGCCGGTAGCTTCGTCGTCCAGGGCTGAGCTGGAGGAGTTCTGGGAGAATGTAAGAGATGTTCGAGATTTGGTTAGGGGAAACGAAAGAATTGTTGTATCTGGTGATTTGAATGGATGGCTTTGTACCGCTCGGCCAGAGTACGAGTTGGTGCTTGGAATGTTTGGTGATAAAAGGGTTAATGATGCTGGCAAGCTTATACTAGCTGTATGCAAGAAAAAGGGTCTCCTTGTGACAAACACTATGTTTAGTCACAAGAAAATCTATATGTATACTAGAGAAAGAGAGAATGAGAGAAGTATGATCGATTTGTTCCTGGTGGATGACCGACTGTGAAAACAGGTGATGGATACGCGAGAGTTTCGGGGTGCTGGCCTGGGAACAGATCACTATCTAGTGATTTCTAGATTTAAGGGTTTGTTCGCGGGCTGGCGCTACCGGACGGCTATACCAGAACCACAGTAAGTCGGTAGCATCCGAAGCTGGAAGCTTCAGGAAGTGGGCACTAGGGATAAATATTAAGAAAGGGTAGCCTAAAAGCTTGACATCATCGATGTCAGGAGAGGATGTGTGGAAGAAATATGGCAGAGCCTTAGGGATGGAATGGTTACTGCAGCGGAAGACGTGTGTGGAACTTTGAAAAGAGGTAATAGTAAAAAGGGTGACGCATGGTGGAATGATGAAGTAAAAGAAGCAGTAAATAAAAAAAAGCATGGCTAGACTACTTAGCCTCTAGGAATGATAAGAATATTAGAGAGAGGATGAAAGAAAGATATAAGCTGGAGAAGGTTTACACGAAGGCATTGATTGAGGAAATGCGTGAAAGTTAAAAGGAAATGTAAGCGGAAGAAAGATTAATGCGCAACTTTAGGGAGAACTCCAAGCTCTTCTAGAAAGAGGTTTGAAGGGCCCGGAGTGGTGCGTCGGCCATAAGAATGAATAAAGTGCTTTCGCGCACCAATGACGTTTTACTTTCAAACAAATCGGACGTCATGCAGCGATGGAGTGAGTTCTATAGAGAAATGTATGCGTGCGATGACCTTAGTGAAGTATCCGGGGGTGACGCCGCAATCGGTATACCAGACCCGCACTTCGATGACGCTGAGGTCATCAGTATGAAAGATATTGAATGTGCAATTCGAAGTTTGAAATGTGGTAAGGCTGCGGGACTAGATAGAACTTACTGCTGAAATGATCAAGTATGGTGGGGCTCGCGTCTGGGACAGCTTTCATCTGCTGTGCAATTTGTACTGGCGGACGGGGCATGTCCCGGATGATTGGCGATCTGCAGTCATTGTACCTATATATAAAGGTATAGGTTCACAGTTTGACTGCGGGTACTATCGGGCGATCAGCTTGACCAGTTTAGCAAGTAAAGTTTACACGAAGATTCTGACGCGTAGGATGCGAGAGAAATCGGAAAGATTTTTATGGGAGGTACAATGCGGATTTAGACCTGGAAGAAGATGCATGGATCAAGTGTTTTCTCTCCGCATGATCAGGGAAAAGCTTCTGGCTTCTAACCAGAGGATTTTCTGTGCTTTTGTGGATCTTGTGAAGGCATTTGATAAGGTTGTAAGGAAGAACATGTGGGAACTGTTGCCGGGGTATGGTGTGGATGGCCCACTGCTAAGGTCTGTGTAATCGCTCTATTGAGACTGCAAAGTGCAAAGTGCAATCCTGTGTGCGGGTAGGGCATGACCTGTCACTCATGTTTAACGTCCAAACTGGCGTAAAACAGGGTTGTGTCATGTCCTCCTGGCTGTTCATATTGTATCTCGACAGCTGTTTACAAAAGCTGAAAGATAGTTGTTTGGGTAAGAAATTGGATGACATAAAAGTAAATTGTCTGCTGTATGCCGACAATTTACTTTTATGTCGCATACGCAGTGCTTATTGCACCGTCAGAGGCAGAACTGCAGGCATTAGTCACGTGTATGAAAGAGGAATGTGAAAATAAAGGTCTCCGTTTGAATGCTAATAAAACTATATGGGTAAATAAGAAATGTCTAGAACAAGTGAATGAGATTGTGTACTTAGCGAGTGCTTTTAGCCGGGATGGAAGATGTGATATAGATGTGGACAGGCGTGTCGCTGCCGGAAACAAGGTCAAAGGTGCCCTGACTGCGTTAGTCAAAAGGCAAGGCGTAGTGAAAAATGCACGACTTGCGATATATAACGCAGTGCTGGTACCGACTTTGTTATATGGCAGCGAAACCTGGGTATGTCAGAAGAAGCATAAAAGCAGGTTGAATGCAGTGGAGATGCTATCTCTTCGTAAAATGTGCGGCGTTACCTTGGCCGACCGGAAGCGAAACTAAGAGATTCGCAAAATGGTAGGTTTGAGAGATGACCTTATCACTAAAATGGATAAGGGCGTGCTTCGATGGTATGGGCACGTTGAGCGAATGAGCGAAGATCGAATGGTGAAGAAAATACATAGCGCGCAAGTTAATATTAAAAGGTATCGAGGTAGGCCGAGACTAAGATTTGAAGACAATGTGATCAAATTGCTCGAAGACGGGAGGGTCAAGAGTACTCGGATACCTCGACGTGCATGTATAATGAAAATGATGAATCTGAATGAAGCGAAAGAGGTATGTAAGGATCGTGACACTTGGCGATCTGTTCTCTCTGGCTATCCCGTCAGGGATTGTGCGTGAAGATAAAATAAATAAATAAAAAATCAGCGCTCTAAATTGGCCATATGCTCGACAGACTGAGGTAGTAAACCTTTAAATTGTAATAGTGTAAGTTTGTAGTTGATTAATATTTATAAATTTTTAACAGCTTGTTTATAAATTATTTACAAATAATACGGTTAAATCTTTTAAACGCTGTAAAAAAAAGAAAATATCTTCACGCAATTCCCAATACAGGGGTAGACGTCAAGTCTAGACAATTAAGTCCCTTTGACCCACCTTCCACCGAAGATATTTTCGGGACAATGTGACAGGTGGTGAGCTTAAAACGCTGTAAAACTCAAATTAAAATGAAACACTATTGAAAGATGAAAAGAACAAATTTATTTTACAATTTGAATTGCTGCAATACAAGATAATCACATCAAAGTGATCGCCGCACAATATCGTTACGTTAATTAAATTAACACGAGTCGGTAAATATTTATAAGGTTTTTAAATCACTGTGAATTTAATTTATTTTTCTTGTTTGTTTATTTTTATTATTATCATTTTCCCAGTACTGGGCTACTCAGAAGTCAGAAGACAAATAAATCTAATGATCTCTTGTATTTACGCGAACACTATACATTTTAAATAAAACGATTTTCGGATTTTATATATTTAAGTTTTTAATTGGGGTAGTTTTAATTTAATGGAATTCGGGGATGCAATTAGTTATTAACAAACTATTTTTATGCGGGTAGTATAAATGTAATGGAGTATAAAGAAAAAAACAGTTTGTTAAAAACTAATAAAAAACGCGACAAAATCGAAAGTCGATTCATTTAGATTTCATTATTTTATTCGTTAGATCAATCAACAGATGATGCCGTTTTAAAGCTTTCATCCCTAGTAG
Source organism: Sericinus montela (assembly GCA_029286605.1). Classification (NCBI taxonomy): domain Eukaryota; kingdom Metazoa; phylum Arthropoda; class Insecta; order Lepidoptera; family Papilionidae; genus Sericinus; species Sericinus montela. The sequence continues at coordinate 378,681 of JAGSMR010000042.1, read as the reverse complement.
CTAAATACTTAGATAATAATAATATTTTAATAAATAAGATTTTATATTTTCTAGATCTACAAATAGCTTTCGACACACAAAAATACACACACACACACACACACATCCATGGTTTTATGCATGTATGGCTTCAAGTATAACAATACAAAACTGATAATTTAAGCGAAAATAAGAAGAGCACTGAGTCCTGTAGCACAGGCTTGCCTAGCACAGGACTCAGAGATCATAGATCGAATTTTTTTTATACATATTTACTGATTTGTGTATTTTTTAATTTTTATAATTCTGTTTGTGTGTGAATTAAGTATTATTATTATTATTTAAGACAAATAAATCTATTCAACGTATCTTACACCAGAGTCTATTTGGGACAACGTGGCAGGTGCTGAGCCTATCGTTGTCTTAGTGTACAAGGTAATAATAAATACACTAACATGGATACGTATTAAATAACATTAATGCATGTAAAGATCGCTTATAAACACTTAAATATCTCATATGAAAAGGTCTCAAGTATCGCTAGTTTGTGTCCACTGCTGAATATAAATTTATTTGAAATGTAATCGAAATATATTGTTGGCGATATAGATGTGTTAGGTGTTACTACTATCATACTTATTTTTTTTCTTTTTCATATGTACGCCGAAATCCGTTTATAAATAAAACTTGTACTCCTTTTTCATAAAATTTTCGGCGCAGGGGAGAGTGATATTTTGTATAGTTTAAGTTTATATACTGCTTAAACAGACCGTATGTTAATATATAAACCAGTTTAAAATATAGTTGAATACATAGCCACAGTAACTGTATGGTTGGGTGTTCGGAATCCAAGTAAAGAGACTCGAGTTCGTTCGATGTAAGATTTATATCGTTAGCTTGGAGATAAAGACCGCAACAGGTTCACCACCTGTCACGTTCAGAGGTGGGTCGAAAGGACTGAATTGTCTAGATCTCTGTCTGCCCCAGTATTGGAATTGGGTTCAAGTTTTTTTTTAATATCAAATAAAATATGAATTGATAGAGTTCACATCGCCAATGTCAAGCACATAATAGTCTATTGGCCAAAGAGTTTTTAAACACTACGTGTCTGTTGTCACTAATTAAGTCGTACGGAATATTGATTATTAGCAATACTTACTACTAATACAAAAATGCCACTTAATTATTACATTTCATACAAATTTGAATATTGAACGGGCCTTTAGTATACTTAAAATGATCTCTGAAATGAAATAGAAAAAGACACAAAATCTGCTGATAAGCCGACTTTTTACTTCGTTTTTTAAACAAAAAACTGTGTAAATTTTACCTTTATTGGTCCAAATAACCGGAGCGGCGTCTCTAACATAAACAATTAAATTTATTTCCAATACATAGAGTCCAGTATACCACGATACTTGTCCGTCGCCGTATTTATAAATTTATACATTCAACCAATACCACACAAAAATTCCATGAATTAATGAAAGATATTAAAAAGCATAAAGTACATTGCGGCCGTACCTGTCACGATTCCACTACATAATGATAAATGCGAGTGTTGCCACAACAACGCACGCACAACTAAATCCCTTTAATGTGTCAAAAAAGACCGCCACCCGAGTTATTGCCTAAAGCCTGACGACTTTAATAATGGCAATGATAAATTGAAGCGTTAAGCCTCTGTTACTCCACGTTTAATTTCAACCAGAGTTACATTTTTTATTTCTTAACAAACTGCATATCGACATCTTTGTTTGCGTTTCCCGTAAATATAATGAGCTTTCAGTAGTAGAACCACGCGTCAGCTTTTGCTGTTGCATGAATGGGCCGGCTCAACCGGGGAAGTACCAAGAACTCACAGAATACCGGCGTGAAGTAGAAGTCTAACAAACTTCTGCGTTTCGTCTGGTGAGTGCAGGTAACCTCCCTCCTCCATTTCTGGGGGAGGGAGGGGGGGAACCTTAGGGCGGCAACGCATCTGCTATGCCTCTGGTATTGCGGGTGTTTTTGGGCGGTGGTAATCACTTATCGTGTCACGTGAGCCACCTGCTCGTTTGCCTCCCTTTTCTATAAATAAAAGCTGATCAAGTAAAGCTCTCACAGAACTGGCCAGTCGTACTTTTCATGCTCTTTTTAAGTTTTTTATTACAGGAGGCCAGCTACGTTACAATTTCACCATGAGTTTCTTCTTTAACATGAATTCTTGACAGAGCGGCATTATGGCTAACGTATTATCTCTTATAGTTAATCATCTCTCGGAGGTCTCATCTCCTCTCTCACCTCCAGATCTCTGACTATTCGAGACTTTCCATGCTATTCAGATCATAAAACAATGTTAATTAACTGATTTTGTTACAACCTCTGTGGACGAGTGGTGTACACACCGGTTTTTATGATTTTATTAGCTCTGAGGGTTCAACTCGCGGTCGGGACAATGTAGAAAACAGTTTTACTGAAAAATCCGGTCTGTGTGTGTGGTAACTTTGTTGTTTACGATTCCATAACACGAGTGTTCTAACTTCTTTTTTTGGGATCAGAGCAATGCATGTGACGTATTCCTGATCTATGTATGTATTTTATTTGTAAAATAAATACACTCAAAACTTTCGAGCGAAACATTTGTTAAGATACGTGTCAAGAAGTAACAAGGTCTTCTAGACGCCGCATTGAGCACGATATCGTTAGGACAAATTGATGTCATTTATCTCACTCTATCGTGTTCTTGTGATAGACATCCGAGTAGAGTTTATGCTGGACACTTTTTTGTTAGAATGATAGTAATTTAGAATTTTCTTTTTTAATATTGTCTATGCAATAAAAAAACAGCTACAATTTATTAACGTCAATAGCCTAATGGTTTGGGGAACGAACTGCGAAACGTAACATCGCAGGTTTGGGCTCGACATTTGACTTTTGTCGTGAACACAAGCATTACAGCTTACATACATACATAAGAACCATTAGAAGTCGACTGCATGACGTAGGACTTTCCTATAAAGGGGGAGCTACCCCTCCTCCTTGAATATTCGGTTTTGCGGTAATTGCCACATTTGTCAGGTGGACTAGCGATTGCAGTACGGAACACCCCCTCGGACGAACAGGACCCCTGTTCGCTTCGGATCTAATGCAAGGGCCCTGACCACAGGGCTACCACGGCTTACATACCTTATAAATATGCACGTAAAGAATTGAAGCCAATAAATAGTACTCAAATTCTTATTGTTTATTTGTTACCTTCATGCGTTATTTTTTCTCTTTGGGGTTTACAATAAAAGTATTATCAGGTATTCAGTATTATCAGGTAGACAGAGATTTAGATAACTAACTACTCACGACATATCTTTCACCGAAGCCTATTGGGGACAAAGTGACAAGTGGTGAGAATAGCCTCGTCGTCTAAGTATCCAACCTAACGGTACAATATAATTATTTATACAATATAATTATTTAAACATTCTTATGTACATAAAACACCCAATACATTATTGATTACATACGTGGTGGGTAGGCTCTTTTTACGTGGTTTTATAGTTTATATGTACAGGTACATATAGTTTATATGTACAAATACGCTCGTCGATATTTCCACACTAATGACTGTTTGAACCAATTTCTAAATTTAAATTAATTATTTTCGGAAAATACTAAAATGCAAGTTTGTTCAACAGTTACGATGACAATGAAAAATCATTATTAATATTTTTTACTAAAATTACACCTTATATGAACATCGGCCACACCATTAGAGTTGCAGTTGTGTACCCAGGGTAAGGGGTAGGAAGATGGGTAGGAGGAGGGGAAGGAGGAGGAAGTGATAAAAAAAATTGGGCTACATTTAACTCATCCTTTACATCAACCTTTACATCCTCGTATTCTTGTACTTCATAATGTGTACAAACCACCTCCTAGATCTACAACGACCCAAACCCTACACATGTAAGCAGATTTTTGTGTGTGTCTTGTGTTTATTTCAAATTTTCCTTAAATTTATAAATATAAATAACATGACAACGTTGTAAGTAGCTATAGCACTTCTATTAAGAAAGAAAATATCCCACGCCATTCCCGATACTGCGGTAGACAGAGGTCTAAACAATTAAATCAATCCGACCAACTTATTACCGAAGACAAAAGAAACGTAATCAGTAACAACCAATGTACTACATCATCAGAACTCGAGAAAATATAGAAAAAGATGGTTTTCTACATCGACACGACAGGAAATCGTAAACATGCCCTTAGAGCTTACAACACTACTTAAAAAGTCACGAAATCACGGATGTCGTATATTTAAGAATTTATTGGAGGGCGTGGTAAACCAGCAATCGATTCACCTCAAAATGAGTTATAGTGGTAGTGTTCCTAAAGTTGAAATTTATGAAGTTATTTATCAGCTCGACTAACAGAAATTTCACTTCATCTGTTGGGATTTACCAACTTATAATAATAAGTTCATGCGATTCCAATCAAACATTGATAAACTTAATTAATAGTTATCTCAAAGCGCGAGAGTCTACGTAATTAATGCTATCCTATCGGCACCTGTCCAACAGATAACAAGCTTCTAAGTTACCTAAGTTTGATAAATTATTATAATATTAAAGTCTCTCATCACGTGTGATATAGAGGTAGGGATATACCACTCCGCACTCAGTTTCCATGGGAGTCGTAATAGGCGACAAAAATAAGCCTTGAAAATGCCAATCCATCGGTAGCTAATTGTGTTTTCAAGGCCTTTTCTTTTGTATGTATAAGGCCATATGTATGGCAGGACAATCATCTCCAAAAATACCAGACCGATATTCAGCCGGTGATGAGGTGCGTTTATGGTGTAAGATATCTGGGATCGTCAATCTGCTTTACCAGCGTCGCAATTATGGACAACCTTTCCTTACGGAAGTCACGATAGCCGAGTTATTGGGTGGTCGGAATTTCGTGTCGTGAGACCCGAGTTCGATCCCCATGTGGCAGTACCAATGAATTTTTCAAAAATTTATATAATAATTTCAACGCTGGCTTGGACATAAAGACGGCGACGGGCTCACCACCTGTCACGTTGTCCCGAAAATATCTTCGGTGGAAGGTGGGTCAAAGGGACTGAATTGTCTAGATATGACCTATGTCTACCCCTGTTTTGGGAATTGCGTGAAGATATTTATTTTATTTGCTTACGGAAGAAGCCTATGTCCTGGCTATAACTGCAAAGGGCTATGCAGATCTTTATGATGACGTTGCTATTAATTTTATTATCCGTCAACACGCGTTATCCGTTAACATTTATTCGAGAAATTACCAATTTAAACAGAAACTCTCATCTCTTTTCGGAGGGAGTTTCCTAAAATTGTTTCTTACTACTAATAATTCATCATCAGAAGAAGAATCATCATCATCATCATCAGAAGCTACAAATACAGTCAAAGGTTAAAAAGCAGAAAAAAATATTTGTCTGCTGTTTCTCCGTTCCGGCTAATCTATCGGGTGGGTTGCACTGGACTTGAAAATTACGCGTATGAGTCTTTTGTTATACAATAGTAAAGCATTTAATTAATTATTTTATTGAATGAAGGAATCGCGTTCTCGATACGATTATTTTTTCGAAATTCACCGGAACGACTTATAAAAACAGACATGCTAAAACCACGTAACATTTTTCATGGTTTTTTTTTTCAAAGAGCAGGATGATACAATTACAAATTAGAACATGAAATAATAGATAGTTTTTAATAAACTTTTACATCAATCATAGTCTCAGCCATATAATAGACGTCATCCTCAATACAAAGATAGGTGGATTGAGGTGTAGACAATTAAATCCTTTTGACCCATCTTCCACCGAAGACATTTTGGGATAACGTGACTGCTGGTGAGCCTCTCGCCGTCTTTATGTTATTATGCTATTTGTCTTAATGCCAACGATATAAATCGTAAATTAGTTTTAGAAAAACTCATTTTTACGAGCCTGACATTTGGGGATCGATCTCGGGTCTCTTGACTTTAATTTCGATCATCCAACCACTCAGTCATATTTTTATTTTATTTTTCTAAACAGATGACATAACCATCAAGTGAAACTTTAATCTCACGCCGCTGTGATTTTCGTGCTACTTTTTTGATTTATGATTGTTTATGCGCAAATGTATTGGCGCGGAGCCAACATTTATTTGTCATCATATTTTTTTACTTATACTTACTTATCGGCCAGTAAAATTTCACTAGAAAAAAGGTTTATATGCCTTTCCTGTATGAAGGTGGGAGGTTGTATGAACTTTAAATTAAATCGACCTTCGTGGACGAGTAGCCTACACGCCGGTTTTCATGATGTCGCCAGCTTCGAGGTTTCGGTTTAGATTCCTGGTCGGGGGAAAAAGCTTGTTTATGGAATGTTGCTTGTGCTTAAAAGCTGTTTACTTTTTGATCAGAGAAACGTATGTGATGCTATATCTATCTATTCATTTATTTATATTTTTTTTAAGTAGCGTTATTATAAAAAAAGTTAATAATGAAATTATAGTCATGATAGCCGTATTAAGTTTAAACAGGGTGGTTGGGTGATTGAATGAAGAAATTTCAGTCCAGGGCCTCGAGTTTGATTTCCAGCTTGCAGGTACGTACCAATAGATTTTTCCAAAAAAACTTATGTACGATTTATATAATTGGCTTTGTAGGGTCACCACCCGTCATTTTGTCCCAAAAATATCTTGCATGGTTCGTGGGTCGAAATAACATAGTTGTCTAGATCTCTGTCTACCCCTGTATTAGGAAAGGCGTGTAGATATGAATTTATATTATTTTTAAATTTCATAACTTAATTAGGTCACATGAGAGCCACAAATTCGAGAAACGAACCTTAAGTAGCCTAAAAGATAATTAACTATAGTATAGAAAAGATCGATTTCTTGCATAAATTCTATTCATAAAACATCAGGTTTGAGAATCAATCGGGTGTTCATATTTTGGATGTCATCCAAACTCAATAAGCTATACTCAACCTTTTAGTCTCAGCACTCACTTTTACGAAGTTTCTAGAATTTTCTTATTCATATTTATGTAAGTCACGATAGCCGAATGGTTGGATGGTCGGAATTTCGAGTCGAGAGACCTGATTTTGATCCCCAGGTGGCAGGCTCGTACCAATAGGTTTTTCAAAAACTTATGTACGAATTACATCGTTAGCTTGGACATAAAGACGGCGACGGGCTCACCACCTGTCACGTTGTCCCGAAAATCTCACCGGTGGAAGGTGGGTCGAAGGGACTTGATTTTCTAGACTAGACCTCTGTCTACCCTGTATTGGGAATCGCGTGAAGATATTTTTTGACATATTTATGTCATCAATGTTGATTCATAATTATGCATTCGTATTTTTAATTAATATTATATTATTTTTAAATGAGAAATTGAAAAATCAAATGGTATTTTATATATTTCACATTTCTTTAATTAAAGAATTTTAAAAAATAAATATTTGATGCGTTGAAGAATAATTGATAGAATGTATTTGGAACATTTATATAATTTCATATTTCTATATAAATGTAAGATTACAATCTAATTCTCTGTCAACTCCTGTATTGGAAATGGCCTGATGAAATTCTGTTCTGTTCTCCTCATATCGGCTTTGATTTGCGGTTTTGTATTCTGTTCTATTCTATTACTATTCAATTCTATTTTATTCTATTCTATTCAATCTTATCTTATTCTATACTATTCTATTCTATAATATTCTGTTGTAATTTATTCTAATCTGTTGTGTTTTTTTTTTGTGGTGGTGTTTGTGGTTATTTTCTACTTCCATTACACAAGTGCTTTTTTCACCTTATTGCTTTTATGTCTAAAAGGATAAACTTTGGAATTAATCCCATTATCATCTAGGAAGAATCTTCAGAATTTTGGCTTTTTTCAGATGAAGTTCATTCATTCAATGAAAAAAGATTTTTACTCGGTCAAAAAATTTTCTTCGTCTTTACCCTCGAAATTTTGTAAACGGCTTCCGTTATTTCTTCTCCAACAGTATATCGTATTCGCCCACAAGTCAGTAGGTCCATTTTCATATTCGAAATATAATCGATAGGCAGTAATTTCATGACGATTATGTAAAGTGTAGATGAATTACATGTTGATGTTTACGGTTCAATTACTAAAAGCGTAATGATGATAATTCGTGGTCTTCTTCTCCGACAAAGTCGGGGCAACTGTCCGAGGCATAGCCTCCCTCAGTGGTATCTGTTCGCCACCCATCAATATGGATGGGTCCTTGGGTTTGGTCCTTGCAGACCGATGGCTTCCATGACCGCCCTCAAGCGGTAGAGCACAGTCAAGATCCTCCCGCTGGGTTTCCGTGCGGGGCCCTCCCTTAGGTGGTTGGCCCCCGGACTTTTTCCTATTGGGTGGTCGTTGCTGCTAATGTCAAAGCTGGGCGTGACGTGTACCGTCCGGGTTTTCTGTATCTACGCAGAACTCGTCTCGTCCTCCGTCTACGCCGCTAGCTCCCTGGGGAGCGCCTTGCTCTCGGGGGGTCAAGCGTGCAGCGGGGCGATGTTCCTCAGGTGGGCCAATTTAGAGGCGTCTGCACGTTCGAACATAGTCGAGGCGAGGCGCCTTACAAACTCCTCCAGTGTTTCGAGTTTCAGGTCCCGTCTGATGGTGGCATTTCGTACGCATCGAGGCTCGCCGACAATGGCTCGCAGGGCGGAGTCTTCTTGTTATGTTAGTAGTTTCTTCGACGAGTCGCTGATCAGTGCGAACTATGCCGGTGCGGCGTAAGTCAGCCTGGTGCGCACGTACAGCTTGTACACTCCAAGTTTCGTCTTTATTGGAAGCAGGACCTGAAAAACACATCCTAGTAGTCTTTATTGACTTTAGCAAAGCGTTTGATACACTTCAACACGAGACATTGATTGAATCACTGGACGAACCGGGAATTAGAGGACCTGTCTAGAAATGGTGTAAAAATTATCTGGAAAATAGACGTTTTAAAGTTAAGATCGCTGAAAATTGGAGTTATGAAAAGACTGTAACTGAAGGAACTGCACAGGGATCAGTAATCGGACCTTTACACTACTTAACATATGTTAATAGTTAATAAATTTAATTGACAGCTGTGAAATTTATCAGTTTGCCGACGACACGTGCCTAGTAGCGGCTGATGCCGATCTTGGAGTCGCATTTATACGTTTGCAAAAGATTTCACATCTCTTATTAAGTGGTCTCACGATGTTGGTTTAGTTTTAAACGATGAAAATCTAAAATAATGTATATCAGCTCTTCTCATAACCGTGCTAAAACAGTGCCTAATATCATAGCACACTCACACTCATGCTTACATTCATGTCAAATAAAATCTATGTGCTATTGTCCGTCAATAGTTTATACGGACAACCATAGGTACCTAGGTCTCATAATTGATAGCCGACTAAATTGGAAAAAGCATATAAGTAACGTCTGTGACCGGCTAAAAACAATTCTGACAAAATTTGTACTAATTAAAAACAAAATTGACTTTCCAATTAAATTATTATTATATAAAGCTTTAGTTGAATCAATAACTTCGTACGGTTTGAGTAGCTATAGATTCACATTCAAAACATACATAGACAAAATTTTTCAACTTCAATTAAGGTTTCTCAAGATAATCGTCTCTCCTAAAGTAAAAAGTAAATATAAAAATAACTACCATATGTTGTTCGCGTATTGTAAAATAATCCCAATCCATGACAAAATCAAATATGTGCTCTTAAAAGAACAGTTTTTTTAACAAAGACCTAATATCACATAGCAAAGGTACTCGCGCTATCTCTAATAAAAAATTATATGTGCCTGTGTATAATAAGAATAACTATGGAAAACGTACGCTCCAATTTATGATTCTAAAATTAATAAACGAATTACCACCCGCATTACGTTACGAAATAAACCCAAACAACATCAAATCTAAATTAACTAACTACTACTTAGCTTTGCTACATGATAATTATATGAAATAAATGATAATAATGTTGACACACCCTTAGGTCACTCGAACGCATTTGTTTCTTTTTGTTTTTTTTATGTGCTCGTCATTGTTATAACGACAAAAACATTCGCACCTAATCTACCCTCACTAAAAATTCCTATATCATGTTCGTAATTATTAATATAAACTATCTAGTTTATAATAAGTAAACTGCTAAATAATGTTATCTGTATGGACGAACTCCATTGTACAAAAAAACCACTTGGTTTTATAGTACAGTGTATTTTTGTTTTCATTTGTAATTTGTTTTTTTTTCTGAATGTAAATAAAATAAAAAAAAATACCAGCCCCAGGAGAGCTCTGGCGGATCTAGCCTTAGCTACTGTTTCCTTGACGTGGTGGACGAGGCTGAGTTTGCGGTCGATTGTCACGCCCAGGTATTTGACCGTGCTCGACCAAGGTATGTCCTGTCCCATGAACTTCGGTCCAGGTGGCAGTCTGAGTTTGTGTCCCAGCAGGATGGCCTGCGTTTTGCTGTCATTCACAGACAGCCTCCAGTCGGTGAGCCATTTGGGAAGTAGATCCAGTGTTGTCTGTAGCTTTGCCACTGCGTGCGCTGCACTCATAGTTCTTGTTAGGTACGCCGCGTCATAGGCGTACAGCGCAAGCAGGGAGTGGTCCGGGTTCGGTATGTCGTCGGTGACGACGGCATAACAAGCCGGCGACAGGCAGCTGCCCTGCGGGACTCCTGCGGCTATTTGTCGAGGCTGGGACAGTGCTCCTTGGATGGCCACCTGGAACCTCCTGTCCTCTAGGAAAGAGGCCACCACCTTTATGTAGCGGCGAGGGTTTGCTAGCTTCAGCAGAAGACCGCTATACCACACCCGGTCGAATGCCTTCTCCATATCAAGATACGGCGGCAGTGGACTCGCGCTTGTTTCGACCGACCGTGGCATAGTGCAAGACTCGGGCGAGCTGGAAAGTGGTCGAATGTTCGGCCCTAAAGCCAAACTATTCCATCCTCAGCTTCAGGTACGGCTGGATTCTCAGGAGCAAGATCTTCTCGAACAACTTCGAGATACTGGGCAGAAGTGAGATAGGCCGGTAGCTCGACGCCTCCAGGCAGTTCTTTCTCGGTTTGGGGAGCATGATTATGCCCCCAGTTTCCACGCTTTGATAATGACATGAAACTAGACATTTGTATTACTTAGAATACCCGAAATTAGTGATCTACAACACGAGTCATTAGTTATACAAGTTACTTAGGCTCAAAACTTTTCAGTTACTTTGGGGCAGTGACGACGAGAATTCTAAATTTGTATGAATATTATCTAGCTCTTGGAGGGGAAGGCGGTAATTTTTTTAATGTTTATATTTTATCAATTTCTTCCTTTTTGTAACGTTTCTTTTTCATGTGTATATTATTACACCGATACCACTCTGCAGTGATAAATAATGTTTCTATAACTTTCTCATTGAACGTCCTATTGGACCTCATTTACCAGTGTAGAAGTTTGTGCATTAGGGGTTCTGATGCAAACGAAATATTGGCAATACTGAGTAGCTAAAAATATTTCAAGATATTCGGAGACGGGGTCAGGTATAAAAAAATGTTTGAACTTTTTTTACAAATTATATTAAATATTTCAATAAAAATAAATCTTGTAACAGTTTTCCTTTTTGTGTTATGACTTTATGAAAGGCTAAGAGCGGAAATTCTTATGATGAAATTGAAAAACTTTTAAATTGCTTTTTTCTTTTCAAATTATCTCTCAAAATTTTCACATGATTGTTTTAATATATCATACAGTGAGATGTTGTAACTTCAATCTAAGCGGATTATTTTCTTTTTTTGAGTAGGAAATTGACAAATGAAATATTTATTTAACAAAAATGTAATAATTACGAGTATTTAATTTCTTAAAAACGATTTTTCTTAGAGATATTACTCTATCTGAGTCTATCTCTTTATACCATTTTAAATTTGAACTTAAAATAAAATTTCAACAAAGCAAAACAGCATATTGTCGAAATCTTGATAGTAGTTTACGATATACGTGTATATGTTTAGTTTGTGCGTATACAAGATTAGCTCATTTAATATAATAATGTTTCTTTTTTTCTTTTATTCATTTAAGGTGCCTTAATTTATTAGTTAAATTATTTTTTTTTGTCTGTTTTTGCACTTGAGAGATAAAATGATTATCTCAAGCATCGATCCATAACGTAAATATAATAAAATATCATTATAAAGGTTATCATGGTGAACAATGATAAATATCATTGTGTATGCATGTAATAAATGCGTCGAATTCCGTTAACGAATGTAGCACGCACCTGTTTTTGTGGTGTCACCAGCTCTGCGATTCCGGACTCCATTCCCGGAGCGCGAATTCTAATTGTGTCAGTTATTTTTATAATACGGTTATGTACATAATAAGTTTTCTCTTAAATACAAGTACGTAATGTATTGATTAATATAAGTCTGTTTCTGATTCCATAGAACAAGTGCTTAAGAGCAATGTATGTGATGTTATCCCAGTGTATGTATGTATGTATGAATATACGTATGTACGTATGAATGTATTGGAGGTATGGCCCTCTTGACGATATCTACTGAGTTTCTTTCGCCTGTTTCTTTTCTGTTAGAGTAAAAATTAATAAATAAATAACGACAGAGGACGAGGACGACGACAGAGGTCTAGTCTAGACAATTAAGTCCCTTTGACACACCTCCCACAAGGAGATATTTTCGGAACAACGTGACAGGTGGTGAGCCCGTCGCCGTTTTTTTTCCAAGCCAACTATATAATTCATCCATAAGTTTTTGAAAAACCCATTGGTACGAGCCTGCCATCTGGGGATCGAACTCGGGTCTCACTACTCGAAATTCCGACCACCCAACCACTCGGCTATCGTGACTTCTCTATTAGAGGAACCTTATTACGAAATGGTGGTAGATTAAAAACACTATTGATGAACGGATGTATATTATGGTATGTATGTAAGTTTATGTATATACGCATGTTTATATTTAGCTATATATTTAATTGACTACATATCTAGCTTTGTGTAATACTTGTATTGGTGTATATTTTTTTTCATTTGTTATTTACCCACACCAGATTTCTTTCTGCTAAATCCTGTCTATCCAAAAGTTGTCTGGAAGAAATCGCTTTGAGCGATAAGGCCGTTGGTCATATTTTCTTTTTTATGGTGTGCAATAAAGTGTACTCTCTCTCTCTCTCTCGCTCTCGCTCTCGCTCCCAATTATTATTTCGATAAATTAATGATTTAGTTTGATTTGAATGTACTCATAATTATTCAGAACCTTTTTAACATAAAATAAGGAATATGACATAATATTCCTTAGCTACACTACTGTACTTCAAAATAAAGGATTATGTATATGTTTAACTTCATCCTCTTCCGTTTCGGAGGAATTACCATAATCATAACGCATTGCAAGCGGATTGGCGATCGCAGTGCCTGAACTTGCACTTTAAACGCTGCTCATCGGTCTCTTGAATATTGTTTTAATGTTTTTCCGTCATCCCACCATCTATCGGTAGTCAAAGAATAATAAAATTTATATTCAATTAATTGAAATTGTTAACCAAAACAAATCTATATTCTCTCGGGATTGTTGGTTGCTACAAAAGTTTTTCGTAAGTAGAGTTAAAGTTAGTGAAAGACTTTGAGTTAAGCTGTGGAAAATAAACATGAGTGTTTCAGTCTGGGTTCTTTAGTTATATAATATTATACGATTTAAAGTATTTAATTGAGTAAATATAAAAAGAAAACTATATAAAGAAAATCCAAGTGTTTACCTCGAAATGTATGTTGCATACAGGTACACATAAACAGGTTTTTTATAAAAAAAAATCATTTTGCTTCGAAATCAGGATCACTACTAATTAGCCTATCGTGTAGTCAGCATGATTAATTGTAGTAAAAAAAGCTTAAAATAAATAGTAAATCACTTTACAGAGATTAAATTATTTCTAAAAATTTTGCTGTTGCGTTTACTTTATTGAAGTCCACGATACTGGAACAAAGTGGAAACATTTATCATTAATGTTTGGTACATTGCTAGCGAAATATCAATAGTAAATTCTAAAGTTGTAGCGCAGCAATAAGTAATGAAATGTAAACTAGATGTTGCCCACTAGGCCCGCATGGAATCTCTTTTTTGCGCTAAATTGTGTTTTTTTTTTTCGGGAAATCTTCCAAGTTCTTTCGAAGGATTGAAAATACCTCAATACTAAATTAATTTTGGTAGGATGTAAAGAAGAAAGCAGAATTTTAGCAATAATAAAGACTCTTAGCTTTTGAGCTGAAAGGAAATTGTTTGTCCCCTTTTAATTGATTGGTCTAATAAATGGCTTAATTACTCGTTAAAGCTATCAATGTTGTAGAGCAGAACATGACAAAATTAACATTGACGTACAAAAAGAAATCTCCATACAATAAGAAGAATGTAAGTCAGGGTAATATCAGCGCTGAAATAAATAAATAAATACAAAGACAGGGACAATATCACATGCATACATACATTGCTCTGATCCCGAAGTAAGTAGCTAAATTACTTGATTCCGGAATCGGAAACCACCACGATGAAAACCACAATGGTACCACAAACAAGCAGAACTGAAACAATACAGAAAAACAAGTTTTGTACATTGACCCGTCAGAGAATCTAAACCAGGACCTCAGAGCTGGCGACATCATGAAAACAGGTGTGTACACCACTCATCCACAGTGGTCGTCAGAAATATGCTATCTCTTTTCTTCACGTGGGTGTAATAAGTGGCACCAAAGTGATAAGTCATAAGTCTTTAATATTACCGATAAATGGTCCGATAATCATATTTTTATGCAAATCCAGCATACCAGTGACGGGCCGTAGTCTAAGTTGCGAGGTGTTTGGTCCTGTAACCGCTAAGTCGCTTTCCAGGATTGCAACTCCTGTATTACAGGAGAAGCCTATGTCACGATCTGGTGTTACAGGCCGTTATTATATGATGACAAAATGATATCGTGATCATGATAGCCGAGTCGCTAGGTGATCGAAATTTGAGTTCCCGCGCAATATTTTCACGCAATTCCCAATACAGGGGTAGACCGAGGTCAAGTCTAGACAATTAAGTCCCTTTGACCCACCTTCCACCGAAGATATTTTTGGACAACGTGACAGGCGCGTGAGCCCGTCGTCGTGCTGCTCCGATGCATTTACATAATATAAAATATAGATACGTAATATAATGCGTAATATAGATAAATATATAGATACTTATTAATATCTATGACTTATGTACAAACATTCATATTCGCTACATAAATGTTTGCGTCTTGCAGGATTTGAATCTGCAGCCTTCAGCTTCAAGGGCAGGGTCACTACTAATAGGCTAAAGGGTGGCCTTGCCTATCATGTCAAGAAAAAAATCCGTCATATGAAATACGTACTTCTCTTCTGTCTCCTATGTGCTTAAAAATTATAAAGTGACATTATATTACATATTGTCCTCAAACGCATAAATTATAAACGTAAAACGAACAAAGATAGTATTTAAATTCGCAATCAGGTATACATTAGTGTCTAGTAGATACTAAATTGTATCTTAATTCATTTTCATCAATTTTTTCATAATTTCTTTGTAAATGATATTCATTTTTACATAAAACTGTTCTAAGAATTGTAAATAAATAATTGTTCTTTGAAAGATAAACGAATATCGAAACCAAATCGTAATAATCACCCCACATTTTAAATAACGAACTATTGTTAAATAAAATATAAGAGTCTAGCATGTATATTTTGGTGTTTATAAAATATGGAACTCGAATTAAAACTTAGAGCGGGTGTGTACGCTACTGTATCATAGAGGTGCACTATTTTATAAAACGCGTGATACTGAGCTTTATTATTATTATTTAAAAAATATCCATGAGTGATTTGATACAGATGTTAAGCAAGGTATTTACAAAATAACTACATTTTTATTATGCAATTTTTTGATTTTTAAAGCATATTTATTCTGAACTTCCATGTTATTAAATTAAAGAGAAAAAAGTAAAAATTTCAACTGATACGGGCGTAATTCGAAACCGCCTCCTTCGCCGATCCGTGGCGACGCTCTTACCTCCGAGTTAAAGTTGGCGTTGATAATTCCTAACTGAAAAGTCAGGATTATCAAATTGTCACTTGCAAAAGGGATAATAGAAGGCGCCTATGCCAATATAAGAGAATACAGAGTTAAAATTTCAACTCCACGATAATTATCAAGGAAGGTGAAAAGTGGGCTTCCATATCGGATGCGCTAAGAGAGAAGCACATCCACTTCTCTAAGGCAGAGCCCCTGAAAGACTCGATCGTTGTGTCAGTGGACACACCGACGGCCCACAGAGCCCTTACCAAGTGGTTCCAAAATAATAAAGTAGGTTTTCATACTTACGCCCTGGAGGAGGACCGCATCCTCCGGGTCACAATTAAAGGTATTCCTCGGGGAATACAGACGGAGAAAGTCCAGAAGGACCTTCTATCTGAAGGTCTTCCGGTACTAAACGTCTTTAGGATGTTCAATCAGAGGACCAAGGTAAACTATGACATGGTCATGGTTCACCTAGACTACCCCCGAGGGTAACAAAATTTTTCAAATAAAGACGGTCCTTGACATTGAGAGCATCACCGTCGAGGCTCCGCACAAGCGGAAAACGATCGGCCAGTGCCATAGATGCCAGATCTATGGGCACTCAGCTCGGCATTGCTTCGCGCGCCCACGGTGCGTGAAATGTTTAGGTGATCACATCACCTCTGAGTGCGCCATCACCAGGGAGTCTGGTGTAAAACCAAGTTGCGTCCTATGCGTGACTGAGGGGCACCCCACGAGCTATCGCGGATGCCCTAGAGCCCCGAATGGGAAACGTAACCGGGCGTCAAAGAAGGCTCCACAAACAGAGAAGCTGGTACCAGCTCCTATTCCCGCGAATGCGTGGGTGAAACCCCCACAAATGGCGAAAAAGGCTACAGCGTCGAAAGACGCGGCCCCCGCTGACCCTAAACCGCAGAGCACAAAGCCTGCGCTTAGCACCTCTCAGTCCGATCCAACAACCGTATCGGACATGGCTGACCTTCAACAGGTCCTCCAAATTTTAGGCGCCATTAATATGGCAGAAATCCGGGCCCTCGCCCGTAAAACGCGCGAGGCCAAAGGCCCAATGGTCCTGCTAAAGGCCATAACGGAGCACTCTTCCATCTACGAAGAGCTCCAAAACTTAGTTAGTAAAAAAAGACTCACTTCCCGAGGTCCCCCTCCCGCAAATAATTCTTCATTTATTTTTGTCTCGCCCATTATGAACGACACAAACATAAGCGAAAGAACAAAACCTAAATCACTAGCTGTCTATATCTTCAACGCATACGGCTTAAAAAAACAGATGGACGAAGTTAGGGACTCTACTCAAGTCTAGCATACGCGACCCGAAGATAGCTAACTATCGCTTAGTTAGAAACGACCGCCCCGCTCGCGGGGGCGGTACGTTGATCTATTTCAAGTCTTCGCTACACTGTGTGCCAATTGACCTTCCGTCTCTTGTCAACATGGAAGCTTCCGGTTGCAAGATCGCAATGACAGGCCATCAGCCCATCACTGTGATATCGGCTTATCTCCCGCCTTCGAAAACAATTCTAAGGGGCCACATCGAGGCACTGCTAAATTTAAGCGACTCGATGTTAATAGCGGGAGGCTTAAACAGCAAGCACTCTGCTTGGAACGCCGCAAATGAAAATAATAATGGACTCGCCCTCCTAACTCTAAGTATAAACCTAAACTTTGATATTATAGATCCCCTCGAGCCAACTAGAATACCCGCGCAGAGGAACCAGAATCCGGACATTCTCGATATAGCTCTCTTAAAAAATATTTTGCTACCTCTTGCGAAAATAGAAGTTCATCACGAACTTAATTCAGACCACCGACCGGTCATAATGCAGCTAGGGCAACCGCACGCAGAGGTCACTTTAACCAAAAGCGTGACAGACTGGCGTAAACTCGAGGAATACCTCGAGTCTACGGATTCCCCGGAGTTAGCAAACATACCGGAGGTTATTGATAATAAAGACACGGCACTTGCAAAGGTCAAAGTGGCAAATGACCGCCGCTTTGAGTTGCCTGCTGAGCTCAGACAGCTGTTGAGAGAGAAAAATGCTGCCAATAGGGCATACGACAGGTAAAGGACTGACGCAAACCGCGTTAGGATGCGCCAACTCCAAAGGGTGGTTAAACAGCGCATGGCTGAGTTGATGGGGCAAAGATGGGACAAGCTAATGTTGGACATCACGCCTTCGCACACTGCCTACTGGCAGTTGGCGAGGTCGATGAAATCCGACTCTGTCGTATCTATGCCTCCCCTGGTCAGTCCCGACGGTTCTATCGCTTTTGACGATAGGGAAAAAGCCGAATGTTTAGCCGACAGCTTCGAAAGTCAGTGCTCTCCAAGCACACAACCCACAGATCCCGTACACATTCAGAATGTGGACGACTTCGTATCGCGGAAAATGACGCAGCCACTAACGCATGAACCTCTCCCACCTACCTCACTCGAAGAGGTTAAGGCCATATTTAAAAACCTTAGGGTACGTAAGGCTCCAGGAGCCGACGGCATCTCAAATAGGTTAGTTAAAACTCTCGCAAATTCGTTGCTATTACTATTAGTAGCAATCTTAAATGCCCTTCTCCCAAGTTGCACCTCTCCAGACTCCTGGAAGGAGGCCCACGTAATAGGGATCCATAAGCCCGGGAAACCGAAAAAACAGGCCTCTAGCTATAGGCCCATCAGTCTCCCCAGCGCACTGGGGAAAATCTACGAGCGCATAATTCTGATCCGCCTCAAGGACAGCGCTCAGTCACTAAACGTCATTCCGGATGAGCAGTTTGGCTTTAGAGCTAAGCACTCATGCGTTCAGCAAGTGCACCGCCTCACGGAGCACATACTTGAGCGCCTTAATGATAACCCCAAATATAAGGTAGGAGCACTCTTCTTCGATGTCGTGAAAGCGTTCGACAAAGTCTGGCACAATGGCTTGATATACAAGCTATACAACTACGGTATGTCAGACAGGCTTGTGTACATCATACAAGCCTACTTGTCGAATCGCACCTTTCGCTACAAAGTCGAGGGCACTCTTTCCTCCAGCAGAGACTTAAAAGCCGGCGTTCCGCAAGGCTCGGTCCTCTCGCCCACACTATACACGCTTTATACGAGCGATATCCCAAAAGACCCAAATAAAAAGGTAGAATTGGCCTTATTCGCCGTCGATACCACTCTATACTCTGCGGTTCTTAACGCATCGAGAATCTACATTCGCCTTCAAGCCGCGGCCACCGCCTTAAGCGAGTAGTTTAAGAAATGGAGGATCGACATAAATCCTGAAAATAGCAACGCGGTCTTGTTCAGCAGGAATCACAAAACCTCGAATCGCCCTAAGAGATTCAGTAAAATAACCCTCTTCGACAGACCCATTCCCTGGGTGTCAGAAGTAAAATATCTTGGAGTCACCTTACACCGTAGACTGAACTTCAAGAAACATATTAAAATTGTCAGGGATAGAGCGGCCTTCATATCCGGCCGCCTCTTTAACCTTACAAATAGCCGCAGCAAAATGCTGCTAAAACACAAAATACGCCTATACACAACTTGCGTACGAACCGTCATGTCATACGCCAGTATAGTATTCGCGCACGTCCCCAAAGTACGTTTAAACTCATTCCAAGTGATTCAAAACCGATTCATACGCCGCGCAACCGGCGCTCCCGTATATATGCGGAATGTAGATCTGCATCGCGATCTCAAACTGCCTACAATAGCAGCGCTATTTAAAAAGTTCTCCATCGACTACTTCGATAGGACAAACTTACATACAAATCCGCTAGTGGCAGCGTTAGAGAATTACACACCCGCGCGCGATACTCCACCTCAATTGAGGCGCCCGAAATGCGTCATCATAGACGATGATGACGCATTTCGGGCAATCACCCGTGTCAACAATGCGTATGAGGCCCCGCCCCCTACGTACTTTCGCACACACATAGACACAAGCCGCGTTCTGCGGCTAACACAACCTCGCCATCGTCGTAATTTCACGACTAGCACGAGACTTTCTCGTGGTCGTAGTCGTCACTAAATGGTTAACACAAGGCGATCCGAGAGGAGATTTTCCTCCAAACCAACTGGGGCCCTCGGATCGCATGGCCCCTCCCCCATGTCGGAAGTCATCTCTTTCGTTCTAGGGGACGCAGCGCTTCGCAGCAGCAGCCATTATTGTCTTCGACTTCTAACTTGCGAGCCTCTCCTCGCAAGTCTCCTTAGACGAAGCTGTAAAGGCCAACAGCATCCCGCGGATGGTTTTAGTCGGTATGCTTCTCTTTCTGAGATTCGAGCCCGACACTGTTCGTTTCGGTGGCCTCCCGGCCAAGGAACTTTCGTGCATAAAACATTTCCTCCACGGTTATCAAAAAAAAAAAAAAAAAATTCAACTGATACGTGTAAGACACGGTGGCTCGGAGGTAAGATTGTCGCCACTGATCGGCGAAGGACACAAGCCGCGTTCTGCGGCTAACACAACCTCGCCATCGTCGTAATTTCACGACTAGCACGAGACTTTCTCGTGGTCGTAGTCGTCACTAAATGGTTAACACAAGGCGATCCGAGAGGAGATTTTCCTCCAAACCAACTGGGGCCCTCGGATCGCATGGCCCCTCCCCCATGTCGGAAGTCATCTCTTTCGTTCTAGGGGACGCAGCGCTTCGCAGCAGCAGCCATTATTGTCTTCGACTTCTAACTTACGAGCCTCTCCTCGCAAGTCTCCTTAGACGAAGCTGTAAAGGCCAACAGCATCCCGCGGATGGTTTTAGTCGGTATGCTTCTCTTTCTGAGATTCGAGCCCGACACTGTTCGTTTCGGTGGCCTCCCGGCCAAGGAACGTTCGTGCATAAAACATTTCCTCCACGGTTATCAAAAAAAATTCAACTGATACGTGTAAGACACGGTGGCTCGGAGGTAAGATTGTCGCCACTGATCGGCGAAGGTCGCGGGTTCGAATCCCGCCCGTGTCAATTTGTATTTTAACTTTTTTCTCTTTCATTTAATAAAATAACTACATATTGCAAAATCATACTAATAGTAAGTTTGAATGTTTGTTCTACTTTCACGTAATGACTAAACGGATTCAGATTAAACTCGCTACATAGATGTACGGGGAACTGGTTTAATATATACTAGGAATATCGATAAAATTCGAGCATGAATTCAAAAACAACTTTTAAATGGTTTACAGTTTGGAATATATGAATAACCATTCATCATCCCATCATCAGTGATGTTATGGAAAGATATGAACTTTGTAAGTAAACGCATAATTATAATAGTTATCATAACGTTATATCAAAGTTCACTGCAGGACATCCACCTCTCCCATATGGGAGGATTTGGCATAATCAAATACTTGGCTAGCGGATTGGTGAACGCGGTATTATATACCTCGCACCATAAACGCTGCTGCCCTTCACGAGTCTACTGAAATTTGGTCCAGTATTTATCGTGATGGCTATCACACCTTTTATCGGTCGCCTATTGTATTTTTAAGGCTGTCCCGTGGGTGTCGCCTCTTACGACACCCACGGGAATAATGGGTGGCATGTTCTTACGTCGTAAACATAAAGCAGACACGGCAGCAGTATATGCAATTAAAGGCGATAGTATAATAAAAGATAATTTAATTTAAAAACAAGTTTGAATCTTTGCCATTACTCTACAATCGGTTTTCTTACACTTTAGATCTCGTTTATTTCCCCGACAATACCACAATGAAATCAGTGGAAATGAAAATTGCCACGAAAAAGGATGAAGTGAATTATTTCATCCCGAATTGTTTTCACGTTTAATTTATTTTCCTGATAATATTGGCTGGATGTGTTTTTGTGAATTCCCTGTAGAATTTAAAAACAAAAAATTCGGCATAAGTGAAATAAGTTTAATATAATATCCGAGAATAACATAAAGAATAGTTGTACACATTAAGTAGTTGTATACATTATTAACTGCTACAGCCAAACTCCTTTTCTGTATTGTAGTCGTCTGGTTTAGTATAACACTCTTACTTGTTTTGACCAGCTAACACGAGTAAAGCGTGTTTTTCAAATTTAAATATGCAGTTCGACTCTTTTCATATTCGATTGAATTTTTTATTGATGTTCATCCAGCAAATGGAATATTTTCTTGTTTTTTATTTACAAGTAGAAAAATTTGTTATGTAATTTTGAATTCATAATATATATTCCCAGACAGGTCAATGTAGAAAAACCACTTTTTCTACATTTTTTCGGGTCTGGGTCTTTGTCGTGCCTTCCTTGTTTCCGATTCCCATACTTCAAGTGCTTTAGCTTCTTATAGTGGGATCGGGACAATGTATGTAATTGTCCCTATCTTTACCTGTATTGTTTAGTATAAATAAAAATTTTAATAAATATCTTCACGCAATTCCTAATACAGGGGTAGACAGATGTGTAGTGTAGATAATTAAGTCCCTTCGACCCACCTTCCACCGAAGATATTTCACTCCAGGCACCACCGAAGACGAGACCACCTTCACCGAAAACAATGTCGCAGGTGGTGAGCCCGTCGCAGTCTCTATGTCCAAGCCAACAATATAATTCATACTTCAGTTTTTGAAAAAGCCATTGGTACGAGCCTGCCACCTGGGGATCGAACTCGGGTCTCTTGACGGTGATGATAAAGAATACGATATGCGTAAATTTTCTAATTAGACGGTGGTTTATTAAACACCCAATTTTCTTATTACCCAATAGCTATGTCTCTGACTCTGTCTGGCAGCAAATTTTATATTATTGCCTGACTTATAAATACGAAGGAGTTTCTATCATCAATTTATTTGATAAGAATATATGTCTCATAGACACTAACTTATTTTCGTCACAAAAGAGATAAAATATTCAAAATGATTGTAACATATGAGCATCTTTTTTTAAAAATCTTGAGATTCTATAGTCCGATCCCGGCGCGGTGACAGTGGAACCAAACTGAATGTATACCCTTATAAAATGTATTCTATTATAAACTGAGTGTAAATCAAGAAAAATGTTACAAACAAAAAATGTAACCGAAATCGGTTAACTGAGCTTTGAGTTAACAAACATTAGAAAAAGAACATAAAAGAATTGATAACTATCTCCTTTTAAAGTCATTTAAAATGTGGATCAAAAAGCAATTAACATTCCATCCCATTATAGAGAAATACGTGAAGATACAAATATAATTACGTATTCATAACAATAACTTTCCGTGTTTAATCACAAAGATTTTGTTATTTTATAACACCGACGGAAATATTGGTTTATTTAGGCAGCGAGCTCTGTCCGCTACGTTGCTTTTGATTATTCAAAAGCTCCCTTATCTTTATTCACTAACCCTTCGAATGAATTTAGTGATTTTAATTCATTGTGAATTTGTTGTTACTGCTATCCAAAATTTATTCAGACATGGAAATTATTCAAGACATCGTAGATACTTTCATTGCTTATTGGGGACACCACAGAAACTGTTTTTTATATCTTTTTAATGTTATATAACTTATATTTTATGTGGAAATTATGTTTTGTTTAAGGGACGCGCGAAATAATTTTTAATTTGAAATACAGTAGAAATGAAGGCAATATCATTGTATGAGATACGGCACACGCGATGTTATATATTACGCGGTTACTCATATTGGGGTAGGCTGAGGTCTTGAAAATGTGGTCCTTTCAATGACGTTGGTGACACCACCAATTACGACTATCACTTTCTTAGTGTCCAATCTAACGGTACAATATACTTACATATACTCGACTACAAAGATTCATATTTAACACAATTGTTTCGTCCTAGTGGAACTGGAATCCGCAGCGTAGTACGCCTGCCTTTAGCCTGCCAGCCTGTAGCATTGCAGCCTGCAGCATTGCAGCACTGCAGCCTTGGTAGTATACCAACAAGGCTATCGGGTCGTCAAATCTCTGTTCACGAATATTTAATCTATAATATCTGCTCGCCTATGTTATAATTGTGCTTTGTGAATTAGTACTATTAAATATTATATATAGTTTGTAATATCTTGTAATCGTTTTACTGTAAGTTTACTCTTGTATCTTCTTTCCTCAAGATCTGTTTCGTAGCAGCGACACCTACCGTATAGTGATTTAAATGTCTCATTTATTTAATAAGAAAAAGATCCAGCATCAATGGTATGCTTTAAAATGTATAAAGATATTTTCCCTTTCAAATTAATTATTTATGAATCTTGTTAACAAAATCAATTTAGTTATATATTTTTTTCAGTTACGAATGGCACCTAAATTTTGTGAAACAAAAAGCAATCTAGAAAACAAAGCTTCGAATATAAATTTGGTTCGATGGAATACTACAAGAATATACGGAGCGATATTTTGTAAATAACCTTCTGTAAAAAATATGTAAATTAATGCATCTGCCAATTTTCTTAAGGTTGATCACATGATTTAAAAGTTTGACAAACACCTCTGATTAAAATTACTCTAGGTTGTAGTCAAATTAGTAAATAGCAAGGAGTATAAAAGAAAATAAATAAAAAACGGACATTGACACTGGTGCACTGGTGCACCGCTATTTTGGGTAACCCATGATATTTACAAGGCTTTTCACTAAAATACCTTTAAAACACCCACGGGAAGGAAGGGGGTTGTATATTCCTACGTCGTAACCACACGGAAAACTTATTATATTCATTTACATATATATCTTTAATTTCCAGTCACAGGTCTGCTGGAAGAAATTTCTAAAGAAATAAGCAGGTCGTTTGTACAAATTCATAAATATATTTAGATTTTTTTATGCTTACTGCGTACATAAAATATTTATTAAATATAAAAAAAAATTGACGATGGACTAGATATACATATGAACGTAAAGCTTTGATATGGTCGGAGCAATCGTATGTTTTATGCTAACGCCTGAGGGCGACAGTGGGCTCTTTGGTGTGCTATCGAGTGGAAAAATGAATTATTCTTTCAATTTATCGTAAAGCCTCCGCCTCGAAGGCTTGAATTAGTGGTCATTCTAGGCAGTTAGTTTATTTTGGGGCTTAGTTAATGAATTATATGATAATGTTTGAGAACAAAAACGCAATCACATTAAAATACGTGGGTTGTTTACTTATATTTTCGGTATTTCTTTTTTTTATGGAAAAGCGAGCCAAACGAGCAGGTGGCTCACGTGGTAAGTGATTACCGCCGCCCATGAACACCCGCAATACCAGAGGCATAGCAGATGCGTTGCCGGCCTTACAGTGCCCCCCTCACCCCAGAATTGGGTGAGGGGGTGTGTGGGCCTCCGGTTACCTGCACTCACCAGACGAAACGCAGAAGTCTGTGAGACTTCTACTTCATGCCGGTATTCTGTGAGGTCGTGGTACTTCCCCGGTCGAGCCAGCCCATTCATGCAACAACAAAAGCTGATGCGTTGCTCTACCACTGTAAAGACGACAGAGATCTCCTAATTCGAATAAAGGTCCCCAAGCACTCGGCTGTCGCGGTATCGTATAAGTATTATATCCATCCAATGTGCTACTGCCGATGTTTAAATATAAAATTGTCGACATGATTTACCCTACGAAAAAGGTTGTGCCCTGCGGCTAGAATTATGTTATGTCCTTGCTTTAAATTCTTGACATTTGTCGTCCCTTATCAAAAGTTTAATAGAGTTTATATTACAACGATTTAAGCCAAAAACCGTGGATTTCCATCCGCGTAATTTACATTTATTAACATCATAGCGTATTCTATGACAAGAATGCTCTAGGCGCGTGGAATTTAATATAGGTTACTACGAGAATTTTGTTTTTCAGGTTAAAAATAAAATATAAATGTTATTCCTAAGGTATGATAACTGAGTGGTTGGATGATCAACATTCGAGTTAAAAGACCTAAGTTCAATGCGCAGGTGGTAGGCTCGTACCACAAAGTTTTTTCCAAATTGCTGTACCATAACAGCTGTAATATAGGCCTCTACGGTCATACGGATTGGTGACGGCTGTTACGAAGACCTCGCACTGTAGACGTTTCTGCACGTCTCCAGTTTGCTTAGTTACAATCTGGTATTTTTGGAGATTTATAATCCAGCCATTTTCATTTACAAGGCTTTTCTCTTAGTCGTCTCTTACGACACTAACGGGTAGCCTGGGAATGACCTTTCGTAATGAATTAATCGACCGGGATGTGACTCAAAGTTGACTTCTTTTTCATGCAATTTTTGTTAATTTTTAAAGAACAAAAATTTAAAAATCAATTGAAACTTTTTTTTTATTTCTCATTTATTAATAACAAAAATATTTACACCATTTAAAACTTGCATAATTATGGTGTAGATGACGTTTTTGTGTATTAATGTAGCCATATCTCTAAAGTTATGAAGATATTATACGTTATATTATATTAATACATAAAGTTAGAGAATAACTGTTGACAAATGTCGCAAACGCCCCTAAGAGGCGTAAGTAAGAGAGAGATTTCAAATTTTAAATGATGCGTGTGGGATACGATGACTCGGTAGTAAGAGCATTGCAATTATTGTGCCATATTATGGTAATACATGCCATATTATGGCAATAATAATTCTAATCCGGTCATGTAAGTTTATATTTTTAATTTCTCATTAATTTAACAATAAAATCCTTCACTTGGAAATTATTACGGACATCATTACGAGTATGAACAAAGTAGAATGATATTATAATTAGTACCATGCTAAACTAATGCTAATATTGAAAAACAAAGCTCGGATGCTTGTCACTCGAATATATATTTTACTGATAAACCATTTTGCTTGCATTAAGCGATAGTAAATAAAATAAAATATTCTGAGTGATACAATTAAACAAACATGCCTACTTTACTGATTAAACATCAGCACAACTGTTCCCGAATTAATTGCCTTGTTTTCTTTGTGAACCGTGGCATTTGCAATTCTAATAGGACTCGGGGCGTTTTCGTCTTGTCCAAACTAGCAAAGAAGAACGAACTTATAAGGTCGTAACGACATAGCTTTATCTCACTCAGACTTACATAGGATCTGTTTCGTAATATAAGAAATGAAATCGTTAGTTTGTTTATTGATATTTGTTGATATATATTTTTTTATATTTATATCTGTTTAAATTTGGTACATATACTTGGTGGATTTTATTGCTGTAGGTATGGGCAGGCTCGACTGGAGCAACACATCACACTTGAGCTAAGATTCAATTGAGATAGAGACATTTTATGATTCTGCGTGTCATCTCTCTTCTTGCCAAAACCTCACTTCAGTTCAGTAACAATTTACAATAAAGTTAGCCTAATTAATTCAATTTCTGTAAACTTTTAAAATCTAATAAACTCTAAGTAAAAGTCACGATAGCCGAGTGGTTGAGAGGTCGGAATTTTGAGTCAATAGACTCTAGTTCGATCCCCAGGTGGCAGGCTCGTACCAATGGGTTTTTCAAAAACTGATGTACGAATTATATCGTTGGTTGGACATACAGACGGCGACGGGCTTACCACCACGTTGTTCCGAAAATATCTTCGGTGGAAGGTGGGTTGAAGGGACTTAATTGTCTAGACTAGACCTCTGTCTACACCTGTGCTATTTGCGTGAATATAAAAAAAATGTTCCTTTTTCTTACACCATTTAGGGCTCAGTATTAATTATACAGTAAGAAATGTGTGTATTTTATTTCTAAAGTTTTTCAGATGAAATGAAATTATAAGCTTCAATTTTTTTATTATATTAGTCGGTTGTTAATCTATTTGTTTTTTTATTTACTAATTACGCTCAGTATATATATATTCGTTAACTACACAACGCAAACAAGGTTTAACGGTCAGTAATTAAATTCAGTTTACGTAAAGGTTCAACAGCAGGAAATGAGCTTTGTATTCGTAGAATAATGTAATTTGACCGCATCTCATTCGAAAGAGCAACTTTCAGATGTAATATAACGATGAACTTTAATTTTATAATAACACAAGCTTGCATCAGTTACTTATGGGATTCGGAATCAACGAAGGTACCACAAACACCCAGACCCGAGATAATATAGATAAAGTTTTTTTTCTACATTGACCCGGCTGGGAATCGAACCCGGGACCTCGAGACGTCGACACTTTGAAAACAGGTGTTTACGCCACTCGTCCACAGAGGTTGACACTTGCAGCTGGACTCTACCATGTTATAAAGCAAAGAAAACTGTACTCAGTAGGATCTTAGCGTCTACAAAGAGATTGATGAGTCTCAGAAAAGTTTGGAGCACTAGTTGAAAACTTTCACGAGGCCTAAGTATCGTTCTATGGGTTATTATGCATTATATGTACAGTATTCTATATTCAATTTTACTAATTCATTGCACCTGATTTCTGAAATAATTTACCTTATTTCATATTACATGGTCGATTTTTTTTTTTGGTTTTTAAGCTTACCTTTTCAAAAAAGATTTTTCATTTTTTATTAGGATATTTTTCTAGGGAATACATTGCTCATTGAAACAATCCTTCTACTTGGAGATCGAATACAAGTCTCCTCTTTCGAATTCCGATTACCCCAACTACATTAAAATTCGCAATGAAATTCTGTAAAAATTTAAATTTTGTGCTAAATATATCACATACCATATAACCCATGGCGGTGAATTAATAAAGCACGTGATTTGTAAAAAGTATGAGATTTGTGAACATTACATTTTATGTAACGCATGGGAGTAGAGCGGATGATATGCTACTTCAATCCCTCTCAAAAGTTGAGAAAAATCCTTTGACAAGCAGTGTATAGTGACACAGATAATATTTATTTAATATTTTAATGAACTAAGTTGAACCATAAATTTGAAATATGAAATCCGTCTGAAATTATTATGACACGACCTAATTGTTACAGCTGAATTTACAAAATTAATTCTTTATGTACAAACAAAGCAAAGAGGCTTAGTGTAGAAAGGATACTCTCAACAAACTCTGGCACCGAATTTATCAGGATTGGTCGAAGAATTAATTAATGAAGCACACACAAAGGTCGTTAGATGGAAACGAAGACGTTTTCAACGAAAGGCTCACGGACGGCCAAGAATTGTACTCTCGAGAGTAATTTCCAGTAAGAATCGAGTCGTAGAGTAGAACATTACAGTTAACTACATTTTTTATTTGTTAATTTATTTTAAATTTTTATTTTCTTTCACCAATATTTACAATTTTATAGAAAACACATTTTGTTATTACTATTAACGGATAATAATTTCATATATTGTAAATTTAAAAAAAATATAGCTATAATATTCTAACGAAAAATAATGTCTTAATTTTAAAAACAATATTTTATATTAAAATAATATTTTTGTCATACTTAAATAGAACTAAAAGTAATGTTATGTGTCATATTTATTTAATTTTTGCTTACATTTTAATTTATTGTGAAATTTTTGAATATTAGATATATTTAATCTACTTCATATATGACATATCCCTATTGTGGGAACTATTGCGCACAAATTTTGGATTTTTTTGTCTTAAGGTTTTTTATGTACAGTTATTTTATTTTTATTTTCGTGTTTATTTTTTAATGAATTAAGTTTCATGTTACGCGTTCATTTCTTTGTGAATTCAATGAATGAAAGAATGTATTTTTTTTATATCTATGCTCTTGCCAGTACTCATACGGTCCGTCAATAATAAGTAAATAAGTAAGTCTGTGAGTAGTAGAAGTAGTTTAATCGGTTACGATTGTAACTTAACAGTTTGGCCAGAACTAGAAAAATAAAGAAGAGTCAGTGATCTCATAACTGTCTAGCATAGATTTAGCTTGAAATAATAGTACAGGAATCCTCATAAAGTTCACTTTGATTTAATTTATGGGGAACACACTATCGAATAATTTTTTCAAGATTTTGGATAGATATAAGATATTGCAAAAATTTTTCCCTCACTTTAAATTTTTACGACTTTAATTCGAAAATTTAATATCACTTCTTTTTAACAAGTATAGAACTTGTCAACTTAATCAATCTGCCTTTTATTGTTCAGCTTTCCTTACTAAACCGAGAAATATTACAATTACACCATTTATAAACTAATAGCTATTATATATCTAAAACTATTACATTATCAGCACTTAAAAATTCGATGATTTTTCACAAGGTTTATCTAAAGTACATTTTGAGTCAAAAGACCCCAGTTCAATCCCCAGGCGGCGGGCGCGTACCAATGGGATTTTCAAAAACTTACGTACAAATTATATCGTTGGCTTGGACATAAAGACGGCGACAATCTCACTACCTGATACGTTGTTCCGAAATATCTTCGGTGGAAGGTGAGTCGAAGGGACTAAGTTAAAGGTCTAGACTAGACCTCTGTCTACCACTGTATTGTGATCTGTATAATAATGTACTTGTATTACGCTTAAGTACACTAAGTAATATTTAGAGAAACTAGATAATAGATATTGTTTTTAAGTTAGCTAATCAAATTAATAAATTTAAAAAAAACTTACAAAGTGATAATTTAGATTTGACGTTAGTAAAAGTTATATTCTAAATTGATATATTCTAAATTGATATGAGATTCAGATAACTTAAAATGAAATGAACCGTCTGTCAACATATCGAATATTATTACTCTATGACAAGGGTCGGTACAAAGTTTTTAAAAGTAATTGTCTTGAAAGCGACCTGACCTAGTGGTTCAAATTTTGGGAACCGTTTTACGTTAGCATATAAATGTTTACGTTTATTTCTTACTGTTGCGAGTCGCAGTAATTACAGTTATGTTGATAGTTATCAAATTCTTCCCGAAACGCGCAATGATAATTTTCTTTTAAGATAAAGAAGAATTAAAAGTAATTAGTATTTTTATTAAGTATCTATAATTAAAGTATATACTTATACAAGCGCATTTAGTAGATAGAGCAAGATTTTTAAATGCAGACCAATATGGTAGCCCGATAAGAAAAAAAAAACAATAGTGGGATAATTTTGCCGCCTAACAGCAATCGAATAATACACGTAAGTTGCAGTTTGACCAATGGGGTTTTCAACAACTTATGTTCTAATTACATCGTTGGGTTGGACATAAAGACGGCGACGGGCTCACCACCTAATTAATATTTTATTAAAAAAAAATAAAAATTGGGTCTTGATATCTGAGTGGTTGGGTGGTCGGAAATTCGAGTCAAGAGACCCGAGTTCGATCCCCAGGTGGCAGGTTCGTACTAATGAATTTTTCAAAAACTTATGTACTAATTATATCGTTGGCTTGGACATAAAGACGGTGACGGGCTCACCACCTGTCAAGTTTTCCCGAAAATATCTTCGGTGGAAGGTGGGTCGAAGGGACTTAATTTTCTAGACTAGACCTCTGTTTACCCCTGTATTGGGAATTGCGTCAAGATATTTTTTTTTTAAATAAATATAATAGCGAATTGTTTTTAAAACTTATGTACTAATTATATCGTTGGCTTGGACATAAAGACGGCGACAATCTCACTACCTGATACGTTGTTCCGAAATATCTTCGGTGGAAGGTGGGTCGAGGGGACTTAATTTTCTAGACTAGACCTCTGTTTACCCCTGTATTGGGAATTGCGTCAAGATATTTTTTTGTTAAAAAATAAATATAATAACGAATTGTTTTTAAAACTTATGTACGATTCATCTCGTAGGTTTGGACATAAAGACGGCGACAATCTCACTACCTGATACGTTGTTCCGAAATATCTTCGGTGGAAGGTGGGTCGAGGGGACTTAATTTTCTAGACTAGACCTCTGTTTACCCCTGTATTGGGAATTGCGTCAAGATATTTTTTTATGTACAGTTATTTTATTTTATTTTCGTGTTTATTTTTTAATGAATTAAGTTTCATGTTACGCGTTCATTTCTTTGTGAATTCAATGAATGAAAGAATGTATTTTTTTTATATCTATGCTCTTGCCAGTACTCATACGGTCCGTCAATAATAAGTAAATAAGTAAGTCTGTGAGTAGTAGAAGTAGTTTAATCGGTTACGATTGTAACTTAACAGTTTGGCCAGAACTAGAAAAATAAAGAAGAGTCAGTGATCTCATAACTGTCTAGCATAGATTTAGCTTGAAATTATAGTACAGGAATCCTCATAAAGTTCACTTTGATTTAATTTATGGGGAACACACTATCAAATAATTTTCTCAAGATTTTGGATAGATATAAGATATTGCAAAAATTTTTCCCTCACTTTAAATTTTTACGACTTTAATTCGAAAATTTAATATCACTTCTTTTTAACAAGTATAGAACTTGTCAACTTAATCAATCTGCCTTTTATTGTTCAGCTTTCCTTACTAAACCGAGAAATATTACAATTACACCATTTATAAACTAATAGCTATTATATATCTAAAACTATTACATTATCAGCACTTAAAAATTCGATGATTTTTCACAAGGTTTATCTAAAGTACATTTTGAGTCAAAGACCCCAGTTCAATCCCCAGGGCGGCGGGCGCGTACCAATGGGATTTTCAAAAACTTATGTACTAATTATATCGTTGGCTTGGACATAAAGACGGCGACGGGCTCACCACCTAATTAATATTTTATTAAAAAAAATAAAATTGGGTCTTGATATCTGAGTGGTTGGGTGGTCGGAAATTGAGTCAAGAGACCCGAGTTCGATCCCCAGGTGGCAGGTTCGTACTAATGAATTTTTCAAAAACTTATGTACTAATTATATCGTTGGCTTGGACATAAAGACGGCGACGGGCTCACCACCTAATTAATATTTTATTAAAAAAAATAAAAATTGGGTCTTGATATCTGAGTGGTTGGGTGGTCGGAAATTCGAGTCAAGAGACCCGAGTTCGATCCCCAGGTGGCAGGTTCGTACTAATGAATTTTTCAAAAACTTATGTACTAATTATATCGTTGGCTTGGACATAAAGACGGTGACGGGCTCACCACCTGTCAAGTTTTCCCGAAAATATCTTCGGTGGAAGGTGGGTCGAGGGGACTTAATTTTCTAGACTAGACCTCTGTTTACCCCTGTATTGGGAATTGCGTCAAGATATTTTTTTGTTAAAAAAATAAATATAATAACGAATTGTTTTTTAAAACTTATGTACGATTCATCTCGTAGGTTTGGACATAAAGACGGCGACGGGTTCATCACCTGCCACGTTGTCAGAAAAAATGTCTGGTGGAAGATAGGTCGAAAGGACTTTCTTGATTATTATATTATACTTCTGTCTACTCGTATTGGAAATGGCGTGAAGATATTTTTTTATGTATTTTTATTTTTAGACATGTTGTGGTTGTTATTTGCTACCTTTGGAAATACCATTGAAAAAAATATTTTAATATATCGCAAAATAAGGCCATGATTTTATTTTGAAATGGTTATCTCTCCCGTGACATGCACTCACCAATTCTTTAGTTTTTTTTTAGTTATTATCCCAACGTGTGTGGTAACACAATATGCATTTGAAGACTGCTCGGGTCTCTACTTGTGTAATATGTTATGACTATGTGTACGAATGTGTAATTTCTAATACCCATACAGCATGATAGTAAATCTTCGGTACACTATTACTCAATATAAAAAAGATCAACCTATTCCTATTCCATACAAATCCCGGAGGTCATGGGGCTCAGGAAGGCAGGTGCTTGACCGAGCACCAGACCACCCGTCACCCTGCATCGGATCTGGACTTTGACTCTGCCGCAGACTGCATTAAGGCCGAGGAGAGCAGCGCCTCGCAATACCGACACTCCTCTCTTCCTCGGCCCCTCCTCATCCGCATCAGCGGTTCGACCCCCTAAGAGTCGTGGTGGGTAGGGAGCATTGCGAAACGTAATACTAAAATTCCACTTACTCCGCGACTCGACCTCGGCTGTGGAGGGCACGGAGAGCGGTGCGAAGGCAATGACGCAAACATTCTCTCCACAGCCCACCAACACGCATTTGAAGTGACCAAGCCCACTTTAAGCGGCCACCACATACCGGCAATATCCCGCTAAGTTAGGCCGGTAATGTGGGTTTCTCTTGGTTCACCGTGGATGTGCATGTCACGGGTCCTAAGCCCCACCGCCACGATAAAACGGGAACCCGTTGGGGAGATCAATTTTAGGCTAGTCAAATTTGGTAGTGATGTACGACAATAGTTTAGAATCGTTCTAAAAACCTGTATATATAAGACTACTTAATGGCCTGAAAAAATCAGATCATCGGTCTCACCTGTAAAGAGAATTTGCGTAGGAAAAAGAATTGCCGTAAAGAGGATCTCAGCTATTTTAGTATATTATAGTTCACAATGGTTATTCCGACATCTAGCATTAGTCATTGGTTATCGAGGATTTTCCCTTAATCGCAAGTCGACACCCACGGGCAGATAGGGTATGGTAAATACGCTTAAATTATCTTCGCGCCATTCTCAATACTGGGGTAGACAGAGTTCAAGACTATTAAGTCTTTTCGACCCACCTTTCACCGTAGACTTTTTTAGGACATCAACTTGTTGCCAACTTGTTGGCGTCTTTATGTCCAAGCCAACCCTTACCTTGAGCAAGCCCTGCATTTAGGGATCGAACTCTGGTCCTCTAACCCGAATTTCGATCACCCAAACACACTTTTCTTTAAATTATCCGTAATAGATAATCGGTAACTGCTTCTTCTTTACAGTTTTATTCAAAAATCCACTGCTGAAAATAGGCTTCCCCCAAACATTTCCACAAAGAACGGTCCCGAGTCACCAATTACTAGCTATCTATTATACTTAACTGTCACTAATTAGATTTAGTTAATTTCAAAAGTTTCTAACCGCCAGACGGCGTTCACATCGCGGAAACTGTGCAATACTAGTGTCAATAGCCCGTAATGGTGAAATTGTGAATTTCCATCCAGTCGGATCGCGGACGTCGTAAGGGGAGTTTGTGCCCTATTTCGTCGCGAGATAACAAATACATCGAGTGTTATTGAAACTCTCTGTGGGATGTTTTGTGACTGTGTCTCACATTACTGATTTAATTTGAGATATGAATGTTTCATAGCATGATACTGCTTGGTAAGTATTTATATAATAGACATTCTATAATATTATTACTTTATTCCTAATCTGCGTCACTTAATAAAATAAAAAAATATAAAAAATGTAAGCGTTAGTAAATATTATTATAAAATTCTTTATAAGAAAATGATAACAAAATGAAACTAATCTATTTAATAAATCACAAAGTTTGTGTGTGCATCCGTTAACATAATTAGTTATATTATAGTTGCATTGACATTATTATATAAATATTCGAAAAAATAATAAAAAGGAAATACCCTTTTTGTTTCTAAAATTATTTTCTGTTAAGAAGATATCGACTAACTTCAGTTGTTTTATGTGTGTGTATGTCTGCGATTCATAAAAGGTAAAAGTGAAACTTCTCTCGGTCTTCTCTTTGAAACTGAGAAGATAAAATAATGTTTAATGTATTCTACTTCATTCTCTTGGCGACTTAATCCTATACACTTATATATTGGTTTCTTTATCGTGACTCTTTTTTTTATTTCATCGAGTTTCAGATTGCAAATATCACTTCAAAATATCACTAATCAAGTCAAATGTTAAATAAGTAAAAAAAGTGTTTATTAAATATAAAGTCTAATGAACGAACCATCACCAACAATAGAAGTCTAATTCGAAGAAGACACAGATGGGTTGTCAAGCCTAAAAACTTAGATGGAATGTCTCACTGAAATTATCCTAGCTCTTTATGTATTTCAAACTAGATCACAACAGCTGTTACTCTGCCGTTTGGTGGCAGAAATGTGCATAGGTTTGTTACTTACCCCGATTATTTATACGTAGAGATAAGTATATTGCCTATTAAAGTATGTAATTTGTTTATTCTTTATGTTTATAGGTTATTTAATATCATCGCTTTTTAAGTATCTTCGGGCTCGCTTGACGAACAAGCTATAAACATATTAAAGCATTAAATAAATGTAAATTCACCTTTGCTAATTCCACAATTTATTTATTTTTCAATCAACTATCTGACTCGTTTCTCGCTTATGGCGACTCGCGATTGGAAACATACAAGCATTATCTACAATTTTAAAGTAAAAATAACATAAATCATATAATTATTTTTAAAATAAATTGGTTTATCTAATAATATATCTGTATCTCTCTCCCTCTCCCACACTCATGCTTTTATCATAAAAGAATAACTTGATTGCCAAATGCAAATGATACATATATCATAACTCGTCAATGCGGAAAGCATAACTCAATCATTTATAAAGTTATCGTGACGGCACCAACGGCGTCGTCAGTGGTGGTATGTTACCTAGTTTTAAGTGTAGTGTGGTGCATCCAGTATCCTCCCACTGATGTATCAGTAATTACTGGACGGCGATCCACTACTTCTCTTTGGATCAGGTAACATATGCCTTATAATTTTGCATCCGGCATGGTGAAGCATTATTGTTTAAAAACTTTATAACAATGAATTTCTCGCTCTATTCAACGTACGAGTAGAAATGCAGCCACGAGGTGTTAGGCTATACGATTATTGTAGTTTTAAGTTAAGTATTGTAAACATAAAAATTTTTTTGTTTCGATATTTATTTATTTATTAAAAAAACTGCAAAAAGTCTACTGGCTCACCTGGCATGTTGTCTCAAAAATGAGCTTCGGTGAAACAGGTCGAAAGGACTTACTTACTACTCTTCTGATAAGTATGGTAAAATCCTTGACGATATAAAAAATGGAATGAAGTTTTTAATATCTTTTGTCGCATTTCGTCTTATTGCCACTAGGGTGGCAACTTATCCAATTATCGTAATTTTTTACGTTTATGCGTAGTTCCATGCTCTTCTATTAATAGCCTGTATGTTTTCCATCGAATAATTTTCCTTATTCATTAATTGATGGTGATACTTATTAAAATATACGTATAAATTTAATGTTAGCATGAAGTTTTTGTTATCAAACGATTCAATTATTTGTTAAGTGTCGCGTAAGGCGAATAATTTATTACTCGAATGTGTGAGCCTAACTTTATAAATTTGTGACATATACATTTTTCAAATATGAGATATGTTGAGTTTTAAAATGGCGCTAAATAAAATAAAGTAAATTAAAACTTAATTATTTTTATGTTAATTCTGTATCAACCCAAACGCTATGATTGTAAAGTGGTAAATGTAGGAACATTTAACTTTCCGTACTTTACAAACTAAATTTAGCACAAAATGTTTGCGATTTCAAACAGAGGCAACTAAAAAGGGGCCATGAACGCGACAGATTTATTTAATGTTACAAGTTGAATTTTTTCTAACAACTGTAAATTAGTAACTGAGATCTAACTATAAATAAATTAAGAAAAACTTACAAATATTTACGAGAAACTGTTTTGTTTATTTCTTTTATTACTGGTTATTTTAACTGGTAAATAAACTGAATCAAGTTACCTTGAAATTAGTGCTAATATTTGACTTTTAGTGTATGATCTCCTTAAAGTAAACACAACAAACAATTTTTTTATTCGCATAAGTTTATGTTCTTTTTTATCTTCAAGTATTTCAAGACAATGCTTATATAAAATAACAAATGAGAGAAATCATTCAATGGGAGGAAATTTGTACGAATACTAGCAAAGTTTAATGACATTAACAGTATCTTGTGAATCACACCAACTAAGCTCTAATGCTACGTCGAAAGGTGAGGTACTTGATACCATAATTTACTAGGTTACTGACTTTTAAATTGGAATGGTCAATTATTGAACTCTACTTTATTTTTATGCGTTCACGCATTATCCGATACCCGGGTAGACCGAGGTCTAAGCAATTAAGTCCTTTTGACTCACATCTCAACGCAGCTTATTTAGCGCAACTTGATCTTTATGTACCGTATATTCATAAACATGTCGTAAGAAACGGTTATTTTAATATTACAAACAGACACTCCAACTTTATTTACATCTATAGATGCAATATTGCCCTTTAGGTTAAGTGAAAAGCACACACACAGCAAGCTAGATTAAGTGGAAAAACACAACATACAACAGAGACATTTCGATGCAAAAAGTGTGATTACAACAAGCGACCTTGTTGTAAATATCTTCCACGTAATCCAAGAGCTGAGGATGTGCCATAAATGAAATATTTTTACTGCCAATGTGATTCGGCCATATCATCGTCAAATATCGGCCTTAAAAGTTCACTGCATTTTGGCACGTGAATTGGACGAGCGCTTTACCAGACACCTTGCACCTTATAAGTTTGTCACCGATCTGCTTAATATTGATCTGATATTTATCGGTATGGCGACAGATAACGGCAGGCGGCGGCACAACCATCGCTCAGTAGCCAGTTGAATTTAAAGGGATTTTCACCGACTCCCATGTGAGGAAAGGAGGATGGTAGTATCCTTACGATGATACCACACGGCAATGCTGATATATTAATAATTTAATATAATTTTAATATGAGAGTATGACAAAAATCAATACAATGATTCAACTCTAATAGAATAAATAATACAATAAATAAATATCTTCACGCAATTCCCAATACAGGGGTAGACAGAGGTCTAGTCTAGACAATTAAGTCACTTCGATCCACCTTCCATCGAAGATATTTTCGGGACAACGTGACAGGTGGTGAGCTCGCCGCCGCCTTTATGTCCAAGCCAACGATATAATTCGTACATAAGTCGGAAAAAACCCATTGGTACGAGCCTGCCACCTGGGGATCGAGCTCGGGTCTCTCGACTCGAAATCCCGACCACCCAACCACTAGGCTATAGTGACTTAAGTATTCTATACTTACAGAAAATTAATAATTTCCTTGAGTAGATGACAAAATGTGGTATATTAAAAGGGTATAGAAAACTTACAATAATACAGTATAATATTATAATATAGGATTATATTAGAGGGTGGAGATCAAATTTTTCCTTTCAACGACTGTTAGATTTTTTATATTAATTTGAGTAAATTTCAAATCATCGAGTGTTTTATCTCCGCATGATCACGGAAATCCTTCCCGCTAACCTGCTAACCTGAAGATTTTCTGTGCCTTTGT
This sequence comes from Sericinus montela, assembly GCA_029286605.1. Classification (NCBI taxonomy): domain Eukaryota; kingdom Metazoa; phylum Arthropoda; class Insecta; order Lepidoptera; family Papilionidae; genus Sericinus; species Sericinus montela. The sequence goes on along the minus strand of JAGSMR010000042.1, from coordinate 339,587 downwards.
GGATCTTGAGACAGCATTTTATAAGGTTGTGAGGAAGAAAATTTGGAAACTGTTGCCGGGTTATGTTGTGAATGTCCCTTTGCTAAAGGCTGTGCAGTGAGCACTGTGTGCTCTGTTGTGACTGCAAAGCCTTTGTGCGTGCTCGAAGAGGGGAGGATCAAGAGTACTCGGATACTTAGACGTGTACGAAGAAAATGACTAAAGAATTGGAAAGAAGCGAAAAGAGGTGAGTGACACGTAGCGATCATTTCTCTCTGGCCACCCCGTCAGGGACTGTGCGTGAAGTAAATAAAATAAAAAGAGGGAATTTCTATCAAAAGTGTAAACTATGCGGCCTAGCTCTCCGATGGATAATCAACATATACGTTATAATTGTAGCACATTTTGTCGGCTCCACGAAGAAGCTACGGAATAGCTACGCGATATGCTTCTGTGGCGCATTCTAGTAAATCTACTAGGAAGCTATGACGTTTTGTATTTCAATTGGTAAGCCAATCTGAAACCCAGTCAATTGCGATACATTTTGTCTTGGTATGTAGCAGAATTCTCTTTGTTATATATGCCGAACTCTGAAATTGAGATATCCTCAAGTGGAATAATTACAAAACACCTTTCTGTTCTTGTGTCTTAACAACAGGAATTACCAATAATAATGAAGTATTTTTCTTGAACACTCTACGTCTATAAAACTTTTGAAAGTAAGAGGAAGTAATAAAGTAGTTTCTTAAATATATATATATATATATATATATATATATATATATATATGTATATATATATATATATATATATATATATATATATATATATATATATATATATATATATATATATATATATATATATATATATATATATATATATATATATATATATCATCACCTAGAAAAGACAATAGTTAAATAAATTCCTTAGATATGGTGTTTTATTTTTATAATTGATAGTAAATTATCTGAAGGAATTAATTAAAAATTCTTTTACTCACAAAGTGCTACCTAAGATAAATAAACATTGCTAAGTAGTATTTCTGTTAATCACTTCGACTCGAACATACATATTGACAATAAAATTTAAATTGTCCAAATTGTTTTCTGGAAAAGTAGATATAAATAGTTAATGCTCTTAATTATATATTTAAACATATTCTATCTATCATGTTTTCCATGAATTGCAGTTTTCATAATTCCATCCTTTCCTCTCCATCTTGCGTCTTTTATCTACTCTCTGATTAACGAAGTTTTTATTAAATAATGAAGTATTTTTCTTGAACACTCTACGTCTATAAAACTTTTGAAAGTAAGAGGAAGTAATAAAGTAGTTTCTTAAATATATATATGTATATATATATATATATATATATATATATATATATATATATATATATATATATATATATATATATATATATATATATATATATATATATATATATATATATATATATATATATATATATATATATATATATATATATATATATATATATATATATATATATATATATATATATATATATATATATATATATATATATATATACATATACATATATATATATATATATATATATATATATATATATATATATATATATATATATATATATATATATATATATATATATATATATATATATATATATATATATATATATATATATATATCATCATCACCTAGAAAAGACAATAGTTAAATAAATTCCTTAGATATGGTGTTTTATTTTTATAATTGATAGTAAATTATCTGAAGGAATTAATTAAAAATTCTTTTACTCACAAAGTGCTACCTAAGATAAATAAACATTGCTAAGTAGTATTTCTGTTAATCACTTCGACTCGAACATACATATTGACAATAAAATTTAAATTGTCCAAATTGTTTTCTGAAAAGTAGATATAAATAGTTAATGCTCTTAATTATATATTTAAACATATTCTATCTATCATGTTTTCCATGAATTGCAGTTTTCATAATTCCATCCTTTCCTCTCCATCTTGCGTCTTTTATCTACTCTCTGATTAACGAAGTTTTTATTAAATAATGAAGTATTTTTCTTGAACACTCTACGTCTATAAAACTTTTGAAAGTAAGAGGAAGTAATAAAGTAGTTTCTTAAATATATATATGTATATATATATATATGTATATATATATATATATATATATATATATATATGTATATATATATATATATACATATATATATATATATATATATATATATATATATATATATATATATATATATATATATATATATATATATATATATATATATATATATATATATATATATATATATATATATATATATATATATATATATATATATATATATATATATATATATATATATATATATATATATATATATACATACATATATATATATATATATATACATATATATATATATATATATATATATATATATATATATATATATATATATATATATATATATATATATATATATATATATATATATATATATATATATATATATATCATCATCACCTAGAAAAGACAATAGTTAAATAAATTCCTTAGATATGGTGTTTTATTTTTTATAATTGATAGTAAATTATCTGAAGGAATTAATTAAAAATTCTTTTACTCACAAAGTGCTACCTAAGATAAATAAACATTGCTAAGTAGTATTTCTGTTAATCACTTCGACTCGAACATACATATTGACAATAAAATTTAAATTGTCCAAATTGTTTTCTGGAAAAGTAGATATAAATAGTTAATGCTCTTAATTATATATTTAAACATATTCTATCTATCATGTTTTCCATGAATTGCAGTTTTCATAATTCCGTCCTTTCCTCTCCATCTTGCGTCTTTTATCTACTCTCTGATTAACTCTTTATGATTCCTTTACATTTCTTTTTCACTTACATTACACTTACTTACAATTCCTTTACGTTTTTTATCACAAACAAGCCACAAGAATGTTCAACGATGCATAACGACAATATTTGACGATTTAATACGCGCTTTCTGTGTTTCTATCAAATAAACTCCCTTTTTGTACAGCACCCTGACCACTAGGCTACCTCGGCTCATGGGACAACGACAAGCGATTATATATCGTCACCGCATTACTATTACACCCTTGCAGAGGCGCTAAAATAAGAAACAATTAAGTAAGCCCACCACTAAAATGCAAAGCTCTCTCAAAAAGTGTCAATCACTGCCTGCTGACCGAGTCTGTCTTCACGTTAGTGTCTAAATCAATAATAAAAATCGTATATAAAACAAGACAATAGAGGAAATCTCTTGCAATAATAACATTTTTCAAAAGAATTTTAAAGAGAATAGAATAATTTTACAAAATAGTTTATCTAATAAAAGTTGTATTAATCTGGTGCATCAAAATATTCAAGGATTTTTAGGTAAAGATTTAGAAAATGAATTGTTTTTAAATAGTAATGATGTTGATATATTATGTGTCACTGAACATTGGTTAAAAATGATAACTTCATGTTTAACTTCAGTAGGCACCAGGTTGTTAGTTCTTTCATTAGAGAAAAAGCTTTACGTGGTGGCTCTTTAATACTATTGAGTAAGTCCTTGTCATTTAAGGAGCGTATTATATTTATACAGATGTCAAACCATTGCACAGATTAATAATTCATAAGTTAAGTTCAGACCACTCTGGTCTAGTCTACTCTGGTGTTAGTCTGTCTCATGACCGACAAACCACACGTATTAGGAAAGCTGTGTTTGTTCCGATAAATTTATATCGCAAAGAGAAATTTAGAAGTAATTTAATAAAAAAACTTCCAGTGTTGCCTTACCTTGACAATACTAACGCCTTGTACAGTTCATTACTTAATTTCTTAAAAATTGAATTTAATGCCGTTTTTACTTCTAAAACATTCTCTTTGAATAGTCGAAAGACTTTTAATGATTGGGCAACAGTAGGAATTCATCGAAGTAGGCGAAGATTGTATGAACTTTACAGCGAAAGGTCATACGATCATTGCGAGACTTTTAAGGGTTATGTTAGAAACTATTCAAAAATTTTTAAAAAAGTCTGTTTTGCAGCCAAGTCATTTCACTTAAGCAATACAATTAAAAAGGCTTCTAATAAAGTAAAAATGACTTGGAATATTATTAATAGTGAAACGGGGAAGAATGAAGTTCTGACTACCAACTTAATATTGACAGTAAAGTTGTAAATACTAATAATGAGGTAGCTAAAGTATTTGAGACTTTTTTTTAGTGAAATATCAATTTTGACTACACAGTCGTTGAATTCTTCTTCTGTTGTTGCCAAGACGTTACTGAAGGAAAATGTAAGAGATTGCATCATAACCTTTAAGTTTGAGGCTGTTTATTCTAAAGATATTGTGAGAATGTTTAACACTATTGAATGTAAGAAAACGGCGGATCTATGGGGAATGTTCGTTGAAGTAATTGCTTCTATAATAGATTTGATTGCACCTCATTTGTCCATAATATTTAATAGTCTGGTGTATTTTCTGATCTCATGAAGCAAAGTAAAGTAATACCCTTATTTAAATCTGATAGTACTTCGGACCCCACTAACTTTAGTACTATTTCGGAACTACCAACACTTAGTAAAATGTTTGAAAAAAGTATTCTTGCTCAACTGTTAAGATATTTTAATTTAAACAAACTATTACATTGCAATCAGTTTGGTTTTGCAAGGGATCGCTCAACAACCGATGCTGGTGTTAAGCTAATTAAGCATATATGTGAGGCTTGGGAGAGATCACAGGATGCTTTGGGTGTCTTTTGTGATCTCTCTAAGGCTTTTGATTGCATTCATCATGAAACACTTGTCAGGAAATTACACCATTACGGTATCAGAGATACGGCTTTTGACCTAATTAAGTCTTATTTATCTAATAGAATTCAGAGAGTGGCAATCAAGGGTGCGTATTCCTCTGGATCGACGGTAGCTATGGGCTGATACCGCAGGGCTCGATTCTCGGTCCATTTCTTTTTCTCATTTATATGAATGATTTACCTTCCTTACTAGGGAATAAACAGGATATAGTATTATTTGCTGATTATACCTGTATAATATTTAAAATCAAACGACATATTGTTACACTTGACGAGGTTACATTGATCAAAAAAGAGGATACCTACGGAGTTTCTTTCGCCTGTTTCTTCTCCGTTAGAGGAACCTCATTACGAAACGGTGGTAGATTGAAAATTACGATCGATAAACGAATGTATGTTCATATGTTGATGAATAAATGAGTTGATTTGATTTGATGTTTATGTAAGTTTGAAAAAAACTTATTGCAAGCAACGAGCTTTTCCCCAAGGAACCGGAATCTCCTGTTTTGAAAAGTCACGATAGCCGAGTGGTTGGGTGGTCGGAATTACGAGTCCAGAGACTCGAGTTCGATCCCCAGGTGGCAGGCTGGTAACAATGGGGTTTTCAAAAACTTATGTACGAATTATATCGTTGGCTTGGACATAAAGACGACGGGCTCACCACCTGTCACGTTGTTCCGAAAATATCTTCGGTGGAAGGTGGGTCAAAGGGACTTAATTGTCTAGACTAGACCTCTGTCTACCCCTGTGTAGCAGACGATGTGCTGCAGGAAAAGGGTAGCTGCCCGCCAGGTCGGGTGATCGTGACCTGGGGAGGACGTCTCCTCCGCTAGTGTGCGCTATCGGTAATCGTATATATGCATGTAATCGTGCGAACTTCGATAGCACGATGTAGGACGTCGATGTGTTTCCTGAATCCGCCACTTGCGACCTTCCTATGTGGAGACATAGATGTCGCCACACCCTGTAATGGTAATTGCGTCAAGATATTTTTATTTATATTTATTATTAAATTTTGTCCTTCAAACCACACGCCAATAAAAATAATTCTAATTATTTTAACTAAATATTTAAAATATAAGGTAATTTTTACCCATTTTTATTATGTAACATTTACTAATTTATTTATTTCTCGTTTAAGCGCCGTTATTTTCATAACAAAATATGAGTTCAAAGTTCACTTTATGAATACAAATGGGTGCCACCTATAAAAAAACTCAACAAAGAGTTTAGAAGAATTGTTCTTTAATTTTCGCGGAATTCGCAGCGCTGCCAGCGTCCGCGATGACAAATGTGTGCCGTCTGGAAAGCGCGAAATGAAAAGAAATTTCAGCCGTTCTCGCACATAATAAGCCCCCTTCGTCATCTTATCAGAAATTTTGTCCGGAACTCGACAAATAATTCCCTTTTGTTTTTCAATTTGAATGATTATTACTGTGTGAAACGCGGTTTTGAATAAAAAACCATTGATCACTTTTCTCATAAAGAATTCGTTTTAACAAAAGGATTTAGTAATGATCCGGAAATGTTGAATGTTTTTAAAAAATATGTCTAGAAAGTTTTTTTTAATATTCACGCAATTTTCCATACTGGGCTAGCCAGAGGTATAGAAAATAAAGTGTTTTCGACGAAACTTTTATCAAAACCTATTTGGGATAATGTTACAGACAATTGTCTAAACCTGTGTGTAACCCAGCATTGGGAATACAGTAAAAAAGTTTTTTGACAGTAAGCTGCAATTAACACTTACCATCAGGTTTGTTCATTTTACACCCTACATTCATAACAGGGGTAGACAGAGGTCTAGACAATAAAGTCCTTTCGACCCACCTTCCACCGAAGATATTTTTGGGATAACGTAGCAGTTGGTGAGCATGTAGCCATCTTTATGTCCTAGCCAACGATACATAATTCGTACATAAGTTTAAAAAAAACGCATTGGTAATGAGCCTGCCACTTGTGGATCGAACTCGGGTCTCTTGACTCGAATTCCGATCACCCAACCACTCGGCTACCGTGACTAGAAACGTCTTTAACACTAAGTTATTCCATTCATGGAAGATTTGTTATTAATTTAATTGAAAAATCTATTTCCATGTGTGGTCTAATAAAAAGATAATAAAGTAGTAGAATTTTTTCGTCGCTTCGACCGCGCATTTCCTCGAAATAACCGCGCTATCCTTTAATTTTCCAGAAAAACCAAACCCTATCCCGATTCCGAACATAAAGAAAATAAAATCCATTAAGCAAAAATATGTTCCATAGAGAAATCAGAATATTTTTCTGGACAAAATTTTTTTATATATCAATCTACGTTATAGACTGACACTTTGCTAAATTTATTTTAAAACCGTTCTAAAGCTTAAGCGTCTAGATATAAAATCAAAATAACCTTCTTGTATAATTTTAAATCCTTTTCATAACGGTATGTAAAAGTTGACTAGGCCGGTCGGGCAGTAGACTTTTGCACTTCTGCCGTTTAAGGGCACCGCGTCAAAAGAAGGAGTTGCTGTAATCGCTTATGACGCAAATTGGTGATGCAGTTCAAGAAATTTTGCCTTTGACGCTGATGGAACATAGAATAAAAAAAATGGAACAATATTTTATTCTTATCTTCTACAACAACTATTCAATAAAATAACATAATACAAACTTCTTAAAAATGATAATTTTATAAAAAGTATGTAATGTAAGTAGATTCTACAGTAGCGAAAAAGTATTAACTTATTGCTGCAGTGACATCACAGGCTAGGTCGGTCAGCAGTGTACTATTACTCTACCTCTCTTTATAGGGAATCTCTAAAGGAATCTAAAATCGCTTATAGAGCAAATTGGCAATACAGTTCCAGAAATCTTACCTTTGACGCAGATGTATGTCTACGTTCTGTTAATTTTTTTTAGTTCTTGAGATAACCCAACGTATGTTGGTAACCAACAACATCTTTAAGGTCTTTCCCTTCGCGTATTCTTGCGACATCTACAATAATATACGGGGCTGGCATAAACGCCTTAATCATTCGCCAATTTAAAAGTGAATAATGTTAATCCTTTGGAAGAAATAAATTGCAAAAACCTGCACTTGTCAGTTATTATAAAACCCTCTTTCAATTTATTTTTCCATGACTTGAAACCCTACTTATTGGATGGTGAATATATGTAATTTAGTCGAGATGCCAACAAATAATCTCCCTAATCTACTTTTAGAAAGGAAACTTCGTCCCGTACACTGCTAAATCCCCTTACTATTTTATCAAAGCGGAAATTACAGAATAACTTAAACTGCTCCCTATAGCGCAGATGTAGTGATTAATTTAATTGTTAATAAAGTTATAGCTTTATTTTATTTGTTTTGTCATTACCAGCATGATATCTATACATATGAATAAAATTGGACTGTCTGGTTGTAATATTGAAATAACCATTTTTTATACATTCATATGAATATATCTGGTACATACAAGACAATAATTTTTTTTTACAATTTTTGTCTGTCGGAACTTAACAGAGGCTAATATTTGAAATGGCTGGACCGATTTTTACAAAACGTTCACATGCAGATAGTTGATGTTATAAAAAGTAACTTCTGGAGTCATTTAAATTATGTTATAAGGAGTACTTTTAAAAATAAAAATAATTAGAGATCCGCGTTTAGTGTTAAACCACGGACAAAGCCGCGAGAGACAACAAGTAATAAATATACGCACAGACAAAATATAAAAAAATTGCTCTGATTCCAAAGCAAGTAGCTAAAGCACTTTTGTTATTGAATCAAAAACAACGAGTATACTACAAATACTAAGACTCGAGATAATGTAGAAAAACTAATTATTTTGCATTGATCCATACAGGAATCGAACCCGGGACCCCAAGATGGTAACACCACAAAAACCGGCGTTTAAGTTACTTGTCTACGGAGATCCATAATCGGTGTTATACATAACGACCTATGAGAATCCACTCTCAATTCAAATGTTTTCTTACAATAATTCTATATCAAATAAAATTATTTTTTTTTCGATAAAGGTACATAATTTTTACTTGTCAAAAGTCATTTTTTTAGTCTCTTGTCGTTTCTTAATAAGGCTCCTTTGACGGGGAAGAAATCGTCATTAGAAACTCCATAGGTCTCCACTTCATTGTAATCTCTTTTTAGTCATTGTGACAGTTCTTATGGAAAATTTTTTGATAATAATTCTTATGGTACCATAGCTAGCTTAAAAAATTAATAAAATCATATTTCTTTCTTCTACGCTAACTATGTAATAAAATAACAGTAAATATAACAAAATAAAATCTAAACTTCTTAAAAGTAATAATTGTTATTAAATTAAAAATAAATAATATAAAAAATATCTTCACGCAATTCCCAATACAGGGGTAGACAGAGGTCAAGTATAGAGAATTAAGTCCCTTTGACCCACCTTCCACCGAAGATATTTTCGGGACAACGTGACAGGTGGTGAGCCCGTCGCCGCCTTTATGTCCAAGCCAACGATGAAATTCGTACATAAATTTTTGAAAAACTCATTGGCACTGCCACCTGAGAATCGAACTCGGGTCTCTCGACTCGAAATTCCGACCACCCAACAACTCGGCTATCGTGACTTTTTTTTATTAAATTAAAGAGAAAAATAAAACGGAAACGACAGTTGTTAGGTCAAGACTGACTGACTGATTTATTTTACGCTTACCCACAAGTACATCGAGTATTTAGTGTAGAGATAATATAGACTAAGTTTAGTGTCACCATCTCAAAGGTTCAATACCCAGTCGGGTTAATGTAGCATCTTCGTCGTTTCTGATTTCATAATACAAGTGCTTAAGCGCTTACTTTGGGATCAGATCATTGTATGTGATGTAGTTCTTATCTATGTATGTATTTATGTATTTATTTGAGTAGATGCCGTAGTAGCAAAGAAGTCCTTTAAACCTATTTGCCTATTAGAAACCTATTTCGGTGAGCCTATCACCACAGACTTAATAGAACAAGAAATAATCCATTTTGTTGGTTAAATTAACAAAAGGAATTTGTTTAGTTCATTTTTATTTAACCATTTTCAGAGTTAATGGGTTAAGTTACTTCTTGTTTGTAATTTTTCCGCCCTAAGAGACTAACTGTTTTAATAAACAAAATTAAATAACAATGCTAATAAAATACAAAACTTGGTACAGTAAAGAACTTCAAAGTTTTGACTTGACGTAATTTTTACTTATTAAAGTCGTTTAACGTCGGAAGGAACTATGTTTTCATAAACTGGAGTGCATTTCTAACGGAGATTATATGAATTAAAACGCTTTTTCATAGCTGCAATCATATTTATAATCTACAACGATAAGAGGTGAAAGCCAATGTAACAGATTTGTTACAGTTGAATACGTTTATTTTTGGCACCATAGCTTTCAATAGAATTAATGTAGTTTAAACACATTAAAAGTCACTGTTACTAATTCCACATATATTTACATTAAAATACCTGACCGGTTTCGCCTTTATGGCATTATCAAAGGTTTTTTATTACAGTTATAATGCCATAAAGCCTTTTAGAACCGGTCAGGTATTTTAATGTGAATGTATGTGGAATTAGTAAAAGTGACTTTTAATGTGTTTAAAGATGAAGTTCCACCAAGAGACATCAATCATGAGTATTCAACATATTAATGCAGTTTGTTTTGCGTTAGTCCCATATGGAGTAGATGCAAAAATATTCTCTTCCCCTTTTTTCCGACGTTTTCTTCTCTTGGATGTCCGATGAAGCGACAATGGGCTTTTAAAATGGTAATGACTACTGACGGGTGGTGGAATTGGTATAACCATCTCTATACGAGTATACAGCAAACCATAATTAGCAGATCATTTTCCATAAAATGTGGAAGGTTTGTCAAAACCCGAATAGTTATGTCTTAGAATAACAATAAAACGCTGGTTACTGACTTTGAAATTGTTTCGAATATTGCTCTGTATTTGAAATGTTACAAATAATTCGTATTTTATATATTGTTAATAACTGAAGTACAAAACTTTGCGCGAAGTCATTAAAGCTATGAAATTATAATGAATTTCCTAGTGAAAAGTTAGTTAACTGAAAATATATCAGGGACAACGTGACAGGTGGTGAGCCTATCTTCGTCTTAACGTTCGACCTAATTGCCTATTAAGCGCGTTATTTATTATTAAAAAAAATTAAATGAGTCGTGCCTGCACAATGAAGATTTTTGAGAAAAAATAATTAAAATAGATACAAAAAAGTTTGAGTAGAAAACAAAAAATTTTTGAACTCTTATCTGTCATTTCAAGATCGGCGCTATTACCATTAAATGGATTTTGATTCTGTTTTCATGGTTCATTTCCAACCTAAAAACTGGTGAAAGAGTTATTGAAATCTGGGGTTTTTTATACGTAGAGAAATACCTCTCCTATACCCTAGGTTATAGGCATGGACTTTTTATAAATATATTGTACCACGGGGGCAAGGAAGGCGGGAATCTGTTCGGGGCGACCCTAGTGTTACTGTCATTAATATATTCATTTGTATTATAATAACCCTTTCTTTAAAAAAAAAAAAAGTCACGATAGCCGAATGGTTGGGTGGTCGGAATTTCGAGTCAATAGACCCGGGTTCGATCCCCAGTTGGTAGGCTCGTACCAATGAGTTTTTCAAAAACTTATGTACGAATATCGTTGGCTTGGACATAAAGGCGGCGATGGGCTCACCACCTGTCACGTTGTCCCGAAAATATCTTCGGTGAAAGGTGGGTCGAAGGGACTTAATTGTCTAGACTCGACCTCTGTCTACCCCTGTATTGGGAATTGCGTGAAGATATTTTTTTTTTATTAAGGTTTTTCTTCAATAAATTTCTTAAAGGTGTTTGGAGGCAACATTTAGAGGGATTTTGTTCTGAATAAGTACACTCCACCCGATGAATGAGTTACTTTATCTATGGAGGTTAGAAACTGGCGTTACAAGCTTCTGTTGTTTCTAATATTTACATAATGCTAATCAGTATTCTTGCTAAAAGTATTAATGTTGTTATATACATATATACAATTTTCGAGTACATATTAAGATAGCAGTGTTAAAATATTAATTTCTTTAAATTTTTCTCTTAGAGACGCTCTGGAATGTAAACAATATATTGCTCATATTGGCTATATATACAGAACATAGCACAACAACCCCATAGCAGAATATCATTCATATGGTGATATATATGATTCATAATGTCATCATTATTCTATGGAGGTAACTAAAGTAACAAGTCTAGCCGTTTGTTTGTACAGTTGCTTGACTTTTGGCATTGGTGATCACTTTTCACCAAAAGAGTAATGTGTTCGTTTACTCACGCTTCGATAAAAAAGTATTATCAAGCGAGCTTGGTATAACAAAGGGTTTAGAAAAGGAGTAATAACAATTATGATGTTTGTTAGCTATCTTCATCTCAGATTGTCTCCCGATTACGGAGGCTCGATCTTAATTGTTTTGTTTACTTTATCAGAATTAAATAACGTAGCGCCAACAATGATAAATCAAAAGGAACGGGGCAATAAAATTGTCACAGTTACTCAACTTGTTTACTCCCATCTAACGGAAAACTAAAAAAGGGTTTTTTATGAGCGTCATTAAAAAAATGTAGTGAAAATGCGTGCGGACTGTGAAACATAACATCGTAAGTTTGAGCCCGCCATTCAACTATTGTTGTTAACCACTGAAGATACAAGCGTTACAGCTTAGTTGGAGAGAAAAAGGTCATAAATTGTTCAAATTACTTTATCGTTATAAAAGATTCTAGGAGTTTAACTAGTTCACGCGCTGTACGCCTTTTTAAAGATATGATGAAATATGATTTAAACAAGGTGAATGAGAAAAAAATTAGTTATTTAGAAGTCAACTGACATAGGAGGGATCTAAGTCCGCGACTCCCACCGCACCGTGATAATGCATTTACTTCCGAGCTCTTCTACTTCCGAACATCGTTTTTTTAGTTTCGATGGAAGGTGGGTCGAAAGGTCTTAATAGTCTAGACCGCTGTCCACCCTTGTATTGCAAATGGAGTGAAGATATTTTTTATTTTCATTCATTTAAAAACTAATCATAATGGTGAATAAATAAAACTAACTAGAAAGTACAAAAATTAAAAAAAGAAATTGTACAAATAATGTTTAAAATGTATCAGGCGGATACCTTTTTTCTCCAACGGTTGTCAATTCGTCGAGCTACGTGGCCGGCCTACTGCTACATCAGCACGCCAATCCTTACGGCTATGTCAGTTACCTTAGTTCTGTTATGGATGTCTTCTTTACGGATTCTATCACGCAGAGAAACACCGTGCATAGCTCTTTCCATAGCACGCTGAGCAACTTTGAGCCTCCCTATACGACCCGCAGTGAAGGACCATGTCTCAGGTCCATGTGTCATCACTGAGAACACGCACGCTCGCCAAGCGTGACGACTATGAGAAATCCTCCGTGACGAAAACACAAAAGTTAAACATTACTTGGTGATAAATAGATGGCGCTGTAATACATTTCTAATAAGTTACTGATTACTTTTAGTAAAAACACATGTATACATTTCTAATAGATAAATAGGCATACAGGGACAACATCACATACATTGCTTAACCCAAAGCAAGTATATTATAGCAGTTGTGTTATAGTAGCAGATATTTTTTTTAATCGGAGCTATTTTTTTATTGTAATACTTACATATTACAATAGAAATAATGTACTTACAATGCTTGCCGAAAGAATTGTTTTTAATTTTTATTAAATACAATCGTGATAAAGTTCAATCATTTCTAAGTATAAAACTGATTAAGGGTCGTTTATTGCCTCTTAGCCCTTTCCTAAATAGCAAAAGCTTTGTAAGGCGGGAAGATTTAAGATGCAAGTATTCCTTTAATATCAAAGAATCTTGAAATATTAATTAAAAATTAAGATATTTCTCATCTGATTTTCAAGACTCTCATTTGCCTTTTACATTAGGAACTTTTAGATCTCCAAATAACATTTCTTGCTTAATATTTTTTACTGGTTGCGAATATGGTATATATTTCTCTCACCTCCGGCTATTTCTTTTAACCTTCTATAGGAGAGGTGACTATAAGATTGTTTCAATTGATGTACTATCAAATGGATTAGTAATAACGACCTCCGTAGACAAGTGGCGAACACACTGTTTTTCAGCGTGTCGCCAGCTATGAGGGAGCTATGAGCCAGGAATCAGGTCCGGTAGGGTCAATGCAGAAAACACTTTTTCTTCATTTTCTCGGGTCTGGGTGTTTTTGATACCGTATCATTATTTCTGATTCAATAATAGAAGTAAAAGCTTAAGCTGCTTATTTCGGGATCAAAGCAATGTATGTGACTTTTTCTGTTTTTTTGTTATTTTTACACTCCAGATACTGTATTTGGGCCGCCGATGTCGGTTAAAACCTTGGTCATCTACAATTTTCTATTACGTGACAACCACGGCCATGGCCATGGACGAGGTTGGTTTGCTATTTTGCTTGCTTTTCTTGCTACTTTTTATATATTTTTATATTGTGTGAATGAGATTGTATACTCGGGCAGTGAGTTTAGCCGGGATGGAAGATGTGACATAGATGTGGACAGGCGAGTCGCTGCCGGAAACAAGGTCAACGGTGCCCTGACTACGTTAGTCCAAAGGTAAGGCGTAATGAAAAATGCACGCCTTGCGATACATAACGCAGTGCTGGTACCGACTTTGTTATATTGCGAAACCTGGGTATGCCAGAAGAAGCATAAAAGCAAGTTGGATGCAGTGGATGCGATCTCTTCGTATAATGTGCGGCGTTACCTTGGCCAACCGAAAGTGAAATGAAAAGATTCGCAATATGGCAGGTTTGAAAGATGACCTCATCACTAAAATTGATAAGAGCGTGCTTCGATGGTTTGGACACGTTGAGCGAATGAGCGAAGACCGAATGTTAAAGAAAATATATAGCGTGATAGTTAATATTAAAAGGGGTCGAGGTAGGCCGAGATTAACTTTCGTAGACCATGTGAGCAAATTGCTCGAAGAGGGGAGGATCAAGATTACTCGACATGCATATTTGAGGAGGATGATGAATCAGAAAGAAGCGAAAGAGGTATGTTAGGATCGTGACACTTGGCGATCTGTTCTCTCTGGCTACCCCGTCAGGGACTGTCTGTGAAGATAAGTACATCACTCCATCTTTTCTGTGGCCTTACAACTTTTTTTACGATCTACTACTTTTGTTACTATCTTTGGCCCTAGTTTTATTTCTTACTGTGGAGCTTTTTACATGATCTCATTATTTCTCGTAATTTCAAGAAAACTATTTCCTATTCCTATTTAGCGAAGTCTTATTTTATTTATATATTTTTTCGACATTGGCCATGTTTGGCAAGATCCTGTAAGATCTATTTCCTGTAAGATCGTTATTAATTATCCACTTTGAAGTCTTTCTTGACACTATGTTCTGGTAGGAAGTTTTCTTAGGATTTTAATGGGATAATTAGTTTCAAATATGTGTAGTCACAAAAAGTGGTACACCGCGGTTTTTTCGTTTTTCAGGGTTCGCGATTCCAAGAATAAAAATCGCGATAAAAAAAAAAACTTAAAATCTACAAAACATTGAAAACCTTCTAATTAAGTACATGATTCAATACTTTTAAATGGCGCAACCTTTTCAATATTCATGACGTAAATACAAAATCGATAGACCCCATCCGTTTTATACTGTCGCGACATTCTATTAACCGTATCCTCAGACACATTTGCCTCTCGCTCCAAGGAAATTGGTTCGAAGGCTTATTGAAAAAACCTACTTTACTCGATACTCAAATATATGTGAGAGAATGACAACGATCTTTACTTATAAAATCGCTTTATATAATTGTGTCGCTTCCCTTTTTTTAATTCAAAGTGTTGCAGATCTGAGGTCTGAGACTAAAAGGTTCTTTTGCAAATTCATATTACTTGAGCTACATTGGTCGCTGATACCACGTGGCATGTATAAAAATAATGTTAGCCCCTCTCTTTCGTTTCTGTGGGTTTCATAAGAAGCGACATTGGGAAAAGCTTGTAATATGCAATTAACCACTAATCTCTCGGCGGGGATAAATAATGAAAACTACAATTTCATTCTTCGTGCATGAAGGCGAGATAATTTTTTTCTGAAAAGCTTTTGTTAATATCACACAATGGAGTACTAAATGTACAGTCATATCTTTTAACTTAACAACAATAAATTATACAAACATAACAATCTCAGCTGTTTCTATAAGATGTAGGTAAAATCACATATGTAGATTAAAAACAAGATTGGTTTAAGTATCGTTCATTGAGGCACACAAGACTACCCTATGAAATTACTCCACGGATTGCCACTTTTATGGATACGGTTTCAAGTACATCAACAAAAGTTTTCTCATGCTTAATACAAAATCAGAATATCAATATATCAAAGTCCTTACATAAGTTAACAAATACACAGTCAGGTCATAAGCATTGTCACACAGTAAAAATTATTCTTTTATAATATGGGCCACAAAATAGTTTATTAAATTCGAATTTCGAATTGTTCCTGAAAATAAAACTACATACATTTTAGAATTTTACTCATTTTTAAATATGGATTGGTTGTTAAGTTCATTTTGGTATACAAATAGTTACATAATGAATAAACTTGTTTTAATTATTTTAGGTTAAACATGTGACAGAATTTATGACCTGACTAGGTGTATTTTTACCTTTATGTTAATTGCTTGCTTAGTCAATTATTATTCTGTTACTAAAAATAATTAGACTGTTAGTATTTTTATGACTTACAAAAATTTGTTAGAAAAAATAAAAAAAAATTAATGTTATACCAAGTATTGTTTGTAGTTTAAATAAAAGAATAAGAAAGTATTCTCACGAGTTATTAAACTCGAAGAAACGCACGAACACGCGTCTTAACAATCATGGACCAAATTTCATATTTAAACTGCTTTTTGTATAATAAAAAAAATTGAACCAGGGCGAATTATAGCGCTTAAATAAAATTCTACCAATAAAATTGTTCGAAAAATTTGTATTACCTGTTCATTAAAAAGTTAGTTCAAGTCACAATAGCTGAGTGATTGGGTGGTCGTAATTTCGAGTCAAGCGACCCGAGTTTGATCCCTACGTGGCAATGTCGTACCAATGGATTTTTCAAAAACTTATGTACGAATTATATCGTTGGCTTGGACATAAAGACGGCGACGGGCTCACCACCTGATACGTTGTACCGAAAATATCTTGGGTGGAAGGAGGATAAAAGTGATTTAATTGTCTAGACTAGACGTCTGTCTACCCCTGTGTTGAGAATTGCGTGAAGATATTTATTTATTAAAAAGTTGTATAATCGCTCGTAATTCTTCCTATGTTACTAGAAGTTGGTTGACGTATCTAATTTACACCTAGTGTACTCTAACAAAACTTTTATTTTTATTTTCATAATAACATTCCACCTCTTATAACTTCAGTTATGTATTGGTGTATTTGTGTCTGAGCCAAATAAATTTACGACTTTTTCATAACTAACACCATAATAAAACTCTTTCATCAGAGGATATTAAAATTCCGTTTTGAGCATTGTCAATTTTATGATGGTCATAAATTCGTTCTTTATTTCCCACTCAAATTATGCTTACGTTTATAATGATAAATGTCTTTTTATTGCCATAACTACTCATTACACATTTACACATACTACTAATTCATCACAGCCTTTCTTTTATCTTTTGTAGTAGAGCGCGACTAACAGAAAAAATCTTGGAAACGTAGTCGCTACTACCTGATAGAGCGATAACCATCTCGGAAAAAGTCACGCCAAATAAAGTATACAAAATAAAGCAGACCTATAAAGGCAGGCAGCTACTAATTTATTTATATGTTTTTGCAATCTTCTATCCTTTTGCTATTATGTCAATCGTGACAAATCCTTCTTACACTAGTAGAAGACCTCGGTCTTGTGTATGGACTTTCACAAGTTAGTAAATAAGAAAGTAATATCTATTTAATGCGTGATATTTTAATCAAGGAGTTTGAAATTGTTTTATCATTATTTTGATATATAATTATGTTAAGAACCTTAGTTCTACTTGTAGGTAAAAAATAATCACGCCATTTCTAATACAGGTACGTTTCACCGAAGATATATTCGGGACAACGTAACAGGTGGTGACCCCGTCGCAGTCCATATGTCCACGTCAAAGATATAATCGTAAATAAGTTTTTGAAAAAACTCATTGGTACGAGCCGGTCACGTGTGGATTGAAATTGGGTCTCCTGACTCGTAATTCCGATCATCCAAACACTCGACTATCCTGACTTTAGAGTGTAGATAAGACACTTAAAAGTGTATTTCAAATATTTTTGTTATCTGTAAATTTGTGATGCATTTTAGTTAATTATTTAGACGTTATTCAAAGATTCTGCAAAAATATTAAATACTAAATAGGATTAACTTTAGTTATTGAAAAAAAAAATACTTCGATTAAAATCTGAGTCAGGTGGATTTTGTAAATAAATAACATAAAATAAAATGATAAATCGTTTCATTATTAGCTACATAATTTATGAATAAGTTGTACTAACTAGATCTACAAATTTAAGGAATTAAACATAAATTTTAAAAATTAAAAATACTTTTACCTAACGAAAATTTTAATTAAATTCTAGACAAATTTTCTAAAACGCTAATTCATACATATTTCAAGATTCGAGTTAAACTCTTCACGTTGAGCAACCATGTAATTTCAAATTATGTCTTTGAAAACAGAGCTTTAGAGGAAATTAATCTAATCCAAATCAAATTCAGTGAAACATTTGTTTCTATAATTCGTACAAAGTCGAGACATGCCGAGTTGAAATTTATACGAGTCAGCGACTTTCGTTAAACATGGTAAATTAGAACCTTTCGAGGTTGCTGCCGGCATTACAATATATAATGATGCACACTTGTTGTAATAATGACTAAGTCATTAGTAACCGCATAGACTTTCCGATGAGTTGTTGTAAAAAATAAGAATATATGAAATTGCTTTTATTTTACTTTGCAGTTTTTTGGAGAACTTGAGCCTTTAATATCAATATTGATACAAGTAATAGTTAGGTAGGCTACAAACTATTCCTACATATGTTTTGCAAATTATATTTTACGCTGCAACATTGCATACCATAATAAAGTTAAAGTTTACTTCGATAAAATTTCGACACAAAATATTTTCGAATGGCACTGCCCCATTGGAAAAAAGTTCAAACGTTGTATGGAAAAATATCTTTTAAATTATTTTGAGAGGCTCTCTGTCTACCCCATTATTAGAAATGGCGTAAAGATGTTTAAGAGAGGTCTATACAATTTAGTTCTTTCGACCCACATTAAACCCGAGCTTGTTTTGGGATTCGTAACAGGTGGTGAGCCTGTCAGCGTTTTTACATCCAAACCAAAGATATAAATCGTACATAGGTTTTGAAAAAAATAATTGGTACAAGCCTACTTCCTGAGATCGAACTCGGGTCTCTTGACTCGATTGCCGGTCACCCTAATTTACATTATACCCATACCCCACAACAATCGTTCATAATATTTTCTACTCCTTATTTTTAAAATGAGATCATGTCTAAAAAATTTATTTTGATTGTGTAATTTGCACATGTTTGCAAAATTATTTTTGAAATATTAAAATTTCAAGTAACGGATGTTGTGAGGTTCTAGCAACCTCACTATGAGTACATCCATTTCTTATGTATGGTTTTATTATAATGGGGTTATAAGTTTTAATTTTTTTTAATTATATTTTCTAGACAAGACTAGAACAAGGTTACTTTTCGGCAACTCTAATTGCGTTCCACTTGAAATATTCCAAATTGTGATATTGCCTCTTATTTCTATTTACTAAAATACAAGCGTTAAGAAATATATTTAATATACCTTTCGGTTATTTTGTGTCGGCAATGAAAGCTTAGGGCCCTTAAGATTTCTATAAGAGTACTAATAAATTATATACATTTATGTATACTATTGGGAATTCAATGTTAATAGTCACGATAGCCGAGTGGTTGGGTGGTCGGAATTTCGAATCAAGAGACCCGAGTTCGAGCCCCGGTGGCAAGTTCGTATCAATGGGCTTTTCAAAAACTTATTTACGAATTATATCGTTGGCTTGGACATAAAAGACGGCGACGGGCTCACCATCTGTCACGATTTCCCGAAAATATCTTCGGAAGAAGGCGGGTCGAAGAGACTTAACTCTCTATACCTCTGGTAGACTAGACCTCTGTCGACCCCTGTATTGGGAATTGCGTGAAGATGTCAATATAATAGCAATGGTAACTACATGAAAAACTTGATCTAGATCGGAATTCTTAAGGACGGCCTACTGTGAAATATCTTTTTTTGGAAATCGCTTTTATCACATTTTAAACGTCATCTTAAAAAAATACTCATAATAAATTTCTTATTTCTTTAAAAGAAACAAAATTATGTAAATATTTAAAATACTATCTACTATTAACTAAAAACTACTATAATCGTAGAGCCCTACTCCTCGTGGCATAGTACTAAGAACGCTGGCTGCATTTCTATGTTTGATAACTAGATTTAACCGTTGCGCGAAAAAAGAACCTGCCCTCTTGTCAACAGCGGCTACGACCAGTCGAAGATACAATTCCTTTATCATGTGCCAAAACTCGATGAATATACTATTTTCTTTCCAGTTGTAGCCGATTTGTTAAACGATGATTGTAGTAATCATTATGATTTTTAACTATCCATCTCTAGTATTATGTATTAGAATCTTTCGAAACCTAATAAGTCCGTAAAAGGCTTATCCGTCAGCTTTTGTTGTTGCATGAATGGGCCGGCTCGACCGAGGAAGTACCACGACCTCACAGAATACCGGCGTGAAGTAGAAGTCCAACAAACTTCTGCGCTTCGTCTGGTGAGTGCAGGTAACCGGTGGCCCACACACCCCCCTACCCCAATTCTAGGGGGGCACTCTAAGGGAGGCAACGCATCTGCTATGCCACTGGTATTGCGCGTGTTCATGGACGGCGGTAATCACTTACCATCACGTGAGCCACCTGCTCGTTTGCCTCCCTTTTCTGTAAAAAAAGGACTATTTCTTAGCAACTTTTGAAAACTTCAGGCATTCACTTCCTGTTCTTTTCGTTAAATCAGGTCGTGCAAAAAGTGTACCACAATATACACCAGTGTACAAAAGTGTACGTATTACCGGTATTGGTACTATGCCACGAGGAGTAGGGTTCTACGATTATAATAGTTTTTAGTTAATAAGTATTGTAAATATTAACATAATTTTTTCTTTAAAAAAAAAACATTAGAGCCCACAACTGTACATTGCTGGATATAACTGGTCATTGCTTCTTACGTACGGGAGGGTTTTCAATGACGATACGCTAACTTCAAGACTTTTTGGATACTTGACAGCATGCAAGACAGATCCGTGGTCATGGAAGTCAGAGGTCTTGAATATCTCGCTGTTTACAATGGTATGCTTGGTCTTGACCCGAAACGTCGGAAAGTTAAACTAATTTACAAAAATAAATAAAACCGCAGTAAAATCCGTAAATAATTTATTTATTTATTTATTTACTTATTTACGCTTTATTTTACACCTTATAAACTAAGGGTTCCAATGAGCGGACTTAATGCCTTGAGGCATTCTCTACCAGTCAACCCTGGTTGATGGAGAAAAGTAAATGGCAGGCGTGAGCAATATTGAAAAATATATTAAATGTATAATCTGTATAAAGTTACAGGGTTACTGACAGTTTATATACATAAAAAATTCATATTTATACACTGTAAAAATAAACCAATTATATGTATTAAAATACATAAATAAATATATAAAAATAAATAAAAATACATAAATATACATAGATATATCGGATCGATACTTAGGTGGAACTGATCTTCATAAAATGCTCTCGAATCTTTCTTTTGGACGTGCTTTTAATGGATGTTTTCCTGACATCATAGGGGAGGGCGTTTCAAAGAAGTATAGCTTGAACTGTAAATGAAGAACCGAAGAATCCAGTGCTATGCTGGGGAATGCCAATCTTGAGACTATTCAAACTTCGAGGAAGCCGGTTAATCGTTTTTTTTTTAATTTGTGGTGTCCATGTAAATACAAGAAATCATTATCAATTTTAATTTTTGCACTGCTAGTGTTACTGCAACCGATGCAGTAACACTAGATTTCATAATTGCAGTTTCATAAGTTAGATAGTAATATGTAGTGCTATTAGACTATAAATTTTGCAGAATCAGCATTAACACTAAACTATAATATTATAATAAATTGCATAACGGGATTGTACAGAGCGCCATTTATCCTATGAACAAATAGAAGTGTATTCAACAGTGGTAGAGCCACGCATCGGCTTTTGTTGTTGCATGAATGGGCCGGCTCGACCGGGGAAGTACCACGACCTCACAGAGTACCGGCGTGAAGTAGAAGTCTAACAAACTTCTGCGTTTCGTCTGGTGAGTGCAGGTAACCGGAGGTCCAAACACCCCCTTCCCCCAATTTGGAGGGCACTCTAAGGCCGGCAACGCATCTGCTATGCCTCTGGTGTTGCGGGTGTTCATGGCTGGCGGTAGTCACTTACCATCACGTGAGCCACTTGCTCGTTTGCCTACCTTTTCTATAAAAGAAAAAAGAAGTATACTGCTTCGACATAATTCGCTCAGCCATTAGTTTCTTGACCATAGCTTGCTTGAAATTATCACCTTACTGTAAACTTGAGCTATGCTATGTTTACCTTGTTGGTAGTGACTTGCAATGCAAGGTATGGATTGCAGGTTCGAATCCCTAAGCAAACATTTGTGTAATTCAAATAAAGGTTCGTACTCTTGTCATGTACGTTAATACGTAAATATTAATATTTACCTTTGTAATTGTATATATCTATGGAAGTTATATTATATTGTACCGGTGGTCTGGACACGAAGACAAATCAACAGACAGTTCTCAAATAAGCTTTGGTGAAATTTGGGTTGAAATGACTTATTGTCTATAGCTTTGTTTATAACATATTGATGTAATTTTGTAAATGTAACTCATATTATAACATAAAACAGCTTTCAAGTTATTATTAAATATTTTGTAACCATTCATGTTATTTAAATATAACTAACCGATTAGCTGCTAAAAATTCCGTGGCCGACACATGACTTCTTTCTGCAATGGAATTCGGAAGTGTCAGTGCCCTAATGGTTTATTAAATAAACTGAGAACTATAACGACGCAGGTTCGAGCTCGCCAATGGACTATCGATATGAACGATTATAGAGCAGACAAGTCTAGGATGTCTAGAATTTTTGTTGACAATAGTCCAATAACAAAGGAAATTGCATTGCAGCTAAATGGTTAATAGGATTATTAGTATTGTATGTACTAATATATAGATTTAGTAGTATGTTTAATAAGAGAATAAAACAATAATCAATGGCCTCATACGGTGCTTCTTTTTCAGTGCAATAAATTTTACACTTTACAAGTTAATTCTTTTTTTAGGACTTAGGACAAAATACTGAACTTTTTGGAACTAAAATTTTCTTTTCAGATTCTTCATTCAGCTTCATAGAGTTACCACCGGCTTGAGATCAGGTATGATAAAGAACTTTAGAATGTTTTAACATAAGCCGTGTATTATAATAATATAATTTTGATAGTGTCTTTCTATTAAAAGTTAATAAAACACGTTATTTCGCTATGTAAGCATGTATTAGACATGTCGAGAGAAATAATGAAGAACGATTGACGAAAAAAGTGTATAAGGAGAGTATGAATGGAAGTGTAGGAAGGGAAAGACCGGATGTTGTGAGGTTCTAGCAACCTCACTATGAGTACATCCATTTCTTATGTATGGTTTTATTATAATGGGGTTATAAGTTTTAATTTTTTTTAATTATATTTTCACGCATCCTCTCTGACAGCCCTGTCAGAGAAAACAGATCGCTTAGTGTCACGATCATTACATACCTTGTTTGCTGTTTTGTTTTTCATATGCTATAATATAGTATTTATTATTTTTGTTTTCTATAAATCTCTAACCCTCATAAGCTAATCTTTTTAACAGCTGTATTACAAGCAGCCAATCAATTATACTAACCGTTAGAAGACTTGCGAGTTTTTGTTGTTCTAACAAATACTGGCAAGTATTCTAATGGTAAAAATACCCGATAAAAATAAACACATCGACAGTAGGCAGCAGCGTCTAAGGTAAAAGACACCACTTATACTGCGATCGCCAATCACGTGCCGATTACGGTAAATTCGCCTATTAGAGGGACCTATATCCAACAGTGGTCTTTTAGAAGCCATTATATATGCTTAGTTATAAATGAGTATGCTATAAATGAGAAGTAAAAATTTTTATCCTACAAATAAAGCAGTTTTAAGTTGAAATATCCGGAATTTATGAATATAATTTCGAAGAATCATAAATATCACGTACCTGCCGAGATATCGTTCATCAACAACGGAGGTCGAAGATCTGAGAATGCTCGACTTGCCTGAGATTGGGGGCGAGATCGCAGTGAAATTTATGCATGATCCGAAATAAAGTTTATTGTTGTACTTACTATAAAATAAATTCGGTAAGTGCGGTTCGGTAAGTACGCGAATATATTTTGAAACTTTTTACAAAGTTTAAAAAAGCTTAAAGAATTTTTATTTTAATGGAATCCACGACCTGCTAGCCAAGTTGAAAACCCTACCGTCGAAGCTAACCTAACTTCAACTAGTGAGTGATTGAATCCGATGAATGGTTTTCATGTACATTTATCTATGTAAATATATCCGTTTGTAAATACTGTTAGTAGTAACTTCCAGGTTAAGATGGTGATAAGCTCACCACTGTCAAATAATCTCAAATAAGGTTGAGTGAAAAGTAGGTCGAAGGGACTGCGTTGTCTAGACCTCTGCCTTCCACAGTATGTGAAAATCCGTGGAGATATAAAAAAAGAGAATCGATGTCCTTACGGTTTCAGCTATTTCGTCTTCATCATAACCACCTACACAAGAACACTACAGGATACAAGTCTACCGCATGAGGAAGATTTACCATAATGGAATGGCAATGGCGTCTGCAGTACAAGACTTCTTCTCTAGATGCACGCGCCACCAATACCGTTAATTTTTCTTACTCCTTCTTTCTCTGTCTTCATTGTCTTGCTATCTGATGGTAGTCCCAGCGTTTCATATATATGGTTTCTCCCTTAGTGATACGACTTGACCACGGGAAGAATGGAGGTGGAAGGTCTTACAGCAATACCATTTCACGACCAGTTCAAGAATCAATAAATATGTTTGTGGCTTTTATACCTATTTAGTAATCTGAAACAAATGAGTACAGAGTCTAATACGGTTAATTACGTCGAAAGGAATTCGACGCACCTTTAACGTTTGACATTTTCAATTCTTTCAATCTGATTTATGATTTCAATCTAAGTGAAACATTTACCAGTATGTTATAACCCATTCAACTACATAATACATTCGAACCACTTTGAGTTCTCATCCTCTTCTTTACTTTAGTTATTCTATTTCTTCTTAATTGTAGAGTATATTATAAGCTTTGATATAAAGTGTATAATATTTTTTTAATACCGCATCTTTAATACAAACAAGATTATTACATGAAGCATAATATCAATTAAGATTTTCAGCGCAGTTAGCGAAAAGCAATCATTGACTCGAAATATCTTTCAGCTTTAGTATTAAATACACATATATTCAAAAGAATTCTTCTAAAGTTAATGAAAAAGGAAACAAAGTGAAAGTATAGATTAGGACCATTAATTTTTGTTCACTACGATATTTAACTACTCAAAAATTATCCAAATTGAATACCACCAGTAAATGGTGCTCAATAGAATATTTCATAAATAAATAAATATCTTCACGCAATTCCCAATATAGGGGTAGACAGAGGTCTAGTCTAGACAATTCCCTTCGACCCACCTTCCACCAAAGATATTTTCGTAATTTCGTTATTTTACATAACAACGTGACAGATGGTGAGCCCGTCGCCGTCTTTATGTACAAGCCAACGATGTAATTCCTACATAAGTTTTTGAAAATCCCATTGGTACGAGCCTGCCACCTGGGAAATCGAACTCGGGTCTCTCCACTCGAAATTCCGAGCACCCAACCACTCGGCTATCGTGACTTCAGTAATA
Organism: Sericinus montela; assembly: GCA_029286605.1. Lineage (NCBI taxonomy): Eukaryota > Metazoa > Arthropoda > Insecta > Lepidoptera > Papilionidae > Sericinus > Sericinus montela. Next base: position 313,535 of record JAGSMR010000042.1, on the reverse strand, counting down.
ATAAGAATATTTCATTTAAATAAATAAGTAACAAGTTTAAAGTATTCTATGATTTTTGTGTTGTTGTGAAGGCGGTTATTTTTTTATTATAGGACAGTTGTTATGTTGAAAGATTGTTGAAGAAAGTTTTTGCCACGACTGGCCACGATAACCGTGTTTGTCTGGTGATCGCAATTTGAATAAAGCAACCCAGGTTTAATTTCCAGGAAAAAGGCTTGTACCAATAAGATTTTATAAAACAAATGAACAGTTTGAATATTTGTCTTGGACACTCAGAAGATGATTCAAAATTTGGACTATTCTATGTGGTAATCTTAAATTTGTATCTCGAAAACTTCTCTTACGAACAAGCCATTATTTTGGTTTTAGACGAAACAAGAAGATATAACTCGTGTACAATAAAAAAAAGTTAAACCATTGTTTTTTCGTTTTTCTCACAAACCGAAGCTTGATAAACTAAGTAGTTATGTGTATAATACTTTAAAGATTATTTTGTACATTATGATTGCTTAGTGTTGCCGAATTACTCCAATTTATCACTCAAAATTGTGTTGTTGTCTCAAAATTTGCTTAATACACTGTTTTGCGAGCTTAAATATTGTTCGTCCTTTAAAGGGTAATAAAAAAGGCAAACAAGATTAAAGCCCAGGAGAACGAAATGAAAATCCTTGATGAAAGCCGTAAATTATGAGGCGTAGAAAATGAACTTTTAAAGATGGTAAAATTATAAGGTGGTGAACCGAAATACACCCTGATTACAAGTAGTCATAGAGACGTTGCTGACTTAATTTTTTCTTTGTCATTTTGTTGAGGATAAAGTTTTAAATTTCATTATTTAATGACTTTAGGAAGAATAAGACTTTAAGAATAAATTCTGGATCATACCTTATTATTAATTTTAGTAGCATAATATAATGTTTTATTACATCTGTAAATGTATCGGCGAAGTGAGAATGTAGTGTACTATAACTATCAGATTACACACACAATATGTCCTCTGCAGGCCTCTCCCATAAGGCATTACAGTAATGTTTGCAAATTAGCAATCTCAGTACGATTTCTCAAAAAAAAATCCGGTGAAATGTGGGTTGAAAGGATTAAAGTGGCTTAAATTCTGACTATGCTATTATTAAAATGCGTAAACATGTATTATCTAAAACAAAGCTAATAACATGTTATTACGATATGATATATAAATGCAAAAGATATGGTTTTATTCATCATAAGTATAAATTTAAAGATTTATTTTTAGCTAGTAGACCATAATATGTATGCTTAATTTCTTAGCTAATATCGATTTAAATGTGTGAAATGTCCATTTCTTTTTAAGTAATTTTTCTTCTTTTTCTTAAAGCATTATTTAGTACTGCAGAATAAATAGAATAACGAGAGGTAATTATTTTCGAAACAATTAGGAAAAAACGTCAAAACTTTAAAATATAAAAGGAAAAGCCTTGAAAATATCTTTGAGTACAGACAGATGGCGGGATAACTATTTCGAAAATCACTAGACCAAAATAGACCGAACCGGTGACGCGAATCAGTGTTCAAGGTACGATATCTATAGAACGTGGCCGTTATGGTAATCTCTTCCTTGCGAAAGAGGCCTGTGCTCTATAGTGAAATTTTACAGGGCATTTTGATGATATTATAAATGTTAGGATATAAACGTATAGCTCGTTTACGATATATACATATAAATTTGCATAACTCGAATAGAAAACTTCCATTCCAATACACTACGGGGATTTGAACCTGTCCTATAGTTTCGGAAGTAGGATCACTAGTAACTTGCCGGGTAGCCAGGGTCGTTATTGTTATTAACTTTATAAACGGGAGTTGATGTTTCAAACGAGCTAAATAAAATAAAAACATATTTGAAAGATTCCCAATTTGAAGACCCTTAAGAGGATTTTCTACAAAATCTTTGGAATTTTCATAAGTGAAAAGAAAGAAAATGTTTTCGTGAATTTCGCGTAATGTAGAAATCATTGGTCGACCTTACAGTGAAAATGCTTAAAAGAATTGTGAAAGACGCATAAGTACTTTTTAATTCTTTACGAAATCTTATTAGTTTTTTTAGCGAGTAGTTTTTGCATGAAGAGTATTCCAAATGTTTTATTTGGTAGAGAAAATGCTAAATAAATTCAGCTTAACATTATATTTTGTTTCAATAGTTTTGTCCTAATTTAGCCCTCGTAAAGGGTCACATGAAGAGTTCCTAGTAATGGTTTTTTTTTTCAATAATTTATTTTCAGAAACAAAATTATGCTAATATTAACTATTGTTAATATAAACTATTAATTGCGCAATTTTCATTAACTTTAAACTATATAAGTTATACCGAAATTTTCTTTAATAAGTAAAAGGGAAAAATGTTTCCCTCTGAGACACGGTGGCTCAGAGATTGCCTCGTTACGGCCAAGGTCGCGGGTTGAATTCCGCCATATTTTAATTTAATAATATCTATTAACTAAAATAATCGTTGTATTCAAATATAGTTGGATATGGAATAACTTTTTAATTTCAAATAAAAAAATTAAAACCAGTGGTAGCAGTTAGTTTTTTTAATAGATATTATAAACTTCGATTAAAGCCGCTGCGTCATTAGTATTTATCTTTGAAAGAAGACTATATATTTGTTCCACTTGCCGTAGAGGCAATTTATCCTTGAGGTCCCCGCTCGATACAGCTTCTGAAGGAATTGTATCAGCAACTTCTCGTAGCTTCTGCTTGCGAAATAAGAGTTATTTTCTAGCTCAGAAAGGTTAAATCTTACTGTTCAAAGTGTAAATGCAGCCAACCTTCTTTGTGCCGAGCTAGTGTGATGTGTTGTGATCGTTGTGATATATATTATAATAACAATTTTTAGGTAATAATAATAATACGTTTTAGCAACAAATAACTATTTTTTTAAATAAAATTAAATATCTTCACGCAATTCCCAATACAGGTAGACAGAGGTCTAGTCTAGACCCTAATCCCCCAATTAGGTTCCTTCGATCCACCTTCCATCGAAGATATTTTCGGGACAACATGACAGGTGGCGAGGCCGTCGCCGTCTCAATGTCCAAGCCAACAATAAATTCGTACATAAGTTTTTGAAAAAACACATTGGTACGAGCCTGCCATCTGGGGATCGAACACGAGTCTCTTGACTTGAAATTTTGACCGCTGAACCACTCGGCTATCGTGATACGGCTAAAGTAATAAATAACTTGCAATGAATTACTCATAATATTTTTAAAAATAATTCATATTTATTTAATACAATAGTATGCCAAATAACCTATAACAATATGTTTATTGCAAAGACAACAAATCGACAAATCTGATTCGGCCTACGCCGTGGAAAGCAAAAACTAAAATATAGCCAAAGAATTATGCATGAAAAGAACTTTTCAGAGAGCTTATACGGCAAGCTTGAACTCTCAAAACTCCTCCAACTATATTTAAGTCCCGAAGATTACCCACAGCTTTTAAAAGTTTTATCTGAATGTTGATTCTTTGTGTTATTCAATCTGACGAATTTTATAATTTCTAATTTTAATAATCTTATAATTTTGAATGATATAGTTGCCGTTGGATAACGGCATAAGAACCTTTACCACTTAATTTCATCCTGCGGTGGTCTTGAGAGCGTGAAAGAAAACATGCTAAAAATATTTATTGATAGGAGCAATCAAGAAAGGAATAAAAAACACCAGAAACAGAATTCCGCAGACTTGTGACACGTTGCAGCAACTAATGTGCGGGGTGTTTGTTACAGCGATCGTCAATCCATTTACGAAGCGTGGCGTTTAGGGCAAATCTTTACGGGAGAACCCTCAGTAATGTTATAATACAAATATCAAATATGTTGATAACTTAAACAGTTGCTCGTGTAAGTTTTTAGTTAAATAAATAGTTTTGGACAATAAGACAGCGATGGGCTCATAACTTGTCATTATGTCCCAAAAAATTTCGGTGAAAAGTGGGACGAAAGGACTTTAATATCTTCAGAGGCCTCTAGCTACCTCAGTATGGGAAATTTCCTGAAGGTATAAAAAATCCTTCATAGTTAGCCGATCATAAGATACAAAAACAGAAGCAACGTAAATAAAAAATGTAACAACATATCTATATACAAAAAGTTTATCGTATATTACATAAGCAGATAAATTTAAACTTAATTAGTTTCAAATATCATAGTGAGAGATAATCAGGTAACTTGGACATTTGGCTTATTATAAATATTTTATTTTAATTTGATTTGACTTTTTTATTTCATGTGTGTTTAAAGAAGTTAATGTATTTATAAAAATATCTTGTGCTACATGATTCCATCGTTGTCACTCCATCCAGTGCACTGCATTTACCAGATTGTGAAGAGCCATGAACAGTTACTTAATCAGAACTATAAAGCTGTTAAGATTAAGTTATATATGTGAAGATACTTCATCTTAATAAAACTTCGACTTAATGCACGTCTATCACCACCGTTTTTGACCCATTACAGGGAGAGGTATTGGTGAAAATTTTCTGTATAATAACCTAAACCTAAATCGACAACCAATTAGAAGAGGTTTTCCTGATCGCAATCGATCGCTGATTTCTTCGTTTCAGCAACCTCCCAAGTAAAACGCTTTGCCCCAATTATGGTGGTAAAATTTTAAATTAAAATTGTTAGTGGCAAATATTAGTCACATTACAGTTTTTTTACGACTGGCGACCTCCGTGGACGATTGGCGTATGCACCGGTGTTCAAGGTGTCGCCAGCTTTGATGTCCCGGGTTCGATTCACGGGTCAATGTACGAAACACTTTTTCTTTATTTTCAGGAGTCTGGGTGTTTGAGGTACATTCGTTCTTTCTGATTCCATATTACAAATGCTTAATCTGCTTACTTTGGGATCAAATCAATGTATGTGATGTGTAAAAAATATCCTCATTAAAACCCTAAACAGTATTAAACACATTAAAATTCACTTATAATTATTCCACATTTATTTATATTAAAATACCTGACCGTTTTCACCTTTAGCCTTCTTCTTGCCTTGTTTCGTAAGTAACCTTTTTTCTTAAGAAAAAAGGTTTCTTCTTAATCTGAAATAACTCTATGATACGACCCTACCACCAGTGGCCCATATTGGGGCCTGTTGACGAGAATTCCGATCGCCCAACCACTCGGTTATTGTACTAGTCCAATCCGGTCTTTTTTATTAATTATTTTTTATTTTTTTATAAATAATGATATCTTACAATTTAACATTAATATTACAATTTAATTTTAAAAAAGTCACGTTAGCCGACTGGTGGGCGAACGGGTGGCAGAGACCGTACCAATGCTTTTTTTCAATACTTATGTACGATTTACATCGTTGGCTTGGATATTAAGATGGCGACAGGCTAATCACCTGAAACGCTGCCACAAAAATGACTTCTGTGAAAGGTGGGTCGAAAGGATTTAATTGTCTTGACCTCTGTCCACCGGGAACAGAGTTCAACCGGGAACATGTTATTCCGAAATAAGTTCGGAATAACATGGTTTTAGTTCAATGGTCTATTATAACAATAATAAATACATACATAGATAGGGACAACATCACATACATTACTCTGATTCCAAAGTAAGCAACAAAAGAACAGACCAAACCCGAGAATATATAGAAAAAGTGTTTTGTACTTTACCCCGCCCGGGAATCAAACTCGGGACCTCAGAGCAGGCATCAACCCGAAAACCGGTGTGTACGCCACTCATCCATAGAGGTCGTAAAGTGTTTGATTTTACAAGACATTACTCTAGTTAATAAAAAATACCACCAACATTGCGATGCTATATGGGCGTTAGTATTCACACAATAAAGTTCCTTCTTCCATTAAAAATATCCACAAAACTTGCTGTCACTTTCGCTGTGCTATTTATCACCACTGTGTCTGAAATTATAATGATTTCTTCAACATAATGGACCACATAAAGTTCAACGCCATCAGCCATTTAACTGGATTTTGCGATGTTTTGCTCATTTTGGTGAGTTGATTAAAATTTGAAGACTCAGTGGAACTCAGACAAACATTAAACCGAAGAAGGATTAGACAAAATTCGAGTTCACAAAAGCTTTGACTAAGCTTATACCCCAACAGAACCTTTAAGAAGTTTTAATTCTTATTTACCGGCACACAGTTACATTGACAATACCTCCCCAGACGTTTTAATTATCATAATGCCCTATCTCTCATGTCATGGTACGAAGATTATTGGATTATTGGGTGCATATCAAATACTAAAGATTTATATTAACATTTAAATTAAAAAAGAAATATTAATTAATTTAATTACAGTATGAAAACTTATTTGAATATTTGAAAAATTTTATATATAAGTTTTATACACCTTTCTCAAGTTACATATGACCTCTTGGATTTTGACGAAACTTTACTGTAATATAGCTTATCGTATAGGCTACAGTTAATGTAGATTTTATGTACATTGTCCATAATATCACTACATAAATAACGAAAGTAAATTTTTATCATCAAACCACTCGGGTGAAGCTGCCGACGGAAGCTAGTATTAATATATTTGTCATAAAGAAAAAATTACGACTTTCTTTCATTACGTTCACAGTAATACCCATCATATCGTGAATACGTCTTATACAAAATATTAAGGTCAGCAGATGTTACTCTATGAGCGAAACGTGTTATAATGCCCCAAACATACACTTTACGACGTGACTAACTTTTGGCTCGTGATGTTGGCGTCGCTGCCAATGCCACATAACTGCTGACCGCAGTACGTGAACATCGTAGGGTTATTAGGTTATAAGACGAATGCGGTGGAGGTCATTTATAATGGACACTCCCTAATACTCGAATAATTCTCACGTTGCCCATTAAGATGACGAATGGTATGCGAAATTGCCGTGCATGAAAGAAAATAAAACTTTAAAAGAAATTCGCAAATATATGATTAATGACCTCTGTGGGCAGTGGTAAACACGCCAGTTTTCATGACGTCGTCAGCTGTGTGGTCTCGGGTTCGATAGCCGGACAGGTCAATTTAGAAAACACTTTCTTAATTTTTTCAGGTCTCGTTGTTTACGTATGAAAACAAAAAACACCACTTTTTTGTTCCTGATTACATATCACAGTATAATATCTTCACGCCATTCCCAATACAGGGGTAGATAGAGGTCTTAGTCTAGACAATTTAGTCCCTTAGACTCACCTTCACCACTATGAGTAGGATGAGTTCGCGGTCGCACCCTGACGTGTGCTGCGCGTCCTACACGTGACGCGCGTCTCGATAAGAGGAAGGTCGCACGGTGTATCGGCAATGATGATAATTATGCTGATATATACACATACAAATATTACGATCTGTAATTTTCTTCTGTAGGACACAGGTCTCTCACATAAGGAGTTACGTAGTAACTTCTTATGTGAGAGACCTGTGTCCTGAAATTGCTGTCATTATGTCCAAGCAAACGATATAAATCATTCATAAGTTTAAAAATAACCCATTGGTGAAATTTACCCCCTGGGCATCGAACTCGGTTATCTTGACTGGAATTCCGATTACCCAACTACTCGGCTTTCGTGACTTATATTTTTACACTTATCTTCACCCATAGTCCCTCACGGAGTAGCCAAAGAGAATAGATCATCAAGTGACATGTCCTTACATGCCTTTTTCGCTTCCCTCGGATTCCGAGTACTCTCGACCCTCCCCACTTCCAGCAATTTGCTCACATGGTCTTGGATAGTTTCGCTCTATACATTTTATTCACCATTTGGTTTTTACACATTTCTTTAATAATTATATTATTATATTTCATTCATATCTAGTTCATATGTTGCAATAGTTCCAAGCAGTGTGGTATTGGCTCAGTAATTCTACCACTTCTTTTCTTCCCGTTTGTACAGTAAGAGGAAAGTAATGAACTAAAATTGCTAGGGCTACTTTGAGCAAAATAAAACAGACCGGGGATTAACAGCAGCGTTAAAGATACCGAGTTTATTGTGGTCACTGATCCACCTTGCGTGTCGGTCATGGCAAATCCGACTTGCGCAAGATTTATAGCTGTAGAATTTTGCATGCCGAATATGTTGAAAGAGGCATACACGTTATAGCCGAGTGTTTGGGTGATCGGATTTCGAGACAAGAGACCCAAGTTAGATCCCCAAGGCTCGTACCATGGTTTTTTCAAAAATTTATTAGGAATTAATCGTTTGGACCTCAGTCTACCCCTGTATTGGCAATGGCGTTCCAACCGCGAATCGAATCCGGTATCTCAGAGGTGGCGACACCATGAAAACCGGTGTGAACGCCACTCGTCCACGGAGGTCGTTACTATATACTATACTGTACTATATACTTAACCATTTTGAAATTTCGAAGCATCTTTAATGTTTGAATATGCCTTTGTGACACGGAAACAAGGTAACAACATCCTCGTTTGTCGCACGTTCTTAGTAATATTCTACGCTAGTTAGTAGATGTGACTTTATGATATTATCTAAACCACTCGACTTTTGATTATACAGAAAGTCGAACATTCCTGTTACAGTTAGGAGATCTAGGAGGTATGGGAGGTCATCCGATGCTAATCCTCTCCCCTTCTCCTTTTTTTAGGTTGGTTTTTAGTAGGAAACGGGCCTGCAATGTCTCTGACATTGGTTGGTTGGTTTGGTCTTGTTGTTATTTTAATATTAGATAAATGGATTACCCTATTGCCACTATTTCTTAAACAACGTTAATTGTAGTAAAGCTTCCAAAAAAATGTAAGTAAATTAATCAGTGGTGTACTAGTGAGTCAGTAAATCCACTTCAGGGGCCATCGATACTCAGGATATGTCGTGGAAGGGAATAGTGTTAAGAACATTAGATTGATGACTTATTTGTCAACGTCTTATCTTAATAGTCTTCAATGACTATTCTAGTTTTAACTTCTTATTCTATGCAAACGTCTTTATTCAGGTATATTCTATTAAGCACCAAAAATTACGAGTAAGTAATTCTAAGACATTCAAGCTAGTTCTTAAAAGTTTCCACATAAAAAGATTGTCGAAATTGGGCCCTAATGTAATTAATCCATAACTACAACTAAACAATATTGTAAGATCTATTGTTTGAGTTTGGTACAGGCTTAGTGGCAATCCATTAAAAATGTTAAAGGCGACGATGAAAAAATTCAAACTTTTTAGAATGTTACAGTATCTAAACCAATCAGGTTACAAGCTTTCGAATGAACTTTTATTTATTTAAATTCTTGTCGATATATTTTTTATTCGCCAGGAAATTTAAACATTTAAAAATGTGTTCAATAAACGAAGCCATAATTAATATTTTACTCTACAAATGAGAAAATGAATTAATAAATCACTTGATGGCTTGCTACTCAAAATACAGGGTAAAACACGCTGTATAAAACATGTGACCGGGTTTTTACGTTGAGTATACAGATGAGCGAGGCGGGCGTACACACATCGCGAGCAACCAATGTACCATTTCCTGATGCTTCAGTACACCTCAGCGATATTTTCAATAAAATACCTTATGGAAATTTATTAATCTATGGCTTTATATAAATGACTGGTATAAATTATAAATATAAATATAACTTTTCTTTAATGCTCTCAGCTATTAGATGTCTCTCGTGATATTGGTGTGAGAACAATGCCACCCCTTCTCTTCTTGTGGGTATCATAAGAGGTGACTAAAATTGAAAATGCTACCGCTACGAACCGATGTCTCGAAAATAACCTGACCGAAATTCAAAAGGCGTGTGACGGGCAGCCGCGTTTAAGGTGAAAGGTGTTTGGTACTGCGATCGCCAATCGTCTTGCCAGCGTGGTGGTAAGGCGAACTTTTGAATGGCCCCATTACTAAATTAAAGATATATTTTTTAATAATAATAATTTCTGCATACTTTATTTATACTTTATATATAATCAATAAAAATGCATTATATATTAACATTAAATTAAAATTTTAAAATTAAATAAATATATGAAAACCCCGTACGAGAGAGGCCTTTGTCCTGCAGTCGGCTTTATAGGCAGTTATGATGATAACAAAGTTGAAATGCTGAGTTCCTTTTTTCGTTAGAATTGAAAAAAAAAAAACAATTGTGGTTGTGATAATAATAAATAGAGATAAAATAAAATCCATCAATTTAATCACCATTGCCGGTAATCGGCTGCGAGTCAAGAGACCCGAGGTCGATGCCGACGTGGCAGGCTTGTACCAATGGTTTTTTTTTTTCAAAAACTTAAGTACGATTACATCGTTTGCTTGGACCTAAAGACGGTGTTGGGCTCACCACCTGTCACATTATCCCGAAAAATGTTTTCAGTGGAAGGTGGGTCGAAGGGTCTTAATTGTCTAGACTAGACCTCTATCTTCCCCAGCATTGGGAATGGCGTGAAGATATTTATTTATTTTATTTATTTTTATTTATTTTTTATTTATAAACATCGCAAAAAAATTACTCGTACAAACTATACTGACTATACTGAAGATCGTACTCCAGTCACCTAATTCGAATTCTAATCATTTCAATCACTCTCGTCTGTCGTGGTTTAAAAAAAATCAAGTTTAAGATATACTTTTTTAATATGATAACCTTTATCTAGCAGAACAAAACCTTGGAAACACCAAGATTGCCCAGATAACTATCGAAGCAGTAAATTATCTTTAATATTGAGTGAACGTTAAAAGAAAAAAAGTCACAAGGACCTCTCTTCTTCTTTTCAGCCCACCAAACGTTTGGTGCTGAATATGTAGTATTGCATTAACTAATGGTCTACATCTTTTAGAGGATCCACCTATGCTTGTCTGTACGAGGCTGCCACTCGAGAAATTTTTAACTCCATGGTGGTCAGCTCTTCGAGCCATATGGCTGGAACATTGCCACTTCAGCGTGCTGGTCTTTACGGGCATGTCGAATACCTAAGTTCATCTGCGGATGTCTATAATGCGTATTCTTTCAAGGATTGCACGCAGTGAAACACTGAATGGATATTCTTTCCATAGACCCCTGAGAAACGTCCAGCTTCTTAAAATATCTGTGAAATATTATTAGAAATATAGAGATATACTTCATCATAAATATAATATAATAAAAAACTTAATGTTAGTTTACGTTTGTATTTACATTGCGTTTCTTCTTGTTTCTTTTGTACGTGGTTTGTGACATAAGTTTGACAAAGAAGACTTCAATAATTCAGTACTAGTGTATCGTTTCGTACGTTTAACGTAAAAGAACTTTTACTCAAAAATAGAAAACATAGCAGGAAACATCCCTGCGCTCTTATGTTTAACCTAAACATGTCAACGTCTTCTTGAAAACACTCAACAACCCAGCACAAAGAAATACTGAGTCCCGTTTTCGTTCCACTTGTCTGAAAAACTTTTAGAACACTTCTTTGTGGCATAAAATAAATGTTTTGCAAAAACATTCCTTAACTCATCACTTACTGTCGATATTTCAAGTTCGGAAACGGTATTTTGTATGGTAAAAGATTTTTATACTAATTTATATAAGGAAGTATTCGTATGATTAGTGAATAAGTATATTTAAAGCCTTATTTTTCCTAAATATGTATATTTAATACATAAAATAAATAATAAATAAATATATTTAATACATATTTAAGCATATTCTCTATTTAGTACTGACAATCGCTATTAACCCTTTCGACTTTCACCGAAGCTAATTTGGGACGAAATTACAGGCGGTAAGCCTATCGCCATCTTAGTATCCTAGCCAACGGTACAATATATTTTCATTGATAAATATTCATAACTATGTACATTAAAACAACCATAACAGCTCGTCACGTTTCTCCTATTGAAGTTCGTTGCAAGGTTTCTTCTAAACTCAGAATTTATTCCTCTCCTTTTTGGGCTGTCGTGTAATGTTGAATCGGACAGATACGATAGAACTGTGTACAGCTTGTGATGTGTAATTATACAAAATGTTACATATTTTGTTTAGTAATACTTTCCATATTTCTCTCGATAAAAATGGCATAATCAGTTAATAGTCCTATTATGATTGGTAGACAATTTTTATTGCAGTAAATACTGCCATGAAATATTAAATTATTGTTTTACCTTCCACCGGTGGCTTCGCCCGATGATAAAAAAAAAGTATTGACTAAGCCTGGCTTCAGAATATTTAACATTTAGATTAGGGTCATTAAGAGAAAAATTAAAGTAACTTCTAACTACTGTTTACAAAACTTTATACAAAAACTAACCGTTATTCTGAAACTAACAAAATTGTAATAATTTCATAAAAAGTTACTGCATTCTTCTACACTCTTATTTAGCTATAATGTAGTTTGATTAATAAATATTAACTATTTTATTATTATTTATCTTCTCGCACAATCCCTGACGGGGTAGCCAGAGAGAACAGATCGCCAAGTGTCACGATCCTTACACACCTCTTTCGCATCTTTCATATTCATCATTTTCTTTATACATGCACATCTAGGTATCCGCGTACTGTTGACCCTCCCCTGTTCAAGCAATTTGCTCACATAGTCTTCTAATTAAATATTAAATTAAATATTTTATTTCCAACATGACATTTTTTTTTTCTCATGACGTAAATTTTGTTTAAATCTAATAAATGGTTTTACTCAATAAATATAAATATTTACGCAAACCATCGGCAGACTTTAAATACACAGAAACTGGGGTTACCATCCTGATCTCTAGGCAAATGTGATAAAACCCGCTTATCAACGATTGCGTGCAAGATTGTACCATGTGCTTATCTTTGAAGGGTGGATTTTGTTTAGTAGTGGACTTTTCTTAGACTGTTATGATGGTGATGATGATGATATTATGAGCTATACCGCCATTCATAGGTAATCATTACCATTTTCTAGTTTCTAGTCTTCAATGTCGCCATCCACGGGAATAATGTCGTATACCTTAAAATCGATAAATATTAAATATTAAATCTCTGTATAATTGACATATTATATGTTAGACGACACGATATCCGAGTGGTTGGGAGTCAGAATTTCGAGTCAAGAGACCCGAGTTTGATCCCCAGGTGGCAGGCTCGTAGCAATGGATTTGTCATAAACTTATCTAGGAATTATATCGTTGGCTTGGACATAAAACGGCGATGGGCTCATCGACAGGCGACAGGCTCGTACCCATTGCTCTTTTCGTACCAAATGTCTTCGGTGTAATAATTTAATTGTCTGGACCTCTATTTACCCCAGTATTGCCATACAAATGCACGCTGAAAGGAAGATTAGGTGCATCGATTTGCTGAACAAAAGACTACTGACGGTATTATCTAAACTATTTATTTATTTAACATTGCAAGTTCTATGAATCTAGGACAAGAAAACGAAAAACTCTTGGATAATTTCCAAGTAGAACTAAGTTAGTGCTATTGAGGAGTTGCTCTCTTCAAGCCAGGCTAATGGTGCAACCAAACGACGTTTCAAATATTATCAAGCTAAATGGGCTAGTTAAAACATGTATATTCTTATTGGATTGGAATTTCTGTTCGGTGTCGATAAAATGTAAGCACCTGACAAATGTTAATTGGTTTAGTAAACTTAAAGTATCCATATTGCAAATTGCGCTTCTTCAATTTTGTATTAAACTTCAAAGTTTTATTTTATTCAAGTAAACGTACGATAACTTCAGAGCAATATATGTGATTTTATTCCCATCTGTCTATTTATTTATGTACGTATTCCGTTAATAAGTCATTATCCACGGAGGTGAGAATTGTGAAATAAATAAAGTGTTAAGAGCGAAGACATTTACGATCACATTTTAGACTACGACCCAATTTTCTCATTTAAATTTCTGCGACATTGTGCCGCTTTTGTTAGCTTACTTCGACAAATGGTTGCATTATTAACTCCTATTCCCATTGGCATTGAGTTTTGCTTGACAGGTTTCTACACTTTATGTATACGGAAAAACGTCCTAGACGGTATGCTATGGAATGTATTAAAAAAATCCGAAGAAAAAAGAAATTATGAGTGTTTATTTGGTGGTGAGATTTATTTGGTGGTGAGATAGTATTGAAAGCTAAAAAATCTTGTAAACAGTTACTTCGCGCTTTGTATACAAGTTTCGTCAGGTTTCCTTAAATTTCTGAAGTAAAAAGCAACTCCCTACGTACAACGCACTCTCTTTTTTCAGATTTCATCAACTATGCCTTTATCCGAGAAAAGACAGTGCTTATAAAAGATTTTTGTATTAAGTATTAATAAAATCCATAGTTTGGGCATGATTGAGTAACAAACATCTAAATACGGCTTTTATGTTCATAATATTATTTATAGAAGAATAAAATGAAGCTTCCGTCCTTAAAAATGCTTAAACTTAGAAAAGTGTCGAGAAGGCACGATTACGTGCTAACAATTCTAGTCAAGAATTTCCATTAGGGTTATGATAGCACTGTAAATTTAATAAAGTTAGAATACAAGGACATTCAACATAATATCTATTACAAACTCTCTCGCTCTCTCTCTCTCTCTCTCTCTGTCTTTGATTTAATATTTGAAATCTTTCCAATTAGCACTGTGTCAGTAAACGAGCAGAATATCTCAGTTCACTAAAACAATTTAAAAAATAAATATCAAAAGCCGCATGAAGTAAATAATTCTAGACGACCACAATAAACGTCTGTGTAGGAAAACATCATTGAAAAACCTACATGTCAGGAAAATAATAAAAATAACTAATGAAATGTCAACATGTGCAGTAGGGGTAGACTTTGCCTGACGCTCATCTCCGTCCCAAAAAATAATATTGCCCAATTTAATTAAAAAATACTACAATAAAGTAACGTAAATGTTAATAACTTACAAAAGACTGAACAAACAAAAGAATCTCATAACTTTTGTATTCATCAGAACATTATAAATTCCATCGTTGGCTAATCTTTAGGAGTTGTTCCAGTAAGCTTTGTTACATCAGTACAAAATGTTGTTAAAGACAAATTTATCTATAAGTATCTTTTACATGCTAAGCAGACAAAAAGTTTGGAGAGCTGCGGTTACTATGTTTCTAAACTGCCTTCAATGTAATTAACATCATATTTTGGTATAGGATGTATCACAAGAAATAGCTTTTAAACTGCAACATTCTGCATCTAACCAAGCTGTTTACGGGTAATGTTTTGTTGTTAATACTCAGTTTTGGTGAAATTATATTTTTAATGATTATAAATCATATTTATTTATGAATAATCATATTTTTTTATGCTTTAGTTTGGTGTCTTTCAAATTATGATTTGTCATACGAAGGTTATGAAAATATAAATAAATAGCATCAAATATATTCAATGCTGGAATAGACAGAGGCATATGCGGTAACGTTCTTTTGATACACCTTATTCCGAAGCTTAGTTGACACAAGTATAATAAAATTACTTAGATGTAAATATATTTAGAATATACATTACTCGATATAAAAATCGGTGACTCGAGTACATACATGCATATTCGAATCCGCAACTCTCAAAGTTTCGAAGGCAGCAACAAATTAACAAACTGGGCTTTAAGTTCGATATGTATAAAGTAATTTTTAGAATCGTCCATTAATCGTTTTGTTCGGAAAAGCCATTTTATTTGAGTATTGTACTTTCTGTTTGATAGATATATGTATTTATTTTATGACAACATGCTTGAGCTCGCAAACTTAAAATAATCACAAAATATTATGACAAAGTGTTCAGTGTTAATAGGTCAATCACGTATATTTCTTTTCTTGTAATCTCAAAGTCATGAAAGTCTGAAAGTCAAACCTGCCTGCTGGGGATCGACCACCCTACCACTTGGCCATAAGTGGTAGGGTGGTCGATCCCCAGCAGGCAGGCTCGTACCAATGGATTTAAAAAAAAAACTTATGAACAAATTATATAGTTGGCTTGGACATTGATGGCGACGGGCTCACCACCTGTCACGTGTCCCAAAAATATCTTGGGTGAAAAGTGTCGAAACGACTTAACATTCTAGACCTCTGTCTACTCTTATATTGGGAATGTCGTGAAGATATATTATATTATTTGTAATCTCAAATATATAAAAGTGCTTCAACAATGTTTATTAATATTGGTAGGTCGTACTGAAAGTTTTTTAGTACTGGCTAGTTAGAAATATTGCCGAAGAAAACTTCTATGTAATTTCGATTGTAGAACTCTTATTGGTTTATATTTGTCATTTGTCATTTGTTTTTGTGATTTAGTGGCAATTCTTGGTGATGACCTCGGACGTGTAAATGTAGAAAACGCAATGTCTGCATAGACTTGGTACGAGTTGTGTGTCGTACCTTCGTAGTTTTCTATAAACGTTGTCTGTACCTATGCATGAATCTATCTATTAATTTACCCATGTACCTAAATAATTTTGTGAACATTTCCCAAAATTATACACATTTCATAAAATTATGCGTATTCATCATTACAAATCATAATCCTTCGTGTTTATCACACTGGTTTTTAAATAAATTTTTCTTTTGAAAATTTACCTAAAAATAGAGAAAATTAAAATCTAACTCAAGTGCTTGTGAAAGTAAAAAGGGAGCAAGATAAAAGTGAAGTTCAAGATTGCTTACGAGATAAAAGAAAGTAGTATTTACGTCAAGTTTGAAACCGAAAACGACGGATAAGTGTAGGATAGGCCGTCTTTGATCCAATTCATGCAACGTAGCTGAATGATATAATTTTTTATTACTATAGTTCTTTCTATATCTTTCTAATAAATTAAAAATTAAAAAAAAATAACTGACACGGTCGGGATTCGAACCGCTCGACTGTACCGTATTGACTGAACATCCTATCAACTTTGACGACCTCCATGAATCAGTGGTATATACTCGTACACCAGTTTTTATAGTTTCGCCTGCTCTTATATCCTGAGTTCTTTTTCTACATTGCCTCAAATCTGTTTGTGGTACGTTCTTTGTTTCTGATTTCATAACACATGTGCTACTTTAGGATCACAGGAGTATGTAATGTTTTTTCTCACTATGTATTTAAATATATAATTAACTAATGGCTATATTGTATAGAATAATTCAACAGACTGTCAGCTTCGATTTAAGACTTATGCGTGAAACAGGATGATATTGTATAACCTTGCCGTTTACTAACTGTAATGGCATTTGCGATCATTAACGTCTTCTCTCTACGTGCTACATTGTGCTGTTCCCGTGGCCATGTAACTTAATAACATTACCAATTATGGGTATACGTGATATTCATGAATGCGGCTATTAATGAATACAACAATGTATCAAATAAATAGATACGGTGTCGTGTTGAGCTTAAGCTCATTTTAATTTAATGAGTAATATTAGTTAATTCCCCGGTCTAGTGCCAGTAAGTTAATAAAACAATAAACACAAATAATACTTAATTTTGAAATTAAGTGAATTTTTTGCAGGGAAAAATATGACATTCACAGATAAAGATTTTTTTTTTAATTATGAAATCTTTAATAATAAATTCAATTAATAAACGAATCGAGAACGTCTTTTATAGAAGTCGAAAAGTCCGAGTTCTGATATGCGGAGAAGATGTGTCTTAAGGAGTTGTTTAGAAATATACTTTATATATTTTATTAACAATAAAAAATTATTCAATATCTATTGTAATATGTAACATTACGTCTTTTTGTATAAAATCAAATGTTCTCACAGAAATAATCTGAACATGAATGTAAAATACTAATATGTATATACTAATAAACATGATAAACCTAAAATGAAATATTGTCATTTTGTCTGTCACTGGAAAACTTGAGCAGAAGTAAAATAAGTAAAATACCTTATATCAATAAAACTGGGAACATTTTCAAAAGTGAATCGATTTAAACTTTTAAGGCCTTGGCTTATTGCGAATTGTGAGGCCCGGGGGATTACTGAATTCGATATGAATGTAACTTAATTTCATGAAGACGCTTCTGGAATAATTTTCCCTCCATTATCTATCATTTTCTTGAATCCAATTTAGAAATTCACTACAATAGAATTTTACTTCCAAATTTTATTTTCTCTTCAATCCAATGCTCAAAAGGTTAAAGATATAAGAAAAACATCCATACATTCTCACATTGCCTCACATTCTATAAAAATAAATTCTTCCCCCATTAAAAGTGTATAGATAAAAAAACCATAAATCTCATAAAAATAAATGAAGATCAGATACCTGGTGACCGGTTCTCTGTGGCGTTCCATTATGGTGATGCGCGATGTCTTGCAGCAATCAATTTCAACATTTTATTTCAGTAATCAATTGGTTTTCTTGCGAAAGTGGAAAAAAGTGCACTTCGAGGAGCGGGGATGACTATTTGTATAATCAGTTTTATTAATACAGTTTCTTATAGCAAGCGTACAGTTCGTAGAAGATTTGAAGAAGAGTGCAAAGGTTCGTATATTTTGGCCAAAAGCTCCAAGACTTGAGAGACATCATAGTTTACATCGGTTAAACTTTGCATGCGAACTTTGGTGTTTTTGGATACCAATGGATAGTTACTTTTCACTGATGAGTGTAGAGTACTCTTAAACCAGATCATGGCAGGCAGAAAAAATGGAGACGAAAAGGACAACAAAACATTCACACTTATTTTGAAAATACGCTGGAATTAGGGGGTTGTTTAGTTATTATATGAATGAGTGTGTGAGAGTGATTACTTTCTGAGCACGCGCTCAGTTAATGATGGTCGATGAAGTGAAATTTGCTTGTTCTACAAAATAGAGAGAAAATGCTTTATTTAATTTTGATTATTTACCAATAAAATATATTAGTCAAAAAAGAATATCAGTGATAAGCCTGGCAAAAGTGATAAACCACATCAACACAAAACAACATCAAACATCTTTTATTACACAGCACCACCACTGCATTACCGCCACAGCACCACCACTGCTTTAATCAAAGTCACAGATAACATAAGGCGAGATATGGGTGAGAAAAAGTTAACTGTGCTGGTACTTGTGGATTTATCAAATGCTTTATCACAGTCGACCACGAAATCCTTTTTACTTCATCTCTCACCTTCACTATTCTGAGACTACTCTGGAATGGATTTTCTCTTATCTTTGCGGCTGTCAGCAGTCTGTAAATTATGGGCAGCAGATGTCTTCTTGGGCTGACGTTGAAGCTGGCGCTCCGCAAAGCGGCATATATATTTATTTATTTAAACTTTTATGCACAAATTACATATAGACGAACTTAATACCTGAAGGCATTCTCCCCCAGTCAACCATTCGGCTAAACTTAGATATACAAGTAGAAGTTATTATCAAGGTATATTATCTTCTATCTTATTTCCTATTTTAATTATTTTAATTGCTTTTTTAATTACCAGTATCCAGATGAATTACAGTTATATATACATTTAAGGGTTGAAGATCTTCATGACGCAATCCAAATAAAAAATACATATCTTAATGTAATTAAATAATTTCCGTCATTCATTCCGTCATTAAATGTCGATAAATCGTTAGAAGTAGCAAGGAATGATTGTTGACAGCACGAGATTGTTCACTAAGGCTGATCACTCAAGTCTACTACCGTTTCTCTACAATAATAGTGTAATACCGTACAGTACTGTGGTAAAAACTTAGAGCTTCTCATAGACAATACGCTAAATTGGAGGATTATGTATTTGATATAAGCTGATAAGTCACTGCCTGCCTACGGTCTCTTCATCGTCTTAATTATAATAAGTTTTGTATTTCATAGCACTTCACCGAGTTTTAAGTAAATCCTTTACTTTACAAGCCACATTCCTTTGGAACTCTTTGCCTGACGATATCAGGCAAGGAGTTCCAACTAGAAGGAGGCCTGATCGATGATGACGATATGTTTATGTGAATATGTATATATGTATAATATGGGTTCATATGAATATACTATTACATCTATGTCTTTGGTTTAAGTTTTAATCTCCTTTTTCTTTATAATTTTTGCTGTACTTACCACGATTTCTCACCCCTGGGTTGACTGGTAGAGAATGCCTAAAGGCAATAAGTCCGCCCTTTGTTGCCTTTATTGTTAAGGGTAAGTTTAAATAAATAAACAAATGAGAAAATAGAAAAAATATTGCTTATATTTTTATATCGAACAGAAACTAAAACTAAACAGAGAACAGCTGCACAATTCTCATGTGGTTCACTTACGAACAAATAACGTTTAATTTTATTTGAGTAGATAATAAAATTTTATGTTCATAAATCTTACAAAATGTTCATAAATAGATAGCATGATCCTTTGGGTTTATTGTTATAGTGAAAGTTTGTTTATCTTTATTGCTGCATTAACAACGACATATTACGCAGCGATTGAGTTTCTTAACATAAAAATGTTATAAACGCCGCCAAATGTTTCGATATCGATAAAGTTTGCGAGCTCAAGCATGTTGTCATAAAATAAATACATATATCTATCAAACAAAAAGTACAATACTCACATAAAATGGCTTTTCCGAACAAAACGATTAATTGACGATTCTAAAAATTACTTTATACATGTCGACCTTAAAGCCCAGTTTGTTAATTTGTTGCTGCCTTCGAAACTTTGAGAGTTGCGGATTCGAATATGCATGTATGTATTTGAGTCATAGATTTTTATATTTTATTCGAGTCATAGATGTATTTTCTAAATATATTTATATCTATGTAATTTTATTATACTACTGCTATACTGTTGGTTTGAACAAAAAGACGGTGATAAGCCAACCGACTATCACGTTGTGTCGACTAAGCTTCGGAATAAGGTGGATCAAAGGAACTCAACTGCATATGCCTCTATCTATCCCAGCATTGAATATATTTGATGATATTTGTTTACATTTTCGTAACCTTCGTATGACAAATCATAATTAGAAAAACACCAAACTAAAGCATAAAAAATATGATTATTCATAAATAAATATGATTTATAATCATTAAAAATATAATATAATTTCACCAAAACTGAGCATTAACAACAAAACATTATCTGTAAACAACTTGGTTAGATGCAGAATGTTGCAGTTTAAAAGCTATTTCTTGTGATACATCCTACACCAAAATATATACTTATAGATAAATTTGTCTTTAACAACATTTTGTACTGATGTAACAAAGCTTACTGGAACAACTCCTAAAGATTAGCCAACGATGGAATTTATAATGTTCTGATGAATACAAAAGTTATGAGATTCTTTTGTTTGTTCTCATTAGTCATAGTGTGTTCATAGTGTAGTCATAGTGTTCATATTAGTCTCATATTTAGATGTAATTACTCAATCATGTCCAAACTATGGATTTTATTGAAACTAAATACAAAAATAATTTATAACCCGTGTCCTTTCTCGTATAAAGGCGTGGTTGATGAAATCTGAAAAAAGAGAGTGTGTTGTACATAGAGAGTTGCTTTTTAATTCAGACATCTAAGGAAACCTGTCGAAACTTGTATACAAAGCGCGAAGTAACTGTTTACAAGATTTTTTTAAGCTTTCAATACAATCTCACCACCAAATAAACACTCATAACTTTTTTTTTATATAGAAAAGGGAGGCAAATGAGCCGCCCGTGAACACCTGCAATACCAGAGGCATAGCAGATGCGCTGCCGGCTTTAGAGTGCCCCCAGAGTTGGTTACCCCGGTTACCTGCACTCACCAGACGAAACGCAGAAGTTTGTTAAACTTCTACTTCACGCCGGTATTCTGTGAGGCCGTGGTACTTCCCCGGTCGAGCCAGTCCATTCAAGCAACAAAAAAAGCTGATGCGTGGCTCTACCACTTTTAGAACTGATTTTTTTTTTCAATACATTCCGAAGCATGCCGTCCGGGACATTTTTCAGTATACGAAAAGTGGAGTGTCGAAACCTGTCAAGCAAAACTCAATGCCAATGGGAGTTAATAATGCAACTATTTGTCGAAGTAAGCTAACAAAAGCGAAACAATGTCGCTGAAATCTAACACGTTGGGACGTCTTTATGTCCACGGCAGTGGTATAATTCGAACATAAGTTTTTGAACATAATCCATTAGTACGAGTCTGTCTCCTGGGGATCGAATTCGGGTCTCTTGATTCGAAATTCCGACCACCCAAACACTCGGCTTCCTTCTTAACGCCTACTTATCCATGACCTACCCTTTTTCTATTTTATACGATTAGGATAAATAAACGAACTAGAAGTCCACTGGATCGTATGTGGCTACCATAGCATAATACACCTATATTATATGAAAAGAAGTATATATTAAAATAATTTTATAAGGTATATTTATATAAAAATAAGAAGACTAAGAGACCAACAGTTTTTTTCTTATTTTATCGTTAATACTATTACAGTCCGTAGTTACGCCAATGCGACCATTTCTTTCATTTTAATTCTGTACATCAATTTGTTGTCTGGAAGATATTGGTTTTCATCAATACGAACGCCCATTGCTCACTACATTCACACTTATGATATATATTATGTATTGATTGTACGAGTATGGTTTAATTTTTCGTAGTACTTTTTTGTTTATTTCTTCGTTCTTAATTTTGTGCAGTAAAAAATATACAAATAAATAAATAATTTAATTTCACGATAGCCAAGCGGTTCGGTGATCGGAATTCACGGTTACGAGAAACGAATTCAATCCCTAGGCAGCAGGTTCATATCAATTAATTTTTCAAAACTTATGTACGGCGACCGGCTCACCTCCTCTCACGTTTATTGTATGGATCTCTATCTACCCTAGTATTGGAAATAGCATGGGATATTTATTTTAATTAATAAATCTCTCTCTCTCTCTCTACCCTTCAAAACAGAAGATAATAGTTCTTACTTACACTGCAAATAATAATAAAAATTAAAAACAAAATCACTACTATAGTAGTAGTTATGTTTTCTTAAACAGTAAAATTATGTGATAAATTTTAAAACAGCTGTTTTAACCGTACCCACGAGCTCCACTATTCAGTGAGGATAGTATTCCTGGCAGATGTCGGTAACACCAATAAGAGGTGTTGGAACATTTTCTCGATCTCGATTCATTTTAATCCCTAAAGTATACATGGTCGCTACAGGAGAAATGTGAATATGAAGCCAACAAAGCCTCAAAAGGCCACTGATGAATAAGCAACCCCCCTCTCCCTTCGCCCCTCCTCCAAAGATTTCAACAAAGAACACAGAGCTATAATAGTAACAAATCTTTATTAAAGTGATGAGTCCAGATTTTGTTTCATAGACACTAAACTATTTCCTACTTCCGAAGATAAACAAAACTTCTTTCGAGATATACTATCTCATAACTTTCCTTTCTATAAATTACAACAATCTATAGCGAAAACTGAAGTAGTCCCTCTTCAATATGATTTTATAAACGCTGATCGGGCATCGCTCGAACTCGAGAAATTTGGATAGCGTCCAAAGCTAATATTTTGGTAGAGAACTTTTGCCTTAATATTCATCTTTATCGCTACTTTCGCTGACGAAAAAGATTATTTAATAAGCTGAATATGATAGGAATATTAAGTAATTCAATCGGTTATGGGCCCGCTGGACCGCGGTTTTCGCTAAAAATATTCTTTTTAGTATGAAAAGTAGCTTGTGTGAAAATTTAGGATATGAGATACGTAACCAAAATTTTACTAGTAATTAATGACTTGATAGTCTAGTTGTTAGTAGCTAACCCTGCCTTCTGAGCTAAAATTTTAGGTTCCAATCCTGCTAGTCCTCAAACATTTAATTTACAGTTTTTGTACCCAATTTTTAGATGTTTAAATGTTTAAATAAGTATTTATGTATGTTTTTATATAAATATTAATATTTGATACATGTCGGCGACGGGCTCACCACTTGTCACTTGGTCTAAAACAAGTGGATCGAAAGAAGGAGCTATACGAAACGCTGGTCTATAATTTACTTACTTTAAATTACACTTATACAGCAATTAAATACATGTAACATTAAATTTCTATACACGAAATTAGCTGAAACAAAGATATGTATACACGGACTGAATATGAAAGAAAACGTCTACCTATTCGTTTCTGGAACATAGTAATTTAATCCAGAAGTGCTATTACTGCGCAATATCTGCAATGTATCATTACAAGAATATTGTGTATATTTAATTTAATGCTACACATGTTCTAAACGTAATTTTATGGTAAAATGGAAAATACAACAAATTTTACTTTTGATTATATATGCTTACTAAAAGGCGGTGATCCATACTGAATATTAAATAAACATATTTTATAGGATATTATTGAAAAACAAAGTCTTAGTACTCGTGGAAACTGGAGGCTATTGCGGCCATGAAACAATTGTCGTCTTTTTGAAGCACATGGTCAAAAAGACGGCAACAACCTCCAATCGCCATACCTAACGTGCTCCTTAGACTTTGCTACCCGTCACTGGTCTATTCGATTTCGCTCTATTTTTTTTCCAGATATCCTCCATCTTATGGTACCAAAGAAATTTGTAAGGCCTCTCCTTTATTCGGCTCTTACGACAGTCGACACATGAAAACAGATAGAAAAGAGGTATACTCTTACACCGATACCACACGGCAATAATATTTACTTTATTAAATATAATTTAATAATATTTTTACATTTAATATCTCAGGTAAAAAGTAGAGTTGAAACATAAAACTTACAGCAGCCGAGTGGTTGCTCAGGCGGTAGGCTCGTACAAATAAGTTTTTTCAAAACTAATGAATTACATCCTTGGTTTCGACATAAAGACCGCAAAAGGCTCACTACCTATCACCTGAACCCAAAATAATCTCCGGTCTAATGGACTAAATGGACTAAATCTTTAGATGCCACTGTATTGGGAAATGCGTGAAACTAATGAAAAAAAAAAAACACTGAATGAAAATGACAAACGATTTTAATATGAGTATATAAATTTTCACAGTGTGGGCGCTTTCACAAAACTATAGAATACTAAATTACCATACCGGATGCAACAAAGGGCCATTATTTAAACCAACAAAATGGTAGTGTATATTGCCTGGATATAATTCACAGAACTATAATTTCCTGAATGCAACTTCAACGTTACTATTGGCGAAAACCGATTGTTGGTCTTGGTTTAGAATTTTTACTACTTAGTCTATGTATGTATAGGTGATTTCTAACCGTGAACTTACTCATTATGATATTTCTAAAACCCTAAGGCCTAAAGATTTTTAATTTGTTAGTAATATTTCTAAAAGTCACGATAGCCGAGATGTTTGGTGACCGGAATTTCGAGACGAGAGACCCGAGTTCGATCCCCAGGTGGCAGTACCAATGAGTTTTTCAAAAACTTATGTACGAATATCGTTGGCTTGGACATAAAAGGCGGCGACGGGCTCACCACCTGTCACGTTGTCCCGAAAATATCTTCGGTGGAAGGTGGGTCAAAGGGACTTAATTGTCTAGACTAGACCTCTGTCTACCCCTGTATTGGGACTTGCGTGAAGATATTTTTTTTTTATTTAATATTTCTTACGCCGTGTTGAGATCAACAAAGAACGGCTTTTACGAAATTCAATTCGAGGAGGTTGCAGAGGCGTTTATTTATAATTTGTGTATAATTATAAAAAAATTAAAATTGTAAGACTTTTAGTGAAAATCGTTATCTGGGTTTGCTAATTTCGTTAAATTTATTCATGAATATAGAATAAATACAAAATACAGAATTATATAAATAACTTGGCTGATAGATGAACAAATTAATATTCTAATTTATTTATTGTATTTTCTGGATTGGCATGTATTTTATGCCATAGGAGTGGGTGGGGAACAGCTAGTCTTTCATGAATGGCCAGTGAAAGTCCACTGTGTCCTACAGTGAACTTTCACTGGCCTTGGCATGAGTCTCCCGTTACTAGTGTTTTCAATAATCACCACATTCGAAAGTGGATTGATGATCTCAGTACCAGTTATCTTGCACTTCAGGCGCTACTGCCGGTCACCGGTCTACTGAATTTTGATTTGGTATTTTTAAGATGATTATCCTGCCATTTATGGGAAGCTAATAGTATTTTCAAATCTCTTACCATACCGACGGGAATGAATGGTGGACACAAATCTAGACGATTGAATAATGTGACTCTGATGATGACAGCCATATAAACTATCAATTCAATAGTCAGAGGTGTTAAAAATTTATTCCTTTTCAGTTAAATTTCATCGGAGCTTATTTGCGACGTCTAAAGATGATGAGTCTGCCGCTATCGTAGTCGCCAAGCCAACAATACAAATCGTATATATAATTAAAAAAAACGACTTAATTAAAATTCCTCCTGGGGTTTGAACACGAGCCTCCTTATTTTTATTCCGCTCACCTAACAACTAGGTTATCGTGGTTAGAAAATAGCACTTGAGTCATTTTGTAATTCATAAAACTTGAGAGTGACTTGTAATTCAAAAAAGGTTGAAAACTTGAGTAATGCAAGTTTCTACGTGTACTGTATATGAGAGCTTTACTATAAAGTTAACTAGGTAAGATATGACTCGAGCCGTGCACGCGCGGATAACTGAAAGAAATATCTTTCAAAATTAAATTTCACAGCCCTAAATTAAGAGATTTTTTCGGGGCAAGAAAGTTAAAAATGGAAAGATTTTATTGGAAAATCAACTGAGTAGATATTTATTATTATATTAATAATAAAAAAAAAATAATAGAAATAATGGAAAGAATAAAAAAAATACAGCTCATTTGTTCTTTTCTTTAATTCACCCGTAGATTATATTTCAACAATTCTCAAAGCAATAGTTTTTAAAGGTCATAACGGAATTGCAGAAGAGAAGACTTGTAGTTAAAATGAAAGAAACTGAGGAGCATTTATTGCGAATCGTTTTGACAGCAAAAAAAATTGGAAAACATCCAAAAACAATAAATAATCATTTCTTATTATTTTTTGCTGGCAGTCCGGTGTCGCCGAGGAAAGTACTAGTTTATATTATGACCATAAATCCTCGATTCTAGCACTCTTCTGCTCTTAATTTTGGTCACGTACACGCTTGCGAGTCCACGGCAGAATAATCGTAAACCATTTATAACATGTACACAAATCAATTCCTCGCTGATAGGTTACGTGGTGTTTGTATATTGCTTAAGCCGAGTAAAAGATATTGCAAGATTTAGATACAAAAGTACACAAAGGCACATGTGTATCATATTTTTGATCAATATTCACAAAAGAGTCACGGCACCGAGTGAGAATTCGAATTAGAAGGCTCACGATTGATTACTTTGAAAAAGGCTCATTGCAATAGTTTACCAAACTTTTATATACAATTTGTATTTATTTGTATTTACAATATTCATTATCTGAAAACTACAACAATCGTACCGCCCTACTCCTCGTGGAATGGTACCAAGAACGCTGGCTGCATTTCCACGTTGAATGGCTAGACGTTACCGTTGAGCAAGAAAAACCTCTTGTCACCAGAGGTTACGACCAATCGCTGATACTTTTAAAAAATGCATCGTGCGAGGACCTCACGATCCATCGATCCATCGTCATTCTTTAAATGCCATTCATGTTGCTCCTAATTAGCTCACTGAATCTATTGAATTTAAAAAATAACCAAAACATTTTTTTGTTTGCAGTTCAAAGTTCAGTTTGCAGTACCCTATGTTTCTAGTATGGTCTCATTCCAGTTTCGTTCTATTCACATCCGGATCTGATGATGGAATCCCAAATAAAATCAAGAAAACTGCTCAAATTTTAAAAGCATTATTTTTTTTTTTTTTATTTATTTATTTGCTAGAAACATGGTACACGTGATGCCAACTATAAAATAAAAGGATCAAACATGTTTCGTCGATAACCGACATACAAATATAAAATTCATTAATGGTTACAATAATTAAGAAAATAGTTAGATAAGGTAATAATAAACAACTAAAACAATAACCATTAATATCAATCAACCGTCAATACGTATCACATCAAAATAAGAAACGATAGACAATAGAAAAAAAGGTATTAAAAAAAAAACATAATAATTATATTATTAAATTTTACACATAACAAATCATTCAATGAATAAAGGCACATGTAAAAATTAACTATTTTCATCCTTGTCTACCGTGTTAATTATATTAACATTATACCCAATCACAGCCCGCAACGAAATCATTCCTGAAAACTTACTTCCCACCGTTACTATTTACTATCAAATACTTCTATTTCTTTTTTTTAATTTTTTTTTATCTACTAAGATAGAATTATGAAAACCGCTTCAAGTTAAAAAAAAAGTCGTAAATAAAAAAAAACATATATGTATACAAATAAAATTGATGTTCATCATAATTTAAGTTCATTTATGTCATAAAAACATTTCCCTATTAACCATCTGTAAAGAGTGGATTTAAATTTTTTAACTGGGAGTTCTCTTATAAATTTGGGAATTTTATTATATACTGTGATTGCCATCATGAAACAATTTTTTTCACATAATTTGGTTCTACACCTTGGTATTTTTAATTTTGATGGGTCTCTGTATTTTGTCCTAGAATTTATATCATCTTCATATCTATTAAAAAAATCTGTGTTTTCTCTGACAAAACAGCCTATATGAAAAATATAAAAACCTGATAAAGTTAACATCTTAAACTTATGGAACAGCGGTTTACAAGAAGTTAGTGGTCCAACTCCACAAACAGCTCTTACACATTTTTTTTGCACAATGAAGGCTCTTTTAATATGGACAGAATTACCCCATATAAGAAGGCCATATCTTAAAACTGACTCAACGTAACCAAAATATGCAGTTAAAGCCGTCTTTAGGCTCGCTGTTCTTTGCAGTCGTTTTAAGGCGAACACAAATCGATTCAGTTTCTTACATATGCTATCTACGTGAGCTTTCCAATTACAATGTTTGTCAAGTGTTATACCTAGAAATTTTATTTCTGTTACTTTTCTACGACTTCGTTGCGACATGTCAAAATATCCTCCAAAGATTTATCAACGCTATTGTAATTTTGAAAATTAATAAATTTAGTTTTAGATATGTTAGTGCGTTAATTATTCACTTCTAACCACTTACGAATAGTGTCAATTTCGGATTTGAGAATGCTTTTATAACATTCACTTCTATTCACGTTAGCTATTATAACCGATATGTCGTCAGCAAATAAGACACATTGATGTTTTGTGACATTTGGGAGATCGTTGATATAGATAAGGAATAAAAGAGGTCCCAAGATACTGCCTTGTGGTACTCCGAAACTATTAACTTGAGCACTGGATTTATATGTAGTGGACATAGATTTATTATTCATATTTTTTATTTCTACATACTGTTTACCTCCAGCGAGATATGTATTTAGCCAATTAAAAGCCGGACCTCTTATACCATAATTCTCACATTTTTTTAGCAACAATTTATGGTCAACAAAGTCGAAAGCCTTAGTCATATCAAAGAATACAACGGAGACCGGGATACGCTTATCAATACAATTAACTACACTAGCAACAAGTGTAAATGTAGCCAAAGTAGTAGACTTATTTTTTTGAAAACCATTCTGTTCTGGTTTTAATACTTTAAATTTGTTCAAAAATTCGTCAATACGACGATACATAACTTTTTCAAAGATCTTTCCAAAAACTGATATAAGAGTTATCGGTCTATAATTACTCATTATTTTTTTATCATCCTTTTTGTGCAGTGGCCTTACTAGGGATACTTTTAGTTTATTTGGAAATATTCCCTCACTTAGCGATAGATTTAATAAATACTTTAATACGTGCGATATTACGAAGCCACAGTGTTTAAGAATAAGCGTAGATATTCCATCAAAACCTACAGAATGAGTATTATTTAGAGAGCCTATAATATTAATTAATTCGGTTTCTGATACTGGTTTTAAAAATAAGCTTGAACTAACCTCTTTTAGTTTTAAAGGGTATTTTGCTTTGTAAGTCATAATGTTCGATGGTTTATTTGTAAATGTTATAAAAAAATTGTTAAATGCTTCTGCTATCTGGCCCGGATCTCTAATGATTTCACCTTCGTTATAAACTTCTTCTATGCTATTGTAATGCTGTTCTTTGTCTACTTTATCCTTGATAATTTGCCATGTAGCTTTACCTTTGTTTTGTGAGTTTAGTATAAATTTCTTATTCATTTGTGACCTTGCTTTATTAATACACTGTCGCAGAATTGTACAGTATTTTTTGTATTCCTCTTTTATCTCATTTGTTTTGGTTTTGTAGCATTTGTATCGTAGAAATCTCTTAAATTTAGCCGATTTCTTAATGCCCTTAGTTATCCATTTACATGATGTAGTATTACTGCTAATTTTCCGTTTTTGTATGGGGAAGCATAAATTATATAGTAGACAAAAGGTTTCATGAAAATTATCAAAAGCTTCATTTAGATTTCTTGTATTTAAAACATCATTCCATGTAAGAGCTGCCAAATATTTATTAAATTTATAAATATTTTCCTGACTATAATTTCTGCTTTCAATAAACCAATAGTCCATACGTTTCTTTTGAATTAAAATAGAAAATAGTATGGTTTGACTAGTGTTGTGATCAGAAAGAAACGTTTGGTGTGTATAACCTTTAGCATCGGCAATATTACTAATAATATGATCAATACAACTGTTCATCCTAGTCGGCTCGTTAATATGATGGATAAGATTATAATTCATGAGTAGGTCATGTAGCCGAGAAGTAGGTGGACTTTGTCGTAATATATCAATGTTTAGATCACCGGCTATAACTATTTTTTTTTTGAGTTTTTATTAGCAAAATTAGTCATTAAAATGTCAAGATTGTTAAAAAATACATCAATGTCACTATTTGGAGTTCTATATACACAAAATATTATACAGTTCATTGATGGAATTTCGACACCACATATTTCAAATGATTTTTCAGTTGAAATTTTGTTTAAGTCAATTGATTTAAAAATAATTATGAGTATTTTCATTATGAGTATTTCACCTATTTATTCATGAGTCACGATAGCCAAGTGGTTGGGTGGTCGGCATTTCGAGTCAAGAGACCCAAACTCGATCCCCAGGAGGCAGGCTGGTACCAAGGGTTTTTCAAAAACGAATGTACGAATCATATCGTTGGCTTGGACATAACGACGGCGACGGGCTCACCGCCTGTCACGTTGTCCCAAATATCTTCGGTGGAAGGTGGGTCAAAAGGACTTAATTGTCTAGACTAGACCTCTTACCCCTGTATTGGGAATTGCGTGAAGATATTTACTTACAAAAAATTAAACGTTGACTACATTAGGAACAGAAAAATGGAAGGTTATGGTGTTTTCATTGTTAAACTTATTACTTATTAATTTAAATAAAATATTCGAATTTAGCTTTTGATGCTCCATACATTATCTACATTATCTCATATGTATGATTTATATATTTTCTTTAGCTTTGTCGCTATCATTCGATTCAAAATTTAGTACCTTATGATAACAGATAAAAAGTGTTAAGTATGATGCTCTTGAATTTTTACTCACTATACACTCGGTTATAGTGTAATTATGTACATTTTTGTTTTGGTTAATTAAAAAACATACCAAAAGAAATTTCATTCAGCATTCAATGTAATTTTTCATGCTCGTTCAAATAAATTTCATGCTCGTAATTGGTTGCAAAAACAAATTGCAAGGGAAACAAATTCTGTGGAAACAACAACAGAAAGCTGCTAAAGAAAAATTGGTAAAACATGATTGAATCGACAAGTCTTCGTCATTTTGTGTGCTTGCTTCCTGCAATCTATTGTCATAAAACTACAATAGCGGGTTTTACTTCATATCTGCAGCCGATATAGAAAATAACAATTCACTTAAGTTAATAAGAACTTTCAACAGTAAATGTAATAACATATTTAACAAAATGTTATTTTAGTGTAATATTATTATCAAAATTTAATGTCTTTCCATTCAAATATCTTTAAGAGCTTAAGGAAAAGAGATACTGGAGGAGGCAGAGATATGTATAATGAAGACCTTTAAAAAAAAGATCTAGTTTTCAGGAAAGCTTTGGGACAACGAGCCAGTTGTCCTTTTTAGGGCACATGATAACGGTAAAATATAATAACTACTATGAAATAAAAAATTTATCACTAATTCAACTAGAAAGTCACGATAGCCGAGTGGTTGGGTGGTCGGGATTTCGAGTCAAGAGACCCGAGTTCGATCCCCAGGTGGCAGGCTCGTACCAATGGGTTTTTCAAAAACTTATGTACGAATTATATCGTTGGCTTGGACATAAAGACGGCGACCAGCTCACTACCTGTCACGTTGTCCTGAAAATATCTTCGGTGGAAGGTTGGTCGAAGTGACTTAATTGTCTAGACTAGACCTCTGTGACACAATTCCCAATACAGGGGTAGACCCCTGTATTGGGAATTGCGTGAAGATATTTATTTATTTTTTCAATTAGATATAGCATGAAAGCGATGAATTCATTCCCAGGGGCAACTATCATTTATTGTCCAGTATCTGGCCCCCCTGTATAGCCAGACGTCTAGAAAATTTATTCCTTGCTACCCAAATTTCAACGGAGCTCATTCTGGAACGCGTTACTTGGTGAGTTTGTCACCGTCTTTATATTGACGTCAACAATAGAAGTTATACATAAAAAAAAATATATATATCTTCACGCAATTCCCAATACAGGGGTAGACAGAGGTCAAGTCTAGACAATTAAGTCCCTTTGACCCACCTTCCACCGAAAATATTTTCGGGACAACGTGACAGGTGGTGAGCCCGTCGCCGCCTTTATGTCCAAGCCAATGATAAAATTCGTACATAAGTTTTTGAAAAACTCATTGGTACTGCCACCTGGGGATCGAACTCGGGTCTCTCGACTCGAAATTCCGACCACCCAACATCTCGGCTATCGTGATATAAGTTATACATGAGTACTTAAAAACTCATTACTAAGTAAATGACTACCCCTTGGTGATCAAACTCGATTCGCTTGACTCAAATTTCGATTATCCAACCACTCAGCTATCATGGATTTTCGTAGCTTTTTTATTTTAATAATAATATAATTAAACTTACATTAAGTCACGAAAGCCTTGTGGTTGGATGATCGAAATTCGAGTTAAGAGACGCGAGGTCGATCCCCAGGCGTCCGGCTCGTGCCAATGGTTCTTTTTTTTTTCAAAAACTTATCTACGATTAATATCGTTGGCTAATTGTTGACCCGAAAAATTCTTCGGTGGAAGGTGGGTCGAAGAGACTTAATTGTCAAACGAGACCCCTGTATTGGGTTTGGTGTGAAGATATTTTCTTTTCTTTTTTTTAACTTAACGAAAAATATCTCGATGGAGAAAAAAAATATTATTATGGCTTTGTCCTCAGGACAAATAGTAATTACGTCTTAAACTACTTAAGGTCAGAAGATGCCATAAAATATAATGTTTAATTTTTACTTTCTTGTTTTCTGTAATATTATGAATACTACAGAGACTAGAACAAGGTTACTTTTCGGCAACTCTAATTGCGTTCCACTTGGAAATATTCCAAATTGTGATATTGCCTCTTATTTCTATTTACTAAAATACAAGCGTTAAGAAATATATTTAATATACCTTTCGGTTATTTTGTGTCGGCAATGAAAGCTTAGGGCCCTTAAGATTTCTATAAGAGTACTAATAAATTATATACATTTATGTATACTATTGGGAATTCAATGTTAATAGTCACGATAGCCGAGTGGTTGGGTGGTCGGAATTTCGAATCAAGAGACCCGAGTTCGAGCCCCGGTGGCAAGTTCGTATCAATGGGCTTTTCAAAAACTTATGTACGAATTATATAGTTGGCTTGGACATAAAAGACGGCGACGGGCTCACCATCTGTCACGATTTCCCGAAAATATCTTCGGAAGAAGGCGGGTCGAAGAGACTTAACTCTCTATACCTCTGGTAGACTAGACCTCTGTCGACCCCTGTATTGGGAATTGCGTGAAGATGTCAATATAATAGCATTGGTAACTACATGAAAAACTTGATCTAGATCGGAATTCTTAAGGACGGCCTACTGTGAAATATCTTTTTTTGGAAATCGCTTTTATCACATTTTAAACGTCATCTTAAAAAAATACTCATAATAAATTTCTTATTTCTTTAAAAGAAACAAAATTATGTAAATATTTAAAATACTATCTACTATTAACTAAAAACTACTATAATCGTAGAGCCCTACTCCTCGTGGCATAGTACTAAGAACGCTGGCTGCATTTCTATGTTTGATAACTAGATTTAACCGTTGCGCGAAAAAAGAACCTGCCCTCTTGTCAACAGCGGCTACGACCAGTCGAAGATACAATTCCTTTATCATGTGCCAAAACTCGATGAATATACTATTTTCTTTCCAGTTACATTATAGATGTGTATGATGTAGCCGATTTGTTAAACGATGATTGTAGTAATCATTATGATTTTTAACTATCCATCTCTAGTATTATGTATTAGAATCTTTCGAAACCTAATAAGTCCGTAAAAGGCTTATCCGTCAGCTTTTGTTGTTGCATGAATGGGCCGGCTCGACCGAGGAAGTACCACGACCTCACAGAATACCGGCGTGAAGTAGAAGTCCAACAAACTTCTGCGTTTCGTCTGGTGAGTGCAGGTAACCGGTGGCCCACACACCCCACTACCCCAATTCTAGGGGGGCACTCTAAGGGAGGCAACGCATCTGCTATGCCACTGGTATTGCGCGTGTTCATGGACGGCGGTAATCACTTACCATCACGTGAGCCACCTGCTCGTTTGCCTCCCTTTTCTGTAAAAAGAGGACTATTTCTTAGCAACTTTTGAAAACTTCAGGCATTCACTTCCTGTTCTTTTCGTTAAATCAGGTCGTGCAAAAAGTGTACCACAATATACACCAGTGTACAAAAGTGTACGTATTACCGGTATTGGTACTATGCCACGAGGAGTAGGGTTCTACGATTATAATAGTTTTTAGTTAATAAGTATTGTAAATATTAACATAATTTTTTCTTTAAAAAAAAAAACATTAGAGCCCACAACTGTACATTGCTGGATATAACTGTTCATTGCTTCTTACGTACGGGAGGGTTTTCAATGACGATACGCTAACTTCAAGACTTTTTGGATACTTGACAGCATGCAAGACAGATCCGTGGTCTTGGAAGTCAGAGGTATTGAATATCTCGCTGTTTACAATGGTATGCTTGGTCTTGACCCGAAACGTCGGAAAGTTAAACTAATTTACAAAAATAAATAAAACCGCAGTAAAATCCGTAAATAATTTATTTATTTATTTATTTACTTATTTACGCTTTATTTTACACCTTATAAACTAAGGGTTCTAATGAGCGGACTTAATGCCTTGAGGCATTCTCTACCAGTCAACCCTGGTTGATGGAGAAAAGTAAATGGCAGGCGTGAGCAATATTGAAAAATATATTAAATGTATAATCTGTATAAAGTTACAGGGTTACTGACAGTTTATATACATAAAAAATTCATATTTATACACTGTAAAAATAAACCAATTATATGTATTAAAAATAAATAAATAAATATATAAAAATAAATAAAAATACATAAATATACATAGATATATCGGATCGATACTTAGGTGGAACTGATCTTCATAAAATGCTCTCGAATCTTTCTTTTGGACGTGCTTTTAATGGATGTTTTCCTGACATCATAGGGGAGGGCGTTTCAAAGAAGTATAGCTTGAACTGTAAATGAAGAACCGAAGAATCCAGTGCTATGCAGGGGAATGCCAATCTTGAGACTATTCAAACTTCGAGGAAGCCGGTTAATCGTTTTTTTTTTAAATTTGTGGTGTCCATGTAAATACAAGAAATCATTATCAATTTAATTTTTGCACTGCTAGTCTTACTGCAACCGATGCAGTAACACTAGATTTCATAATTGCAGTTTCATAAGTTAGATAGTAATATGTAGTGCTATTAGACTATAAATTTTGCAGAATCAGCATTAACACTAAACTATAATATTATAATAAATTGCATAACGAGATTGTACAGAGCGCCATTTATCCTATGAACAAATAGAAGTGTATTCAACAGTGGTAGAGCCACGCATCGGCTTTTGTTGTTGCATGAATGGGCCGGCTCGACCGGGGAAGTACCACGACCTCACAGAGTACCGGCGTGAAGTAGAAGTCTAACAAACTTCTGCGTTTCGTCTGGTGAGTGCAGGTAACCGGAGGTCCAAACACCCCCCTCCCCCAATTTGGAGGGGGGGGGGGGCACTCTAAGGCCGGCAACGCATCTGCTATGCCTCTGGTGTTGCGGGTGTTCATGGCTGGCGGTAGTCACTTACCATCACGTGAGCCACTTGCTCGTTTGCCTACCTTTTCTATAAAAGAAAAAAGAAGTATACTGCTTCGACATAATTCGCTCAGCCATTAGTTTCTTGACCATAGCTTGCTTGAAATTATCACCTTACTGTAAACTTGAGCTATGCTATGTTTACCTTGTTGGTAGTGACTTGCAATGCAAGGTATGGATTGCAGGTTCGAATCCCTAAGCAAACATTTGTGTAATTCAAATAAAGGTTCGTACTCTTGTCATGTACGTTAATACGTAAATATTAATATTTACCTTTGTAATTGTATATATCTATGGAAGTTATATTATATTGTACCGGTGGTCTGGACACTAAGACAAATCAACAGACAGTTCTCAAATAAGCTTTGGTGAAATTTGGGTTGAAATGACTTATTGTCTATAGCTTTGTTTATAACATATTGATGTAATTTTGTAAATGTAACTCATATTATAACATAAAACAGCTTTCAAGTTATTATTAAATATTTTGTAACCATTCATGTTATTTAAATATAACTAACCGATTAGCTGCTAAAAATTCCGTGGCCGACACATGACTTCTTTCTGCAATGGAATTCGGAAGTGTCAGTGCCCTAATGGTTTATTAAATAAACTGAGAAATATAACGACGCAGGTTCGAGCTCGCCAATGGACTATCGATATGAACGATTATAGAGCAGACAAGTCTAGGATGTCTAGAATTTTTGTTGACAATAGTCCAATAACAAAGGAAATTGCATTGCAGCTAAATGGTTAATAGGATTATTAGTATTGTATGTACTAATATATAGCTTTAGTAGTATGTTTAATAAGAGAATAAAACAATAATCAATGGCCTCATACGGTGCTTCTTTTTCAGTGCAATAAATTTTACACTTTACAAGTTAATTCTTTTTTTAGGACTTAGGACAAAATACTGAACTTTTTGGAACTAAAATTTTTCTTCATTCAGCTTCATAGAGTTACCACCGGCTTGAGATCAGGTATGATAAAGAAATTTAGAATGTTTTAACATAAGCCGTGTATTATAATAATATAATTTTGATAGTGTCTTTCTATTAAAAGTTAATAAAACACGTTATTTCGCTATGTAAGCATGTATTAGACATGTCGAGAGAAATAATGAAGAACGATTGACGAAAAAAGTGTATAAGGAGAGTATGTATGGAAGTGTAGGAAGGGAAAGACCTAGGCGGACGTTACGAGACCAAATCAGGGACGTCCTGAAAAAAGGCCAGGTCAAGAGTACCCTAAATCGAAAAGAATGTATGAAGGGAATAATGAAAGTCGACGAAGCGAAACAAGTATGTAGGGATCGTACCAAGTGGAAAGAAGTGGGCTCTGCTGGGCTCTGGGCTCTACCCCTACGAGAAAGAGGCGTGATTGTATGTATGCATGTATTTATACGTGCTCTCTCCATTTTATATTATTTACAATAAGGTATCATAATGAAACGTTTTTGGCTACAAAATTCTTTTAAGATTTTTAACTGATGGTTAATATTTAGTACTGCCTATGCCGCAGTGGTCTGCGAACATTTTTAAGCGATTAAGGTTACAAATAGAAAGAAGGAAAGAATATATAATAATAATAAACATAAATAAAAATAAATAAACATATTTACGCCATTCCCAATAAAAAGGTAGACAGAGGTCTAGACAATTAAGTAAGATAATAATAATAAAATCTAGACAAAGAGTAGCTGTGCGATGTTTATAAAGAACCCCTCTCAGTGATCACCGAAGCTTTTCCCCGACAAGCATGTAAAAGTTGAAACAATATTTATAATCATTATAAACAGAAGTACTCATAATATTATTGTTACATACATCAAAGGATATTGCTTGTAATATAAACTATACAGCGGAAAAGAAAAAAACAAAAAGAAAACCAAATAAAAATAATAACCGCTCGAACAATAAACAATCATTTAGGTATTTTTATAAATAATAAAAATAAATATCTTCACGCTATTCCCAATGCAGTTGTAGACAGAGGTCTAGTCTAGAAAATTATGTCCCTATGACCTAGCTTCCACCGAAGATATTTTTGAGACAACGTGACAGGTGGTGAGCCCTTCGCCGTCTTTATGTCCAAGCCAACAATATAATTCGTACACAAGTTTTTGAAAAACCTATTGGTACGAGCATCTACCTAGGGATCGAAGTCAGGTCTCTTGACTCGAAATCATGACCACCCAACAACTCGGCTATCGTGACACAACGAACTTAAAATGGGTAACATATAGAATGGTTACTGACCTTGACTATTCCTAGACAAAGAAATAACCTTTTGTATGTGAGTAGGGCGACAAATGAGCTATTTGTTCAACTGATGACAAGTTGCTTCTGGGCCCATAATACCAGCAAACCGTTTAAAAAAAGTTACCAAGATGTGTCACCTTCGAAGACTTACATGAAACGCCACATAGCTCGTGATTACATTGTCTTCCTTCTCTGAAATCTTTCAAACTGGAATACTGCAGTTGTTACTCTATGCTACTACTCTCGTATTTGGCGGAGTCCTAATCTCCTATTTAGTACTCTCATATTTCTAGGTTGAGATCCGATGTGGCACTCATTAATGTACCTTAATTTCTGTATAGATTATATTTTTATAGATTTATGTACAAAAATTAAAGTACATTAATGACTGCCACATCGAATCTCAACCAAGAAATATGATTTGTAGTATATATCCATCGTATCGTAGTAATCGAATTTGGCGTATCATCACTTTTAAGCTTTATGGCATTTATTTTTGATAGAAAAACTTATTGTTAATTCCCATCAAACACTTATAGTTAATAATAATTATAATATCATATCTCATATAATATAATATAATATCATATATTATAATATCTCAACTGCTCTCTTAAAAACTTACTACTAGTATTCCTGTTAATTACTCTAATTAAGCTGTAATTCTAGCATCTGGAACCTATGACGTTATGTTTCCCAGTCCGCAATATTAACAGATGCCCAGTCGAATTGGTAATGGTAGTACGTGTTTTGTGTCGCTTCGGAAATTGAAAAAATATTTTGTTAATTGTTTAAGGTTAGAATTTTTAACATTACGAGTATTACCGGTTTGAACGATATTGGAATCACTTGTACCATGAACGATAACTCAATATCCAAAAGGTGGTAGTGACTCTGCCTTCAAATGTAAGAGCTGCAGTTGCGAATCCCGCATGCTTTTTAATGTCAGCAACATTTTTTTCACATATCAATTTGATATCTTATTTCATCCGGTTACCTTTACCTGTGCTCTACAAAACTGGTGCTACGATTCTACGCACGTATCCACGTTACAGAGAGGCGTAGCTGATCAAATTTAACAACATAAGGATACCTACGAATAAAGAAAATAAACTTAAATTATTTTTTAAAATAAACTAAACTAATAATGATTATAAGGTTACACGATAAATAGAATATTTGTTGAATCAAATAATCACTGTTAACGAACACGTTTTCACAAGTCTTGTAGGTTGTATCAAAGCTGCCTTTCGTGAACAACTACAAGTCGAAAAGCTCCACTAGACTCATAGACATAGGCTTGCCATTGTGTCGCAGAGCTTATTAGCTCTCGAGAGAGGAAGCGCTACTCTAGTACAAAGTGCGCTAAATTCTTATAATATGTAACAGTAAGGAAAACAAAATAAAAAGCTGAGGTCCAAATTAGGAACTATGCCTCTAAAATATATTTAAGCAAACTTCGGGCAAGAAGGTAAACATTAAAATTCGGTAACAGTTTTAATAAGTTTTAAATATTTATATTGATTTAAAACAATCTTTATTCATATTCGCGCAGCGTAAATGTTACGTCACATTCTGGGGAACGAGAATGGTATTTAGTGCTAGAACTGTTTTCGGGGATCGAAACCTAAAATAGTTATAGTTACAGACAGACGGTAGGATAACTATCTAGAAATTTACTAGATCGAAATAAATCAGGCCGGTGACGGACAACAATGTGTCAAAATGCTTTCCAATTGTGGCAGTTATGGTCAATTCCTGAATTAAATCAAGGGTTGGTATTCCCTGCATATTCGTATTCCTATTCGGCCTATTCCCTGTACTGGACTTCTATAGACTTTAAGTACATAAGGCAAAATATCGGTCAAAACTTTATAAAATATGTATTTAATGTTACAATGTACAGTAAATAACAAAACAACGCATTGTTCTTATATAGCTCTTCGCATTTAAGTTTTAACAAAAATAATACGGTAAATATATGAACAAGGAACATAGATTCCAAAACAAGTTTACCGTTTCATCGGAAAACTACAAATTGTAAAAGAAAAGTTAGGGATGTTTAACCACCGGAAATGCGACACCATTTCTTAAAAACTTTCGCGCCAGTATTTGTACTATTATTTACAAAATGTAGAAGTTTAAATGTAATTAGCTTTAATGTGTAGGTAAAAGAAATGGTAAAGAATTCGCCTATAATTATCTCAATGAAGCTTCAACGGTATATTTTATTTAAAAGGCATAGATTGAATTAAAAAGGTGGTAGATTCCTTCTCTGTATAGGAGTCATCACCACACTCTTAGCTATTTTTTCCGCCAAATAGGAGAGTAGTAGCATAGAGTAACAACTGCAGTATTCCAGTTTGAAGGATATCAGGGATGGAAGACAATGTAATCACGAGCTATGTGGCGTTTCATGTAAGTCTTCGAAGGTGTCACATCTTGGTAATTTTTTTTAAACGGTTTGCTGGTATTATGTGCCCAGAAGCAACTTGTCATCAGTTGAACAAATAGCTCATTTGTCGCCCTACTCTCATACAAAAGGTTATTTCTTTGTCTAGGAATAATCGAGGTCAGTAACCATTCTATATGTTACCCATTTTAAGTTCGTTGTGTCACATATTTCTAGGTTGAGATCCGATGTGGCACTCATTAAAGTACCTTAATTTCTGTACATAAATATGTAAAAATAAAATCTATACAGAAATTAAGGTACATTAATGAGTGAAGATAAGTATTAATATAAATTTTTCTCCTCTGTGTAGAGATCCAATCCCTATACTAGGGAAGACAATCTAAGAATCAAAAAAATTAAGTTCTTTAACTTGCCTTCCACCGAACACACTTTTCAGGACAATGTGACAGGTGGTGGGCTGTTCGTCGTCTTTACATCCAAGCCGACGACCCATTGGTACAATTTTAACTGGGCATCGAAATTGAGTCTCTCGACCGCAATCCCAATCATCCATCATTACTATTATTCATTTCGCCAGTGAAGTTAAGGACCATAACTTCATTACATTTACCTTCTTAGGGAATCCTAATTAATAGAGGGGATATTGCATGTGCAAGCTTCTTCATTAGAAGTTGGTGACAGATATTCATCAGATGGACTATTACCTTCTTCTCCACTGTAGTTACTTATTTATAGGCACACCAATGGCTTAACATACTATAGCAATAATTAAAGTACATAAAATAAGTTTTTAATCTACCCCCACCACATAGAACAACAACCTAGAGGATATTACAGTTAGTCGATGGATTTAGATGCCACAGGAAATTTCTATTTAGCAATATTCGAGGGAGGCCTGTTTACAGCAGAGGACTTTAGATAGTTAATTGTCTGTAATGATGAATGATAATTATAGACAATTACACGTCACGATAGCCGAGTTGTCGGGTGGTCGGAATTTCGAGTCAAGAGACCCGAGTTCAATCCCCAGGTGGCAGGCTCGTAACAATGGGTTTTTCAAAAACTTATGCACGGATTATATCGTTGGATTGGACAAAAAGACGGCGACGGGCCCACCACCTGTCATGTTGTCTCGAAAATGTCTTCGGTGGAAGATGGGTCAAAGGGACTTAATTGTCTAGACTAGACCTCTGTCTACCTCTGTATTGGGAATTGCGTGAAGATATTTATTATTTATTTATTTATGATTAATGATGAAAATAAATTATTCGTATAAGTATGCAAGCCAATTATAGGTTAGTAATAATACTACCCCTCACTTGCAGAGAGTGTTATAAAAGTCAACTAAAGAAGGAGCCTTAAAATAATAATGAAACGCTATGAGCTAATGACAGTGGGATAACCATCTCTAAAGATACAAGATCAATTATCAGTGAACCGGTGACGGCTCAGGGTTGCCAACCCTGGCGTTTATTGCACCATAACATATAGGAGAGGCCTATGTCCTGCATAGGACTTTTACAGTGTATTGATTGTGAACGATTTGTAACATCACCTTTTTTTCCAATTTATTCAATAGAGCAAATTAATTATTAGAAAATCTGCATGTTACATGTTAATAATATTGACATGTGAAATTCATCAAAGCACAAGCAAGCTGACAACGTACGCTTCAATAGCCGCCTGTGAAAACAGAATGGTATCAGCTGAATGCAGTAAATTAAATGTCATGTATGAATGAGAATTGGAAGGAATTTACATTTTGGTCTGGATTTTATTTTATCTTAACGCCTTTTCCCAGAAATGGGGAAAACAGAGGTAAAGACAAATAAGTCCTTTAGACCAACCACTTGTAACGTAGTTCCAAAAAAGCGTTAGTAAAATAACGCTTTTTTGGAATTACGTTCAAGTGGTGAGCTCATCGCCGTCTTAACTCTCATGCGAACTGTACAATATACTTAAGTAAATACATGTTTCTGTAGATAGATATTATTATATACATATAAGCATTCATGACTCGAGTACAATTACCCATATTCATCACACGAAGGTGTGTCGTGGGACTTATCCCCGCAATCTTCAGCTTCGAAATTAAAGTCATTGGACCTAGAGTTTCATGGTTTTAATCTGTCACTGTAGGTCTGTGATTGTTACATATCTTGTCTTGTGTATTGACTGTGATATAGTTGACCCTTATTGGATGACTTTAATTATCTGATAAGCGACACAAGAACAGCATATTATTAATTGAGCAATATCTTATTCAAGGTGCGATTACAAAAAAGTATAAATTAAAGTTTTAACAATAAATCAAATGAAGATCAAGGACATAAAAATATCAGGAATTTAATCATTATCCATATTTTTTCCAAAACAGTTACAAATTTATTAAGACGAAGAAAATTCGATTGAAAGAGCAATTTAGTATCAAATTTTCCATAAATAGAGGGACGGTTATTTGAATCTGGTTAAGAAATTCTCGTTAAACTTTATAGACTCGGCTTGGATTTTACGAAATGTATTACGGAGTTTCTATAGCCTATTTCCTTCTTCGGTCCAAGACTTCTTTATTTTTACCCACTTTCATTTACTGCTTTGTCATTTTAATCTAAAGCTTTCATAATTTTCAAGAGTATGAGTTCTTCACATTACCTTACATTTTTTTCCGCGGCTCCGGACTCGTAAAAATATTACGATTAATGGAATAAGTATGTAATGAATCCAGATTACTTTCCTTAATTGTAAAGAAATTGGAGTTAAAAAAGAGTCATTATTTCGAAAATTATGGAGTTCTAGATATATGTGTTAATTACTATAAATATGTCATTATACAATAATGTTGCAACTTTACGTATGCGAAATAAGTGCCATATTTTACTTGGTTCAAAGAGAAGAAGTGCACCACCGTACCTCCTATAAATGGGTGCACTATTTCTACTGGATAAACCACCACCATTACACTTGAAACCAGATATCATATACTACCACCGACAATAACGTGATTCGTGTTTCGCTTCAAAACGAGGCGTTTTCAAGCGTTTAGACTTTACTCGTACTATGAGTACACTTCTTATTATGACATCTTTATAGTAATATATATAAAATTTCCGTAAAGTAACGCCTGACTGCTAAATATCTGTTCTTGATATTTTACTTCTAAACTTATTCATCTTGAAAAAAAAAACATAAAATGAAATAAGAAACAGTTTGGAGCTGTTTTTCAATAGAGTGTCCATCTTTCTTATTATACATACAATTTAACATTCTTTTATGTATTTAAAATAAATATACTAATAGTCACTAAGAAAAGCTTGATCATCTAGCTACTAATAATGAATAGACAACACACATTATAAATTTTATCAAAATTGTGCTGAAGTATAAAAACTGATTAAAAATATCTTAAATAGAACGATTTTCAGTTTTAACGCGTTTTTTAATTAGTTTTTAACAAACTATTTTTCGTTCCCGTCGTTTCGGATGCTTTACAGCATCCGTGGTCACGGGGGGACTGTTCCACGTGACCCCGTTCCAATACTGGGGAATACAGAGATCCAGACAATTAAGTCATTTCGACCCACATTTCAACGAAGACTTTATTGGGACAACGTGTGTTGGTGAGCCTATTGCCCTATTTGTGTCCAAGCCAACGCCATAAATCGTACATAATTTTTGAAATTAAGTAAGACCTAATGTAGTCTACTAGTGAAAAAGACTTCCTCTCCTGGTCACACACCCGAGTCGAGTAGCTACTCTTTTTCTGCAGCACATCGCTACATACCTACATTTGATGTGAAGTCGGTTTACTATTGAGGTTAGTTTATATAAATGTAACTTTTTCACGCAGATATGTTTAATTAAAATGTCTTACTGTGTTTAGTATAAAGAAATAATGACAGAA
Organism: Sericinus montela; assembly: GCA_029286605.1. Taxonomy (NCBI): domain Eukaryota; kingdom Metazoa; phylum Arthropoda; class Insecta; order Lepidoptera; family Papilionidae; genus Sericinus; species Sericinus montela. The sequence goes on along the minus strand of JAGSMR010000042.1, from coordinate 268,661 downwards.
TTTTTTATGAATACTGGCCGTTAGTAAAATTGCGGTAATCTTCTTTCAGTTTCGATATTAAAGAGAATGGACAGCCGCCGTTAGATCAAAGGAAGGTAATTAGGTCTCGAATAGGTAACGTTCAGAAAAATTAATTAAAGCTTCTGCGAATCTCTAACATGTGTAATTACACGTCACTGTGATTTAGCTAAGGATAATCTCTTTATAGATCTAGATCAAATTAAAATACTTAATAGAATATCTATAAAAACCGATAGCCACGAAGAGTCACAATAGCCGAGTGGTTGGCTGGTCGGTATTTCGAGTCGAGAGACCCGAGTTCTATCCCCAGGTGGCAGGCTCGTACCAATGGGTTTTTCAAAAACTTATGTACGAATTATATCGTTGACTTGGACATAAAGACGGCGACGGGATCACCACCTGTCACGTTGTCCTGAAAATATCTTCGGTGGAAGGTGGGTCAAAGGGACTTAATTGTCTAAACTAGACCTCTGTCTACCCCTGTATTGGGAATTTCGTGAACATATTTATTTATTTTATTTTGGTGCAGACGTAAAAATGATATTAAATTTTCTTTTAAATAAGTGGAGATATGAACAGGACTCTGATTGCGAACACACGTACTAAATGTTTGCACGAGGCGAATAGGAATTATCCTTATTCAAACTACGAACAATTCTAGAAATTTCCAGGGAGAAAGAAAAATTAATTCGAAACTTTCCTCCGCTTGAATTCAAACCGTATTTGCTAGTTTATTGCTAGTGAACCGGAAGCGCATTCCCAGGTGTTATTTAAAGTTTTTTTTTATCTTTATGTTTTTATTATTGGTTAAATCAGTCTTCGGCTATTCGCTACATAGGTATGGAAAGCAGGTGCGGAATTCTCCTAAAAAATATGTTCGCCAGCGTGGAACCACTTTATCGTAAAATTCATTCGTTTTAGTGATAAAGAGTATCCTATGTCCTTCCCAACAGTTCAAGCTACCTCAAGAACGGTTCTAAATCTAAGTCTGAGCCTATCGCTTCTTACATACTTCTACATATATATATATATATACATATATATATATATATATATATATATATATATATATATATATATATATATATATATATATATATATATATATATATATATATATATATATATATATATATATATATATATATATATATATATATATATATATATATATATATATATATATATATATATATATATATATATATATATATATATATATATATATATATATATTTTTTTTATGGAAAAGGGAGGCAAACGAGCAGGTGGCTCGCGTGATGGTAAGTGACTACCGCCAGCCATGAACACCCGCAACACCAGAGGCATAGCAGATGCGTTGCAGGCCTTAGATTGCCCCCCCACCCCCCCCCGAATTGGGGGAGGGGGGTGGGTGAGCCTCCTGTTAACTGCACTCACGAGACGAAACGCAGAAGTTTGTGAGACTTCTAGTTCACGCCGGTATTCTGTGAGGTCGTGGTACTTCCCCGGTCGAGCCGGCCTATTCATGCAACAACAACAACAAATTTCTATCCGGTTCTATGATGTCGGCTTTGAGATTCCGGGTTCGACTTTCGGACAGATCAACATTGTTTCGTATCTGGGTGTTTGTGGTAACTTCGATGTTTCCAATTCCATAACAAAAATTCTTAAGCTACTTGCAATGTCACATACATGCTCTGATCCCTATCAGTGTATGTATTCCTATTATTAGTATTTATTTAAATAAATAAATTTATTCTATTTTCAAAGTCAATGAAAGCAATTCATTCTAAATAATGTTCATAACATATCTGCCTTGTTTCAACATGTACACATATACACATTTGAGCTTTGCAGAGAGGCGTCTTTAATTAATCTCTCAAAGCATTTGCCATAGCGCGTAATTCATTCATTTTCGACATAACAGAGATTCCTGCTTGTAGACGTAGAATGGAACGAAAAGTTTTAACCGAATTCCTTATTTATCGTTTGTGTTTGGAACGTTTATTTGTGTTGAATTTTATTAATATTTGTAGCGTGGTAGCTAACGAGTTTTTGTTTCTTTTTGTCATCAGCTGGTATACATAAAATATTAAGGGCGCTAAATCTGTATCTCTATCCAGGCGTAATAATAAGATTTGATCTAATGCAGTACGTACTTCATACAATTTCTCTACTGGAGTAGGCTGAGGTCTAGATAATGGAGTCCTTTCGAGCCGCTTTTCACTATTATTATTATTAGGCTTATTTAGGACAACGTGACAGGTATTGAGCGTACGTAGTGTACAAGCTTTGTACAAGTTATAGTACAAAATACTTACGTACATATATTTACATTGACAAATATTCATATATAGCAATTACAATATCATATATAACAAACATTCCTATTCATCACACACATATGTTTGACACTGGGGTATACGAACCCGCAACCTTTGAATTCGAAGAATAGATCAATCCCAACTAGGCTATCGGGACGTACTCTATATGACCTTGTGGCTTTGGCTTTAGTATATATTACATTTAATATAGGAACATAAATTAAGCTTGTTAAAAGTAATTATTTTTTTAAATCGTAGTAGATTTAAAAAAATAATTACTTAATAATTAATAATGAGGTTCCTCTGACGGGGAAGGAACCGGTGATAGAAACTCCGTAGGCATCGTCTTTTTATTTTATTTTTTATAATATTGTGTAGTCAAAATAGCCGAGTGGTTAGATGATCGGATTTCGATCCCCTAGGATTGTTACGTTGGTTTTTTTTTCAAAACTTATGTACAATGTATATCGTTAGAATAGACCTAAAGACTGTGACGGGTTAATCACCTGTCACCCTGTTTCAAAAATGTCTTCGGTAGAACGTGGGATGAAATGACTTAAATGTCTATACTTCAATCTAGAGTCGCAATTCCCAATACAGGAGGTATTGTGATATTTTTTTACGATTACATTCTTATATGAAGGTAATTGAGAATAGTCCCACAGGAAATAAAAGCATAACCTAAAAAAGGGGTAAAAGAAAACTAAAAAAATATATCAATTATTGCAGACCCGATGTTACCAACCCCCTCAAACAGTGCCTGTTCACTAGCATGAAGCTTATGGCAGTCATCAATAATTATTATCAGACATCTTATTTAATTGCCAAACAAGGTCTTCATAGAATAGGGCATATACATACATTTATTTAAAAAAATATATACATAATGGCCCAGTAAACTCCACTGTATATGGTGTGCTGGCTTGGATATTAAGTTAGTGATAGGCTCACCACCTGTCACATTGTCCCAAATAAGCAAATAAATTTTGAAAAGAGAATCGAACGGAATTGTCTAGAATACCTGCCTCTAGAATACCATTACCATTCAAGACAATGAATTCTATGAAAATTCTAGACAATTCTATTGAATGAAGGAACCAGTATTAAAATTGCATTACATTGTTGACCTCCTACTGTCTTTCGTTCTTATATGTTTTCTCAAAAGATAGTTTAATCTTCATTTACATTAAAAGTTCGACAAAATTTAAATCGAAAATTTAATGTAGCCAAAATAATTCTCTGAGTGTTTAAGTTTATGTTCTCGATAATGATTCTTATCATTTATATAAAATACAGTCCCACATGTCTGCCTACCCTGCGGCAATCATACTTTGAAGATCCCTGGTGCTTTGTTATCCGTACTTATCAGTCGCAACAATCTTTATGCCATCTCTATGTCATAATGTTCCACACATGCCCTGTGGAATTGAGGTCAGAGCTTGGGTAATACAAAAAGAAAATTTCGTATAAAATATTTAACTTTATTTCCATTAATGTGAAAAAAGGATGCTAATATATTTTTTTTCTACGGGAGTGCGATGGATGCAAGTGGCCCAGAACCTTTCTCTATAGCAATATTTTGGATAATACTGTGGTCAAATGTGAACTTGGACAGGCTGATGAAGATCTTGATCAATATAATTTTCTTTTAGGTCTGATTACAAAAATATAATGCGTTATATGAAATAAAAAATTATATATTTTAAAACGGCCCTTACCACATACCCACTTTTTAACTATGGTCTCATGTTATGGGGAAACAGCATTTTAATTAAACGTTCTATTAATTCTTCAGAAAAAACTTGTAAGGGTAGTTGTGAACATTTACCAAATTGACATCTGCAAACCTCATTTCAAAACACATAAAATTCTTACTTTACCATTTATTTGAAATTTGGAAATTTATACAAAGCCATCCAGTTTTTTATACTATTCGTCAGATATGCCAATTTATTACTCATTAGAATTATATTTAAACAGATATATTAAAAAAACAATAGTTTATGTAAAAAAAATATTAATGTTTCCATCCTCAAAGTCCCTTTGTTATGGGAATCAAAATATATAATAAACATAAACAACTGTATTTTATTTACTCCTAACTAACAAATTACTAAGCTAAAATAAATAAAACTAAAAAACTACGTAGTAATTAAATATTCATTAGCACTATAATAATACCGTAATCGATATAGTAATAATTGTATACACAACAACCTCATTTTTATTCCAAAACTTCTAGACCCAAATTAATAAAAATAGCAATACATATATAAAATGTCTCTTTACAAATGTATATTTAAAAATTGTTTTGGAGATCCACAATTAACAATATATAAAACATTGTCAATATTGTGGAATACAAAACAGGTAAATAAAATAAATATCCTCATGCAAATATGCAACTAATACTGCGCTTGACAGATATCAAGACAATTAAGTCTTTCACCCACCCTTCATCGAAGACAATTTGGGACAACGTGACGTTTATTCTTACATCGACACAGATTTTTTAAATGGATCAATATTCATATATAGCAATAATATCATATATAACAAACATTCCTATTCATCACACACATATGTTTGACACTGGGGTATACGAACCCGCAACCTAGATTGCAAAGTAACAGGACAGTGTAAGGTCTTGTCCATAACATGTATTTGGTGAAAGGTGTTAAGGATATTTTATTTACGATTACAATATTAAATCTACGTAAAGATTATCTTAATCAGTCTAGCTTGACAAAACAAAAATCTGACATTTTTTTATTCCATTAGCAAGAAATATACGAAGCGGCGTCCGTTACCGAAAGGGGAAAAGAAAAATATACATCGGAGTAGTTAACTACCACAGACAAGATGAGAGCTTACGTCTTGTACATTAAAACAGGAAAAAGGAAACTGGCTTTGGAAGGAACTAAGATTAGCGCTCGTAATCCTTGCGTAACTACTTCTAGATACGTTTCAGGGTTTCCGATACTTTCCACTACTATTTCTACTTTTATAGTGCTAAAGATGAACTAAATTAAACGTAAAGTTTAAAAAATTGAAATTCAAAACATAAGACTTACATAAAAATTAAAAGTGATTTTGAAGTTTTAGCCTGTCTGTCCCATGTTATAAGGAGTAACTTAGGCATCTTATATTTTAGAAAAATAATGAAGTCACGATAGCCGAGTGGTTGGCATTAACAAAATTTAATATAATTGTGTAATGTTTTAAACATTTACAGGAGCGAAATGTGGAAAAAGAGTATATCGCTCTCAGGACCCCCAATATTATATAGCAAAATTCATTAATAAAATTTAATTTTAGTACTCACCCACATGAAGCGCGCATAATGCATAATGCAAGATGCCTGTGGTTAAGTCCAAGGTAAAAGGTATTCCAGCTGAGGCAACCTAGTGGTTAGTGCGCTTGCGTTAACGCAAGTGACCTAAGTTCGATCCAAGGGATGGCATCGATAAAATTGTTAATAGCAAATTAATGTGCATAATTTACCACTAGTTCGGCGTTAACGGAAAACTATGTGAAGATTTTAATATTCCTCTCATTGTTAAGTCATGTATTCATGCCACAAAAAAATAGTTTGAGGATGTATAAAGTCATCAAACACGCTTTAGAGCAGCGTGACGAACTTTTATGTTGCATGGGAATTTCAGTTATAATCTATCTGTGTGCCAAAAACGATTGAAAATATGTTTAGCTATTTATGCGTGATTCGTGACAAACATTTAAACATTCAAACCTACAAATTTTGTCATTTACATGTTTTTTTTTTTTATTTTATTATATTCAGAAAAAAAAAAAAACTACGGCGATAGGTGGATCGAAAGAACTTAATTGTGTGGAACTCTGTCTATCCCAGTATTGAAAATAGTACCAAGATAAATAAACTCGTTTCTGTTAAAACAGTAATCTCGTTAAAAACGAGTTTGTTTTTTGGGTCGTGATCCAATTCGAAACTTATTCCAGTCGCGTTCAAACACTTAAAACGAATAACGCTCCTGCATTCAATTACATTTCTCTGGTCCTGATGGAAAAACTTTTGAGGAGTTCCTAAACACTACTCCCGATGAGGTATTAGTTTTTCATCGCTTGCCAAGTGATAGGAGCAGATTCAGGTAGTACGATAGCAATTGTTGAATGTAATTTAAAAAAAAAAAAACTACGGCGATAGGTGGATCGAAAGAACTTAATTGTGTGGAACTCTGTCTATCCCAGTATTGAAAATAGTACCAAGATAAATAAACTCGTTTCTGTTAAAACAGTAATCTCGTTAAAAACGAGTTTGTTTTTTGGGTCGTGATCCAATTCGAAACTTATTCCAGTCGCGTTCAAACACTTAAAACGAATAACGCTCCTGCATTCAATTACATTTCTCTGGTCCTGATGGAAAAACTTTTGAGGAGTTCCTAAACACTACTCCCGATGAGGTATTAGTTTTTCATCGCTTGCCAAGTGATAGGAGCAGATTCAGGTAGTACGATAGCAATTGTTGAATGTAATTTAAAAATAGTAACTAATTTTTATTATATTCAGAAAAAAAAACAAATTACAAATGAAAACAACAATACACTGTACTATAAAACCAAGTGTTTTTTTTTTTTATTTTATTATATTCAGAAAAAAAAACAAATTACAAATGAAAACAACAATACACTGTACTATAAAACCAAGTGTTTTTTTTTTTTATTTTATTATATTCAGAAAAAAAAAAAAACTACGGCGATAGGTGGATCGAAAGAACTTAATTGTGTGGAACTCTGTCTATCCCAGTATTGAAAATAGTACCAAGATAAATAAATTCGTTTCTGTTAAAACAGTAATCTCGTTAAAAACGAGTTTGTTTTTTGGGTCGTGATCCAATTCGAAACTTATTCCAGTCGCGTTCAAACACTTAAAACGAATAACGCTCCTGCATTCAATTACATTTCTCTGGTCCTGATGGAAAACTTTTGAGGAGTTCCTAAACACTACTCCCGATGAGGTATTAGTTTTTCATCGATAGCCGAGTGGTTGGCATTAACAAAATTTAATATAATTGTGTAATGTTTTAAACATTTACAGGAGCGAAATGTGGAAAAAGGATGCTAATATATTTTTTTTTCTACGGAGTGATGGATGCAAGTGGCCCAGAACCTTTCTATAGCAATATTTTGATAATACTGTGGTCAAATGTGAACTTGACAGGCTGATGAAGATCTTGATCAATATAATTTTCTTTTTAGGTCTGATTACAAAATATAATGCGTTATATGAAATAAAAAATTATATATTTTAAAACGGCCCTTACCACATACCCACTTTTTAACTATGGTCTCATGTTATGGGGAAACAGCATTTTAATTAAACGTTCTATTAATTCTTCAGAAAAAACTTGTAAGGGTAGTTGTGAACATTTACCAAATTGACATCTGCAAACCTCATTTCAAAACACATAAAATTCTTACTTTACCATTTATTTGAAATTTGGAAATTTATACAAAGCCATCCAGTTTTTTATACTATTCGTCAGATATGCCAATTTATTACTCATTAGAATTATATTTAAACAGATATATTAAAACAGGAAAAAGGAAACTGGCTTTGAAGGAACTAAGATTAGCGCTCGTAATCCTTGCGTAACTACTTCTAGATACGTTTCAGGGTTTCCGATACTTTCCACTACTATTTCTACTTTTATAGTGCTAAAGATGAAGTAAATTAAACGTAAAGTTTAAAAATTGAAATTCAAAACATAAGACTTACATAAAAATTAAAAGTGATTTTGAAGTTTTAGCCTGTCTGTCCCATGTTATAAGGAGTAACTTAGGCATCTTATATTTTAGAAAAATAATGAAGTCACGATAGCCGAGTGGTTGGCATTAACAAAATTTAATATAATTGTGTAATGTTTTAAACATTTACAGGAGCGAAATGTGGAAAAGAGTATATCGCTCTCAGGACCCCCAATATTATATAGCAAAATTCATTAATAAAATTTAATATAATTGTGTAATGTTTTAAACATTTACAGGAGCGAAATGTGGAAAAAGGATGCTAATATATTTTTTTTTCTACGGAGTGATGGATGCAAGTGGCCCAGAACCTTTCTATAGCAATATTTTGATAATACTGTGGTCAAATGTGAACTTGACAGGCTGATGAAGATCTTGATCAATATAATTTTCTTTTTAGGTCTGATTACAAAAATATAATGCGTTATATGAGATAAAAAATTATATATTTTAAAACGGCCCTTACCACATACCCACTTTTTAACTATGGTCTCATGTTATGGGGAAACAGCATTTTAATTAAACGTTCTATTAATTCTTCAGAAAAAACTTGTAAGGGTAGTTGTGAACATTTACCAAATTGACATCTGCAAACCTCATTTCAAAACACATAAAATTCTTACTTTACCATTTATTTGAAATTTGGAAATTTATACAAAGCCATCCAGTTTTTTATACTATTCGTCAGATATGCCAATTTATTACTCATTAGAATTATATTTAAACAGATATATTAAAAAAACAATAGTTTATGTAAAAAAAATATTAATGTTTCCATCCTCAAAGTCCCTTTGTTATGGGAATCAAAATATATAATAAACATAAACAACTGTATTTTATTTACGATTACAATATTAAATCTACGTAAAGATTATCTTAATCAGTCTAGCTTGACAAAACAAAAATCTGACATTTTTATTCCAAAACTTCTAGACCCAAATTAATAAAATAGCAATACATATATAAAATGTCTCTTTACAAATGTATATTTAAACAGATACATTAAAACAGGAAAAAGGAAACTGGCTTTGAAGGAACTAAGATTAGCGCTCGTAATCCTTGCGTAACTACTTCTAGATACGTTTCAGGGTTTCCGATACTTTCCACTACTATTTCTACTTTTATAGTGCTAAAGATGAACTAAATTAAACGTAAAGTTTAAAAAATTGAAATTCAAAACATAAGACTTACATAAAAATTAAAAGTGATTTTGAAGTTTTAGCCTGTCTGTCCCATGTTATAAGGAGTAACTTAGGCATCTTATATTTTAGAAAAATAATGAAGTCACGATAGCCGAGTGGTTGGGTGGTCGGAATTTCGAGCCATGAGACCTAAGTTCGATCCAAGGGATGGCATCGATAAAATTGTTAATAGCAAATTAATGTGCATAATTTACCACTAGTTCGGCGTTAACGGAAAACTATGTGAAGATTTTAATATTCCTCTCATTGTTAAGTCATGTATTCATGCCACAAAAAAATAGTTTGAGGATGTATAAAGTCATCAAACACGCTTTAGAGCAGCGTGACGAACTTTTATGTTGCATGGGAATTTCAGTTATAATCTATCTGTGTGCCAAAAACGATTGAAAATATGTTTAGCTATTTATGCGTGATTCGTGACAAACATTTAAACATTCAAACCTACAAATTTTGTCATTTACATATTTTTTTTACCGCGCGTTTTCCCAGAACTAGTATAGACAGAGGTCTAGGCAAAGAACTTGTTTTTTTTTTTATTTTATTATATTCAGAAAAAAAAAAACAAATTACAAATGAAAACAACAATACACTGTACTATAAAACCAAGTGTTTTTTTTTGTACAATGGAGAAGTTTCGACGCACCATTTACGACATTTATTTAAGACATCGTTACAGATGGCGAGCTTATCATAGTCTTAGTGCACAAGTTAATATAACAATATTAATGCATGGATAATATTAACATAGATAAATAATGAAATATTTATCTATGTTAACTCGCCTCGCCGCCTATCAATTTAAAAAAAAAACTACGGCGATAGGTGGATCGAAAGAACTTAATTGTGTGGAACTCTGTCTATCCCAGTATTGAAAATAGTACCAAGATAAATAAATTCGTTTCTGTTAAAACAGTAATCTCGTTAAAAACGAGTTTGTTTTTTGGGTCGTGATCCAATTCGAAACTTATTCCAGTCGCGTTCAAACACTTAAAACGAATAACGCTCCTGCATTCAATTACATTTCTCTGGTCCTGATGGAAAAACTTTTGAGGAGTTCCTAAACACTACTCCCGATGAGGTATTAGTTTTTCATCGCTTGCCAAGTGATAGGAGCAGATTCAGGTAGTACGATAGCAATTGTTGAATGTAATTTAAAAATAGTAACTAATTTTTATTATTTTTAATGGATTTTTTCAAAACCTGCGTACGATTTATATCGTTGGCTTGGACATAAAGTCGGTGACGAACGGACTCATCGCCTGTCACGCTGTCCAAAATAAATGTCTTTGATGGTTGGTGGGTCGAAAGGGCTTAATCGTCTAGACTTCTGTGTACCACTGGGAATGTCGTGAAGATATTTATTATTGTTTTATTTTTTATTGAATTTAAAGCTGGTAAGTTACGCTGGACTTGTTTTATGAAATAAATTTTCATAATCATCATCATCTGATAGGCTCACCACCTGACGGTCGTGTGGGTCGAAAAGACCTCTAAACTTCTGTTTACCCCGGTATTGGGAATATACGTTAAAATATTATGGAATATGCGTATAAATATACCTATTATAACGGCCTGTAAAAGTCCACTGCGGGATATTGATTTTCTTAGAAAGAAAGAAAGAGAAGCAAAAGGATTAGCATTATATTAGCTGTAGTTGCAATAAAAAAGAATCTAAGTACTATCTTTAAGTATTCAATCACGAAAAAACATAACTTTAGTAAAATATTTTAGTATCGATATAAGTGGCGTAGAATAAGTTAGGAATGTTTAATCAATGGAGATATCTAAATAATCAATTGTCATTCTTAACTTATTAAAACAGAACAAGCTAGTCTGTGATTGGTGTCAAAATCTTATAGTCTATCTAATTAAATTTTTTGCTATTTTTCAGCAATTTTTGTGGTACAATAAAGTGTTAGTCACTCATTTATTTATTTAATTTCTTCATAAACTCAGTAACTTTAAGTCACGATAGCCGAGTGGTTGGGTGGTCGGAATTTCGAGCCATGAGACCCAAGTTCGATCCCCAGGTGGCAGGCTCGTACCAATAGGTTTTTCAAAAACTTGTGTACGAATGATATCGTTGGCTTGGACATAAAGACTCACCACCTCACCTGGACCTGGACTAAAGGGTTCACCACCTGTCACGTTGTCCCGAAAATATCTTCGGTGGAAGGTGGGTCGAAAGGGACTTAATTGTCTAAACTAGACCTCTGTCTACCCCTGTATTGGAAATTTCGTGAAGATATATTATTATTTCATAAACTAATTTATTTTTAGAGAAAACACAATGAGTTTATTCTACACATTTCTAACATAATTTCGTTTTATACGGACGATATTCCGTTCCTCCTTCTCCTTCTTCTTCCTCCGTTTTTCGTTCTCGAGGGTATTAAGTACCGTGATATTGTTATAAGCATTTTTCTTAGTCTCTTTCGACACCCACGGAATGGTTGATTCTAATGTGTTTCCTATACAACTTTTTAATCATGATTAAGAAACATTAATGCTTTTTCTTACTTTTCGCCATGGACTACGAATTGAAAAATTTGCAATGCTGTTAGAATAGTTCGTATTCATAACTAAATTTTTAAGTATTATTAACAGTACCTTTAAAAACTTGCTTTAAATCTTGAAATTAAGTTGTGATAAATTTAGTTATTTATTTAAATATGTATGTTGTAAATGGTATAAATAGAAGTGCATAAATAAAATAAATAAATATCTTCTATCGGCTATCGTGATCTATCTATCTTCTGCTATCGGGACTTTATAGAAGTGCATGTGGACGAATACCTACGTAAGTAAAAGTAAGTATAGGCAATTATTACCTGAAGTACGTGAATCTTAAACGACTGTATATATTTTTATGGAGGACTTCTCTAATTTTATGACAAAAAATAAAAATATAATAATAATTTTATGACGCAGATGTTTTATTCATATAAGTCATGCCGGATGTTTGTTTTTTAAATAATGAGAAATTAAAAATACAGTCTACTTACATGGGCGCGTTGCGAGTGCAGGACACGATGGTTCCGAAAGCGTTGCCACGTTATGGCAAAAGGCGGTGGCTCGAATGCTACCTCTGTCAGTAGTTTTCTCCGGTTATATTTTCTTTAATATTTTCACGAAATATTAAAGAAGTGCCTCAAGCTCATCCTGAACTTTTTAAATGTTATAAATTATCACAATTAATTATTCAATTAATAAACTTGGCTTTTTCAAATTTGTAAATTTCTCTATATAAAAAAGGAAGGAAGAGGAAAAAGGATTTCTGATGAAAATAATTTCCATGCCGAACTTCCTTTCATAGGGCCAGAACTTTTAGAAATTTTGTAATAAGTCGGTATATAAATGAAGAACATTTCGCTTTTTTATATATGAAATATGTAATAAAGTAATGAATATATCTTCACGTCATTCCCAATACTGGTGGTAGACAGATGTCCAGACAATAAAGTCATTAACCACCTTTCAGCAAAGACAATTTTGGCACAGCGTGACGTGACAACGTGAGCCTGTGCCGTCTATATGTCCAAGCCTACGATATAACTAAATTGTTCCCATGTTTTTTAAAAAAAAAACTCTTTGGTGCGTGGGTGCTCCTCTTGGGGATCGAACTCGGGTCACCCACCACTCAGCTATCGAGATTTTTAAATATTTTAACAATTTATGATCTTTCAAGTTTTAAAATATTGACAACATAATACACGAACATTTAATATTCAACCAGAATCCTGACATTTGTTTGACTATTAATTTATTTCATCGTAATATTTATTTACCTCTCGTCTCGCATTGTACCAAGCACTGAGTCAACACGGCAAAAATAAAACTATAAAAGCGTTCATTTCCGAACAATTTTATAACGTTTACTATTTAAACAATTTGATGGTGTAGTAATTACTGCGTAAACATGTATTTTAAAAACATTTTTTAAACTTTATCAGAGCATTGACTAATCTAAATATTTTTAAAATTAAAATATAAATTAGCTATTATCTACGAAAATGTCGGCGTGGAATTTTATTGGAAACTTACCTATCTTCACGCATATTGACGGGGTAGCCAGAAAGAACAGGTTGCCAAGAGTCTCAATACTTACGTACCTATTTAGCTTCATTAATATTCATAATTTTGTTCATACACGCAACACCTAGATATCCGGGTACTCTTGACCTTAACATGTTCGCTCAATTGCTGCAGTTTGCTCACATAGTCTGCGTAAGTCAGTCTTGGCCTACCTCGAAAATGTTAACTTTCGTGTTATATATTTTTGTCACAATTTATTCTTCACTCATTCGCTCAACCTGCCCATACCATTGAAGCACGCCCTTGTTAATTTTATTGATAAGATCATCTTTCAAACCTACCATATTGTGAATCTCTTCGATTCATTTTTCTTTTGAAGATAACGCAGCACATTCTAAAAAGAGATCGTATCCCCACTGCATTCAGCTTCTAGCTTCTTCCTCTAGCGGATCCATGTTTTAGGCACCCAGGTTTTAGGCAAAAATTTATTATTAAATTATGTAGCTCAAAAAATATGATGTTTTATTTACGTCATTACCAAATTTCGAACTATGAAATATTTTCGAACTCCATATCCGACATCGAAACTAGGGGTAAACGTTTGAGTGTTAAATATGGATGTTTTATATTTATGTTCGTTAGTATGTGTCTACGTTAGTATACAGTTGGCATGCACGCAAAGATCGCTACAGGTTATCTACCTGTCCCGTTGTCCCAAATAGGGTTCGGTGATTAGTGGGTTGAAACCACTTTTTACTATATAGTAGTACTGTCTAGAATACAATGCAGTCTGGAATATATGAGAACATAAAAGCAACGATCCGTTAAAAATAATATCTTCAACTATTCCTAATCCTAAGTCAAGATAGCCGAGAGGTTGGGTGGTCAGAATTTCGAGTCAATAGACCCAAGTTTAAAACTTATGTACGAATTACATCGATGGCTTAGACATAAAGACGGCGACGGGCTCACCACCTGTCACGTTGTCCCCAAAATATCTTCGGTGGAAGGTCAAAGGGACTTAATTGTCTAGACTAGACCTCTGTCTAACCCTGTATTGGGAATTGCGTGAAGGTATTTATTTATTTATTTTATTTCTAATTCTGCGAGACAGAGGTCTAGACAATTAAGTCCTTTCGACTCACCTTAAACCGAATACATTTTTAGGGCAACGTGACAGGTGATTACCCTTTGGCCCACTTCGTGACCTAGCCAACGATGTAAATTGTACAAAAGTTTTTGAAAAAACTAATTGGTTCGTACCAGGCTCGTGCCTGCCACCTGGGGATCGAACTCGGATCTCTTGACTCGAAATTCCGTCCACCCAACCACTCGGCCGTCGTGGCGTCATCCGTTAAAATGCTTAATTATTAATAATTAGTAAATGTTATATAAATTATTTTATGTTTTCGGAATTTAAAATACATCCTTAGGAGGAAGGGCGTACCAATGACATTTTACGTTTTTTTTTTTTGTACGATTTGTATCATTGGCTCTGACACTAAGACGGTGACAGGCTCACAACCTGTCACCTTGCCGCAAATAATATCCGATTAAATGTAAGTGGACAGGACTCATTAGTCCTGTCCACTTACATTTAAGCGGATATTTTTGACCACACAACAACGGGACACATTTGTCTTGGCCCTTGATTACTGTTTGGAGAAACGCGTGAAGATGAAAAAAGGTAATCTCTACGATTCGACGTTTCTATGTTTTAACTAAAATGTATCAATGATTTCTTGTATTTACGCAAATACTACACATTTTAAATAAAATGATTTTCAGATTTTATCAAGTTTTTAATTAATTTTTACAAACTATTTTTAGTTCCTTAAGTTTCGGATGCTTTACAGCATCCGTGGTCACGAGGGGGCGCTTTATTTAAAATATATCAATATAAGAAATAAATACACAATCAATTGGCGACCCTACATTCGTGTTAATAAAAAAGCCGGATCACGCTTTTGAAGCTAAAGGTTGCGAGTTCGAATCCCACTAGTGGGAAATAAATGGTGCGATGAATATGAAAGGTTGTCATTGATGTTCATAAGTATATCTGAATAATTAGATATAAATTTAAATACATATATCTATCGATATAAGTACGGGGACAGGGTCACCATCACACAGGTTAAATTTTTACAAATAGTCTCCGGTGAAAGGTGGGTCGAAAGAACTTCATTATCTACGTGGTATAGTTGTGAAGATTTTCATTTATATAATTAAGATTTTTTGAAACATCTGTACTACTGATAAGTCTCAACTATGATAAATGTATTTTAATTTATATACCTCTTATGAAACCGAGGCGCAATAGAGAACTGTATTCTTATTTTCAACGTTGTCCGTAGTTTCAGCGTTCAGGGCAGACATTATCCATTCTCTTCTTTTTTTAATTCCTACCAGTAAAACCACTTTCCAGGAAGCAGTTGAATATAACAAGCAAAAAAGTAAACAAAACGAGCGCTGTCGTCAAATATTCTTCACTCGGAAAATATAAATATCAACGTAGTATTAGAATTTTTTATAAGAATATGAGATAGTCACGGTAGCCGAGTGGTTGGGTGGTCGAAATTTCGAGGCTTGAGACCCGAGTTCAATCCCCAGGTGGCGGTTCAACCTATGGATTTTTCAAAACCTTATATACGAATTACATCGTTAACTTGGACTTAAGGACGGCGACGAACTTAACACCTATCACGTTGTTCCAAAAATATCTTCGGTGGAAGATGGGTCGAAGGGACTTAATTGTCTAGACTAGACCTCTATCTACCCCTGGGAATTGCGTGAAGATATTTATTTACTTATTTTTTAAAATGTGAGATAGTAGTAGTAAATATTTATAAGAATATATAAAGACATTTTATAACCATTTAAAAAAAAGTGCTACAGATGCGTAGTTATCAGTATGAAACTATGACTGAATGATTATAATGGCATTCGGTACTTATCAAGCCGTAATATAATAGTTAGACTATTTAGAGAAAAAGATGTTAAAGGTAGGAAGATGGAGTATACTTAAGAATGTGGGACTGACCTAGACGACTACTAGTCAGGAAAGGGGTATACCAACTAAGAAAAGTTTATCCATTGTTTTTCTGGTAAATAGTGAACAGAAAACTATAAAAAATCAAGATACGAGCGGGATTCCAACTCCAACTCACTCTTGGCTCAATTTCCGATCACCCTACTTCTCGGCTATCGTGGCGTTAAAATAACAATTATATACGTTTTTTGTACGATTTGCATCATTTGCTTAAAACGTTGACAGGCTCACAACCTGTCACCTCGCCACAAATAATCTCCGCTTAAATGTAGGTGGACAGGACTAATGTGTCTTGGCTCTTTACTGTTTGGAGAAATGCGTGAAGATACAAAAAAGATAATCTATAAGATTCGACGTTCTATGTTTTATCTAAAATATATCAATATAAGAAATAAATGTACAATTAATTGTAGTATTTTTTTAAATTTCTCTTTAAGGTAATATCAATAAGTTCAATATGATTTGCATGCCTTAAATATTAAAAAAATTGTGTTAATAAAACAATAATTTTGTGTTATTAAAAATGTTTCAAAATTTCTACTGACACGGACAGGATTCGAACCCGCGACCTTCGCCGATCCGTGGCAACGCTCTTACCTCCAAGCCATCGTATCTTACACACATCAGTTGAAATCTGTATTCTCTTTTCTTTACTTATGCCTTGTTTTTGGCATTTTCAGTTTCAATTTTGATACAAAACTAAACTAAAACTAAAACTAAGGTTCTGGTATTTGAAAGGGACGCAGAAAGAACGAAGTGTGAAATATGGGTAAATAAGGAATGTCTAGAACAGGTGAATGAGATTGTGTACTTGGGCAGTCGGGATGGAAGACGTGATATAGATGTGGACAGGCGTGTCGCTGCCGGAAACAAGGTCAACGGTGCCCTGACTGCGTTAGTCCAAAGGCAAGGCGTAGTGCACGCCTTGTCATACATAACGCAGTGCTGGTACCGTCTTTGTTATATGGCAGCGAAACCTGGGTATGTCAGAAGAAGCATAAAAGCAGGTTGAATGCAGTGGAGATACGATCTCTTTGTAAAATGTGCGGCGGTACCTTGGCCGACCGGAAGCGAAATGAAGAGATTCGCAAAATGGTAGGTTTGAAAGATGACCTTATCACTAAAATGGATAAGGGCGTGCTTCGATCGTTTGGGCACGTTGAGCGAATGAGCGAAGACCGAATGGTGAAGAAAATATATAGCGCGAAAGTTGATATTAAAAGGGGTCGATGTAGACCGAGACTAACTTTTGAAGACCATGTGAGCAAATTGCTCGAAGTCGGGAGGATCAATAGTACTCGGATACTTCGACGTGCATGTATAAAGAAAATGATGAAGCAGAATGAAGCGAAAGAGGTATGTAAGAAACGTGACACTTGGCGATCTATTCTCTCTGGTTACCCCGTCAGGGATTGTGCGTGAAGATAAATAAATAAATAAATAAATTTTAAAACATTTTTCTCTTTTATATAATCATTTAAAAGTTTAGCATAAATATGCTTTAAAAATCAATAAAATTGCGTACTATAATTTTAATTAAATTGATTTTTTTGTCGTTATATTAAATAAAACACGATTTGCAAGTAATTCTAAGTTTAAATTTAATATTCTTCTCCTTTACAAAACTATAAGAGAATTTTTGACAAAAGATGTCTAAAGAGCGAAGGACATTTGAAATTTTTGTAATTATATTTTGTTTTTAATCTTGTTAACTTAGTAATAGGATCTTTGTAATCAAAAAATCAAGGATTCTTCGAAGCAGTTAAATATAAACATGAGCAGTAAGCATTCGTATCTAGTAAATCGTCAAAACGGATCGTCTATCAGAAACACATGGCGTTCCTTATTATAAGGGTGCAGATTTGGCAAAGCAATATCCAAGAGAATTCGTATTGTCTTTATTACTGTTTTGTTTAAGGAGAGTTTGAACTAATGCGTGACTTATTGTTAGATTTTTGGGCATATTTATTATATTGGGCACAGTTATTAGTGTTTATCAATAGTAAAAAAGATTAATTTGTTTTAAGTTTTGTAATAACTTCGGTATTCATTTATAAAAGAAAATAAAGGTGTTTCTTCACGTGATATCCAATATAGACAAAGATATAGACAATTAAGTTATTTCGACCTAACTTTACTGAAGACATTTTTGGAACAAAGTGATAGGTGGTGAATCGGTGGTGTCACCGTTCATGTGTTCAAGCTAACGATATAAATCACAGATAAGTTTTTGGAAAAAAAAACCATCCACCTGGGCTTCGAACTCAGGTCTCTTGATTTGAACTCCGATCACCCAACCAATCGGCTATCGAGACTATAGTTCTTAATATCACATAGTGTAAAAATAAATAATGTCCGGCGATGGCATTACATTTTAACACCCTCTGTCCTTCACTTGACGTCATAAGATGCGACCAAGGAAAAGTCTTTCCAAATTTTTTTTTGCTACCTAAGTATCAGTCCACTATCTTATATATTAAGCTTTATTGATATATAATCATCACAGTGTATGCTTGTTTATGGGCCTTAATTTAGGGAGGTCCCTGATCCCTGTAACACAGGTTTTACCTAGCTTAGGAGTTAAGACAGCAAATCTATGATTGACTTCAAACTTTGTAGTAACACTATGGTAATGAATTAAATGTAATGTAAAAAAATATCCAATACTGGGGTAGACAGTGGTCCAGATTATTAAGTCCCCTCGACCCACTTTTTACCGAAGAATTTTTTTGGGACAACTGTCGCCTTTTGTATGTCCCAGACACCCATATAAATCGTACTTTAGTTTTTTTAAAAACCTTTTGGCACGAGCTTAACACCTGGGGATCGAACTCGGGTCTCTTGACTTTTTTTTATAGAAAAGGGAGGCAAACGAGCAGGTATCTATTGATGATCTATGTAATATTGTAATGTGAGCTTTTGTGAAAAAAAAATCGATGTCCTTGTGGCAGCGACATCGACGAGTTAGGCCTCCACGGACTTTCATGCCAAAAAAGTGCCGGCAGACTATCTCGTCACGGTTCCTTGAATGAAGTCATCCGAAGGGCTCTTGTTTCCATAAATATTCCATCGATTTTAGAGCCTTGTGGAATATTTAGGGAGGATGGTAAGAGACCCGACGGCTTTACTTTAGTCCCTTGGGAGAGAGGCAAAGCTCTTGTGTGGGACACAACTTGCGTCGATACAATAGCGGCCTCTCATATCAAGGGTACTTCGATAAGGGTCGGGGCGGCATCAGAGGCAGCTGAATCGGGTAAATGGCGTAAATATGAGTCTTTGAAAGGAGACTATATATTTGTTCCATTTGCCGTAGAGACAATCGGTCCGTGGGGTCCCCGCGCGATGCAGTTTCTAAAGGAATTGTATCCGCGACTTATCGTTGCCGCTGGTGACGAGAGGGCTGGTTCTTTTCTCGCTCAACGGTTAAGTCTAGCCATTCAACGGAAATGCAGCCAGCGTTCTGGGTACCATGCCACGAGGAGTAGGGCTCTACGATTATAATTGTTTTTAGTTAATAAGTATTATAAATATTGACATAATTTTTTCTGTAAATAAATATTTATGAACGCTTTGGTGAAACAATTTTATTTTTTTTATTTACTCCGACAAATACCAAGTCGCAATTTATGAGACCAGTGACGAGGAGTAGGGTCTAAGGTATGAGATATCTGGTACTTCTATCGTCGATATTAACCTCAGGGGTAGCGACTTTTGATAGATTGATTTCTCCATATGGGAGAGGCCTATTTTCTGCAGTGAACTGTGTGAACTGTGCGTAGTGTGGTCGGATCATAGTGATATATCCCGTTCTTATGTGTGAGAGAGATGATTTTATAAGAGTATATTATTGCAAATTTTAAAATAAATGAGATGTATATTTAAGTTAAATTTAAAAATGCTAAATTAATTTTAAATGTTATTCCGCACATTTCAGTGTTTCACTTAAATTAACATAACATTTACATCTATTACGTTAAAGTTCATTGAGATTGATTTACATTTTAAATTTAAAAATGCTTAATAATTATTCTTCTATTCTCTTTATACTCGTATTGAAGTCAATATAGCCTGGTGGTTAAGTGATCGAAATTCATGTAGACCGCAGACCGGAGTTCGATCCCCGAGGCTCGTACCAATGGCTTTTTTTAAAACCTTATGTACGATTTACATCGTTGGCTTGGACATAAATATGGCGATGGGCTCTCGTCATCGGTGGAAGGTGGGTCGAAACGACTTAATTGTCTAGACCTCTATCTACCCCTGTATTGGGAATGGCTTGATGAAATTTTTTTCTCATTATACATATATTTTTTAATAGTTTATGTACACTCAGAGTATACTTTATGTTCGGAAATAAACTTATGTTGATATTTACAACATTCATTAACTAAAAACTATAATAATCTTACCTCCATGAATTTATTTTAATTAATAATAGAATTAAAAAAAAAAGTCACGATAGCCGAGTGGTTGGGTGGTCGGAATTTCGAGTCAATAGACCCGGGTTCGATCCCCAGTTGGTAGGCTCGTACCAATGAGTTTTCCAAAAACTTATGTACGAATATCTATAATATCTTCGGTGAAAGGTGGGTCGAAGGGACTTAATTGTCTAGACTCGACCTCTGTCTACCCCTGTATTGGGAATTGCGTGAAGATATTTTTATTTTATTTTTTTTTTAATTATAATAAATTTACATTGGCCCGTCACCTTGTCCTATTTGACTTATAATACAGCGTTAAGATTTGATTAAGAAGTTTCATATATGTAGTTTACAGATTATGGTCTTAGGGTGTTACATTTAAGTTTATCCTTCAGCTTATTGTTACAAGATATATTATAATGATAACAAGGGTAAAACAGGATATATGGTGTTATGTTAACTTGGTGAGTAGTATCGGCATAAGAATTAAATCCCGAATGCGGGTTCGAATACCGCTAGAGGCACATGTGTTTGTACTAGGGTCCCGTTCATTTTGGTTATCTCTAACTCTGAACTCAGCAGGACAACCATTCCCACTAAGATTTTTTCCGTTTTCCAGCCAATCCTCAGAGCCGAGAAGCAAACTTTCTTCCTAATTTAGCCTGCCTCAAAAATATCAGACAGAAAACCTTTTGCTTACCGTTATAGGTTCTAGTTTACTTCCTTTGTGGTTTGCCTCTTGAGCGTAATAAGAGACTTGCCAGAGTGAAAGCCTGCTAGTGGAGAAAATAATGAAAAACATCACAACGCTCCCGAAACAATTCCGATATGCATGGACGGAGAAAGGGCGAATCACTGGAGTTACCGTCGAACAAGGTGGGGTTGAACTTTGACGAACGTAAATACGAGAAGTGTCTCGTCTTCTCGTGTAGGTCGTGAATCTAGAAACGCTTATCCGTTGATAAACACGGTAAAGGAGTGCCTTTTGCACTGTTCTTACTATGTTCGATTGTGTTGAATTAGTGAACGCAGGAACTTCCATAGCATGTTGTAGTCTTAATTGTCTACCCCTGTTTTAGGAATGACGTGGAGATATTTTTTTAAATAAAGTTTAAAAAAAGGACTTAATGATTAATCGAACTAAAAAGTAAAAAATATTCATGAAATAGAAATAAAATGATAAACGAAAAATATGAGCAATATTGTGAAGAAAAAACGGGAGGCATTTTTTAATATTTCCGACAACTGATTTATCGAGCACCCCAAGCATTTACTATTATTTGTCTCACGTTTGGAATTCATCACACAAATGTTTAACACTGGCGGGATTCGAACCGCAGCCCTTAGCGTCAGTCAGGGTCACTACCTACTAGGCTACCGGGCCATCTAGTAAGTTATAATTGAATTTGTTACACATGGCCCTATTTAATAGTATGATAAATATTCGATGTAAGGAGTTTCTATCTCGACTTTCTAATATTACTTTAAATAAGGTCACTACAATTTATTTAGCCTCTTATAAATTTTCTACTAATCGTAGGCATGTCTTACACATAAGTACCACACGGTGCAAGTGTTTACAGAAAATTCTTTTGGAGATAATTTTTAACCGGTTGTTAGTTTTACAAACCAAGTAGAAAGAAGGATTAGAAATCTTTACTTAATTAG
This sequence comes from Sericinus montela, assembly GCA_029286605.1. Classification (NCBI taxonomy): domain Eukaryota; kingdom Metazoa; phylum Arthropoda; class Insecta; order Lepidoptera; family Papilionidae; genus Sericinus; species Sericinus montela. Next base: position 246,176 of record JAGSMR010000042.1, on the reverse strand, counting down.
ATTTCTTATACCTGGTAAAATAACATTACATATAAAGTAGCATAACTTTTTTTACTTTTGTTCATATTTTTTAAACTTTTTTTAAGTAACATTTTCAACGACAGTTTCAACGATTATATCATCGTTGAAGAATCTAATCTAATAGTGGTCTCTTGATGGATCTTTATGGTTAGATGGTTTAAGATTTTCCTTTACGTATTCCACATTTTTTTGTGGAATAATGCAGTTTCTATTTGTAATTCCAAATTAACAGCTTTGCACTGACTGCATTTGAAATAAAAAATAATTTTTAAAATTCTTGTCTATCTATTTGTTCCGGCTTATCTCGGAAACGGCTTGACATATTTTAGCGGAACTTTCATTGGTAGCATAGGTTTTAAATAGCCGTAGCAGCTAGTATTAATACATCCTTCATCGCGGACAAAATGCACTGGTGTCATACTATGGTTTTAGGTTTTATCAATTGATATTTGAAAAAAAATTATTATTTTGATTACCTTTTTAAATTCCAGTGCAGTGCATAGTCTTCTCTCTGAGAAATTGACGATAGGCGATCATAGAACAGCCTATTTTTGGTCTGTTATTTTCCGAGATGGTTATCCCGCCACCTATCGCTAGCCTATGCAAGCAATTGTCAATTTTCATGCTGTCTCCTAGTTGTATCTTACGGCACATGAGAAGAAAAGGAGTATACTCATACGCCGAAACTACACGACACTCATCTTTTTAGAAATTGCTGAATATTTCTTGATTAATCGTTAAATACTTGCTCACTCAAGTGGAAAATAGTTACTTTGTAAAATTGTCTGCTAACTTTTTGTCTTTCGTTTTTTATTTTTTTCTGGAGTACACTTCTCTGTGTAAACGCAGCACAACTGTAAAAACAAGTTTCAGCTACAAACTATCCGTTTTAATGATTTTGTTCGCTGAACTTACTCGTTTTAAACTAGCTTGGTTGTATTTTTAACATGTACTCACTTCACATGCTAATTTATTTGGTAACTTTGTATTGATTTCAATTTAATAACAGTTACACTAATATGACTATATAAAGTTTAAATAATACCTATAAAATTAATAAGTTATAAGAACCATGGTAGCCAAGTGGTCATGGCGCTTGTTTCTGAATCTGACTGACCCAAGTACTATTCACCGTCATTAAAATTGTTAATAGCGATCTATAATGTGCTTGGCAGTGAAGAAGAACATCAAACCACATTTAATATGTAACCATATTAAATGTGTGAGAAATAATAAAAATGTTTCGACGATGTTCTCGTCTCACAAAGAGTATTTTAAAGAAGGCTTTGCCTAGCATTGATCATTAACAGGTTGCTACTTTATTTTTAATTCGATGTAATTATCAAAGTATCATAATCTTTCCAGCCTATAATATACCTGTGACAGGGTAAAGACCTTTTCATTAAGGTTTTAATCTTGATATTTTTCAGCAGTTACAAATAAAAATGTTAAATTTAATAATGGTCATCTATATTTTAAATAATATAATAATTACGCTCCGCTGCAGTACCCTAGTTAGGTTAACATATTAAACATTGTGTCTTCTAATTATCTTCATCCTATTTCTCAAACTGGGGTTGACAAAGATCCTGACAATAAAGTCCTTTCGAATCACTTTTCACCGAAACTTATTTTTGGGTGAAGCTAACGGTACCTACATACAAATACGTTTATAATGATACATTGTACAAGTTGTATTATCGTATTTATAGTCTTTAATAATATGTTCAATATAAAAGCTTTTATTACAAATGGATTTTTATTCATAACGTAACGAAACTCTGCAATAAGTAAGCTCAATGCCTCGGTTCCAAACGAGGAAGCAATTTCGTAATCTGACATTTAAGTCAACGTAAGTACACAGAAAGAAGCATGTCAAGTTAGAAGGAAGTAATTTTTAGATATTATTTTAAGAAAGCTTTAAATTTCTAATGCACGACAAAAATGTTAATCGTGTTCAATGTTATTTTATGTTCGGTGAGTTATGTGGAACTATGAATAAATAATTGTGATGATCTCGCTATTTATGGATAGAGATTGACGATCGTACCAAACACCATAGATCAACCCGGGTTTCTTAATTTTTGGTCTGATCTTTTTCAAAATGTTTGTTATGCAATATGTGTCATTTTCAAGGGTTTTCCTCTGGTCACCACTTAAGATGGTGAAGAAAGAAAGTGGTGTATTAATACACAATACCCAACGGCTAAAACTTGGTTTATTCTTAAAATAAAATCATTCATTCATCGAGATGTTCATGTTAAATAACATTAATACATCGATCTAACAACCTACCACCGTTGCGTAATGAATTTCCTCTAATGGAGAAAAAACAGGCGAAAGAAACTCCGTAGGTATCCCCTTTTTTTATTGCCATTGGGTGTTAAGTGTTATTGACGATCCGATAGCCGAGTTGATGTTGACCCTGCTTTCGAAACTAAGGATTACGGGTTTAAGTCCCATAGTAGCAAACATTTCAATGTTTGTACTAATAAAAAAAAATATATACTTACTAATTATATGTTTGTACTTACTTCATGGATATTTATAAGAATATAATAAATAACAATGTGAGACAAAATTATTTAATTGTCAGGACCTCTGCCTAGCTCAGTTTGGGAAATAGCGTGAATGTAAAACATAAGTGCTATTTAGCGACAAATTTCAATTCTGTACAGCAGGAGTTACATAATAAATTTGGTACAACTAGTCATTCCGTTAACATAGTCTTAACACGATCTTAGTGGAAGCGTGGAAATTCTACGATGCATTATGCTTATGCAGGTAATATGTAAATGCCTCAACTTTGTAGAGTGGAAGAAACTACTAGACATTTAACTACTCAATTTATTGTCAGCAAATGTTAATTGTCGAATATGAATAAATAAAAAATAATTTATGATGCATTATTTATTTTAAAGCATGTGAGTCATACTTGACCTTTTATTAAATTAAAATGTTTTTTTAATTTCTCATAGATTTTATAGAAATAATACAATTTCCTTATTATAGGAACATCCGTTACAACCAGTTTTAACAAAATGCAATCTTCATGCAATTACCAATACAGGTCCTTAGTACTAATTCACCTTATAATTATTTGTCCACTTTTTTGTGTTTACTGTCTACATAAAATATTAAATAAATAAATAAAATAGGGATAAATAAATAAAAAAGATAGGGATCGAACTCGGGTCTCTTGACTCGAAATTCCGACCACCCAAACCACTCGGCTATCGTGACTTGATTTGTTGATAGGCTGTAAAGAAGAAGAAACATACATGAGCTTTATTAGTTATGTGGTGGGATGTTCGGAATTTTAAGCGAGAGGCTCAAATTCGTACCTTAAAAGGAAGGCTCGTACACACCAATTTTTATAGGTACTTATAAAAGATTTGTAGCGTTGGCTTGGACACAATATGTCTCGTTGTTCCCAAAATAAGACGGGAAGTTTTGGATCGATAGGACTGTATTTTATAGACCTCTGACTATCTTATTATTGGGCAGCATAACTTTACTTACGTACATAACTGCTTGCAAAATTACACTGGAAGACAAAGATCTCTCGCGTGTTTGGCATCACCATGCTTGGCATGCGAATTGGTGATCATTGTACCAGATATCTTGAAACTTAGATGTTGCTGCCCATGACCTGTGCGGTTATTTGGTCTGGTATATGGTATATATTCTTCCACTCTAATAACTTGGAAATTAAAATCATGCTTCAAAATTTTTATGTAGGCTTGAGGCGAATTAAGTACATAACTTTTTAATAAAAACCGTACGAAGACCGATTAAGAACAGTAGGTCAAGAAGCGAGGTATCAGGAACTACGATCGCCAGCAGGCGTGAAGAAAGTAGTTATACTTGGCAAGCGGGTTGGAAAATCCTCTTTACACAAAGTATCTTTAACTGGAATCTTAACCCTATACTTTGTGACCGAATAAAACTTTTCCTTGTTATTCGACTGTTGACAGTATGTATTAGTCCGCTGCAGAATATACCACTTTCCTAAAATACCTAAAGAAAAAATCAAACAATAGAAAGTTTAAGATATTTAATGAAAAATTCTAAAATAGTAACCAATTTTTATAAAATACAAATATGGAGGACACTGATATACAGAAATAACTCTTCCTTTGCATTTCCAATCTCCTGGATTCTGGTAACTTTTAGATTTAAAAAAAAATCATATTTATACTTTGAACAAAAGAGACAATACTGGACATATTTCAACGATCAACATTTTTTTAAGATCTAATAGTGAAATATAATTTTGGAAGTGAATCTGTGTCCGAAGCTAAGTCCGAATGTCGCTAGGTACAAACATTTTTATGATGAATACATAAACAAAAGCTTGTAAGGCCAGTTACTAGATATCATAGAATAAGTAACTCGTTTATGGGGAGGCGAGTACTCTTCTACAACTAATTAACCTATTTATGTATACTGTACTGTGGGTTTGAGCACTAACAAGGCGATAGACTCTTCACCTGTCACGTTGTCCTAAATAAGCTTCAGTGAAAAATGGATCTAATATATCTATTTACATAGTTACATTACTGTCTTGTACTTTAAGTCTTTCCTTTTGTTACATTCTGCCTAGGTATATTCTGAAAAAGTACTTTTAAAATAACGATGGTAAATTAACCCTATTTTAGGAATTAAAAGAAGAATAATACAAAAAAGTAGAGGTAAAGGTAGTAATAAGAGTTAAAATCAAAAACTGAGCAAACTAGCAAGTTATTACTTTTATTATATCTTTTCAAAATAGTTTCCGTTCACATCAATATATCGCTGCATTCGATACAACCGCCGAGAAAAACACTTTGCTCACTCGCTCTGTAGGCGTCTCTTCGATGGCCGTCTGGAACGCAGCCACTGCTTCCTTGGCGGCAAGCAAGATATTTGTGCGATTGGTCTGACCTCGTTTAAACTCATTAAATTAGTTATAAACAGTGGCCCGGGAAGGAGCTTCATCATGAAAGGCCAATCGAAGTCTGTCATAACATTCTTGTAGACTTAAGTGACAGCGAAAGTCATAAAAAATCATACTACGAAAATTTTCTCGCGTTAAATTCATATTGGCGTGACACAAACAAATTTCAATTTGCTAAAAAATCCTAAAACAATTGTCAAATGAATGAAATTAGTACTCAATAATATTAGCAAAGAATTATATTTTCAAAATTTAAACTTATTTTTTATTATATTTTTTTTAAAGTGGCCAGTTCTAAAAGCTATCAGTGTTGCCCTTGAACTAGTAAAAAACTTATAGTATTTTAAGGCTGTAAAATATTATTTGCAACCACTTTTAAGGCAGGCATTAGTTTGCATATAATATTTGCCGACCTCTGTGGACAAATGACTTACAGCTCTGAAGTCACAGGTTCGATCCCCTGACAGATCAATGTAGAAATTGTTTTTTCTGCATTATTCTAGTTTCTGATTCCACAACACCAGTTCGTTAGCTACCTACTTAGCTTGTTTTATTAGTTTTCGACTAAACAATAACATTCAGTATAATTAATGTTTGTATAAATTAATGACTGTTTACAATTCCATAGTATGGAAGGTTTGCTTCTATTGCTCCAATTTCCTCTGACATACGCTGCTCCAACGAAGCATAGATTTTGAGACGTCAATTTAATGTATGCAAGTATTTATAAGTATAACCCTTACACTAACGCTGAGGGAGGTGAAATAATGAGGTGACTTGTTATGAATTCTAGGACCGTTAACCCATTTCGCGATATGAATTTTCATAAAATGAAATGTTAATTTTCGTATTTTAAATACGCGACAAAGTTGTTTGTAAATTTAGTTAGCAACATTGTCGTAAGTATATAGGACAAAATTAATTATTTACCAGTATTAAATCACGTGAAACAAAAGTTCCAGCTAATTTCTACCTCATAGAGACAACATAATCAGAACTTATCAACTTATTTCTCGTGTACTAATGTATATCTATCACAATGTAACAATTATTTTTGTGTTGATTTGTATTTTAGTTATACTAAAGATAGAGTTGATCGGAATGGGGTTTTTAGAAACCTATGTACGATTCATAACGTTTGCTTGGATATAAAGACGGCGATGGGCTCACCACCTGTCATGTTGTCCCAAAAATATCTTCGGTGGAAGGTGGGTCTCGACATCTATCTACGCCATTATTGAGCATGTCCTGAAGATATTACATATAGCATATTGATTTTAAGTCCAGTGTAGATGAACGTATTTAATCGTATTCATTTTACCCACATGTTGACTTCTAGCTAATTTTTTTTACCTACTTCTGTATTATTTATGAGTTATTGCAAATTAAACATAGCTTTATTTTTGTAAAATAATATTAAATTAAAAATGTCATGCAAACTTCTAATCGGCTTAACATTTGGTAACTGATAACTAATATGTACATTTGAAATAATAGAGTAACTTGAGATACCTTTGCCCCTATGGTTGTTTTTTATGTCGTACCTCCGTGGACGAGAGGCAACACACGTTTTCAAGTTGTCGTCAGTTCTGGGGACCCGGATTCGAATCCCAGTCGGGTCAATATGGAAAACATTTTTTCTGCATTTTCTCAAGTCTGGGTGTTTGTGCAACCTACGGTATTTGTGATTCCATAATACAAGTGCTTAAGGTGCTTACTTTGGAACCAGATTTAATTAATGCTGTACCTGTCTATGTATTTATCTATGAACGAATTATCTTCACGCATTTCCTAATTACTAGTGTAGACAATGTATGTGTGAGATCGAGACAATTTATTCCTTTCGACCCACTGGTTCACTGGTGGTTATTCGGGACAGATAGCCTGTCGCGGTCTTTGTGTCCATATGGAACAGTATACATATACTTACATGGAGAAACATAAAAACATATCCATTTATATTAATAAACTCGAATAAAAACATGCATATTTAACACAAACTTGTTTTTCCGATCATGGATTGGAACCTACAACCCATAGCTCGATGGTAGTGTCACTACCAACTAGGCTATCGGATCGTCCCATTGTGTTAAACTAATATTTATTTTTCTGTCTCATTCACTACCTGTTTTTTCTAACTAATTTTTTTCGTATTTTTAACGTATCTGAATTCATATATTATTAAAATACATTATGGTTTTAATTATCTACAATTTTTAAGCTTCGGTGAACCAAGTGAAATTTCTTTATAAAAGCCATAAATTACATAGCGAAGAAAATTAACTTCTAAAGATTGTAAAATTATAAGGCTGTGAAGGAAAAAATTAGATTGATTAATATAATCTGTGATGGACGACCATTAAAATATTATTTTTAATAATAGTTAAGATCAAAGCTTAACAAGCTTTACAGGAATCTTAATTTTTAATGTAACGATACACATTTCTTTCAATTAATACTTTATAGAAATTTCGATTTTGTATATAAAAAGACTTGTAAGCTATCAATTGGTTAATAGTTTCAATTATAAAGAATGCTTTTGAAGTTTTAATAATAATTTAAATTATATCACGAATCATTACATCGTCATAGAAGTCAAGATTGGCAAGTGGTTGGTTAAACGGAATTGGAATCAAAGAGATCCGAGTTCGTCCCCAAGGCTTGTACCAATCGGTTTTTTCAAAAACTTATTTACGCATTATGTTGTTGTTGGCTTGGTCATAAAAGACGGCGACAGCACACAGTCATGATGTCTCGAAAATGCTTCGGCGGAAGGTGGATCGAAAGGATTTAATTGTCTAGACCTTTGTCGACCCCAGTATTGGGAATGGCTTTAACATATGAAGACATTTATATTTATTTTATTATTGTTATCTTGTCTTTTAGAAAGGCTAGACGTGAAAGAAAGAGGTAGGAGATAGAAAGCTTTATAAAAATAACTTGATGAAAGCTCTATTAAAAATAACTTGTACCAACAACATACTTCGTACATAAGTTTTTGAAAGTTTTACTCTATTGGTACGAGCCTACCACCTGAGGATCTAACTCGGGTCTCTTGACTCGAATTCCGATCCATTCGGCAATCGTGAAAGAAATTTTAAATATTATTATTTAAGCAAACTCAAATAACATCGTGAGATTTTTTTTTGCAGTTTCTTTTAATTCCCATAACAATAAGTTGAGTGACCCTTAAGAGGATTTCTTTCAATACAAATTCTTAGAACATTCATTATTAAAAATGTATTCTCGTCTTCAAATATGTCTTGAATCGTTAACGCTCACGTACTTTATGAAAATAATCGTTGATGTGATTTTTTTCATCTTCAAGTATGTCAAATACTATGGTCACAGGTCAGAAACTTAAGTCAAAAATGGCAGTCATGTTTAACACTTTCGGTAGAGGCCTAAGTCTTGCAGTAATGATGGTCTGTAAACATACACTGCAGGATATAGCCAGGTAATGATTATGTAGGTACGAATGTACATCATCTTCATGAATTCGTGTGAATTTCGTTCTTCACAATACCATGGTATTTCGCGGTTTAGAAAATATAGGCCTTTAGTTTTTTATCTTCAAGCAATTTCGCAATACTCGGGTAGGCCGAAGTCTAGATAATGAAACCTCTCGAACCACTTTTCACCGAAGCTTATTTGGGCTCAACATGACAGTTGGTGACCCACTCGCCATCTCAGAGTCCACGCCAACGGTACGGTTTATTAACATGCAGTCTTATTAGTAGTCTTATCGATTTTATAACAATGTGACCGGTGACGAGTCGGTCGTCGTCTTAATGGACACTAACTTTTTTTTTTTTTTTTAGTGTTTAACTACAATCACACCTGATGGTAAGTGGCGATGTAGTTTTTGTTGGTAGGCACACTAGCTTAGAAAGAGCCTATTCACTCTTCTCTTGAAGACACCCACATTGTAATCGGACGGAAAGACTGATGCAGGCAAATTATTCCAGTCCTTTGCTGTACGCATTATGAACGACGAAGCAAAACGCTTCGTCCGAATGCAGGGTATATCGACAACAAAAGGATGGAGACCCGACGTGCGTCTTGTTGTCCGATGATGGAAAGGGGAAGGGGGAATTAACTCATGTAATTCCTTCGCACACTCTCCAAAATGTAACCTGTAGAACACCGAGAGACTGGCCACGCGACGTCTGTGTTCGAGACTGGACAAATTGGTAGTAACCAAGTCAGGATCACCGATTAGCCGCTTGGCCCGTCCCTCCACAGAATCCAAGGCTGCCAGTTGATATTTAGGAGCTCCAGCCCATATGTGGCAGCAGTACTCTACAGCCGACCGGACCTGAGCTTTATATAGGGTCAGAAGCTGTCCCGGAGTAAAGTAACGCCGCACTTTTGCAAGAACTCCCAATCTCCTTGCAGCGGCTTTAGCCTTAGACTCAATGAACCGCCCAAAGTTAAGCTTTAACGTGATTTCGACTCCTAGTAACTGGAGGCGGTCGGTGTATTCCAGAGATACATTCTGAAATTTAGGAGCCAAGGTGAACTGGCTCCTTTTGGCGGAGAACAGACACGCTTGCGTTTTGGTGGCATTGAATCTCACAAGATTGGTATTGCCCCAGTTGGAAACTGCCTGTAATGTAAGATTCATACGCTCTACCATGGCCTCCCGAGCAGACTGTACTTGATCCTGTCTGGACTGAACACGCGCCAGATATCTCTCCACAACTGTGCTGTCATCTGCATACCCAAAGAGACCGGGCACGAGCAGGTCGTTTATGTGCAGCAGAAAGAGAGTTGCGGACAGAACAGACCCTTGAGGAACTCCGGCATTAATCGCCATAACCTCCGATGAGCAGCCGTCAATAACGACTCGCAAAGACCGTTCCCGCAAAAAGTCTTCTATCCAGGATATCAGTCCAGGGGATATACCATATAAAGGAAGCTTATTGATAAGGCTAGCATGCCAGACCCTGTCAAAAGCCTTCGAGACATCGAGCGAAACCGCGAGTGCTTCACCACTATTCTCGAGGGCCTCACCCCACAGATGTGTGACATACACTAGAAGGTCACCAGTCGACCGGTTTCGGCGAAACCCGTACTGTCGATCGCTAAGGAGATCGTTATGTTCTAGGTATGCCAAGAGGTGCGAGTTCAATATACGCTCCATAATCTTACAGAGTATGGAGGTAATTGAAATAGGTCGATAATTGACTGGGTCAACACGGCTACCTTTTTTGGGCACGGGCTGCACGTTAGCAAGCTTCCAGGATTTGGGAACTATTCCAGTCTTCAAGGAGAGGCGATACAAGCGTGTCAGAACAGGAGACAACTCGGGTGCACATGTCTTTAGCACTATGGCTGGAATACCATCAGGTCCACTGGCTTTGTTCACGTCCAGATGTCGCAACGTTTTGAGAACCTCTTTGTTAGTGATGTGGACCTCTGACATTGAAGTACCACAGGGAAGTAGGGAAGTTGGAACTGCGTTGCTTGTGTCCAGACGTGAGTTGCTGGCAAAGAGTTTCGCGAACAGTTCTGCCTTCTCTTTTGCCGCATGAGCCAATGTCCCGTCGGGCTTAACCAGCGGAGGCAGTGAAGGTTTACAAAAACTCGCCTCGACCGCCCTGGCAAGAGACCAAAAAGCTCTACTGCCAGATGGTTGAGCAGAGAGCTTCGTGCCAATATGCCTAATGCGGTCGAAACGAGCCTTCCGCAACACCTTTTGTAAGTCTTGGCGGCTAGATTAAAGGCTCTCTTCTTGGATCTGACATCCGGAGTTTTACGGTTTCGAGCGTCAACCCATGAGAGGTACGCCAAATGTTTAAGGTTTTCGGCTTGGGAACATTCGGCGCTGAACCATGGGCGAGCTTTGCCACCAACGGGTACATCAGCAAAAGGAATAAAATATTCCATAGCTAAACATATCACGTCAGTTATAGCAACCGCGCATCTCGATGGATCTCCGGAAGAGAAGCAGACCTGCCGCCAAGGATAAGATGCAAAGAAGTGTCGCATCTCATCTCAATCTGCTGACTTGTATCGCCACACTCGCCTAGTACCATGTGGGTCGAGGTACTAACTTGGTCAAGTCAACGATAGAATTAAAAAATATATTTACGCCATTCCCAATACAGGGATTGATGGTCCTTTCGACTCACCTTCCACCGAAGACGTTCTTCGGGACAACGTGACACGTGGTGAGCCCGTCGCAGTCTTTATGTCCAAGCCAATGATATAACTCGTATATAAGTTTAAAAAAAACACATTGGTACGTGCCGGCAACCTGGGATCGAACTCGGGTCTCTTGGGTCGGGAATTCAGATCAACCATCCACTTGGCTGACGAATTAGAACATAAATTTTAAAAAACTTATTGCTATACCTCCTTCTGGTGGTGTTTTACCTCCTGCTGATCGAACTCGATTCTTTCAATTAGAATTTCGATCAATCACCCAATCAATAAGCTTATGTAGCTATAAGTGATAACCTTAACCTAACCTCAACCTTAAATAAAAAATAAAATAAAATAATAGGTATATCAATATATTGCTCCGACCCCAATGTAAGATGCAAAAGCACGTGAGGTATGGGAATCGGAAACATCGAAGGGACCACAAACACCCAGATCCGAGAACATGTAGAAAAAGTGGTTTTTCTACATTGACTCGACCGGGAATCTTATTTCCGGGAACATTATTCTAATTAAGTCTTATTTATCTAAAAGGATTCAGAGAGTGGCAATCAACGGGCGTATTCCTCTGGATCGACGGTAGCTAAGGGCGAACCACAGGGCTCGATTCTCGGTCCATTTCTTTTTCTCATTTATATTAATGATTTACCTCCCTTACTAGGGAATGAACGATATAGTATTATTTGATGATGGTATCTCTATAATATTTAAAATCAAACGACATATTGTTACACTTGACGAGGTAAATGATGTTATGTCAAAAATAGTCAATTGGTTCAATGCTAATAATTTACATTTAAATAGCAATAAGACTAAATGTATAACATTTTCAACACCTAATGTTTAACATTTGGGTGATACCAATGTACTAATAAATGGGGAAGTGTTGAGCTTGTTGATACAGCTGTTTTTCTCAGAATAACACTTGATGCGAGGCTCCAATGGGGCCCCCATATATCCCAACTTGCGAGTTGGTTAAGCTCTGCAGCATATGCTGTAAGAAAAATAAGGCTCTTAACTGATGTACAAACGCTAGACTTGTTTATTTTAGTTACTTCCATAGCATAATGTCATATGGTATTCTGCTATGGGGTCATGCAGCTGACGTAAAAACAGTATTTGTTTTACAAAAGGGGGTCATACGTGTTGTATATTGTCTAAATTCCCGAGCAACTCTTAAAGAAATTAATATTTTAACATTGGCCTCTCAATACATATATGAAAATTTAATGTATGTGCAAAAAAAACATTAATACTTTTAGCAAGACTTCTGATGTACATAATGTAAATACTAGGAACAGACACAAGCTTGTAACACCGGTTACTAGACTCCATAGAGTAAGTAACTCGTTCATAGGGCGGTGTATACGCTTCTAAAACAAAGTCCCGGTTAAAGTGCAAAGCCTGTCTATTAACAGGTTTAAGAAACCTGTTAATAGACAGGCTAAAGCAGGCTAAAGAAAAGATTTATAGGAAGGGTTATTATAATATAAATGAATATATTAATGACAGTAACCCCTGGGAATGAGGTAATCGCTCCCAAGCTATTTCTAGAAAATATCACATTATTTTTGTATAATGCATTGGATTGGCCAAAAAAGAGGATACCTACAGAGTTTCTTTCGCCTGTTTCTTCTCCGTTAGAGGAACCTCATTATGAAACGGTGGTTGATTAGAAATGACTATCGATAAACGAATGTATGTTCTTATGTCGATGAATAAATGATTTGGTTTGATTTGAATCGAACCCGGGACCTCGAGATGGCGCCACATTAAAAACCGGTGTTTACGCCACTCGTCTAACGAGGTCGTCAAAAGTAGCAATGATATCGACCGCAGTCACGTTAAATGTTCAGTTATATGTCTGTCTCATTTGTTCATCCAGATAATGCACAGGATCGCAATGTGATTGGTCTGAAAGAGGATCTTGTTAGTGTCTAGAGAAGGGTGATCAACTATAGTTAAAGCACGTTAAAGTAATCACAGAGGAATAAATAATTAATTAATGGCTGCCAAGGTTATTAACGATGTAACACCTTTTCTCTGCTTCTGGACATCTTCTAGGGGTTGTATGGGGGAGTGCCACATTTTTGCCTATTTCTACAGTATAGCGTCAACAGTATAACTTGTTGTGATCTGTTTTGAAGGCCATTAAGAGCCGGTGTTATCAAGGCTATCATAGACCTGATGGGTAAAATCGTTCTAGAAACCTTTTGAAATGGTTTTCAGGTGTTAAGGGCTTAGCAATAGTATGTTCTCGAATATCCTTTTTTTATTCAATTATCTTTAAAAAATCATACACGATGAGGAATTTCGAATATCAAACTAATTAAAAAAATAATTTATTGGTCATTATTACTTGTCTTAATAAAGGATGTAAAACAGATATAGTTAGAACTATAAATAAAGAAAAAAACCCTAAAGCTTATTGCTGTTTCTTTTTATCTTGTTTTTTTTTTATTTGTATAAATTATTACATGAGTTTTGAAGAAACTATTGAATAAAATAATTTTGACTTTCAAATTCCAAGAAAGGGTGTATAAACTCACACACGTGTAAAGAAGTGATTCTCCGACTGCTTCCTCCCCCTTCGCGCGCTACTTCTCAGAGGAGATGGTCTTCAACTCACATTTTCTTCGAAATAATTCACTTACCGTCCCTAAACAAATGTCACTTGAAAAAATTATCACGGGCATAAATCAAGAAATGATTTAACTATACTTTGCAATACGCTTGCAAGTTTTTGAACGCTGCCACTACAAGCCAACTGTCCGTATTGCTTTGTCCTTCTATAGGATGCGACGTTAACTTTAGCACAATTGATTGCCTTTGTTTTAACTTGGGTACTGTTAGCACGACAATACATTTTCCGCAGCTGACGGCTGGTTATAATTGGTATCGCTGTCAACCGTACCTAAAATGAATAGTTCCATTTATTTCCAACATAAATTTTATATTTTGAATAAAATCTCACCCAAATTAACCAACCGATAGCCTAGTTTGGTAGTTAGCTTGCCTTAGAAGCTAAGGAATGTAGGTGTCTGGTACACGCTAGGGGCAAAGATTTGTGTTGTGGATATGAATGTGTGTACTAGAGTAATAGATGTTTAAATGTATGTATAAATATTTATCTATGTAAGGTTTCGACGAGCAGACGATGATAGGTTCACCATATGTTATAATGTCCCACCTTTCACCAAAGCACCAAAGCCTTGGATGGGGCAGTGTAAATGTTGGTCGAAGACTTAATTGTCTAGACTCCTGTCCTGTGTGGACACTATAAATTTGACTTAGGTATGCTATGGGGTATGAACGGATGCTAGTAATTACCAGGTGTTAGTCATCCGATGAACATACGAATTGTCATATTTATAACTTCCTACATAATAATCTATTAAATATAAATTTGACTTAGGTATGCTATGGGGTATGAACGGATGCAAGTAATTACCAGGTGTTAGTCATCCGATGAACATACGAATTGTCATATTTATAACTTCCTACATAATAATCTATTAAATATCGCCTTAAAATCGGTACATATATAAAATAAAAAATACATAGTCGAACTCTCGATGCCGAAAATTGATGATTGACTAAAGCCACGCAATACAAGCACCATAAAAAGCAACTTATAAAATCGGTGTATATTTGAGAATAGTCTTAATGTTGTGTAAGTGGAAACCACCATAAACGAGTGTTGTACACAACGGTTAACATGTTTCCTGCTCTGAGGACGGGGGTTTGATTCTCAGACAGAACAATGTAAAAGTCCACTTTTTCTACATTGTCTCAGGTCTGGATGTATGTGGTACTATCTACTTTGGGATTAGAATAATGTATGTGAAGTTGTCCGTCCCTACTACCTACCTACTACCTATTTATTTATCAACCACCGATAAAGAGCAAAAATCTCCGCCAATCTCAACGACATTGACATAATTTTAAACAAAGAATATATAATAAAATACGACAAAGTCTTTGTTATGTTTAACACAGTTAATTACGTTATACAGAAACAAATAGCTAATCAATATAGATTGACCAGTTCACTTTTGTATTAGAAACGCTGTAAAAGTGTCGCTAAGGAATTTATAGACACCATTTGTCTCGTTTACTGCGGTAGATTAAAGACATAAATACATAGGTTAAAGATGGTTAAACGACAAAATGTCACAGGTCGTTAAGTTAGTTTTATAGGTAAAATGTTTCAGTGGAATAACTTAATACAATGTTATAGATGGTATTATTTTACCCTGTAAACATTTTATACAGGTAATTTGTTTACTTTGGATAGTTTTAAATGAAATTAAACAAAATTTTTATATAAATAAAGGATAAGTAAACCAGCGGAAATTATTATAACATTTATGAGAAACTAAAATAATCTACTGTATTCCATACGGTAGTGTTAGCGGGTCCAATCCCGCCAGTATCATTTGACTTTTGTTAATTTTTCATTTATTTAATAACTAAGTCCAGCATTACTTTAAAATTCAATATAAATTTTCATGGCATTATGCTGAGTTTGCTCCAGTTCCCAGATGACGCCTTGACACATACGAGTATAGGTATTGTTTAGTTTGTAATATGTAGTATGTTGTAATTTTTATTGGAAAGCCAAGTGTTATTTGTAAATTATGCGTTTTTTTATGTTATCTCTGATGGCGTCACTTTGGAGAATAAACCTTTCTTTTTTCTTTCTTCTTTCAATAAAGAAAATATTTTTAAAACTGTGAATAATATGCGCTAATGAGACTCGCTCATCGAAACTTACTACATAGTAATCTTGTTTAATATTAATTGATGATCCATTCACTCTACTTTCATACAGATAACAAACGTGACAAAATGCTCACGCAATGCGTATAAAAAATTGTATATTGTCTCTCCAAGTAAGGTACGCGAAAAAAGATATTAGTAATCAGAAACAAGGCCTGTCTAGTATCTACAATAGGTAGGCTGCCAAGCAGCAAAATAACCATATTTCTTTTTTATCCTGTAACTAATTCGATTCTAGGACTTAGTAGCACTCATCGTTAAAATTTAAACTTCATCATTATTATCTTTCATCAATACAGCCTATTTAAAGTCCACCACTGGAGTCAACTGAACATCAGAGGTTCACGATAGCCGAGTGGTGGGGTCATCGGAATTCGAGTCAAGAAAGCCACGTTTGATCCTAGGGTGGCAGGCTCGAACCAGGTAGATAAAAATAGGACTCTCCCAACGATTGCTACATAAAAAGGTCCTGGGCCATCGGCATCCATCAACTCTCTGCAATATTCTGTAGGTAATCCTTCCCCTTGGGGGAGGGGGGGTGTCTACGTCGTTGTACACTTCGTTTGCTTATACGAGGCTGCCACTCGAAAACCTTTCTTCTCCTTATTATAGTATATGTAGTAATTAAAAATCAAACTTATTAATTTAATTTTTCTCTGGATTCAATATTTGAAAATTGTATAAAAGTTTTATACAGAAACTATGGTAATGTAAAATATTTTACACTCATTTTTATTCTTATGTTCTGGCAAAACGTCATTCTATTGTTCTTAGCTCTTTTAAGAAAATTCTTCCGTTCTAACAAAGAAGTGTTGTACGAACCATGCCTTCTCGTGGAAAAGGGCAATTTAGTATTAGATATACGTGTAGGTATGTGTTGTTACGTAGGAAAATTCAGGCAAAGACTCTTTGATGTTTATCCAAGTGTTTAAAAAGTTTTTACAAAATCATTTTTTATGAATGATTTTAATAAATATAAATTTAGTATCAAGTGAGCTGTTAGTTTTATTAGTATCTGGCATAAATATGATATCATTAATAAGTTTTGTCAGTTATTCTTTAACCAAATTTTTTTTTAATTTGCTCGTATAGGGAAACAATTTTTTTATTTCATTACCATATAATAGATTCTATGGATTACTACATATTAAGCTTCCCAGAATAATGATGGAGATAAGAGTTTTCGATAACGCAAAAGGTGTGTAGTATCATCGTAGATATTTTTTAAACTTGTTTATATTTCTTGCAAACATTGTCATTGAATAAAAAGTTGCAAAATAGTCCTGCGGTTTTATTTAAAGCCACTGAAAAGCGTTGTTAAAGTTCAGACAAGTGCTGTACTGGGTTTAACAAGGAACAAGACTCAGTAGTTCCCTGTGCAGGATGTTGAGTGTTTTCAACTTAACGTTGACATGTTTTAGCTCTGGCGGAGAAATATCAGAGATGTTTACGGGTCTCCCTTCATTAAAATACCTATAGACTTTTAGATATTATGCATGTGGCATATATTGACTTTAACACACTACTCATTTTTTTTCGCCTTGTGTTATCGGCGTAAAACATACCATAGCTTTTTTCCCCTGAGTATCGTAAAACACAACTAAGAAAAGGTTTGAGAATGTAATTTGCTATCGACCGACGGCGGCAGAGCCATTTTGAGAAATATAAAGCAGACTGCTGAAGGGTAGCAGCGTCTAAGATGCGATCTGTTTTGACAGAGATCTCCAATCGCCAAGCGTGGCGATTATGGCAAAACCCCCGTAATGGAGAGGCCTATGCACTGAAGTGGGCTTTTACGTTATGATGAAGATGATACCATTTTCATTTTTTTTTAATTTTAAATTTTTTTTAATAAACACATAAATATAAATACCCTTAATTTAATAACATTAACGTTATACACATTATGATATCGATGTTAAATAACCTTCAACTCTATATAAAAGTTTAAATTGAGGGAATCAACGGTGACGCTGAAGTTGCGAGTTCAAATCCCGTAAGAGCCAGTTTTTTTATAATATAAACACGAATTACATACGATGTCAAAGACAACACTAGACTATTCATGTTATTAATTCAATGCAAATCTACAAATACTAAAAAAAAGTTGTCACCAATCCACACTGGGCTGGTAAGAGATAACTGTTCACTGGAGCTTATTTGGAACATCGTCATAGGCCACATGCAAATCGCTCGCACATACACTACAGTTCCAAAAAAAATCATAGCTACGAGCATTCCAAATGAGAATCGAACTTGTAACTTATTCTTTTGAAACTACGTGTAAATTATTTACAAGGATATGTGGAATAAACTTTCTAGCATTTCTAGCTTTTAAACGTTTCTATTAAAAAAGTTAAAATATCTCGAAGCAAATGACGATATTATTTTAGTTAAGGATTCCATCTAATAAGCTTGCGTGATTAGATGAATTCTTAGGGACACGAAAGCTAGACATGTAACGATGACTTATTTTACTATTTACTAATACATTATTTTACAAAACTAGTTTCCTTTTTTTTACTTTCACACATATTTCCAATACTGGGAGACAGACAATTGGGTCCAACCTTACAGCACAGTTTTTTTGGGATAACGGGACAGATGATGAACCTATCGCTGTCCCGGTACCACAGAGCTGGCAACACCACGAAAAACAGTGAGTACCCCTCTTTTCCACCGAAATCGTCAAATATTAAAACAAATAAATATCAAAATGTGTTCCCCTCTTTAGTTAAGGAACATAAATTGGAATCAAGTATTAGTATATTATTCATAATGCTTAATACAAGGTAGCGTTAATCGTAACCCTAGTATACTCGTAAATATCGATTACATTTGTAGCCAGAAACCGTATCCTTACTTACACGTATATGTAGTAAATCATGTGGAACACAAATTCAATCAGGCTCACGATAACAGTGGCCAGCAACGGATGAAAGAACGTAAAACCCTTAGACTAACTTTTCTCTATCAAAATATGGTAGTATATTCTGTGTCTATGTCATTTCGATTTTTTTCTTAAATAGACGGAAGCTGATAACGAAGAATCAAGAATTAGGTATTTTAATGTTTTGAGAATTCCATGTGGTATCAGCATACGACTATTAACTGTGGGTTTCGTAATAGGTGACTGAGGGAAAATCCGTATAAATACTAATGGTTACCGACAGATGGCGGGATAACCATCTGCAAGCAGAGGGGCAGCCGAGTCTCCGGTGCGAGGTGTCTAGTATTGAGATCGCCAATCCGCTGGCCAAGTGGTGATTTTGGCAAATGCTCCTTGAGGGAGAGGCCCTGTCCTGTAGAAGACTAGAACAGAATGTAAAATAGTTTGAAGACACAGTGTAACTTTTTGTTATGCTTAAATATAAAATACCTATCCATGTGTGTGTAAAACTTTGGTGTACATAATATCTTATCATCACACTTTTCAATACCTTAAATAAAAATCTTGTGTAAAATTCAAATATTAATATTCCCTAAGAAACCTTCCATTTTAGTCAAGCAGCTCCAATGACGTCATAGCTAAAAATTAAAACGGAACATTGTCGGTTACTACTGAATACTGTGAAGCAAAAATTTATTTAGAGCATGTGAGTTTAAGTTTTACATATTTATCAAAACCACAACTTAGATAAACACTAAACAACTTAAATAAGGATTGGACTGTTCACGTTTATTAAGTTTGACGTCATTCAAGATTTAATCTTAGTGTTCGCGGTCATGTTACCATATACCAGAAAAGATGCATTTCATATATAATATCTTTAAAAAAAAGTCACGATAGCCGCATGGTTAGGTGATCGGGATTCGAGTCAAGAGACCGGAGTTCAATACCCAGGTGGCAAGCTCGCACCAATAGGTAATTTCAAAAACTTAAGTACAAATTATATCGTTGGTCTGGACATGAAGACGGCGATGAACTCACCACCTCTCGCGTTGTTTCAAAAACGTTTCCAGCGGCAGGAGGGTGTAAACTATTTAATTGTTTAGACTACCCCTGTACCCCTTGGGAATAGCGTGAAGATATTTATTTAAATGCGTTTTAAAAATGAAAGGGTACTCAAAATAACCTCCTAGGAAAACACCAAAAACAGTGCAAAGGACGGTAAAGTTACCAAATAATTTAATTATTTTAAGTAACGTAGTCTTAGCAGAATTTTAACTTTTGTTTATATACTGAAACTTTATCTCTACATAAACATGAACGATATTAAACTGTAATTGAGTTTCCCGTCATATAAAAAGGTTCTTCGGTCGCGTAATGTTTCGACACCAATAAAACGATAAAATTTGTAGACTAGAATATAGACCATTAAATAAATTATTCGCTTTGAATATGCTATACTTTATTTACAAAACGAAATTAATATTTGCAATACTTATTAACTAAAAACTAGAATTAACTTATAGTCTACTTATTATGGTATAGTGAGAGCGACGAAGAGTGGTGTCATTGGAAATGCAGCCATCACGTTGAATAGTTAGATTTAACGTTAGACAGCCTTTGAGCAAGAAAAGAACCAGCCCTCTTGTTGCTTCAAAGATATCTTACTTTATCATTAATACCTTAGTTATATTCTAGACCCGCATTATCGTATCGTGATACGATAATTAATAAATGAAATTTACTATATTTTTTGTCATATTCCTGAATTGACACTGGAATGGGAAATATTTTCTTATGCAACTTGGTAAAATGGTTTGTTTTATAAGTTGCAATGTTAACCGTCGCCGTCATTTGTAAAATAATGTTCATACATTCTTCAAAACTAACTATTTTTACTTATTTTATAACAGATTGAGACACAGAGAATCGAGGCCAGTTTTTGCTAGTTGATCTTATTATAATACAAAACTGTAAATATTTAGAAAATTAGCATGTACAAGTGAACGTTTCATTCCTATCTACCTATCCTGCCTATTTCATACTACCAAAATAATGTAACAAAATAATGTTCGTCTTGGCGGTGACATATCGAGCAACGTTCAGTTTCGCGGTCATTTGCAGGGGAAGGCCAAATTGGCCTCAAAGTTTTTGGCCGTCAAATTGGCCGTGCTCAGAAGAGCGAGGTAGTACTTTATGCCGGCCCACCGCTTGCAACTTAATAAGGCGCAGGTTCGGCCGCACATGGAGTACTATTCTCATCTCTAGGCGGGGCACCACGCACTTGCACTTTATGGAATGTGCTGCCGTCAGCGGTTTTTCCGGACCGATACGACTTAGGGACCTTCAAGAAAAGAGCCTATACTTTTGTCAAAGGCCGTCAACGCATCTGCTATTCCTCCGGTATTAACAAAATAAAGAAAAAAACTGTAATATTATTTTCTAACTAATATCTCAAGTCCATATAAATAAATAAAGAAAATAAAACGAACCATATATATGGAAAAAAATCATTTATATTGCTCTGATCAATAAACTGCATTTATATTGCTCGGATCTGGAGAGCAATAAACAAATAAATATTGTTGTGTTATGGAATCAAATCAAAGAAAGAACCACAAGCACCCAGATCCGAGAAAATGTAGAAAAACTGTCTTCTGCATTGACCCGACCAGGAATCGAACTCGGGATCTCAGAGCTGGTGACGCCATGAATATCGGTGCATATGCTACTTGTCCACAGAGGTCGTCCAAAAATAGTGTAAATCATTAAATTTGTTACTAAAAGCAAAACTCGAAACGGTTGTACATTTTTTTTTCATTTGTTTAAATTTTGGAAAACCATTATATCACCCATTTTTATTGTTCCCAACCAAACTGTTCCTTGCTAACAATTCAAATATTTCACTCAGACACTGATGTCAAACAAATCAATCAAAATTCGAAATGGCGATAGAATTTTGAGTGTTCTTGATAGACAGCTACTTTATAAGCAGTGACTTAGCTATTTTTGTTAAAAAAAGAGTCTATAAAAAGTTAATGGTTTTCGCATTTATTTATATATTAAAACACGAAAAATATACAAAACGTACTTTTGTAAGATTTATATTGTAGGCTTGGACATAAAGAAAGCGTCGGTCTCACCACCTGTCACGTTATCCCAAAAAATGTATTCGGTGACTGGTGGGTCCAAAGGTTATTTCCTTTGGTCGCCTATCACGACACCGGAAAAAAAGGGATGACACATTCCCACGCCAAGAGCACACGGAAAAGTTCCCAACAATCACACACAAAGTTGTTACTGTTAACTGGCCAGCTTTTGAGGTAAGCAGCTGAGAACAAAAGAGATAAAAGTATCAGAGGTAGTTTGACTGCACGGACTACCACATGTTACATACATGACAGAGGTATTCCGTGCAGTCAAACTAATCATACATAACATTTTCTTGACTCTTTTTAAGGACTCAACTTGCAGAACTCTATTCTTATTTATTTTGTTTATTTATGTAAATAAAAAATGTTTTTATTACAAAAAAAATTTTAAAATAGTTTAAATACAAAATGGTTTATAAAAAATAGTTATTGTCCTGAAGGCTAACATTGGAAAGTATGTTTAAACTAAGAATTCAAAGAAATAAAGAAAGAGAATATTTTGAAAATTGCTCTTATTACCCTCGATAGAGGATATGCCACGTAATATATATTAACGGGCCAATAAATTTTCGTTAAAGTTATAAATATATAAACAAATATCTTCACGAATATTTCCAAATACAGGCGTTGACAGAGCTCAAGACAATTAAGTCCTGTCGACCCACATTTCACTGAAAACTATTTGGGACAACGTGACATGTGGTGTCTATTGCCGTTTTAGTATCCAAACTACCGGTACAATATGCTTACATGGACATATATTTACATAAGTATCCATAATTTGTGTATAACCATTAATTATATACTATATGCGGGATTCGAACCGCAGCCCTTAACGTCGAAGGCGGTGACGCTAACAACTACGCTATCGGGGTCTGAGTGCTATATTTGTCTCATTATAGTGTTATATAAATTAACCTTTCCCAGAATGTTACAAGTTAATAAGCGGTCCAACAATAAACAGATGCTGAGAAACTAACTTTACAAAGGGTTATCCGAAACGCCTTCTAGTTTTAATCGATTTCGTGGCTCAGATAACGCCGGTCACTTCAAACTTGATGTAGCGAGTAGCTTGCTTTATAATATTTAAAATGAGTGGAGAGATTTTTTTACAACCGATTAAAAAACAGGAGGAGGCTCTCAATTAGATTATTCTTTTTTTAATGTTTGTCACCTAATAATTATGTTAACCGATTTCGATTTTATCCGACTTCCAGTTTCATTCAGTCAGTAGTATATAGTATCACATTCTTCGTTTTTTAACCGCCAAAAATAAGTGTTTTGTTCGGGTTAGTAAGGTGTATATAACGAATTTAATAACGGTCTGAGAGGTATTTTAGTTTTTTAAAGCAATACCTTTTAATATCATATATACATAACTCAAGTACAAGCATTCATATTATTAACATGAAGGTTTACCCCTAGTGGGACTTGAACCCTCAACTTTGGGAAAAAAGTTGAGGGTCACCACCGAAAAGTTGGGGTCACCAACTCGGCTATCGGGTTTTACGATCTCGACTACTAAATATAAGTCTCGGGTTCGGGCCCACATTCGTCTGTTGTCGTAAACCATTCTTAATTCAAGCATGGTAGCTTACACTGGTAATTTTATTTGGCATTGCTAGTATTCTTTAAAATAACTTATCACGAATCTATATTAGAGAAAACATAAAATCACATATGTAGACATATAAGCAAAAGGTTCTATGATACTTCAGCACAATACACTTTACAATGACTTACATTTGGTACGTGATGTTAACCCTTTTGCCAATGCTCCATAACGGAAGACCACAATACGTGCCTGGCGTGCTGGGGTTATTAGTTTAGAGGAAGATCACTTCGCAAATAAGTAACTATAGATGTAACGTTTCAAAACGAAGTTATTTCTATAAATAAACAATTTAGAATTCGTAAAAGCATTTTGCATAGTTAATATAAACTAATAGGGCTTTTTTTAATTTAAAAGGTTAAAAATAGCTGATATGTAGTCAATTTAAGCTAAAGTACTATATTTAAGTTTATATTGTTATAAACTTAAATATAGTACTTTAGCTTAAATTCAAGTTACATCAAGTTTCATATAACAACTTCGTCTTTTCTCTTTTTCCATTTCTTTTTTTTAGTGATCTTTAACAGACCGGTGACGGACAATAACGTCTAAGGTGGGGAAGGAAAGGTTCATTTTCCAAGTTTAGTGATAATGGCTCCTTTCTTACGGAGTAGGCACATATCCTGCAGTGGACTTTTACAAGCCGTTGTGTATAAACTGGTACTTACAAAACCGAAAGTTATTTTGTAATAAACGTAAATTTAGATTAATTAGTTGTAGCATGTTCCTGCTTGGAAAAATTACATTTCATTGCAATTATTAATTTAACGAATTAGTAATAAATGATGACTAATTTCTGTAATGAATGGTGAATATTTTCGGTTTGGTTATGAACGTAAATTTATTTTCGCTAGTTATAACATGTTCTTTGGGAAAATTACAATAAACTATAATTATTATTTTAATTAATGATCAAATAATTAATTAAATTTAACTTAATATTTTAATCAGTGTAAATTAGAATTTTAAATTAAGGAAATTGTTCCTGAAAAAATTATGTTGATATACAACATAGTTATTTCAGGAATATAAGGTCGGCACCTTTAACGTCACGGATGGTATGTCTTTGAGACCCAGAAACATGTTAAGAACGTCGCTCTTTCACCGCGAATTCAAACAATATTCAGGATAATATGAAATTTGAAACGCTATAATGTTTTCCTGTGTGTTATGCCTTTATTTTCGTGGGTGCCGTAAGAGGCGACTAAGGTAAAGGAATTGCAACCTGCTTCCATAAGATGATGGGATAAACAAATGATAGGCCACAATTAAGCAGACCGCTAGCAGGCATCAGCATTAAAGATGCGAATTCTCAAGTACTGCGATCACCAACCCGCTTGCCAAAGTTTGTACACCCGCCACAGGCCTTTGTCCTTTAGTAGTCTTTTACAGGCAAAATGATGTTGATTATGATAATAATGTTATATGTTATATTGCTAGACAAAAAATATAGAAAAATGAAACGGAGAGTTGCCTAATGAGTTGCCTTTTCATTTTCCTCTTAACATTTAATGAAAATATTTTTTTTAACTTGCATTGTAATTTCATGGGCGATTATTGTTATATTAGTTAAGTCCAAGTCTTGAATGAATCAATCATTGCTATCGACTCTTGTATGAGGCCATAAAGTAATCCAAAATGTTTAATACGTAACGTAATTTAAGGTTCATTTATTTAATATTACACAAATGACGAAAACAAATTTATTTGTCTGTTCTATATAAATAGTAAAAGATTGTTACAAATTTGCTTTGTTAGAGGCGGCCACCAAATTAAGAATATAAAGTATTACTCTTATTTATTTATATAAAGAGAGCCTTGAAGACGCAATTATGCTATTTTATTGTGTACTTACTGCCTTGCTTATATTTTTGATTCTGCATGATTTTCCTACGTCAATAACTTTTCACTCTAGATCTGTGATAATAATATGCTCTTAAATCATTTGTACCGAGAGTTTTGATGGGGATCATGTAAAAATATATTCGAAGCCAACATTTGTATTTTTTATTAGGTTCTTACTATAGCGATAAGTTTTTTGTTCATCGTTATAGGATAAGTTTATATTTATTGCTCCATAAACAATGGTAAATCACACGGTAGTTAAGCGTCCCTAATATATAAGTTTTTCGAGTGTTATAATCATTTACAAAAAAAAATTACCAAGATTTTTTTTGGGGTTAACAAATAAATGTTTGTGAATGGTTTTTTTCGACAGAATCTGGTTAATTGAATGTATATGCTTAAGCTTTAGGATTAGTGGAATGCGGGTTGTTGTCCCTAACTATATATGTATTAATTATTTAAAAAGATAACAAACAAATTCACGCAATTCCCAATACAGGGGTATACAGAGGTCTAGTCTATACAATTAAGTCCCTTCGACTTTCCATCGAAGATATTTTCGGGACAACGTGACAGGTGAGCCCATTGCCGTCTTTATGTCCAAGCCAACGATGTAATTCCTACATAAGTTTGTTGAAATACCCATAGGTACGAGCCTGCTACCTGGGCATCGAACACGGATTTTTTAACTCAGAATTCCGACCATCCAACCACTTGACTATCGTGACTTTATCACTACTAATTGGGTTAGTAATTATTTACTACACAACTACTTAAACTAATATTTGGATCTACCCAGCATTGGGAAATGCGTGAACATATAAGTTTTTAAATTTACATGATTAAGGAAAAAAATCTGTTCATACAAAAATACTTGTTTGTATTCTTCTTGATAGTTATCAAAATTCCTGTTTTGTACAGAGTCACTCCAACATTCCCACATATAATGGTCTTTTTTCAGCAGCATTCATAGACTCCCAGCAATAAAATCAAAGCAAAGAAATATCCTCATCCTTTTTAGTGATAACATCACTTTTCTAACCTTCCAATATTATAGAAATAATTCTTAAACTAACACAAAATCGTAAATCTTAAAGCCGGAGTTCCATGTAAATTTTAATTATTTAACTGTCTCGTCTCTTGTGTCTAGTTCTCCGCAGTAAATGGGAACCAATCCGACGCTACTGTGAAATAATCAACTCAATTTCATTGTGGGGTCTCGAAATGTGAAACGACCAAGTCTCACTGTGAATTGTTACAAAATTGTCGACAACGATTCAATCTGCTCGTTTAATTTTAAGTATATTTATTTCACTGTCTTAGAGTTAACCGATTTAAACAAATATTTTCGTGAATTAATCTCTTGTTTGAGATGCGCGGAAGTTAAATAGATTCTGTGTAATCCGACTTTATCCGGGACGGGATACTTAAAATGGAAAACAACACGTGTAATGTATTTTTTCTATCTGACATCTTGATATATAAGAACTCCGGTGACACGATTTTTGCCCATGTTAATCCTCATTGTAATGTGTTATGTGAGTAGAAATAAAATAGTTTTATTTTTATTTTACATGTAAAAGTCACGATAAAAAAAAAGTTATGATAGTCTCGGCTATCGGTTGGGTCACCGGAGTTCGAGCCGAGTTAATCAATTATTTGCGACCAACCTTTCAAAGACCACTTCTTTGGGACAACGTGACTGGTGGTGAGTTTGTCGCCGTCTTTATGTCCTAACCAACAATATAAATCGTACATAAGCTTTCAAAATAATTCATTGGTACGAGCCTTGGGATCCTTGAACCTTGGGATCGAACTTTGACTCGAATTCCAATCATATTATATTTATATTAGATATCGTGACTATGGCAAAGCTACTCTTGGTTTCAGATCCGTGAGCCAAATTATATTCAAATACGTTGAGCTAATTTACTGAATGGACTAACAAACATCTAAATAACTACTAACATACATGTTTTCATATTTATATGATGCATATGGCATTAATATTCTGTTAACAATTTTTATCCCTCAATTTTACATATAAGGAGTACATGTAAAATTAGGAATTTTAAATTATTAAAGAATTTATTAGTCTTAAATAAAACGACTTTCGGATTTTTGCATCTTTGGTCTCCAGTCCCCCCGTAAACGTGCTGTAAAGCATCCATAACGTCTTTTGTTAAAAACTAATTAAAAACGCGATAAAATCCGAAAATCGTTCAAGTTCAAAATTCAAGATGTGTATCATTCACGTAAATACAAGAAAACATTTATTAAGTTAGCTAGAAACAAACAAAAATTTTTGTATATTTACCAAGGGTTTGAGGAAAGCCAGTTCTACATAGAATATCTTTGTTCTATATCTGAAAAATATTTGAAATCTTTTATTAAAGTAAAACCTTAAATGAAATTTCTTACAAAACAAGAAGATTTATACAAAGATACTCGTAAGGTTATTGTTTGAAACGTAACAATATGTTTCGAATTTTAGACGTTTCTTTTGTTGTAATGGAAAATTCTTGTCTTCAGTTGAATAAAATGTTTTGCTTATTTGAAATTACTGTAAAAGTCACGATAGCCGAGTGTTTGCGTGATCGGAATTTCGATCTCTCTCGGGATCCGATTTCGATCCCCAGGTGGCAGGCTCGTACCAATGGGTTTTTTAAAAACTTTTGTACGAATTCCTTGGCTTGGACATAAAGACGGCGACGGGCTCCTCACCTGTTACGTTGTGCCGAAAATATCTTCGGTGAACTTGTATACTGAAATAAGCTTACTGTCATATTTATACTTGATATTGACGCATCGTTGTGAAACTGTATTTTCACGTTTTTTATTGGTGTTAATCCATAAAGACAGAACCAGTCGGAACTTCAAAAAATATTTTTTTTTGCATGAAAACAATGTAATAATCCTGCCTTCGAAGCTAAGAGTTGCGAATTCGAAAGCAGCGAGGCCGTCACACGGATGAGTCACACGAGTCACGGTCGCACATACTCGTATATGTAGATTCACCTGTCATGTTGTGCTTAATAAGATTCAGTGAAAAGTGTCACCACCTGTCACGTTGTCCCGAAAATATCTTCGGTGAAAGGTGGGTCGAAGGGACTTAATTGTCTAGACTCGGCCTCTGTCTACCCCTGTATTGGGAATTGCGTGAAGATATTTTTTTTTTTAGTGAAAAGTGAATCGAAAAGATTTTACTGTGTAGACCTCTGCCCACCCCAGTTTGGTTAATCGCGGTAAGATATAAAAATTATATTCTTACATATTTTTAATGGCAGAAATAAGTATTAGCTAATTAAAATAAAAAAAGAGTAATATCATATAAAAATAAAGATATCATCATAAAATAATAATAATATATATAAATAAAATAATAATAAGATATAAATAATATCATCATAAAATAATAATAGAGCTCGCTAAGATTAAATAAAAAAGTCGATTTCCGTTTGATTGCATTTCCACTAAAGCTAAAGAAACGATCGGTTGTCCATTGAGCGGTACATTATTATGCAGTAAGCATACACTTTGCAGCTTGGACCAACTTTTGGCACATGTCGGCGGTCACGTTGCCAACATCATAGATAATTTCTGTTTATTAAGCGACGTTTACTATGTTGTTATTGGTTTATTGAACGATTAAACTACACTGTAGCTGTTGCAACACACTTATTATATAATACTATTATCATACCCCATTTCTTCCAGTGGGTCTTTAGCCCAACATTTGCGTCTACTTCATACTGTTACTTCTTTAGTAAAAATGCAAGTACTACAATCTATAAACATGAGTGAAATTTTAGCCCTGAGCCTAACCCTGATCTATCTATGACTAACCTGTGGTCTGTACTGAAATAAATAATAAATGCCTACATGTAGATATGGACAATATCTCATACATTTCTCTGATCCCATTGTAAGAAACTTAAGCACTTGTATTATGGAATCAGAAACAACGAAGGTATTACAAACAACCAGACCCCAGAAGATGTAGAAAACGTGTTTTCTACATTGACCCGACCGGGAATCGAACCCGGGACCTCAGAGCTGTCGACACCTTGAAAACCGGTGTGTACGCTTCTAGTCCACGGAGGTCGTCAACTTTAAATACAACTTGAAATAAAACTTTAATCTGTGAAGCTTTGATCTAATTCTTATATATTCTAAAAGAAACTTCTTTTCGCACTGCTGACACAGGTACTTATTGATCGGCCATATTTCTAAAGTTTACTGGTATGTACAAGTCTCTTAATCTCCACAAATCAAAACATATTGTGAAATAGAAATAAATCTTATTACAATATTCATAGAATATGAACATCATTCTCGGTATTCACATATAAATTACATATTTAGTAACTTTTATTAGACGTAAACCCCGTAAAAGCTCCCTTTGAAGTCCCTCATAATCATTAATCCTTATTCCAAAGTAGTTCATTCGTATTTTGAAGGCTGTTTCTCCTTCAGATATCCTTCGTTGTATCTTAATAAAATTATTTATTTCAATGTGCTAAAAATTCGGTTTTACTTAAATACTTAACTATTACTACTACTTAACTATAGTAAATAGTTAACTAATACTAAAGTAGTTAACTAATACTTAACTATAGTAAAGTCTATAGGTCTCTGTAGGTCAGGAAAAGAGAAGCAAACGAGCAGGTGGCTCACGTGATGTTTTTTTTTATAGAATAGGGAGACAAACGAGCAGGTGGCTCACGTGATGGTAAGTGTTTACCGCCGCCCATGAACACCCGCAATACCAGAATTGGTGGAGTGGGGCGTGTGGGCCAACCGATTACCTGCACTTACCAGACGAAACGCAGAAGTTTGTTAGACTTCTACTTCACGCCGGTATTCTGTGAGGTCATGGTACTTCCCCGGTCGAGCCGACCCATTCATGCAACAACAAAAGCTGATTCGTGGCTCTACCACGGTCTCTTCCATGGATAATTGTCAAATTCACCACGTTTGATAGATAGGCAGAAATGTATATGTTTTGGAATAATTCTAGTATTCATATTTATATTCTTCACATAAAGGTTTGCCCCTAGTGGGATTCAAGCCCATACCATTCAGATTCGAAGGCATGATCACTACTAAGTAGGATATAGGATCATTTATTGATTGACTATATCAAATAATACATGGTGCGAGTATATATAATAGCCGTGTGGCAACGGTGTAAGAATGTTGCCATTCGCTTTATTTCTGTGAGTATCGTAAGAGGCGACTAAGGAAAACAGCCTAGAATATCCTAATAGCAACCGATAACTATCTCTAAAAATGTCAGATCAAAATAATCAGACTGAAGATGGGCAGCAGCGTCTGAAGTGCGAGTAGTCTGGTACCGCGATCACCAATCCGCCTGCCAAGCATGACAATTATGGCAAATCCTCCCCTGGGAGAGGCCTATGTCCTGCAGTGGAATTAATTGGCCGTTATGTATGTATGTATGTATGTATGTATGTATGTAGGAGTATACTAAATAAAATACTAAATAAAATATTGAAATTAATTAATTGAATATACTAAATAAAATATTTAAATTAATTAATTGATCCATCACAAAAGTCTATAAATGTAGCATTTTATATAAGAATAAAGCATAACTAAGAAAAAGAGAATATTTTTGATATAATAAACATTGTATCTTAATATTTTTTCATCAGGCATTCATAAAGCTTGAGATTATTGTGTTGAGGTATGATTGCTTCTCGTTAATACCTACTCTGTCAATCTAAGCCGTTACAACACAATAAGTTTTCTAATATTACAGTAGTATATCAATATTTAATTACTCTAACGCTTATTCTGTTACAACAAAATATTCTACTATATGAATATTTTCAAAAAACATGATAGATTGACTTCGTCTGTCTACAAAAATTAAATGTCTTTAATATATTTTAGAGATATTCGCAATATAAAGTGATGAAAGTGTGATATAATACAAAATATTAGAACATTTTCATTAATATCACGACAGCTTAGTGGTTGGGTTATCGGAATTCGAGTAAAGAGAAAGAGTACCAATGTTTTTTTTTCGACACTTATGTACGATTTATGTCGTTGACTTGGATATAAATACAGCGACCAGGCTCACCACCTGTTCGTTGTTCCAAAAAAAAAATTTTATGCTTGCGTTTAAGGTACATTAATATTAAGTTTCATGCCAACCGTTTCGTAGTTTTTATTGTTATTTAGTAGAAATAAAAAATAATTTTCACTACTGTAACCGATTTTTATATAACTTTTGGTTAAAAAATTTGTATCATAATTTAATAAAAATCTGTGTATACAAGACGATGTAACGACTGGAAAAGCCAAAATGCGAATACCTATTTATTCAGTTGAAGTTGTACCTGTACAAATAAAAGGTCTATGGTATATGCCCGTTATAAATACGGACCGTTTGCGAATACTCGTACAATTCCGGCTAGAGCTGCGAACTATTTGTTACCGGTCACGTCAACTATGCAATGTGTCAATTGCAATCGCTAAAATTATTAATATCACTGATTGCGTGATGTCAATGAATAAATGGCTGGTAAAAAATGGTAGTTTTGTTCCACACCGTTCAATTCATATTGAAAGATGTCTTGAGGCTAATAAACTGGAATGGATACGCTATTAACATCAATGGCGAATACATCACTCACCTTCGGTTTAACGACTATAAAGCTCTGAAAGCATGAGCGCCAGAGGTTAACACCAAGCTCAATGATCTTAAAAGTGTTTCTCAGCAGGTAGGTAGGATGATCAGAATTCGAGTCAAGAAACCCGAGTTCGATCTCTAGGTTGTAAGTTCGTACAGATGAGTTTTTCCAAACTTATGTACGATTCACGTGTCATTCATTGCTTGGACATGAAGACAGTGACCGGCTCAGCACCTGTCACGTTATCACAATATATTTATGCGGCGAAAGATGGGTTAAAAGAACTTAATTGTCTAGACCTCTGTCTACTCCTGTATTGGGAATTGCGTGAAGATGTTTGTTAAGTAGTTGACAAATATATACACCTAGCATAAATTGTCAGACAGTCCTCCTTCGACCCAGGTTCAATCGACGAATGCAACTCGCTTGGACGGCGTTTGAGAAACTATGCTTCATCTTCTTTTCGAAATACTTCCAAAAAATTGTTTCAACCTGTGCGTTTTGCCAGTTATGACGAATTTAACCAAAACTTGGTCTCTCACTGCCGGCAGAATGCTCCGCTCATAGTTGCTCAGCGTGCCATGGAAAAGGCTATGCTCAGTGTTTCTTTGTGTTATAAAATCTGCAAAGAAGAAATCCGCAACAGAAGTAAGGTAACTAACGTAGGTATAAAGATCAGCACACTGAAGCAGTAATGGGCAGAGCAAACTGATAACCGTTAAGGAAAATAGTTCTTGAGTGGCAGCCTTATTTAAGCTAATACAGTATAGGACGAATGGAGTAACGACTGACAAAATGTTGCGAGAAGTCGGTCGATAAAGGTAGCCAAATGTTGGAAAATTTTGGGGGAGGCCTTTGTTCAGCAATGGACTCTTGATAGGCAGTGAAGAGGGATAAATATTGTTTATTAAAATTGTGAGATGGTAATGTAATTATAATGTGGAAACGTTGCTAGCGTTGTTAATCATGCTGCAAGGCGTAGGGCTTAGTGATAATTTAAACTTATAAGCTAATACGTCTTGTAATTACAAATAGTAAATAAAAATAATATATTTATAAGTCTTACAATGCCAACTTGGTGGTGTACAAAATACAACGTAATGTTTATTTATTTGCTCCGTTACCGTACCGATTACCGTACTCCGTAAAAGAGAAAATGAAAATACAAGCTCAAGAAGACGTATTATATTCGTTGATACATTCAGTGTAACGTACATACAAACTCACATGCGTACGCACACGCATACCCATACATATACATACATACATACATACATAACGGCCTGTTAAAGTCCACTGTAGGACATAGGACTCTTCCATAGGGAGGATTTGCTATAATCGCCACGCTTGGCAAGCGGATTGGTGATCGCAGTACCAGAGGTGCCACTCGCACCTGAGGTGCGACGCTGCGGCACATCTTCGGTCTGATTATTTCGATTTGATATTTGTAAAAGATGGTTATCCCGCCAACTGTCAGTTGCCTTAACGATATGAAAGCTGATTCCCTTAGTCGCCTCTTACGACAACCACGGTAAGAACGGGGGTGGGAATATGCTCACGCTGTTGCCACACACATACTCACACACATAAAATTAATTTAACTTTTGTATGGATCTTTGAACAATTATTCGTTGATATTTGAAATGTTTACCTTCGTGAGATTTAAATTAATCCCAGTTTCAAGTGACACAAATACCTATTGGGTGTCAACTGCGAAACGTACGACTTAAGTAGTAGCTCATCTATTTATTATCACTAGCCTATCCAGATACAAAAATGGTGGAAGTTCATTTAGAATTTATATAACATTTATTCACTGTAATTAATACAACAATGTTTAATTTAACGTAATAAGCTATATGTAATAATATGGTAGATAAAGTAAAAAAGTGGCTGTTTTTGTAAATATGTAGAACTATTTGCAACCGTGCGACTTATTTGAGTCACAATAGAAAATACTTAGCACCGATCTGCGATTGTATTTTCAGTAAAAACGTGCAGACTGCCATGCAAAACATTTGTTGCCGCATTTACATGCAACGGCATGTAAAATTTGTCTTTAAATTCAAAATATATGTGTGTGAAGTGGCGCTACGTTAGGTACAAATTTAGGAGTGTGCCTTGCATATAGTTTATTGGCAAGGCACACTCCTAAATTTTCTTATGATGCATGTATGATAGGTTATGATAGGTACTAGACTAAACGTATTGTACGTTGGCATGTAATGAGAGGCATCATCACTGTTGTATATTGTATGAAGAACAGAAAACTAATTTGTAAATAAAATAAATAATTATCTGCACGCAATTCCCAATACAGGGGTAGACAGAGGTCTAGTCTAGACAATTAAGTCCCTTTGACCCCACCTTCCACAAGAGCCCGTCGCCGTATTTATGTCCAAGCCAACAACATAATTCGTACATAAGTTTTTGAAAAACCCATTGGTACGAGCCTGCAACCTGGGGATCGAACTCGGGTCTCTTGACTCGAAATTCCGACTGCCCAACAACTCGGATATCATGACCTATCTATATAATATCTAATAAAAATAGATTGTCCCTATCTATTTATAAGCTGTGCCCTTATACTCATATTTAAATAATGTTTTTTTTTGTTTCTGTGTTTATAATATTACGTGTACATGAAAAGTAAATAAATAAAAAAAATAGATAGGGACAATAAAAAATAGACAAATAGTAAAAATATAAATTTTTTTATATTTTTACTATTTATCTATTTTTGATAGTCCCTGTCTATTTTTTTATTTATTTACTTTTCATGTATACGTAATATTATAAACACAGAAACAAAAAAAAACATTATATAAATATGAATATAGGGGCACAGCTTATTTCAAATTGAAATTTCATCCAGCAGGCTATTACTGGAAATGTCCCTTCGACCCACCTTCCACCGAAGATATTTTCGGGACAACGTGACAGGTGGTGAGCCCGTCGCCGTCTTTATGTCCAAGCCAACAATATTCGTATATAAGTTTTTGAAAAACCCATTGGTACGAGCCTACCAACTGGGGATTACCAACTGGGGGCCTACCAACTGGGGATCGAACTCGGGTCTATTGACTTGAAATTCCGACCACCCAACCACTCGGCTATCGTTGCTATTTGTGTGTTGTGCGGCTATCGTTGTTATTGTATGCGGCTATTTTTTTTTATTTTAAAAAAAAATATAATAAGAAAAGAAAAGGAGCCTGTATATACCAATAGCTAGGTAAGGATCTTTAATATCTTTCAAATAATATTCGAGAGATATGGGAGTAAGTCGAACGTCCACTAAGCAGCTCAAGCTCTACCTAATTAGTAGACATCTTTTGAAGAAATGGGTTACGGGTTCGAATCCCCCTAAGGAAATATATTGTGATCAACGTGAACTTGAGTCGGTTTCGTGTATTATATTATTATTTATCTATGTCATAATAAAGTCACGACAGCCGCGAGGTTCGGTGGTCGGAATTACGTGTCAAGAGACTCGAGTTCGATCCCCAGGTGGCAGTCTCGTATCAATGGGTTTTTCAAAAACTTATGTAGGAATTATATCGTAGGCTTGGACATAAAGACGGCGACGGGCTCACCACCTGTCACGTTGTCCCGAAAATATCTTCTGTGGAAGGTGCGATTATTAATATTTATGTCTTAATATGCATACAAATATTATCGTCATCCAGTAATCAAGGCACAGTAATTTGGAACTGGATGACTGAAAATGAACAGTGTAATTGTTTGATATCAAATCGTTTTCCCCTTATCTAATATTATGACTTTATAGTAGTAGTACTACCGAAACTTATTTAAATAATATTAAAAAAAACATCTTCTCAAATCTTTATACATGTCGTGGTCTAATCTCCAAACTATAACTCATATTTTTCTACTTCAGGCATAATAATAATAAATAATAAATTTCTCTTACATTGCGTAGTTTTTATGCTAGAAATTACAAGAATGCCAGACAAGGAACATAATAGAACTATCCGCGTAAGAGAATGGTGCTTGAAGTAGGTTTCCTTGAAAACCTGTATTCCAAGTCACCATACCCCTCCTCGGCTAGTTTCTTAATTAGCTATAATAAAATTACGCTTAGACGTGTAAGTACTATGAAAATACGATAGCGTTTGTTAACTTAAAGGAATACATGAGAGCCCATTTGAAATAGTTTGTTTGTCTCGAGGAGTATGAGAATTGATGTGTTGTTTGTGTGCATGTAGGTGTGTTTGATGTTTGAGTATGTGTTAGTTGTAGCGTAGAGTTTAAGTTCATTTAGTTGGGTGTGTTTGTATAGTGACGTGAGAAAGAGTTGATTATTATGTGCGTTGAGGAATTTCGACAAATAAGTTATATATCGAGACGTTAGATTAAAAAAATAATAGGAGAACGATAGAACGATGGAGTAAGTATACGGAGTAACTATTTTGGTGGTATCAGTAGATTTTCAGTTTCAGAATAGTCTAGGGTCTTGAGGTAATTTTTGACTAAAATTTTACAAGTAATTTTTTTTTTGTGGATATATGTTAAAAATTTTGTTAAGTTTATTGTATAAGTATGGGCCAAGAAAACAAAAGAACTAATATGATAGTGTTGTGTTACAAGTTTGAGCTTGACACACCTTGTCTTTACGACTTTTTTCCTTCCTAAGGTTCGGGTCTTACTGCAGCTGGGAATGTTTTTGTATTACTATGTTTAACAGTGAGTTTGTCTAACAGTGAGCACATCCCATTCTTTGTAGAGTTCTACTGTAGAATAGTGAAAGGGCAAACCTGCCCCAACCTTGAGAAAAGCGCGTTGTGCCTTTTCCACCTCCAATAAATAAGTTTTTGCAGTGATACAGTAGTATGATAAGTGATACAGTAGTCCACCAAAGATTGGCACAATGCATAGTAGACCATTTTAGTAATTTTACGGTTTGCAGCGTGTCTTAAATTTTTAAAAATGTAGATTAGTTTTCTTAATCGTGTTACAAGCGTATCTATCATAATATTTATAATAATAAGATGAAAATATTTTTAAGGTAACATTGATAAAAAGAAGTAATTTTATTTTCAGCTACGCGGGATCGGATTGAATCTCTCTTCCAGATGATTTACTAGTTTCAACTAAGGGATTCGGCTTCCTATTGCGGACATTGCGAGATTTATATTTATGGTCCGATATAGGCAAAAGAAGTGAATTTTGTTTTGATGTCGTCAATGCGTAACGAATACGTAAAATAAAACACAGGATAAAAAAGTGTCAATAAAAATCAGACTATTTCTAGTTGACTAAATAACTTGTATAATAGAGTGGTTCGTTGATCGGAATTCGAGTCAAAGGACACGAAGTAGACTCATACCTATGAGTTTTTTTTTTTTCAAAACTTATGTGCCATTTGTACCGTAGGCTTGGACATAACGATGGCAACATTGCCACTATCCGTGAAATTGACTCAAAATAAGCTCCAGTGAAATGTGGATCGAAAGGACTAAAATATCTAGACCACAGGTTACACCTGTAATCGGAAATCCATGAATACGTTTCTAAGGAAATATTATTTATTTTAGTAAAATTCTGTACCGCCTTTTGCAAGTTTAAGTAAATATTATGGAAAATAAAAATTCTTTCAATTTATTATTTATTTATCTTTAATTATTGTTTAAAATAATATCTGGTGAAATATCATTCGAAAGGATATATAAAATATAAAAGAAGACCCTAAGACTATATTGTGTCAGGTCGGTCGGAACATTCCAAAATTTTCATAACAGTTATCCATCAAATCCGACAAAGTTTTCGGTGAAATATGATGGATAATGAAGTTAATTGTAATAGTATAACGAATTAGTTTCGCACAGCTCCCTTGACATTTTTATTATAAACTATCCTAAGATTTAAACCAAGTATTGTATATCAATGAAATATAGTTTTACTTTAAATTGGACGGTACCGCGCATTTCCTGTATCCAGGTTTATATCCCGGAGTAAAAAAGTAGTTTATATCTCTTTCCTAACCTATACATCATTTTTAACAAATTATGTTTTAGATCTAAAAGGCTATGCATTTTACCGGGATGAAGGATATACCTATGAATCTAGATTATTGCACAATACAGAACTATATCCATTTTAAGGAGGCGACTATGTCATTGACTACAAAACGCGGATCAGTGAAAAAAATATTGCAAACCTTTCGAAAAGCCTTTCTTTTAGGAGAATGATGAAAATGTTTTTATAATTAGGTAATTTAAATTTTTAGTTTCCCTTCTCAATCAAGCAATATGTTTGAAATTTGGAACACATGTATTTTATTATTAATTTATTAAAAAAATCCCTATTCCCAATACAGGAGTAGACAGAGGGCTAGTCTAGACAATTAAGTCCCTTTGACCCACCTTCCACCGAAGATATTTTCGGGACAACGTGATAGGTGATGAGCCCATCGCCGTCTTTATGTTCAAGCCAACGATGTAATTCGTACATAAGTTTTTTGAAAAACTCATTGGTACTGGCACCTGGGGATCGAACTCGGGTCTCTAGACTTGAAATTCCGACCACCCAACCACTCGGCTATCGTGACTTATAGGAAAGGGTTTTAAATATTTCATTCACTGATCCGTGTTCAGTGTCAATGATACAGTTGCCTTTATAAATGATTGATACAGTCCTTCACCTTTGAACATACAATTCGCTATTATTTAAAATTAAAGTTGGGTAAATTAGACTAGTTACATGTAACACTCACCACATGGTGTATCCATTAGTGAGTGTCGCCTGTAACTAGCTTAAAAATTTCTTATGCTGACCTCTGATTACCCCAGTATTCAAAAATGCGTGAAAATCAAAAAGTATGAATGAATGAATACTTTCATTGTAACAAAATAATATAGAAAAAAATTAAACATAAAAGCCTTATCTTCCAGGCAACCAAAGGCTTAACGAGATATGACACATACAAAAGGTAGTTGCTGCATTTTTTTTTGCAAAATATAAATATTATATAGTATTTACATTTGTGGAGATATGTGGCCTTCCCCTGTTCTAATCTCTGTCAAAGAACATTTGAAAGATAAAAGTTGTTATATGCCCACTGCTGGACAAAGGCCATTCTTTTTCTCAATAGGCTGCTTAATTGGAGTCGTTACTTTTGTAGTTAAAACTTACTCTAAATATACAATTAAGTTAAAATCAATCTCGTTATTTCTATTGCGATGCCTATTATTAATTGTAAATCAGTAAATTACTTAACAAAATATTAAATTTCATAAAATTATTAGTTTTAAAACTTTTCTTATTACATTTTCTTGTTTTATTACGAGAAATTTCTTGACAATATAAATAAAAAGCTTTCATGAAACATTCTTTAAGTATTTCACGATTTCGTTAATTCAATAAAATGAAT
Source organism: Sericinus montela (assembly GCA_029286605.1). Classification (NCBI taxonomy): domain Eukaryota; kingdom Metazoa; phylum Arthropoda; class Insecta; order Lepidoptera; family Papilionidae; genus Sericinus; species Sericinus montela. The sequence continues at coordinate 206,712 of JAGSMR010000042.1, read as the reverse complement.
ATTATATTATTGAATTTACGAAATTTTATTACTACCCCTGTATTGGGAATTGCGTAAAGCGTTTTTTTTTTAATTTTAATAAAATGAACACTGAAATTTCCATACTTCATTAAATTACAATCATTATTTTACTACTTTTGTTTAATATGAGTATTTTAGTATGTCGAAGTATTTCTAAGAACATTGTACCGTATGTCTGGAGACAAAGACGGCGATAGGCTCACCACCTCTCGTGTTGTCCCAAATAATTTCCGGTGAATAATGGATCGAAATAAATATATTTTGTCGACATCTGTTCATTCCAAAATTGAAAAATGCTTCATGATATTTTTTAAAATTATTATCTATTAACAAAAAGAAATTAGAATATTTCGTTGATAATGAACAGAAAATTTAATTAGCTTTCTGTACAAAACCTCAAACGTCGAGACCGATTCCGAATTTCATTTTCGAATGATTTACTGAGTACAAGTAAGCGAATTGGATCCCAAAACGCAACGCGGATTTCAAATTTACGAGCTATCATTAACTTGGCTCTTGAAATCTTTACATACAAAAAAGAAAAAGCATTATAAAATAGTATGTTTATTTCTATTTTCACGCAATTCCCAACACAGGGATAAACAGATGTCTTGTCTAGAAAATTAAGTACCTTCGACACCCCTTCCACCGAAGATATTTTCGGGACAACGTGACAGGTGGTGAGCCTATCGCCGTCTTTATATCCAAGCCAACGTTCTGAATCGTACGTAGGTTTTGAAAAACCCATTGATACGAGCTTGCCACCTGAGGACCGAACTCGGATCTCTTGACTCGAAAATTCAAATGATTATAACATTTCGAATCGATAATGAATATTGATTCGAAATGTTTATTTCTGTCTCATTTTTTCCGGACATTTTTGTTTATGTGTCTTATGTTATATTTTTGTTACGACTTACCTGTCGTTTTTTCCGTTGCACTTGGGTTTAAATCACAACGATTATAAAAAAGTTTCACTACAATAAAAAAAATATCTTCATACTATTTTCAGTACTGGAGTAGACAGGGGTCTAGATACTTAAGTCCTTTCGACCCCACCTAACTCGACTCCACCGAAAACGTTTTTGGCGCCAACGTGACAAGTGGTGTGCCCGTAGCCGTCTTTATGTTCAAGCCTATGATATAATTCGTACTCAAGCTTTAAAAAAAACCAATGGTAGAAGCCTGCCACCTGAGCATCGAACTCGGGGCTATTGATTCGAATCCCGATCAGCCAACTACTCAGCTATCGTGACTCTTACTCGTTTTTTTTCAAATGAACAAGTTTTTTACAAGAGTAGGGTGAAAAACGAGCTGTCATTCCACCTGATAGCGAATGGCTACGGCCGGACATAATAAATTTCAAAGTAAGAAGGTGTCTGATGCTTTTTCACTCCTGAGAGCTATCGTGGAATGCCTCAAAGCTGATGATTTTGCTGACTCTTTATAGTATTTAAATTGGAACATAACAGAAGTTACACTGGTACTTGGCGGCAGTAATGGGTAAGAGTGAAGTACTGACATAAATGTCCTCGTCTTTAAGTGGGAAATTATAGATACTTACCTGATTGAACTCACCATACAACCGAAAAATGCACGATTGATTATAATTAGCACTTCTCAAGCAGATAAGCGATATTTTAAAAGGATATTAGCAATATCAAATAACATTACTATGTAGCTACTGAAATGCTTGTGCCTGGAGTGGTTCACGACAATAGTTGAATGGCGGGCCCGAACCTGCGTAGTTACATTCCGCATTCCGAATCCTAAACCATTATTGTATTGACGCTTCAAACATAATCAGATAATTTATTCTTTCGTATTAAGATAATCCTTACTTTTCTTTTCGTGGATGTTGTATCAGTTTACTTAGTTGAAAGCGTTGAATTTCATCAGGGTGGCGAGATATCCACGTCGAAAAATAAAGCTAAAATAAGCTTTTAAAATACGCAGTGCAGGTATTGCTGTATACAATCCCCTTGCTAAGTGTCGTGATTATAATAAAGCCTCCGTACGGATGAGGCCTTTAATGAATTATTACAGAACGTTACAAAACAAAAAAGGCTGCGTCGAAGGTCAGACGTTGAACTTTAAATAAATACAATTCTCCTAGTAGTGGACGATGTGCTGCAGTAAATGCAGCTTACCGCCAGGTCGGGTGTTCGTAACCTAGGTACGATTTCTCCTCCACCAGCTATTGATACTCGCTAGTAGTATAGGAACTTTGATAGCGCGATGTAGGATGTCGATGTATTCCCTGACTTGTCCGCCACTAGCGAGCTTCTAATGTTTTTTTTTTATTTATAGAAAAGGAAGGCAAAAGAGCAGGTGGCTCACGTGATCTTAAGTGATTACCGCCGCCCATGAACACCCGCAATACCAGAGGCATAGCAGATGCGTTGCCACCCTTCGAGTAAAGAATTGGGGAAGGGGGATGTGGGCCTCCGTTACCTGCACTCACCAAACGAAATGCAGAAGTTTGTTACACTTCTACTTCACACCGGTATTCTGTGAGGTCATGGTCCTTCCCCGGTCGAGCCGGCCCATTCATGCAACAACAAAAGCTGATGTGTGGCTCTACCACTATTCTATATGTGAAGACATAGATGTCGCTACATCCTACGGCGACACTCTTTTCTTATAAAGAATATATTTAGAGACCTTTTGTTTTCTGAATCGTATGCTGACTCAGCTAACTTATTGATATTGTATAAAAGCGATACATAAAGTTCATCAAACTTAAAAAAATATATTGTAATTAAGTAATATGATACCGATAGCGTAGTTGGTCTGGTAAGGGATCCGGGTTCGTATCCTGTTAGATTATTCAAACATTGTGTAATGAATACGAATATTTGTATTCAAAACATGAATAGTTTTTATTTTAATATAGATAATGATCTATATAAATATATATCGATGTGAGTATATTGAACCGCTGGACTAAGACGGCGATGGACTCACCACATTTCACGCTTTAAAAAATAATCTCCAGTGAAAAGTGAGTCATAATCGGCCTAGATTATCTCGATTTCTGTCGACCTCAGTGTTGAGAAATGCGTGAATATAAAAACAAATTTAACTAAGACAATAGACAAGTGTTTTACGAATTATTAACAATATTAAAACGTTTCACGCCATATTATTTCTACCGGATTATTCAATTCAAATGAACCGAATCATAGGCGTAAAATAGATTTTGTTCAATGCATTACAACATTTTCAGAATTTCCAACTGTATTCCACGTTTGATCATTTCGAGCTCATTTGGATTAGAGCTCGGTTGTCGGTATTCTGATTAAATTCATTAAATTTCACGAGCTGTGTTACGGTAATGTGTGTAATGTCATGGAATTAGGGAATTTTGGGATGGTACTTAAAAGTTAGTAAAGATACCCTTTTATATTCTCTTAAGTATTCAACACATTAAAAACATTTGTTATGCGCTTAATACCGCATTGTTGTAACTGTACGAGTAACATTAAAGAAACGCCATTTTATAAAAAATAAAATATATTAAATATCTTCACGCAATTCCTAATACAGAGGTAGACAGAGGTCGAGTCTAGACAATAAAGTCCCTTCGACCCACCTTTCACCGAAGATATTTTCGGGACAACGTGACAGGTGGTGAGCCCGTCGCCGCCTTTATGTCCAAGCCAACGATATTCGTACATAAGTTTTTGAAAAACCCATTGGTACGAGCCTACCAACTGGGGATGGAACTCGGGTCTATTGACTCGAAATTCCGACCACCCAACCACTCGGCTATCGTGATTTTTATAAAAATATTAATTTTATTCTTATCATTCCGGGGAAGGTTCTGCAGGACTTTTAGGCTGTAGAGAAGAAAAAGAGGAAAATTAATCAACTAACACATATATATTTTTATTTAATTTGACGAATGAACTGCATGACAAGCTTATTTTCGATACCTGGTTTTTTATGTTTTCTAATTTAATTATTATTCATTTTAAATTTACATACTTTTCAGTAAATTGGCCTACATTAATTAATAAAACACTGCTAAATCATACATTCACAGATATTCAAATCTCATTTACAGATATAGATTTTCTTATATATTGGATCTTGATGTTTAACGCGCGAATCATCTTTACATATCGATTTAGGAGCGATTTGGATGAAATAATTAAAATTTAAAAATTATTTTATCTAAATTATAATTTAGTATGACAGTAATCACATTTGCTTTCTGAAAATAAATTTAGCCTCTCAATATCTTTAAGCTAAAGAGGAAACTCGGTATTAGGCTCTCCATGAAAACATTTTTTTACGATATTAGCGTAAATTCAGCTTTACTTTACTTTCAAGTTTACTTCACAGCTTCTTGCAATGACAGGAATAATTCAATTTCTACCTCGACAAAGATTTCGATCAAGCAGATACTTTCTAAAACTAAGTCTGAAAGTACTCGAACTTCCTTTTCGAATAAGTTCAAACTACTTTTTGAAAGCTCGCGTGAAATGCAGACTGCGTTTATAAAGTGTATTCGAGCGAAACATATTTCTATCAAATGTTAAATATTTTCTCTCTTCTTCACAACCTAAGCAACTAAGCTAAGTAACATAAACATGAATTCAGGAAGATTCTAAGCTACTAATTTTTTTCGTAATTACCTACAAATATTATATGTCAAAAGGTATCCATACCATTTTAAAGCGTTTAAAAGATTAAGTTAAAAACTCTGTATGAAATCCTTATGAACTAAATGTACCAAAATGTAATTGAAACGAACTTTCAGTTCTTTAACGTTTAAAGTGAAATATATAAAGTAAAATTATACAAGTAACCATATCATTGCAAGAATTATTAATTCTGTAATATTCATCTTATAGTATTTAATAGTATATATAACTTTATTCTATTAAAGACTGTCAAATGTGTACATTTTTCATAAATCAAAGCTATTTTTAAAAGAATTCAAAAGGAGGAGGTTCGTAATTCGATTGGTATATATTTTTTTATGTATGTACACCGATTATTCCAAGATTTACGACTTGCTTTATCTTCTTATTATTATTAATAAACTTTGTGTCAATACTCTGATGATGCTGTAAGGCGAAACCGGTCTGTTAATTAATAAATGATGAAATAAGGTAAATTTTGTACAAGTGTTCAATAATGAATTTTGATGTTTCTTTTGGTTCATTATATATTAACATCAACCTATGTCCCGATAAGTGAGTCTTGGGCTACCCGTGTCTGTTATTGAAGCGGAGCGAGTAGAGTAGAGAAACTGAGAAATATTATAATCAATACGATAGCATAAAATCTAGTCTAGACAATTAAGACAATTAAGACCTTCCACCTTCCATACTTTCGTATGAATTTTTGAAAAATCCATTGGAACGAGTCTGCCATCTGGATATGGAACACAGGTCTCTGGACTCGAAATTCCGACCACCCAACTACTCGGCTATCGTGACTTGAGATCTCGTTCTGAGTATACTTGTTGGCTAATCGATCATAAATAAGACCGAATCTGTGAGCCCTCAGCAGACTCGATGCCTACATGGTCATTACTAGGCCTAAACTATGCGCTTGTTGTTCAAATATCTCTTTGGCTTTTTCAAATCTGAAAAACTTTCATCAAAATTTCTGTTTCACAACAATGTCAAATAGAGTTTCGAACAGTATTTTTTGGGAGGCGATTCTTTTTTTAACCTTTTTGTTTCTTGGGATGTATATTGTTTAGGATGTGCTACAATTTCGTAGGCCTACTAATAACAACTCAAAAACTTACTGTTTAATATTATATACGACAATAAAAAGCAGCACAATATTATAGTTTACCTGATGTAATCTAGAAAAATCTTGCTGTAGTTTACAGAACAACCTATTAAATATTACACAAAAACGTTAAAAAATAAAAAAAAATATGTTTAAAAAACCACCTTCAAAAACTAAAAAGTATAAAATAATAGAAATTTAATTTAATGTACCTTTTAATCCAACCCATAATACTTACAATATTTAAAAACTACTATTACATGTATGTGCTACCTATTGATAGGTGGAAACTTTGCATAAAAGATACATTTAATCAAATTTCTATTAGTTATATTACACGTTTTAGTTTTTGAAGTCGGTTTTTTTTAATGGTTGTTTTTTTTATATTTTTTAAATTTTATCGTTTCAATTGTCGCTTTTTTAATGAATACAGAGATAAACATACTTAGACACTTACATTTCTCCAATCCCTAAAGAATAAAAAGCACTTGTGTTATGCAATCAGGTATCAACGAAGGTACTATAAACACCTGGAAATTGAACCTACGATCCCCAGAGATGCCGAAATCATGAAAACCGGTGTATACGCCACACGACCTTTGAGAGCTATTATAGTGTGCCCTATCCAAATCCTTGGAGTTACACGACGGTAATGTATTAGTAGTAACGAAGATACCACAAACACCCAGACCCGGCACAATGTAGAATAAGTATTTTTGTACATTGGACCGTCCGGGAATAGAACTGCAAACCCCAGAGCTTATCAGCAGCAAAGCTTATCATTTTATTTTCGAACATCTCTCAATTCTGTAGTAGGCACCAGCCTATAAAACTTTATTCTTTCAAGTCATATTTCACTCATTCGGGACAGTGTGACACGTGGCTAGCCGTAACCTGTTCAAATAAACGATATAAATCGTACATAAAATTCAAAAACTCTCCAAGATCTCAAGGGATCGAATTTGCTCGAATTCCAATCACCACCCGGCAATGGCAGAAAAAGGCGACACTAAATAATTGTTCACCTATAGTTAGTGTCAAAAGTTCATGGCTCAAGTCAGCGTAAAAAATAAAAATATATAAAAAATATCTTCACACAATTCCCAATACAGGGGTAGACAGAGTTCTAGTCTAGACAATTAAGTCCCTTCGACCCACCTTCCACCGAAGATATTTTCGGGACAACGTGACAGGTAGTGAGCCCGTCGCCATCTTTATGTTCAAGCCAACGATATAATTCGTACAAAGGTTTTAGAAAAACTCATTGGTACGAGCCTGCTAACTGGGGATCGAACTCGGGTCTCTTGACTCGAAATTCCGACCTCCCAACCATTCGGCTATCGTGACTTTCAAGATAGCGTGGTTGAAAATTTTTATTTAACGAGGCATTTTAGACTTTCCTACTTGCTACTACACTAAATTCTATGCCGCGATGATTAAAAATTTGATTCGGATAAGATTGTCGAATGGCAACTATATGCAGACATTCACAGTTAAGAAAAATTCCTCAGAAGTTGAACTATCTGAATTTTTTTATGAACTATCTGCGTAAATTTACGGTAAGTAGATGGATGTTAGTGGCTCAGTATCATTGTTTTCGACATTCTTTAATGATGAAGAAGTTTTATCATATACATATGATAAAACTTCTACAATGATAATACAATGACAGTTCTTAAGGCTAAGTCAAGCCAGTTTCTTCGAACATATGTGTTAAAACAAATGTAAATAACATCTTAAATATTTTATTTAAGTTTTGTGACATATAAAGCCCATATAGTTATCTTGTCTATAAAATACCACAAAGAAAATGATTGCTACAGACACGTTACACTAAAATCACGGACGTAAACATGTTTTCGTAAACAGAAAGATAATAAATAACCACTGTCGGAGCGAACAGTTTTCTGTCTGTATAAAATTTATCGTGTATTCGGAGTCAGAAATGGCAGAAAACAATTTTCGCACAATTATTTTGCTATTAATAAAAGTATGATTAAATGACATAAAAGGATGATTAATTTACTGTATGGACTTTTAATGTTCTCGTTTATTTATATTCTTTTTTGAAATTAAGATTCACTATTATCGTCGGATTGGCGATAATGAATTAAAATCCGTTATTAGACCAATCTCATCAATGATTTGACATTTTTTTTCATATGAATAAAGAAATAATAACGTATAATATTTTTAATGGTAAAAAACTGAAATTGACATGTATTAGTTTTTTTAAGAGTACACTTAAATAGTTTTTTCATAAATTTTGCTGATTTCGCATTTTAAAAACATCAATAATAGAGTAAAAATTAATAATTGTAAATTAACTTTGAAAATGTTTCATTGACTGCCTTTGGCGTAGATTTTCAGTAACAGACTCTACTATTACTGAAACCTTAACATTTCTATTATTTGCCTGAAATAAAATATATTTTTACTAATACAATTTTTAATCTAAAACTATCTTTTATTACTTTAGTTGAATTTTATTGAATTTTTTAAAGCATATAAATCATGGCGGGGTTTAGAAATTCAACGGATGCGTGTATGGCACGATAGCTCAGAGATAAGAGCATGGTCACAGTACGGCAATGGTAGCGGGCTGAAATCTACCGTGTCAGACGAATTTTTAAAAATGTCTCTTTAATTTAATAATAAAATATAGACTTTCTAGTAATTATACGATATTTTTTAATTTGGTACGAAGTTGAAAAGTAACTATTGGTGTTTTGAGCTAAATTTTATTTCTGTGCATTTTTGTTTTTCTATGATCTATTATGATCCTATTAAGTTATTCTGCAAGTGTTTGACAGAGTATGCATAAATAGGAAAATTCTGATTAGGGCTGGTAAATCTTGTTTTTAATTTTGATGATAATTTTTTTTTCAATTCCACGCTATTTCCCCTATTTGGGGTGGGCAGAAGCCTAGAAAAAGAAGTTTTTTCAACCCATTTTTCACCGAAGCTTATTTAGGGAAGCCAACAGTTATACCGTTTGTTATTATTTGCTACCATGTGAGGAAAGGAGGATGGTAGTATCCTTACGATGATACCACACGGCAATGCTGATATATTAATAATTTAAAATAATTTTAATATGAGAGTATGACAAAAATCAATACAATGATTCAACTCTAATAGAATAAATAATACAATAAATAAATATCTTCACGCAATTCCCAATACAGGGGCAGACAGAGGTCTAGTCTAGACACTTAAGTCCCTTCGATTCACCTTACACCGAAGATCTTTATAGGACAATGTGACAGGTGGTGAGTCCGTCACCGTCTTTATGTGCAAGACAACGATATAATTCGTACATAAGTTTTTTGATAAACCCATTGGTACGAGCCTGCCACCTGGGTATCGAACTCGGGTCTCTGGACTCGAAATTTCGACCACCCAACCCCACGGCTATCGTGTAAATTTAACTTAATCAGATAAACTATTCGTGAGTACATATATCATCAATATTTACATTATAATATATAAAGATACATTTCTTTAAAACACATCCTCCATATCCTTTGAATACGCAGAAATAAAATGATGTTGAAGATATTTCAAAATACTTCGTGGAGTTCCTTAAAAGGAAGGTCTGTTCATGTTCAATCAGTATACACATTTGGGTTCCTGAAAGACGTAAGTTTAATTATTCCCTCAAAGCCTTTCAGTTATTCATGAGTAATTTTCGACGTGTTTGTGATTTCTCACAGAAACGTGTAACTCATTAAAAGAAAATTCTGGAGCCCGATTTTTTTTATTTGTACGTAATTTGGATTCCAACTTCATTATAATATTCATAATAAATATACATATACAAATGAAATCATTTATTCATCGACACAAGAACATACACATATATTCGTTTATCGATCGTCATTTTTAATCTACCACCGTTTCATAATGAGGTTCTTCTAACGGAGAAGAAACAGGCGAAAGAAACTCCGTAGGTGTCCTCTTTTTTGGTCAATATTTTTAACAATATAATGCTTTATACAAATTTAATGTGATATTTTATAGAAATAGCTTGGGAGCGATCACCTCATTCCCAGGGGTTACTGTCATTAATATATTCATTTATATTATAATAAACCTTCCTAAGCTTTTCTTTAATAAATTTCTTAAACCTGTTAATAGACAAGCTTTGCACATTTACCGGGATTTTGTTGAAGAAGCGTATACACCGCCCTATGAACGAGTTACTGACTCTATGGAGTCTAGTAACTGGTGTTACAAGCTTGTGTTTGGTCCTAGTATTTACATTATGTACATCAGAAGTTTTGCCAAAAGTATTAATGTTTTTATGCACATACATTAAATTTTCATATATGTGTTGAGAGGCCGGTATTAAAACATTAATTTCTTTAAATTTCTCTTTAAAAGTTGCTCGGGAATTTAGACAATATACAGCTCGTATGGCCCTCTTTTGTAAAACAAATACTGTTTCGACGTCCGCTTCAAGACAATACAAATACACACTTTTAAATAAAATCATCTTCTTGTTCACTGCAGGACATTTTGAGTACGGATACTACGTTGTACTCTATTCCCAATACTGGGTAGACAGAGGTCCAGACATTTAAGTCCTTTCGAACCATCTGTCACTGAAGACATTTTTGGAACGATGTAACAGTTGGAGAGCCCGTCGCCATATTAACGTCCAAGCCAACTATATGAATCGTACCGAAAAAATTATGTTAATATTTACAATACTTATTAACTAAAATCTATTATAATCATAGAGCCCTACTCCTCGTGGCATGGTACCAAGAACGCTGGCTGCATTTCCACGTTGAATGGCTAGACTTAACCGTTGAGCGAGAAAAGAACCAGCCCTCTTGTCACCAGCGGCAACGATACGTCGCGGATACAATTCCTTTAGAAACTGCATCGCGCGGGGACCCCGCGGACCGATTGTCTCTACGGCAAATGGAACAAATATATAGTCTCCTTTCAAAGACTCATATTTACGCCATTTACCCGATTTAGCTGCCTCTGATGCCGCCCCGGCCCTTATCGAAGTACCCTTGATATGAGAGGCCGCTAATGTATCGACGCAAGTTGCGTCCCACACAAGCTTTGCCTCTCTCCCAAGGGACTAAAGTCAAGCCGTCGGGTCTCTTACCATCCTCCTGAATATTCCACAAGGCTCTAAAACCGATGGAATATTTATGGAAACAAGAGCCCTTCGGATGACCTCATTCAAGGAACCGTAACGAGACAGTCTGCCGGCACTTTTTGGCATGAAAGTCCGTGGAGGCCTAACTCGTCGACGTCGCTGCCACAAGGACATCGATGTGGTTGACAAATCGTTGCGCTCAATCGTATTCCTACAGCTATACGTAAACTTTCGTTATCTAGTAATGTACCAAGGTTACTTGATGGTAAAGCATGTAGCCAGTAACTGGATTCCTTTGTCGAAACACCTAGAAAGCGGACGCGGTCTCTGTCACAGTGAAAATTGTTCAGTAAGCATTTCTGCACATTCTGAACCAACGGGATATCCCACCGTTTTGTGAGTTAGGTTCCAGTGGAATATCCTCACCGGGACAGAGACGTAACCATGCTTCTCTTGCCTCGTTAGCAAAGGTAAAGTCCAAGTCATTCTTAAGAATTTTACGTGACAAATCATGAACACTGTGTACGGAGGCAAGGAAAGCCGGCAGCGCAATATTTGAAACCTCTCTTATACCGATACCTCCAAATCTAACAAGTAAAGTAGCTTGAGTCCAGCTAGATGAGACTAAAGATAAATTTAGAATTTTTCCAAAGCTATTTTGAGATTAAGGTCAATTTGTTTTAAAAATCAGAACATTTCCATGCTGGACTCGAGCGGAGTAAATAAGTAAATTTAGGAACAAGAACGCAATATTTTAAAATAGTAAGCGCTATATGAGAATTTAGAATATACAGTTTATTAACATGTTCTAAACATTGATCAAATTTTAGTTTCAAAAGAGGTTTCATACTCTCTATAAATAACGGCGCTCCAAGGAGGTAAAGAGAATCCGCCTCAGTTACTTTAATGCCAGGAGATATATTGTTAAAATTTTGAAACAAACTGTGTCTATGAGAAGACAAACGGACAGGAATGAAAAGTTCACATTTAGTATTATTTAATTCAAGGCCAATGTTTTTAAAATTTTGAATAATTTTTTGAAGGTCATTTTGCACGTCATCTGGCTTTCCTCCTAGGGTTCCGTCATCTAGGTACCAAACATTGAGTTTGGATTTCAACTTTGAAATAGTCGGTTGAATTCCCAAACTAAACAATGCTGGGCCCAGTGGATCACCCTGCTGAACTCCGACGGCTGAGTCAATTAAATGATTTTCGTAAAATAAATTAGAGTTTTGACTGTAACATTGCCAAACGTAATGGTAAATTTCCGGGGTATGTTTCGCAACCTCCTTCAGCAGGGTTGATCTATCGAGGAGTTAAAGGCATTCCTAAGGTCAACTTTCAAGAGAACATCTGTTTGACAATTCGTTAAAAAAGTACGCACTGAATGTACAGCTGCCTCACAACCTCCTCTGCTACCGAAGCCTAACTGAATAGGCTGAAATTTTGACTTTAGATCGGAGGTTATGTGCCTACATGCTAATTTAGAAGTTAAACGTCTAAAAGTGGAACCAACAGCTATAGGGCGGATACCATTATCTTTTTTTAAAGGCACATAACCTTGCTCCATATATGATTTTAACAAAATTTGGATTTACATTGCCAGAAAGCATAAAATTACTTAATTTTGTTATGTCGCCCAAAGAATTCGGCCGGCGTCACCGGCGGACGCGCTTACAAGATCTTTCAGATGTTGAGGCGTAATTCCGTCAATGCCGCCGGCAGAGCCATTTGAGAAAGACATAATTCCTCTAAAGTATCTTTTTCTGAAACTTGTAATGACTGATAAGAAGGATCAGGAGGCGACGGTAGGAGCAAGGAGGAATTGGCCTTAGGATGCTTCTGATGTAAGCTTTCAAGGGTGTCCGCATTGTGAGGCGCCAGGATATCGTCTGAAAATAAAATACGCGATGCGTCTTTTAAATCATATACCATCCATAACTTTTGACTCGACAACTTTCTTTAAATCAAAATTGTGTGGTCTTGGAGCTATGGATGTATCAATCGGTGAATCAAAATTTTGAAAAAAATTGTTTTTAAGCTGGAACGTAATTGACTTACGTCCCGTTTTGTCAAAATGAAAATATGCAAAGTTAAATATTTTTTGCCAACTAGTTACAGTGTTAAAAGTAAAACAATTTTGAATGGTATTTGATAAAGCTTTAGCTAGTTGCATCCTCGCACCTCTAGGAATCCTTCTAAGTATTGGTACATTACGGTGGTAATAATGAATTTGGTCCGAAAAATTTTAAAAATTGGTTTTATTTTATTTATTTTATTTATCTTCACGCACAATCCCTGACGGGGTAGCCAGAGAACAGATCGCCAAGTGTCACGATCCCTACATACTTCTTTTCGCTTCTTTCAGATTCATCATCTTCTTCATACATGCACGTCTAGGTATCCGAGTACTCTTGACCCTCCTCTCTTCGAGCAATTTGCTCACATGGTCTTCGAAAGTTAATCTCGGTCTACCTCGACACCTTTTAATATTAACTTTCGCGCTATATATTTTCTTCACCATTCGGTCTTCACTCATTCGCTCAACGTGCCCAAACCATCGAAGCACGCCCTTATCCATTTTTGAGACAAGGTCATCTTTCAAACCTGCCATATTGCGAATCTCTTCGTTTCGCTTTCGGTCGGCCATGGTAAGGCCGCACATTTTACGAAGAGATCGCATCTCCACTGCATTCAACCTGCTTTTATGCTTCTTCTGGCATACCCAGGTTTCGCTGCCATATAACAAAGTCGGTACCAACACTGCGTTATGTATTGCAAGGCGTGCACTTTTCACAACGCCTTGCCTTTTGATTAACGCAGTCAGGGCACCATTGACTTTGTTCCCGGCAGCGACACGCCTGTCCACATCTAAATCACATCTTCCATCCCGGCTAAACGCACTCCACAAGTATACAATTTCATTCACCTGTTCTAGACATTCCTGATTTACCCAAATTTCGCACTTCGTTCTTTCTTCGTCCCTTTCAAATACCAGAACCTTAGTTTTATTAGCATTCAAACGGAGACCATTAATTTCACATTCTTCTTTCATACACGTGACTAATGCCTGCAGTTCTGCCTCTGATGGTGCTATAAGCACTGCATCATCAGCATAAAGCAGACAATTTACTTTTATGTCACCCAATTTCACACCCAAACAGCTATCTTTCAGCTTCTGTAAACAGCTGTCGAGATACAGTATGAATAGCCAGGAAGACATGACACAACCCTGTTTTACGCCCGTTTGACGCTAAACATGGGTGACAGGTCATGCCCTTGGTATGAGCGATATTCATAAACTAATTATTATATCTTAAATAAACTTAAAGTTGCTAAGTTCTGCTGCGTCGCTTCCAATCAGTTAGGACGGACCACAGAGTGTAGACCTTTGATCAGATGTAGGCATGCCGTACAGCGCACTAAAAGTAAAAGTAATATTTGAAACATAGACATAATTATTGAATATTACATGAATATTAAAATACTTCCCAGGTTTTTCCAAATATTTAAGAAATATACTTATTCCTTGACAGTTGACAAGCTCCGAAATACAATATTACCACGATTGACAAAAAATGTATCTGAAATCATAAAAACCTTTTAATATCATATTTATTTAAAATTTTATCAACATTTTACGATAATTTTAAAACCTAAAAATAGTAAAAATTATTAAAATAAATTTATTTAAATATACTTAGCTCTTGACACTTTCATAAACACATTGTAACGATCCCTCGGAATCGAACGCAGGTCTCTTTACTCGAGTTCCGTTCACCCAACCTCCCGGCTATCATGACTGTAAGTAATCTATCTTCTATAATAAATGAAAAATTTTACATGAAATTTTGAGATTATTACAAATGTTGGGGGTTCTAGCTTTTTGTTTATGAATTATTTATTAAAGTATCTATTAGTAAAAGCCTTATATAATATTTAAAACCTATGACTTCTGAGTCTTTAAAGTCAGATCGCATGTAAATAAACCAATATCGGGTAAAAACATTTGTGACTATAATACCCAAACCTTACTATGGTGTGTGATAAAGTATTCTTCTTATTTTGGGTGAGTAAAGTAATAAAATATATTGATAGAGACAACATCACATATAATGCTCTGGTTCTTTAGAGTAGGCATGGGTGTTATGGAATCAGCATAAACGAAGGCACCAAAACACCCTAACCCAAGACAATCTAGTAAAATGTGGCGACACCACGCAAACCGTACACACAGTACGCAACTCATTCACGGAGGTCGTCTTAGTAAAGAGTAGTAAATATACCAACTGATATCACGTACTGGCTTTTTGTAGCCTTTTATGTGAGACAATAAAGAAAACTATTCATTTCAACACAACTCCGCCCAAATTATAACGTAAAATTATTAGTTGACAGGGGTTCCATTGTTGCCTCATATCTGTAATAATACTAGCTGTAAACAAGTTGTTTTACAACCGCATAGGAAAAAGGAAAAAAAGAGTCAAGAAAACATGGGTTTTTCATAGATAACTAGAATTCTCCGTAAACATGTTTATTTCCTTAATATAAGTCTTCTTCTCGCCTTTTCCCAATACTGGGATAGTCCGAGGTCTAGGTAATTTTGTGCCTTCGACTCACTTTAATTTATCTGGATCAACTTTATAGGTGGTGATCCGTCTTAGTGCCTAAGCCCATGATACAAATTGTATGTTTCGAAAAAACTTATTGATAAAAGTCCACCAAACCATGAATATTACTATTATTATTCAGATAGATTATGGTAAGTACATACACATACTTAATACAACACATACATGCACACACTCAGCTTAAGAACTGATTGCGATTGTCATTATTTATTTTTAATTTTTTAAATACCTCACTCTTTTATTCGCTATGTAAGAAAATACCATTTGAGAGGTGTTACCCTCCGACAAAGAAATTCAATTACTTCAGTTGAAATATATTGAAAAATAAAAGATATTGAAAGCGGATCTCTGAAATATTTTTTAATTACATGTCAGTGTTGATTTTGTAAACTCGCAAAACTATTGTAATAAAACAAATAATATAAAAATAAAAATTAAAACCTTGAATGTAAAAATGACAAACTGAAATTAATACAATTAAAATACCGGAACAAAATTGAGAATAGATAACAAAATTAAAATTAACTACAAACAAAGTAAAGTGTATTTCGTGTAGTTTAACAGGACATATTATGAGCTGAAAGCCTAACTTAAATAGCCGCATTAAGTTAAGTCACAAGCGGAACCGATTAATTGTTTTCAGTTTATAATTTAAAATTGGGTTCCATCTTATTATTATTTATTTCAACGACAGCGTAAAAACCGGTATGTACGACATTCACCCACGGTTATTGGTTAAAATATGTGTGGTTACTGGCCTGCCACATAGGGATCGAACGCGAGTCTTTTGTCTCGAATTCCGAAAGCCCAAACACTCGTGTTTTATCAAAAATATATCAATATAAGAAATAAATATTCAATCATTTGACCCCATAATCTTGTTGGTAGTGATCCTGCTTTTGAAGCTGAAAGTTGCGGGTTCGAATCCCGCTAGTGGCAAATACATGGTGCGATGAATATGAATGTTTGTCATCAATTCGTAAGTATACATGAATAAGTCCATATAAATATAAAGTTATAAATTACTTCAAATTTACTTAAACAATAATTTCAACAAATATTATTCCTCAAAAGCAAAACTTAATTAGAATTACACGAATAATTATAATGTAAAACAATTTCACAAACAAAGGTAGACAAAATTTAACAATGAGCTCAAATTATTTGTTTAAAAATGTTTTATTTCTCGTTATTTTTCTAGACTTGGTATTTTTAAGAAATAAAGAGTAGAAGTAAATTCCGATAGCTATAGACATTCATTATTCTACACACGCACCAATGATTCAGTGATAATGGCAGCAAAGTTCGCTTTACCATCCATTTGTTTGATACGCTTCAAAAAGCGAAATTAAAATGGTATCGCCCTTTTTTTACTAACTGATTTTGATATAAAAATATATCTTCACTCCATTACCGATACTGTGCTACAGAGGTCTACATGTAATTAATTAAGTCCTTTCGGCCTTTTTTGGGATGTTTAAGGTCGTGGGCCAGTCGCCGGCTTAATATATATGCCTAGCACCTGGGAATTGAATTTGGGTCTCTTCACTCGAATTTCGATCACCCAACCACGCGGCATTAGTGACTTTTTAATGTGCATTAAAACCATTACGCATAATTTCTTAAGATTTACAATATTTTTAAATGTTTTTGTCCACGATAGAGGTTCTTGAACTGAATCATACTTATGTTTTCTTTTCTCCAGGATCAGCACTGAAGTATCTTCACGCAATTCCCTATA
Source organism: Sericinus montela (assembly GCA_029286605.1). Taxonomy (NCBI): domain Eukaryota; kingdom Metazoa; phylum Arthropoda; class Insecta; order Lepidoptera; family Papilionidae; genus Sericinus; species Sericinus montela. Next base: position 189,440 of record JAGSMR010000042.1, on the reverse strand, counting down.
CAGGGGTAGACAGAGGTCTAGTCTAGATAATTAAGTGCCCTCGACCCACCTTCCACCGAAGATATTTTCCGGGCAACGTGACAGGTGGTGAGCCCGTTGCCGTCTTTATGTCCAAGCTAACGATATAATTCGTACATAAGTTTTTGAAAAACCCATTGGTACGAGCCTGCCACCTGGGGATCGAACTCGGGTCTCTCGACTCGAAATTCCGACCACCCAACCACTCGGCTATCAGCACTGAAGTATTACTGAAATAAGCTGTTCCATAGAACAATCAATGAAACATAACACGAAGCATTTCTTAAATAAATAATATTTTTTTACACCTGCGAAAAAGAAGTGGGCTACAAAGAGAGGTATAATTTTAGCATTTTAACAAAATACTCACGTGCGAGGGGTGCAGATGGCAAATAACAATTGTTCTCGCATACATATAAAAGCAACGAGGCAAATATTTCGTGAATCACCTACTACAATGCCGGGATTTTCAGCACGGAGATGTGAATAAATATACCCATACAAAACAAAAAGATTTCATTTCTTAATATTACGTTGCACGAGGAGAGCTGTTATGTGCTTTTTTTTATGAAATAAATTACACGGCGTGATTGAAAATGAATACGTATCTAATTATTTTTTTGGTTTACTCTAATTTAAAATATCGTAACGAAACCAATTTTGACGGATTTATTCTTCTTGTGATTTATGATTTCCGTGATGAAATGTACAATATAAAAATAATAAACACATACACTGACAGAGACGACATCATACATATTCCTCTGATCCCTTATTAATTAGCTAAAGCACTCATTATGAAATCGGAAATAAGGAAGGTAACACATTGACCCAGAACCGAGGCAGTACAGAAAAAGTGGTTTTCTACTTTGACCTGTTAGGGAATTGAATTCTGAGTGACGGTATAAACACCGGTGTGTAACCGCTTTTCCACGAGGATAGTCAGAATATAACGTCGAACACCTAAGTCAATGGTTTGCGTGCGCTCCAAAGCAACCGACATATCGAAAACAAAAAAGTAAATAAACTAAATTTAATAAATTTAGTTTATTTAATAACTTTTATTGTATTTTATTATAGAAAAAGAAGGCAAACGAGCAGGTGGCTCACGTGATGGTAAGTGATTACCGCCGCCCATGAACACCCGCAATACCAGAGGTAAAGCAGATGAGTTGCCGACCTTAGAGTGAAAGAATTGGGGGAGGGGGGGGGGGGTGTGGGCCTCCCATTCATGCAACAACAAAAGCTGATGCGTGGCTCTACCACTGTGAAAGCTTGGGTGGCCAGGGGTCCAGAAAATTTTGACCTCTCAACCCATATTCAACCGGAGTCTATTTCTGGGCCTCGAATTCCGGTCTCCTAACTTGAATTCCAAATTTCTTATATAGAAATTTAACAATCTGTAAAATTTGGAAGTTTGAAACAATGTGTAAAAGTTGGAGTGTTTATATGTATACTTTTTAAGGTTCACAACAAAACCTTTAATTAATTCCCTTGTAACAAACATTAGCTTGAGCGCAGGAAAGCATGGCCGGGTTTAATTAGAAAAGCATATTTTTCAAGTCAACTAATAAACCTGTTTAAGCCACAGCCAGTTTCAAATAACGTTTTGCGCATTTCATTACAACAAGGGATCCTAAAAGTTCAATATTGAGCACAATTTGATCAAATATCTCGGAAATAGCCAATTTCTAAAACTGACCACGTTTAAATTTCCAACTCTAATAGATTCGAACAACTGAATGAAATTAGCAAGCGAGAAAATCCTCTACGCTCTTGAAACTGTTGTTTTTACTTGGATACTGGATCTATAACGATTATATACATAACTTTGCATTTGGATTTAAATAGTTGATATTGTAAATAATACTTTTCACGCAATTTCTGACATTGGGGTAGGCAGAGGTATAGATAATATAATTCCGCCCTTTTTTCATTTTTTTAGCTTATTTGAGACAACGTAACGTCTAAGCTCCAAGCTGCTTCTATTGGATACAATACATGTATAGATATGTAATCGAATCGAATGGAAATATTCATATTCTTCAAACAAAAGTTTCATCTTAACGGGATTCGAACCCTCAAACCATAACTTCGAAGACAGTGTCACTATCAACTCGGCTATCAGGTTGAGAAAATCATTTATTACATATGGAACTACATTCCTCAGAGTCTGGGGTTTGTGGTACCTTTATTGCTTCTGATTACATTACACATGTGCTTCAGCTGCTTATTTTACGATGTAGCTCTGCAACATAGTGATGTTGTGTTATTCATAAAAAATAATAATTTAAATTAAAAAATAAATTAATGTCACGATAGCCGAGTGGTAGGGTGGTCGGAATTTCGAGTCAAGAAACCCGAGTTCGATCCCCAGGTGGAAGTCTCGTATCAATGGGTTTTTCAAAGTCTTATGTATGAATTATATCGTTAGCTTGGATTTTGAGACGGCGACGGGCTCACTACCTGTCACGTTGTCTAACTAACCTGATATTGGGAATTGCTTGAAGATATATACTTGTGTTACACCGTCTTAGTCTGTATTTATTGTTTTAATTTAGTGTGAATTTTTTGAATGAAAGTGTGTATGAATATTTATGTTTTATAATTCCTGTCGACCTCATAGCTTTAACAGTGGTAGAGCCACACATCAGCTTTTGTTGTTGCATGAATGGGCCGGCTCGACCGGGGAAGTACCACGACCTCACAGAATACGGCGTTTCGTCTGGTGAGTGCAGGTAACCGGAGGCCCACATACCGGGGGTACTCGCAACGCATCTGCTATGCTTCTGGTATTGCGGGTGTTCATGGGCGGCGGTAATCACTTACCATCACTTGAGCCACCTGCTCGTTTGCCTCCCTTTTCTATATAAAAAAAACCTCATAGCCGAGTTAGTAGTGACAATGCATACGAAGGTAAGAGTTACGGACAGGTGGTGACCTCCGTCGCCGTCTCAATGTGCAAGCCAACGATAAAATTCCTACATAAGTTTTTTAAAAAAAAAACCCTTTGTATGAGCCTGCCATCTGGGGATCGAACTTGGGTCGAACATAAATATACGTATAAATTAATATTTTTCCATGTAAATATAGTTAAAAGCAGTCGATGGATTTTTTATAGAAAGAGAAACCAAACGAGCAGGTGACTCACGTGATGGTAAGTGATTACCGTCACCATGAACACCTGCAATACCAGAGGTAAAGCAGATGAGTTGCTGACCTTAGAGTGACCCCCCCAGAATTGGGGAGAGGGGGTGTGGCCTCCCATTCATGCAACAACAAAAGCTGATGCGTGGCTCTACCACTGTGAAAGCTTGGGTGGCCAGGTATCCAGAAAATTTTGACCTCTCAACCCATATTCAACCGGAGTCTATTTCTGGGCCTCGAATTCCGGTCTCCTAACTTGAATTCCAAATTTCTTATATAGAAATTTAACAATCTGTAAAATTTGGAAGTTTGAAACAATGTGTAAAAGTTGGAGTGTTTATATGTATACTTTTTAAGGTTCACAACAAAACCTTAATTAATTCCCTTGTAACAAACATTAGCTTGAGCGCAGGAAAGCATGGCCGGGTTTAATTAGAAAAGCATATTTTTCAAGTCAACTAATAAACCTGTTTAAGCCACAGCCAGTTTCAAATAACGTTTTGCGCATTTCATTACAACAAGGGATCCTAAAAGTTCAATATTGAGCACAATTTGATCAAATATCTCGGAAATAGCCAATTTCTAAAACTGACCACGTTTAAATTTCCAACTCTAATAGATTCGAACAACTGAATGAAATTAGCAAGCGAGAAAATCCTCTACGCTCTTGAAACTGTTGTTTTTACTTGGATACTGGATCTATAACGATTATATACATAACTTTGCATTTGGATTTAAATAGTTGATATTGTAAATAATACTTTTCACGCAATTTCTGACATTGGGGTAGGCAGAGGTATAGATAATATAATTCCGCCCTTTTTTCATTTTTTTAGCTTATTTGAGACAACGTAACGTCTAAGCTCCAAGCTGCTTCTATTGGATACAATACATGTATAGATATGTAATCGAATCGAATGGAAATATTCATATTCTTCAAACAAAAGTTTCATCTTAACGGGATTCGAACCCTCAAACCATAACTTCGAAGACAGTGTCACTATCAACTCGGCTATCAGGTTGAGAAAATCATTTATTACATATGGAACTACATTCCTCAGAGTCTGGGGTTTGTGGTACCTTTATTGCTTCTGATTACATTACACATGTGCTTCAGCTGCTTATTTTACGATGTAGCTCTGCAACATAGTGATGTTGTGTTATTCATAAAAAATAATAATTTAAATTAAAAAATAAATTAATGTCACGATAGCCGAGTGGTAGGGTGGTCGGAATTTCGAGTCAAGAAACCCGAGTTCGATCCCCAGGTGGAAGTCTCGTATCAATGGGTTTTTCAAAGTCTTATGTATGAATTATATCGTTAGCTTGGATTTTGAGACGGCGACGGGCTCACTACCTGTCACGTTGTCTAACTAACCTGATATTGGGAATTGCTTGAAGATATATACTTGTGTTACACCGTCTTAGTCTGTATTTATTGTTTTAATTTAGTGTGAATTTTTTGAATGAAAGTGTGTATGAATATTTATGTTTTATAATTCCTGTCGACCTCATAGCTTTAACAGTGGTAGAGCCACACATCAGCTTTTGTTGTTGCATGAATGGGCCGGCTCGACCGGGGAAGTACCACGACCTCACAGAATACGGCGTTTCGTCTGGTGAGTGCAGGTAACCGGAGGCCCACATACCGGGGGTACTCGCAACGCATCTGCTATGCTTCTGGTATTGCGGGTGTTCATGGGCGGCGGTAATCACTTACCATCACTTGAGCCACCTGCTCGTTTGCCTCCCTTTTCTATATAAAAAAAACCTCATAGCCGAGTTAGTAGTGACAATGCATACGAAGGTAAGAGTTACGGACAGGTGGTGACCTCCGTCGCCGTCTCAATGTGCAAGCCAACGATAAAATTCCTACATAAGTTTTTTAAAAAAAAAACCCTTTGTATGAGCCTGCCATCTGGGGATCGAACTTGGGTCGAACATAAATATACGTATAAATTAATATTTTTCCATGTAAATATAGTTATATGCATACAAGTATATTGTATCGTTAGCTTGGACTTAAGAACGACGATAGGTTCTCCATCTATCACGTTTTCCCAAAGAATCTATGGTAGGTAGTGGGTTGAAAGGACATTGTCTATACCTCTGCCTACCCCTGAATGGAAAATTGCGTGAAGATTAAATAATTCTATTCTCTTTCTCTCCGTGGGTATTCTAGGACGCAATGAAGTAAGAAGCCGTGAATACCATAATCGCCATCCACGGAACAATCACGAAATTTCCAAAACAATAACATAATAAAATTAAGCTATAATCATCAGGAAGACACGTTAGTTAAGTGGTTGTCTGATGTGAATTCAAATCAAGAGACCCAAGTTCGTAGGCTCGCATCAATGAGTTTTTTGAAGAAAACTTATGCATGATTTATACAAAAACGTATTCTGTCGCAAGATCTTAAACATTTAGACCTCTGTCGATCCCCGGATTGGGAACAGCGTGAATATATTTTTTATGATCCATTATGGAAAATCCGCCTTAAGCCTTCTTGGCTTATACTAAGCATTGGAATTTAATAGACCGTTGTGTACGATGATTGGAAATTCAAGTGCAGTTCTAACTGAACAAATGGAAGGCAATTCCGTACCACCATCACGCACAATGACCATAATTAGAATTGTCTGCCTTAAAAATTAAATCTATTCCTTCTTTCATGTCGCTTTCTTTCTGTCCAATGTTTTTCATTCTTCTTTTGTTCACCGCTGAATGTGAAGTAACCTTTACAATCAATTACTTAAATTAACGCTACAATTTTACGTTAAATAAAGGAAACGTTCGAATACATTCGTCGTGTTATTCAATACGCTTTGAAGAAATTAAATATTTTTTATATGGTCCGTTACCTCAGCTGTTCCTGTTATAGATAAAAGTAAATAGGAATAAAGTCACGATAGCCGTGTACTTGGGTAGTCGGAATTTCGAGTCGAGAGACGTGAGTTCGATCCCCAGGTGGAAGTCTCGCATCAATGGGTTTTTCAAAACCTATGTACGAATTATATCGTTAGTTTAATTTTTGAGATTAAGTATTGGCCTACTACCTGTCACGTTGTCTAACTAACCTGATATTGGGAATTGCTTGAATATATATATATATATATATATATATATATATATATATATATATATATATATATATATATATATATATATATATATATATATATATATATATATATATATATATATATATATATATATATATATATATATATATATATATATATATATATATATATATATATATATATATATATATATATATATATATATATATATATATATATATATATATATATATATATATATATATATATATATATATATATATATATATATATATATATATATATATATATATATATATATATATATATATATATATATATATATATATATATATATATATATATATATATATATATATATATATATATATATATATATATATATATATATATATATATATATATATATATATATATATATATATATATATATATATATATATATATATATATATATATATATATATATATATATATATATATATATATATATATATATATATATATATATATATATATATATATATATATATATATATATATATATATATATATATATATATATATATATATATATATATATATATATATATATATATATATATATATATATATATATATATATATATATATATATATATATATATATATATATATATATATATATATATATATATATATATATATATATATATATATATATATATATATATATATATATATATATATATATATATATATATATATATATATATATATATATATATATATATATATATATATATATATATATATATATATATATATATATATATATATATATATATATATATATATATATATATATATATATATATATATATATATATATATATATATATATATATATATATATATATATATATATATATATATATATATATATATATATATATATATATATATATATATATATATATATATATATATATATATATATATATATATATATATATATATATATATATATATATATATATATATATATATATATATATATATATATATATATATATATATATATATATATATATATATATATATATATATATATATATATATATATATATATATATATATATATATATATATATATATATATATATATATATATATATATATATATATATATATATATATATATATATATATATATATATATATATATATATATATATATATATATATATATATATATATATATATATATATATATATATATATATATATATATATATATATATATATATATATATATATATATATATATATATATATATATATATATATATATATATATATATATATATATATATATATATATATATATATATATATATATATATATATATATATATATATATATATATATATATTTTCACGTTTCTTAACTTCGTAAGTGTCGTCTATGTTTTTATTTTTGAAAACAAGATATATTTTTTTTTCAATATTACAAATAAAATATTCAGAAATAGCTCCGGAGTGATTACCTTTTCCAAGGAACTTGATACTCTCATTAACGTATTTATGTTGTAATAAACCTTTATCTTATCCTACAGCTTATTTTAATAAATTTCTTAATCCTATTAACGGGCAGGTATTAAAAGAAAAATAAACGTCTCGAAAAATAAACGAGTATGTTTTTAATTTCATAAATTTATTGATATAATTATCTATAATATTAAAGTCAACTGAGTAGAAAACAATCTTCTGACCGAATTCCGACTACCCAACGTAGTCGGAATTCAAGTCAAGAGGCCCGATTTCGATTCCTAGGTGGTTTTTTCAAAACCTATGTACGAATTATATCGTTAGCTTGGACTTAAGAACGACGATAGGTTCTCCATCTATCACGTTTTCCCAAAGAATCTATGGTAGGTAGTGGGTTGAAAGGACATTGTCTATACCTCTGCCTACCCCTGAATGGAAAATTGCGTGAAGATTAAATAATTTATTCTCTTTCTCTCCGTGGGTATTCTAGGACGCAATGAAGTAAGAAGCCGTGAATACCATAATCGCCATCCACGGAACAATCACGAAATTTCCAAAACAATAACATAATAAAATTAAGCTATAATCATCAGGAAGACACGTTAGTTAAGTGGTTGTCTGATGTGAATTCAAATCAAGAGACCCAAGTTCGTAGGCTCGCATCAATGAGTTTTTGAAGAAAACTTATGCATGATTTATACAAAACGTATTCTGTCGCAAGATCTTAAACATTTAGACCTCTGTCTACCCCTGTATTGGGAATTGCTTGAAGATATATACTTGTGTTACACCGTCTTAGTCTGTATTTATTGTCTTAATTTAGTGTGAATTTTTGAATGAAAGTGTGTATGAATATTTATGTTTTATAATTCCTGTCGACCTCATAGCTTTAACAGTGGTAGAGCCACACATCAGCTTTTGTTGTTGAATGAATGGGCTGGCTCGGACTGGGGAAGTACTACGACCTCACAGAATACGGCATTTCGTCTGGTGAGTGCAGGCCACACAGAGGCCCACATACTGGGGTACTCGCAACGCATCTGCTATGCTTCTGGTATTGCGGGTGTTCATGGGCGGCGGTAATCACTTACCATCACTTGAGCCACCTGCTCGTTTGCCTCCCTTTTCTATATAAAAACCTCATAGCAGAGTTAGTAGTGACAATGCATACGAAAGTAAGAGTTACGGACAGGTGGTGAGCCCGTTGCCGTCTTTATGTCCAAGCTAACGATATAATTCGTACATAAGTTTTGAAAACCCATTGGTACGAGCTTGCCACCTGGGGATCGAACTTGGGTCGAACATAAATATACGTATAAATTAATATTTTCCATGTAAATATAGTTATATGCATACAAGTATATTGTATCGTTAGCTTGGACTTAAGAACGACGATAGGTTCTCCATCTATCACGTTTTCCCAAAGAATCTATGGTAGGTAGTGGGTTGAAAGGACATTGTCTATACCTCTGCCTACCCCTGAATGGAAAATTGCGTGAAGATTAAATAATTTATTCTCTTTCTCTCCGTGGGTATTCTAGGACGCAATGAAGTAAGAAGCCTTGAATTCCAAATTTTATATAGAAATTTAACAATCTGTAAAATTTGGAAGTTTGAAACAATGTGTAAAAGTTGGAGTGTTTATATGTATACTTTTTAAGGTTCACAACAAAACCTTTAATTAATTCCCTTGTAACAAACATTAGCTTGAGTGCAGGAAAGCATGGCTGGTTTAATTAGAAAAGCATATTTTTCAAGTCAACTAATAAACCTGTTTAAGCCACAGCCAGTTTCAAATAACGTTTTGCGCATTTCATTACAACAAGGGATCCTAAAAGTTCAATATTGAGCACAATTTGATCAAATATCTCGGAAATAGCCAATTTCTAAAACTGACCACGTTTAAATTTCCAACTCTAATAGATTCGAACAACTGAATGAAATTAGCAAGCGAGAAAATCCTCTACGCTCTTGAAATTGTTGTTTTTACTTGGATATTGGATCTATAACGATTATATACATAACTTTGCATTTGGATTTAAATAGTTGATATTGTAAATAATACTTTTCACGCAATTTCTGACATTGGGGTAGGCAGAGGTATAGATAATATAATTCCGCCCTATTTTCATTTTTAGCTTATTTGAGACAACGTAACGTCTAAGCTCCAAGCTGCTTCTATTGGATACAATACATGTATAGATATGTAATCGAATCGAATGGAAATATTCATATTCTTCAAACAAAAGTTTAATCTTATCGGGATTCGAACCTCAAACCATAACGTCGAAGACAGTGTCACTATCAACTCGGCTATCAGGTTGAGAAAATCATTTATTACATATGGAACTACATTCCTCAGAGTCTGGGGTTTGTGGTACCTTTATTGTTTGATTACATTACACATGTGCTTCAGCTGCTTATTTTACGATGTAGCTCTGCAACATAGTGATGTTGTGTTATTCATAAAAAATAATAATTTAAATTAAAAAATAAATTAATGTCACGATAGCCGAGTGGTAGGGTGGTCGGAATTTCGAGTCAAGAAACCCGAGTTCGATCCCCAGGTGGAAGTCTCGTATCAATGGGTTTTTCAAAGTCTTATGTATGAATTATATCGTTAGCTTGGATTTTGAGACGGCGACGGGCTCACTACCTGTCACGTTGTCTAACTAACCTGATATTGGGAATTGCTTGAAGATATATACTTGTGTTACACCGTCTTAGTCTGTATTTATTGTTTTAATTTAGTGTGAATTTTTTGAATGAAAGTGTGTATGAATATTTATGTTTTATAATTCCTGTCGACCTCATAGCTTTAACAGTGGTAGAGCCACACATCAGCTTTTGTTGTTGCATGAATGGGCCGGCTCGACCGGGGAAGTACCACGACCTCACAGAATACGGCGTTTCGTCTGGTGAGTGCAGGTAACCGGAGGCCCACATACCGGGGGTACTCGCAACGCATCTGCTATGCTTCTGGTATTGCGGGTGTTCATGGGCGGCGGTAATCACTTACCATCACTTGAGCCACCTGCTCGTTTGCCTCCCTTTTCTATATAAAAAAAACCTCATAGCAGAGTTAGTAGTGACAATGCATACGAAGGTAAGAGTTACGGACAGGTGGTGACCTCCGTCGCCGTCTCAATGTGCAAGCCAACGATAAAATTCCTACATAAGTTTAAAAAACCCTTTGTATGAGCCTGCCATCTGGGGATCGAACTTGGGTCGAACATAAATATACGTATAAATTAATATTTTTCCATGTAAATATAGTTATATGCATACAAGTATATTGTATCGTTAGCTTGGACTTAAGAACGACGATAGGTTCTCCATCTATCACGTTTTCCCAAAGAATCTATGGTAGGTAGTGGGTTGAAAGGACATTGTCTATACCTCTGCCTACCCCTGAATGGAAAATTGCGTGAAGATTAAATAATTCTATTCTCTTTCTCTCCGTGGGTATTCTAGGACGCAATGAAGTAAGAAGCCGTGAATACCATAATCGCCATCCACGGAACAATCACGAAATTTCCAAAACAATAACATAATAAAATTAAGCTATAATCATCAGGAAGACACGTTAGTTAAGTGGTTGTCTGATGTGAATTCAAATCAAGAGACCCAAGTTCGTAGGCTCGCATCAATGAGTTTTTTGAAGAAAACTTATGCATGATTTATACAAAAACGTATTCTGTCGCAAGATCTTAAACATTTAGACCTCTGTCGATCCCCGGATTGGGAACAGCGTGAATATATTTTTTATGATCCATTATGGAAAATCCGCCTTAAGCCTTCTTGGGCTTATACTAAGCATTGGAATTTAATAGACCGTTGTGTACGATGATTGGAAATTCAAGTGCAGTTCTAACTGAACAAATGGAAGGCAATTCCGTACCACCATCACGCACAATGACCATAATTAGAATTGTCTGCCTTAAAAATTAAATCTATTCCTTCTTTCATGTCGCTTTCTTTCTGTCCAATGTTTTTCATTCTTCTTTTGTTCACCGCTGAATGTGAAGTAACCTTTACAATCAATTACTTAAATTAACGCTACAATTTTACGTTAAATAAAGGAAACGTTCGAATACATTCGTCGTGTTATTCAATACGCTTTGAAGAAATTAAATATTTTTTTATATGGTCCGTTACCTCAGCTGTTCCTGTTATAGATAAAAGTAAAATAGGAATAAAGTCACGATAGCCGTGTACTTGTGTAGTCGGAATTTCGAGTCGAGAGACGTGAGTTCGATCCCCAGGTGGTAGGCTCGTACCCATGGGTTTTTCAAAAAACCTATGTACGAATTATATCGTTGGCTTGGACGTAAAGATGGCGGCGGGCTCACCACCTTCACGTTGTCCCGAAAATATCTTCAATGGAAGTTGGGTCGAAGGTACTTAATTATCTAGACTAGACCTCTGTCTACCCCTGTATTGGGAATTGCGTGAAGATATTTATTTATTTATTTGTAAAATAGAAACTTATGTTGCTTCAACCACTATGTGTTCACACACATGAGACCTCCCTCTTACAAGAGGATTTGTAATTATTGCCACGCTTGGAAAGCGGATCACCAATGGAGGTACTAAACACCATTCTGCGGTTTTTTGTCTTATTTTTTGTGATGGCTAACTCGCCCACTACCGATAGTGGGCGAGTTAGCCATCACAATTGAATTTCAAGGGTCTTCCTTTTTTTGCCTCTTAAGGCACCTACAAAAATGGGGATGGTATATTCTAATACCGTAATCACACGAAAGCTCTTTAATAATTAATAAATTGTAACCTAATGTACACATTTAACGGCACTTTTTAAGAAATCAATTATATTTGGTTTTTTATTATGCTTGTATGCATTCTTTTCTTTGGAGATTATTTGATGTCAAGTAGAATCATTTATTAATTTACATATAGATATTTTCACGTTTCTTAACTTCGTAAGTGTCGTCTATGTTTTTATTTTTGAAAACAAGATATATTTTTTTTCAATATTACAAATAAAATATTCAGAAATAGCTCCGGAGTGATTACCTTTTTCCAAGGAACTTGATACTCTCATTAACGTATTTATGTTGTAATAAACCTTTTATCTTATCCTACAGCTTATTTTAATAAATTTCTTAATCCTATTAACGGGCAGGTATTAAAAGAAAAAATAAACGTCTCGAAAAATAAACGAGTATGTTTTTTTAATTTCATAAATTTATTGATATAATTATCTATAATATTAAAATCAACCGAGTGTGTCAACCTCTTGACTCGAATTCCGACTACCCAACGTAGTCGGAATTCAAGTCAAGAGGCCCGATTTCGATTCCTAGGTGGTTTTTTCAAAAACTTATGTATGAATTTTATCGACGGCGATGGCCACACCACCTGTCACATTGCGAAAAGCTCCTTTGTCTTATATTTATCACGACCTTCACAATTAACATACGATCAATCTCAACACTTTTGTCGTTGTTAAATATCGCCAACGTACAAAGTTTGAGCTTTATATCATGTTACTATCAAACTAAACTTTATTCTTACATAAAAGTTTATCGAATAATAGTAACTAAATTAATTCCACATACATTTCCCATGCTTGGTAGATAATACGTTAACAGATCCGAGTGGTTAGGGGATTTGAATTCGGGTCAAGAGACCAGAGTTCGAACCCCAAGTAGAAAGGCGTTGATACGTGCCAACGGTTTTCTTTTTCGATAAACTTATGTACGATTTATAACGATATATAATGTCTACTGTGAAAAGTGGGTCGAAAGGACTTAATTGTTTAGACCTCTGTCTGACGCAGTATTGCCAATATTGTTTCTTTTTTTTTTTTGTTGATATAGAGAGATATATATTCATTTTATATATTATTATATAGATTATAAGATTATATTTATTTTTATTATTTACGCGAATACTCTCATATATAATACACATATTTTCACAAATTGTCCCTGACGGTGTAGCTGGTAAAAACAGATCGACAACTGCCACGATCCTTTTGTCTTTTGCTTGTTTTAAATTTATCATTTTCGTGATACACGAACGTTTGGGTAAACGAGTAATCTTGACCGTTGGAGTAATATGTTAGATAGAAAGTTAGTCTCAGCCTACCACTTCCTCTTTTATTGTAAACTCTCCATCCCGTACGTGTATTTTTTTTCAACGTGTCACTGTTTTACTTTTCATCGTGTCCAAACCAACGAAGTATGCTCTTATCTATTTTAGTGATAACATGATTTTTAAACCTTGTAAACTAATGTTACATATTTGAACTAAAACTATTATTTACTACATTAACCAATGCGGTTTTCAAAAACTTATGAACGAATTATATCGTTGGCTTGGACATAAAGACGGCGACGGTCTCACCACCTGTCACGTTGTCCCGAAAATATATTCAGTGGAAGGTGGGTCGAACGGACTTAATTGTCTAGACTAGACCTCTGTCTACCGCTATACTGTCTACGCTAATATTTGTGTTGAAGACATAAACAGGCAATTCTAATGTCCAATTCAATTATAGATGTTGAAGAAGAAGGATTCTCGCGTGACGACCTCGTACAGGCAAACGCAGCACTCTACGATCCCACACAAGATGAAGGGACTATGCACAACATTATCTTTGCAGATTTATTTTGTTGTAATCTTTGGTTGTAAAGAAGAACATACTTATCCTAACAATGTTATAAACGATATTTATGTAATTCAATCTTTAACTTGTAACTATAAATCTTTAAGTATTGAAAAATGACGGAATGGAACCGATATCAAAATGTTATTCAGAATTTTGTATTTGATTACTATTCCCAGGGCCCGATGGAAAAAGTTTTGAGTAGTTTCCCGAAATAACGCGTGGTTGATATATTAGTTTACTACTAGCTTTCCATTGGCTATCAGATAAACTTGTTACGGTATAGAGTTTTATTAAATTTATTCCAGATGAAGTAACTAAATGGAATAAATGCTAGAAATAAATAAATATATAAATATCTTCAAGCGATTCCGCATACAGGAGTAGACAGAAGTCTAGCCTAGACAATTAAGTCTCTTTGAACCACCTACCACGGAAGATATTTTCGGGACAACGTGACAGGAGGTGAGCCCGTCGCCGTCTTTGTGTCCAAGCCAACGATATAATTCGTACATAAGTTTTTGAAAAATCCATTGGTACGAGCCTGCCACCTGGGAATACTACACATATAATATCTGTAATTATATTGTACTATTAGGTTGGACATTAAGACCTTAACGTTACATCAAACCTGTTACATTGCGAAAAGCTCCTTTGTCTTATATTTATCACGACCTTCACAATTAACATACGATCAATCTCAACACTTTTGTCGTTGTTAAATATCGCCAACGTACAAAGTTTGAGCTTTATATCATGTTACTATCAAACTAAACTTTATTCTTACATAAAAGTTTATCGAATAATAGTAACTAAATTAATTCCACATACATTTCCCATGCTTGGTAGATAATACGTTAACAGATCCGAGTGGTTAGGGGATTTGAATTCGGGTCAAGAGACCAGAGTTCGAACCCCAAGTAGAAAGGCGTTGATACGTGCCAACGGTTTTCTTTTTCGATAAACTTATGTACGATTTATAACGATATATAATGTCTACTGTGAAAACATGTTTGATCCTTTTATTTTATAGTTGGCATCACGTGTACCATGTTTCTAGCAAATAAATAAATAAATAAATAAATAAATAAATAAATAAAGTGGGTCGAAAGGACTTAATTGTTTAGACCTCTGTCTGACGCAGTATTGCCAATATTGTTTCTTTTTTTTTTTTGTTGATATAGAGAGATATATATTCATTTTATATATTATTATATAGATTATAAGATTATATTTATTTTTATTATTTACGCGAATACTCTCATATATAATACACATATTTTCACAAATTGTCCCTGACGGTGTAGCTGGTAAAAACAGATCGACAACTGCCACGATCCTTTTGTCTTTTGCTTGTTTTAAATTTATCATTTTCGTGATACACGAACGTTTGGGTAAACGAGTAATCTTGACCGTTGGAGTAATATGTTAGATAGAAAGTTAGTCTCAGCCTACCACTTCCTCTTTTATTGTAAACTCTCCATCCCGTACGTGTATTTTTTTTCAACGTGTCACTGTTTTACTTTTCATCGTGTCCAAACCAACGAAGTATGCTCTTATCTATTTTAGTGATAACATGATTTTTAAACCTTGTAAACTAATGTTACATATTTGAACTAAAACTATTATTTACTACATTAACCAATGCGGTTTTCAAAAACTTATGAACGAATTATATCGTTGGCTTGGACATAAAGACGGCGACGGTCTCACCACCTGTCACGTTGTCCCGAAAATATATTCAGTGGAAGGTGGGTCGAACGGACTTAATTGTCTAGACTAGACCTCTGTCTACCGCTATACTGTCTACGCTAATATTTGTGTTGAAGACATAAACAGGCAATTCTAATGTCCAATTCAATTATAGATGTTGAAGAAGAAGGATTCTCGCGTGACGACCTCGTACAGGCAAACGCAGCACTCTACGATCCCACACAAGATGAAGGGACTATGCACAACATTATCTTTGCAGATTTATTTTGTTGTAATCTTTGGTTGTAAAGAAGAACATACTTATCCTAACAATGTTATAAACGATATTTATGTAATTCAATCTTTAACTTGTAACTATAAATCTTTAAGTATTGAAAAATGACGGAATGGAACCGATATCAAAATGTTATTCAGAATTTTGTATTTGATTACTATTCCCAGGGCCCGATGGAAAAAGTTTTGAGTAGTTTCCCGAAATAACGCGTGGTTGATATATTAGTTTACTACTAGCTTTCCATTGGCTATCAGATAAACTTGTTACGGTATAGAGTTTTATTAAATTTATTCCAGATGAAGTAACTAAATGGAATAAATGCTAGAAATAAATAAATATATAAATATCTTCAAGCGATTCCGCATACAGGAGTAGACAGAAGTCTAGCCTAGACAATTAAGTCTCTTTGAACCACCTACCACGGAAGATATTTTCGGGACAACGTGACACGTGGTGAGCCCGTCGCCCATTTGTGTCCAAGCCAACGATATAATTCGTACATAAGTTTTTGAAAAATCCATTGGTACGAGCCTGCCACCGCACACTGCTACGCGCACGAAGCCGGGACAGGTCCCTAGTCTCCCTCGTACAGACTTTGGTGGATAAAATGTATTGCAGTTCTTAAATATGAATACAGAATGCAAGACAGTTAAATCTAAATTCGTCGTAAGAAATGTACCTCCTTGGGATGGAATGTTCTGCAGTTTTTAATGAGCATACGTAACATTGAAAACCACATCTAAACTCGTTCAATAGATTGTTAAAAATTTATCAACCCTTCTTCTTCACTTTCTATTGCATCTTTAGTAACGATTTTAATAATTTGAACCTCAGTTATTTAAGTTGAAAAATAAAACTTTTAACAATAGAACTAGGATCAAATCCCAATTGAACGGAATTTGTTCCAGGTTTTAGCGTCATCCTTGAACAAGCAGAAAAATAGACTAGAATTCTAAAAATCATTCTTTTGGGCTCAGACTTGTCCCAGTAATCTATTTTAGATATTTTCACGAAAATATCTTTAATAAACAAACACGCCCGTTTTATAAATTTATAATAATATTGATTATGTTGCAGAGAAATATGTGACATACAGATAATATGCGGCAAAGAAAGAAATTTAATATATCTTTTTTGTATGTCTATGTTCTAAATCTTACCACAATGAGAAATATCCTTCCAGCTAACTGTACAATATACTTATCCGAATATATGTTTAGATATGTAGATATTCAAGAAATTATACAAACATTTATATACATGGTTAAATTAAAGAGAAAAAACGTTTTCAAAACTTCAACAGACACGGGAGGGATTCGAACCCGCGACCTCGGCCGATACGTGGTAATGCTCTTACCTCCGAGTCACCGTGTTTTACACGCATCAGTTGAAATTTTAAATCTGTATTCTCTTTTTCTTTACTTGCATGTATGCATGTTTTATCATCAGCGTCATCTTTTGTCCCATTTACAATTGACAATTTCATATTCCTGACTTTTCAGTTAGGAATTATCAATAATTTATATACATCTCACAATATGGATTCGAACCCGCAACCCTCAGCGCAAACACAGGGTCACTATCAACTCAGCTGTTAGGACGTCGTCAAATAAATGTGTTTCTTTGTTTAAAACAGCATTATATATTAAAATATAGCATCCGTATGTTTGTGGACGTAAAAATATAAAAGACTATGTAATATGACAATATTTAAATTCCATCACAGCGTTTAAAAAAGTATCATACATATGCATGCATACATAGCGGCCTGTAATAGTCCAACATCTAACGTAGTCATCGAAAAATAGCATTTTACATAAATCTCAAGCAATAAATCCACACATCACCACCACAATCTGCTAATTACTCATGTCGTCATCTTGCTTAACGTAATTCATTAAGCTCACAGATCGCTGCCTGCGCTGACGTATGAGCAAATGACACGCATTATTTCTACATTAGTATGTATTTCCTCGATTTTATAAAATTAAATGTGTTTTTCGTTACGTTTCGTAGAATGGAATAAGGATATGTGGTCTTAGTTTCAATTTCACATTGCGTAAAAGTTGCAACTTTTTGAAATCATCGTACATTGACGCATAGACTGATAGAACAGATCCCCAAGTATCAGGATCCTCGCTTTTTTTTTAATTCCGATGAGTCGAATACTTGTTTACCTCCTCCATCCTTAAAATACGCCTAGGTCTCGATATATTCCTTAGTAATGGTAATACATACTATATAATGGTATAAAGCCCATATAGTCGTCACCTGGGATTCCGCATGTCATAGTAACTAGATTTTAAAGCGCGGCTGAATCCGGAGGATATATAATGTGATATTCGAATGATTAGATATATCTTTATTTTGTTTTTTTTTTTTACACAAAAACTTATATATACATATTTTATAAATAAATAAATCAATAAGTATCTTCACGCAATTCCCTATACAGGGGAAGACAGAGGTCTAGTAGTATATATCTAGTCGAGACAGTAAAGTCTAGACTAGATATATACATATATACATAATCCAGATATATACATAAAGTCGGCGACGGGCTCACCACCTGTCACGTTGTTCCGAAAATATCTTCGGTGGAAGGTGGGTCGAAGGGACTTAGTTGTCTAGACTGGACCTCTATCTACCCCTGTATTGAGAATTGCTTGAAGATATTTATATTTATGTCTATTACTTGACTAGATTGTTTATATAAATTTTCAACAAGCAAGAAAAAACAGCGTATTAATTTTGTCATTTTAAGCCTATTTAACATATCGAACAATGCCCATTAGATAATGCTGTAACCTACATTTCATATAAAGCGAGCTTTTAAAAGCAGAGCACAGAAGTGGGACTAAGGCACGAAGTAGGCAGTTGTTGAGGTTAGTTGTTGGCAGTCTGTTTTACTTCATTTATGTATCAAATAAAAAGAAAAAACATTGTCAACTGTAATAATCCTTACTATTTTAATTCCTATAAAATATAATTAATTAATGTTTTTTGACTTTGACCCTCTTGACTTTCTTCAATTATCTTTAAAAGTTTCAAACTAAAAATGATATAACAGAATCCCAGGCATTTCATAGTCCCAGCTATCTTTTCGTTTTTCATGATGTGCCGATGTCACAATAGCCGATTGTTTAGGTGATCGGAATTCGAGTCAAGAGACCCGGCCTCGTACCCTAGGTGGTAGGCTCATGCGAAAGAATTTTTCAAAACTCATGTACGATGTTATCCTTATCATACTGAACATAAAGACGGCGACTGGTTCACCTCCTGTCACGTTTTGCCAAAAAAATGTCTTCGGTGAAAGGTGGATCGAAAGGACTTAATGGTCTGGTCCTCTGTATACCCTAGTATTGGGAACGACATGATGATATTTTTTTCTCTAGCATTCTTTTGTAAGTATTTGTTGTCTATCAATGAATGTGTGATGTAGTGGTTAGGGCGATCTATAATAAGCTTCCACTGGGAAGACTTAGGTTTGTGTAATAATTTACTTAAAGAAAGAAAATTTAAATTATCTTTACAATATTTATTATATACGCTATATAGACGCTGGTTTTATTTCCAAGTTGGTTAGACTTTACCTTTGATCGAGAAAATGTTCAGACCCCTTGTCACCAGCGAATATGTCTAGTCACGAATATAATTCCTGTATCAACTGCTTCGCCGAGGACGCCACAAACTAATAACCTCTACTGTAAATGAATCAAGTAAAGTCTGCGATCACATATTCATATTTGATTCTAGGTTTGTGTTGATTCTAGGTATTAATAAAATTATGTCCCGATTATATTAGGAGCAAATCAGAGTGGGATAAGGGCATACTTCGATGGTTTCTTGATGGCACGTCGAGCGAATGAGTGAATATCTAATGGTTAAAAATATAGTGCCAAAGTTGATATTAAAAGGGGTCAAGGCAGGGCGAAACTTACTTACAAAGACCATGCTCGAAGAGCTCAGATACTTACTCACTCAAAGTTCTTAGGTACTTAGACGAGTTCGTATGAAAAAGAACATTGAAACGAAAAAAGCGAAAGGAGTATGTAATTATCGCGACACTTGTTATCTGTGGATACCTCACGTTAAATGTGCTTTCAGGATATCCTGTTAGAGATTATGGCTAGAGATGTACTAAGAAAAACTGTACGATGACTTAACGAAAATATATTTGAACGATTTTTGAGCAGATATTTTTTTTTATATCTTAAAACAATTTGAGTCTTGAAGTCGAAAAGCCGAGTGGTTGGGTAGTCGGAATTTCGTCTTCATGTCCAAGCTGACGGTACAAAATAAAATATTTAATTTTTCACAATACTAAATATATTTTATATTATTAAAATATATATTTACATAGATTAATATTCATAGATACATATAAATATCCGTAAATCAAGTACATAATTCAAATGCTTACTAATGTTGACAATTAGAATCTTGAGAGAAAATACTCATAATACGTCATATACTGGTAAAGAATGGCACCAGGCATTAAGTCCGCCCATTCTAGCCCTTAATATAAGGTGTTGATAATAAAGAATAAATAAAATAAAATACTCAATGTTAACTAAGCCGTCAAACAACTCATCGGAGTCCAGGGGCGACAGGCGCTATAACAGACTACACAACGTCGGAACATAAAGAGAACGTTGTGTAAACTAAAGAAATATAATTAAAGAAATATGAAGACATTTCTTTAGTTTACACAAATATTCGAATTTACAATGAAACTAATGATAAAAAATGAAGGTAAATGGTTCACTTTACTTATATGCAGTTACAATGTAATGTCTACTTTACACGCTTCTTATTTATTCCAGAAAACTTTCACGATGTACCTAGCTGATGTTTCTTGAAATCTTCACTCATTTACATTTTGTACGTGTCGAAATAATTTCGAGTGCCGCTTTGTAACGATATTAAACACGTGTTCGCCGTCAAAATTATTACTTCGTGCGTCCTTTTTAAAAACCCAATTACATAAATTCTTTGTATTTTAAATCGCTATATACGATACCACGTACAATTTATGTTCTAGGGTAACTTCGTTATATATTCTGAGGTCTGTGGTAAACTTTTGTGTAAAAATAACATAAAACTCATGTTTTTTACGCAGGAGTTGGCATACCAGAACTAACAGTAGAACTAATTGTTTATTAGTTCTCCTGGTGATTAGTGCCTCACGACAAAAACGGGAAAGAAAAGAGGAAATGGAGGGAAACAGGAGTGTATATAAATCGTCTGGGTATTGACGTGATATCAAAGCCAGTCACATACTACAGTAAAATCAAAGAGATTTCACTAAAACTGCATACGCATACACACATGTATACAAGTATTGTGAACTTTTTCCGCAAATTAGTATAATATTACGGTCATATTATTTTCGCTTACAAACTTATACTAGTTAGGGAATTGACCCTGATGTACGTCGATGTAGGTTAGAACATTTTTTGAACAATAAAGTTAAGTTTGTCCTTGAATCTCACTTTTCTTGAAAATAGTAATAATGAATAAACTTTATGCTTCCCTACTTTATTAAATATTGTACGAATCAATAACTTTATGTTCCCCTTTCTGTCATGGCAGATGTATGGACAGGTGGGTGGATAGACATTTCACAAATTCCAGATCAAAATTATACCTAACATTGCCGATCTGCTCGTAAAGCTTGGTGTGTGTCAGACTCTTTTTCGTTCTTCCATTTTCAGTTGTACATACGTCATATTTAAAACAAGGTCCCTTATTCTGTGATTAAACAATTTGCATAAAAATTTCTTACTTTTGTTAAAATAAACTGAAAATTATTGAAGTTCATACACATTGAAAGTATCTTTAGTCGAGTAGAGAGAGAGTTTAGAGAGACAATTAATACAACGAGTCTAGACAATTAATTCCCTTCGACCCACCTTCCGCCGAAGATATCTTCGGGACAATATGACAGGTGGTGAGCCCGTCGCCGTCTTTATATCCAAGCCAACGATATTCGTACATAAGTTTTTGAAAAACCCATTGGTACGAGCCTACCAACTGGGGTCTATTGACTCGAAATTCCGACCACCCAAACACTCGGCTATCGTGGCTATGTGTCGCTACGTGTGTTCATACACATTAATATTTTAAATAACAAACCATTTAACAATATAATTAATTATAATTAACCAGCACTTGTATAATCCTCATTAGCATAATTCCCAACCGCGAACCTTTTTGTCAAATTACTCTTCATTAATTTTATACTCAAAATGTACCTCATAATTTATACAAAAACATACCAGTGGCAAAGGGTATCTAGGAGAAAAAAAGGTTTCCTTGAAATGTCAGACCAAAGCTGGTTAAGATTCTAAACAAATAAAAATTAATAAAAAAAAAACAAATCAGAGTCAGATGAATATCTTGTCAGATAACTGGTGAAGCATGTTGACTGCTGGAGAGACTTGTCCCACCTTTTATTGAGTCAAAAGTGGGCTCTGTCCCCAAGTTGAGTATATGAAGCTCGTCGAGTCCGGCAGCCAGATCCATTCCACTCTTGTTCGTTTCTCGGCTTCCCCACCACAGATTACAGGCACCCAGAATAATATATTTCCACCAATAATTATGTATTTAACTTGTAAAAATTTAAAATTCATCAGAGCCAAGATACTGGATAATATAGGTGCTTTGAATCCTAGTCAGAATCCTTCTCAAGAAGAAGGCTTGTACAAATGAGTTTTTTTCGTAACATATGCGACACAATGCGACGTTAAGATGCTAAAATAATCATGTACCGATAGGAACAGTATAAATTAGAATGTATAAATGGATGCATTGATCAAATAGTAACCAAATAGTAAATTAAATTGGATGGATTTATGTGTGTTTGTTGCTCGATCACGTTAAAACAGCTAAACGGATCAAGATGAGATTTGGCACAAAGTCTAATTTTCATGTCGCTTTTTTATGTACGGATCATGAGAGAGAGACCTGAACCTTTATTTTGAGTAATGGCTTTTAAATTATTGTATTTAGAATCCGTTTAAAAATAAAAGTGCTTTTATTCCAGAAAATTAAGACAAAGTTGAAGAAATACTAGTAGATTTAAACACAGACAAAGTTGAAGAAATACTAGTAGATTTAAAAATGAAACATCACTTGAACAATGATGTATTTACACGCTTCTTATTTATTCCAGAAAACTTTCACGATGTACCTAGCTGATGTTTCTTGAAATCTTCACTCATTTACATTTTGTACGTGTCGAAATAATTTCGAGTGCCGTTTTGTAACGATATTAAACACGTGTTCGCCGTCAAAATTATTACTGTGCGTCCTTTTTAAAAACCCAATTACATAAATTCTTTGTATTTTAAATTGCTATATACGATAGCACGTACAATTTATGTTCTAGGGTAACTTTGTTATATATTCTGAGGTCTGTGGTAAACTTTTGTGTAAAAATAATATAAAACCTATGTTTTTTACGCAGGAGTTATTTATACCAAACAGTAGAACTAATTGTTTATTAGTTCTCCTGGTGATTAGTGCCTCACGACAAAAACGGGAAAGAAAAGAGGAAATGGAGGGAAACAGGAGTGTATATAAATCGTCTGGGTATTGACGTGATATCAAAGCCAGTCACATACTACAGTAAAATCAAAGAGATTTCACTAAAACTGCATACGCATACACACATGTATACAAGTATTGTGAACTTTTTCCGCAAATTAGTATAATATTACGGTCATATTATTTTCGCTTACAAACTTATACTAGTTAGGGAATTGACCCTGATGTACGTCGATGTAGGTTAGAACATTTTTTGAACAATAAAGTTAAGTTTGTCCTTGAATCTCACTTTTCTTGGAAATAGTAATAATGAATAAACTTTATGCTTCCCTACTTTATTAAATATTGTACGAATCAATAACTTTATGTTCCCCTTTCTGTCATGGCAGATGTATGGACAGGTGGGTGGATAGACATTTCACAAATTCCAGATCAAAATTATACCTAACATTGCCGATCTGCTCGTAAAGCTTGGTGTGTGTCAGACTTTTTTCGTTCTTCCATTTTCAGTTGTACATACGTCATATTTAAAACAAGGTCCTTGTTTTAACAAGGTCCCTTATTCTGTGATTAAACAATTTGCATAAATATTTTACTTTTGTTAAAATAAACTGAAAATTACTGAAGTTCATACACATTGAAAATATCTTTAGTCGAGTAGAGAGAGAGTTTAGAGAGACAATTAATACAACGAGTCTAGACAATTAATTCCTTCGACTCCACCTTCCACCGAAGATATCTTCGGGACAATGTGACAGGTGGTGAGCCCGTCGCCGTCTTTATATCCAAGCCAACGATATTCTTACATAAGTTTTGAAAACCCATTGGTACGAGCCTACCAACTGGGGTCTATTGACTCGAAATTCCGACCACCCAAACACTCGGCTATCGTGGCTATGTGTCGCTACGTGTGTTCATACACATTAATATTTTAAATAACAAACCATTTAACAATATAATTAATTATAATTAACCAGCACTTGTATAATCCTCATTAGCATAATTCCCAATCATGAACCTTTTGTCAAATTACTCTTCATTAATTTTATACTCAAATGTACCTCATAATTTATACAAAACATACCAGTGGCAAAGGGTATCTAGGAGAAAAAAAGGTTTCCTTGAAATGTCAGACCAAAGCTGGTTAAGATTCTAAACAAATAAAAATTAATAAAAAAAAAAACAAATCAGAGTCAGATGAATATCTTGTCAGATAACTGGTGAAGCATGTTGACTGCTGGAGAGACTTGTCCCACCTTTTATTGAGTCAAAAGTGGGCTCTGTCCCCAAGTTGAGTATATGAAGCTCGTCGAGTCCGGCAGCCAGATCCATTCCACTCTTGTTCGTTTCTCGGCTTCCCCACCACAGATTACAGGCACCCAGAATAATATATTTCCACCAATAATTATGTATTTAACTTGTAAAAATTTAAAATTCATCAGAGCCAAGATACTGGATAATATAGGTGCTTTGAATCCTAGTCAGAATCCTTCTCAAGAAGAAGGCTTGTACAAATGAGTTTTTTTCGTAACATATGCGACACAATGCGACGTTAAGATGCTAAAATAATCATGTACCGATAGGAACAGTATAAATTAGAATGTATAAATGGATGCATTGATCAAATAGTAACCAAATAGTAAATTAAATTGGATGGATTGATGTGTGTTTGTTGCTCGATCACGTTAAAACAGCTAAACGGATCAAGATGAGATTTGGCACAAAGTCTAATTTTCATGTCGCTTTTTTATGTACGGATCATGAGAGAGAGACCTGAACCTTTATTTTGAGTAATGGCTTTTAAATTATTGTATTTAGAATCCGTTTAAAAATAAAAGTGCTTTTATTCCAGAAAATTAAGAAACCTCACGGTAATTTCGGGACACTACACAGACAAAGTTGAAGAAATACTAGTAGATTTAAAAAATGAAACATCACTTGAACAATGATGTATTGGCACGATTTCCTGGAATTCGTTTCAAAAATATGTAAAGAACACTAGAAATGTGAATAATAAGTATTACTGAACGCTCGAAACATAAAAGCTTCCTTACAGAAGTGCTTAACAGAAGTTTAGTAACGACCTTAAAATAGTGGTCTCATGAAAAAAAGGGAACATGACTTCACTGTTAAAACAATGAACTCATGTTATTTTTGTAAGTTGAGTCTGGAATTTAGGTGAAAAATATAAAATCATGTTCCAAATGACTTACCCCATAGAGTAAAACATTCGTGGAGCAGTGTATACGCATTTGAATCAAAACCCAAAAGTGTGCAGACTTTCTATTAATAGGTTTACAAAATTAATTAAATGCTGTAAATATAATAGGGGTCATAAATATAATATATATAGGGGGTCATTGTAGAAGCGTGCTCGTCGCGACCCCTGCCAGCCCTTTCAGGGCTGCAATTCTACACAGCTGCGCATCCATGCCAACGAGGGTTAGGCGTCCCCCAAGGCGACGCACACCAGTTCGTCCCCGTTGGTGTGAAATGCAGCGCGCAAAGCGGCGATGGGGAACGCCACCCGTCACGCACAGCCCGACACGGCGGAAGGTGGAGGACGGAGTGCAGAGTTGGCACGTGGAATGTTAGAGGAGGCATGAGAGATAAGACGAATGAATTGATTGAAATAATGAAAGAAAGAGAATTAGATGTCGTGTGTTTGTCGGAGACCAAGAGGAAGGGCAGTGGTACTGAAGAGCTCCTGGCGGGGCGTTAGCTCTATGGTCCGGAGTCCCGAGAGCGAGAGCGCCTGCCAGGGAGTGGGGTGCTGCTGTCGTCTCGGTTGGTCGATGTTATGACTGAATATAAGGTTGTGAACTCGAGACTTCTCTGGGTTCGCTTTAAATTGGGACTGACGAAGTTATTCCTTTTGGCTGTTTATGCGCCGGTGGCTTCGTCGTCCAGAGCTGAGCTGGAGGAGTTTTGGGAGAATGTAAGAGAAGTTCTAGACTTGGTTAGAGGAAACGAAAGAATTGTTGTATGTGGTGATTTGAATGGATGGTTGGTACCGCTCGGCCAGGGTACGAGTCGGTGCTTGGAATGTTTGGCGATAAAAGGTTAACGATGCTGGCAAGCTTATACTGGCTGTATGTGTAAGGAAGTATCTTCTTGTGACAAACACTATGTTTAGTCACAAGAAAATCCATATGTATACTAGAACAAGAGAGAATGAGAGAAGTGTGATCGATTTATTCCTGGTGGATGACCGACTGCGAAAAACAGGTGATGGATACGCGGGTGTTCCGAGGTACTGACCTGGGAACGGATCACTACCTAGTGATTACTAGATTTAGGGGTCTGTTCGCGGGTTGGCGCCACCGGACGGCGATACCAGAACCACAGTCGGTCGGTAGCATCCGAAGCTGGAAGCTTCAGGAAGCGGACACTAGAATAAATATCAAGCAAGGGTAGCCGAAAAGCTGGACAGCATTGGTGTTAGGAAAGAATGTGTGGAAGAAATATGGCAGAGCCTTAGAGATGGAATGGATAGTGCAGCGAAAGACATGTGTGGAACTATGAAAAGAGGTAGTAGTAAAAGGGTGATGCATGGTGGAATAACGAAGTGAAAGAAGCTGTAAATAAGAAGAAGAAAGCATGGTTAGACTACTTGGCCTCTAGTAATGATTAGGATATGAGAGAGAAGAGGAAAGAAAGATATAAGCTCCAGAAAGTTCACACGAAAGCATTGATTGAGGAAGTGCGTGAAAGGAGTAGAATGGAAGGGACGAAAGGTTGTCGCACAACTTCAAGGAGAACTCCAAACTCTTCTGGAAAGAGGTTGGAAGGACCCGGAGTGGTGCGACAGCCTTAAGAATGAATAAAGTGCTTTCGGGAACCAATGACGTCCTCTCAGAAAAATCGGACGTCATGCAGCGATGGAGCGAATTTTATAGAGAGATGTATGCGTGTGATGATCTTAGTGAGGGATCCGGGGTGACGCCGTGACTGGTACGCCAGACTCGGACCTCGATGACACTGAGGTCATCAGTATGAAAGAGATTGAATGTGCGATTAGAAGTTTGAAATGTGGTAAGGCTGCGGGACTAGACAGAGTTACTGCTGAAATGGTCAAGTATGGTGGGCCACGCGTCTGGGACAGCTTTCATCTGCTGTGCAATTTGTGCTGGCGAACGGGGCTGTTCCGGATGATTGGCGATCCGCGGTCATTGTGCCTTTATATAAAGGTAAAGGTTCACATTATGACTGCGGGTGCTATCGGGCGATCAGCTTGACCAGTTTAGCAAGTAAAGTTTACTCGAAGGTTTTGACACGTAGGATGCAAGATAAATCGGAAAGATTTCTATGGGAGGCACAATGCGGATTTAGACCTGGAAGAGGATGCACGGATCAAATGTTTTCTCTCCGCATGATCACGGAGAAGCTTCTGGCTGCTAACCAGAAGATTTTCTGTGCTTTTGTGGATCTTGAGAAAGCATTTGATAAGGTTGTAAGGAAGAAAATGTGGGAACTGTTGCCGGGGTATGGTGTGGATGGTCGATTGCTGAGGGCTGTGCAGTCACTTTACTGTGACTGTAAAGCCTGTGTGCGGGTAGGGCATGACCTGTCACCCATGTTTAGCGTCCAACCGGGCGTAAAACAGGGTTGTGTCATGTCTTCCTGGCTATTCATACTGTATCTCGACAGCTGTTTACAGAAGCTGAAAGATAGCTGTTTGGGTGTGAAATTGGGTGACATAAAAGTAAATTGTCTGCTTTATGCTGATGATGCAGTGCTTATAGCACCATCAGAGGCAGAACTGCAGGCATTAGTCACGTGTATGAAGAAGAATGTGAAATTAATGGTCTCCGTTTGAATGCTAATAAAACTAAGGTTCTGGTATTTGAAAGGGACGAAGAAAGAACGAAGTGCGAAATTTGGGTAAATCAGGAATGTCTAGAACAGGTGAATGAAATTGTATACTTGGGGAGTGCGTTTAGCCGGGATGGAAGATGTGATTTAGATGTGGACAGGCGTGTCGTTGCCGGGAACAAAGTCAATGGTGCCCTGACTGCGTTAATCAAAAGGCAAGGCGTTGTGAAAGTGCACGCCTTGCAATACATAACGCAGTGTTGGTACCGACTTTGTTATATGGCAGCGAAACCTGGGTATGCCAGAAGAAGCATAAAAGCAGGTTGAATGCAGTGGAGATGCGATCTCTTCGTAAAATGTGCGGCCTTACCATGGCCGACCGAAAGCGAAACGAAGAGATTCGCAATATGGCAGGTTTGAAAGATGACCTTGTCTCACAAATGGATAAGGGCGTGCTTCGATGGTTTGGGCACGTTGAGCGAATGAGTGAAGACCGAATGGTGAAGAAAATATATAGCGCGAAAGTTAATATTAAAAGGTGTCGAGGTAGACCGAGATTAACTTTCGAAGACCATGTGAGCAAATTGCTCGAAGAGAGGAGGGTCAAGAGTACTCGGATACCTAGACGTGCATGTATGAAGAAGATGATGAATCTGAAAGAAGGAAAGAAGTATGTAGGGATCGTGACACTTGGCGATCTGTTCTCTCTGGCTACCCCGTCAGGGATTGTGCGTGAAGATAAATAATAAACTATAAATATTTATGATAATTACCCAACATGATTTTATACGTTATTTTTTTTTTCAATGATATAAACTAAAATCTTTTTGATATTTTTATTAAACTTGTATTTTTCTTATATTTTATAGAATCATCACCTTCAAAAATTCTTCAAAAATATAGGAATCTCAAAAAGTTATTACAAGTCACGATAGCCGAGTGGTTGGGTGGTCGGAATTTCGAGTCAAGAGACCCGAGTTCGATCCTCAAGTGGTCGTACCAATGGGTTTTTCTAAACACAGACAAAGTTGAAGAAATACTAGTAGATTTAAACACAGACAAAGTTGAAGAAATACTAGTAGATTTAAACACAGACAAAGTTGAAGAAATACTAGTAGATTTAAACACAGACAAAGTTGAAGAAATACTAGTAGATTTAAACACAGACAAAGTTGAAGAAATACTAGTAGATTTAAACACAGACAAAGTTGAAGAAATACTAGTAGATTTAAACACAGACAAAGTTGAAGAAATACTAGTAGATTTAAACACAGACAAAGTTGAAGAAATACTAGTAGATTTAAACACAGACAAAGTTGAAGAAATACTAGTAGATTTAAACACAGACAAAGTTGAAGAAATACTAGTAGATTTAAACACAGACAAAGTTGAAGAAATACTAGTAGATTTAAACACAGACAAAGTTGAAGAAATACTAGTAGATTTAAACACAGACAAAGTTGAAGAAATACTAGTAGATTTAAACACAGACAAAGTTGAAGAAATACTAGTAGATTTAAACACAGACAAAGTTGAAGAAATACTAGTAGATTTAAACACAGACAAAGTTGAAGAAATACTAGTAGATTTAAACACAGACAAAGTTGAAGAAATACTAGTAGATTTAAACACAGACAAAGTTGAAGAAATACTAGTAGATTTAAACACAGACAAAGTTGAAGAAATACTAGTAGATTTAAACACAGACAAAGTTGAAGAAATACTAGTAGATTTAAACACAGACAAAGTTGAAGAAATACTAGTAGATTTAAAAATGAAACATCACTTGAACAATGATGTATTGGCACGATTTCCTGGAATTCGTTTCAAAAATATGTAAAGAACACTAGAAATGTGAATAATAAGTATTACTGAACGCTCGAAACATAAAAGCTTCCTTACAGAAGTGCTTAACAGAAGTTTAGTAACGACCTTAAAATAGTGGTCTCATGAAAAAAAGGGAACATGACTTCACTGTTAAAACAATGAACTCATGTTATTTTTGTAAGTTGAGTCTGGAATTTAGGTGAAAAATATAAAATCATGTTCCAAATGACTTACCCCATAGAGTAAATCATTCGTGGAGCAGTGTATACGCATTTGAAACAAAACCCAAAAAGTGTGCAGACTTTCTATTAATAGGTTTACAAAATTAATTAAATGCTATAAATATTTATGATAATTACCCAACATGATTTTATACGTTATTTTTTTTTTCAAAATTTTATTCGTGTATTTGAAATCTAATTGCAATAATCTTCTATCAGAATATGATTCTGCACATGGAAATTGATTTCTATATTGTATATAGGTGATGCCATCAAAACATTAACACCTTAAACACAACAACGCTCTCAAAAGTGATTTATTTCGTTCATTGTATGTAACCCTTTGTCAGGGCGATATAGAAGTTCATTGTTTCCTTTGTGTTCCCTATATGGGCCAATATCCGTTATATGAAACATGTGATACTCGTTTGAGTTTACATTTCTATCGTGTGGAAATTTTGATCAAAATATAAACACTCGTTTTTGAAAATAATAAATATCTTCATGCGTTCCCAATACAGGGTATTGGGAATTGCGTGAAGATTTTTTTTCAAAATTTTATTCGTGTATTTGAAATCTAATTGAATAATCTTCTATCAGAATATGATTCTGCACATGGAAATTGATTTCTATATTGTATATAGGTGATGCCATCAAAACATTAACACCTTAAACACAACAACGCTCTCAAAAGTGATTTATTTCCGTTCATTGTATGTAACCCTTTGTCAGGGCGATATAGAAGTTCATTGTTTTGTGTTCCCTATATGGGCCAATATCCGTTATATGAAACATGTGATACTCGTTTGAGTTTACATTTCTATCGTGTGGAAATTTTGATCAAAATATAAACACTGTTTTGAAAATAATAAATATCTTCATGCGTTCCCAATACAGGGGGTATTGGGAATTGCGTGAAGATTTTTTTTCAAAATTTTATTCGTGTATTTGAAATCTAATTGGAATAATCTTCTATCAGAATATGATTCTGCACATGGAAATTGATTTCCTATATTGTATATAGGTGATGCCATCAAAACATTAACACCTTAAACACAACAACGCTCTCAAAAGTGATTTATTTCCGTTCATTGTATGTAACCCTTTGTCAGGGCGATATAGAAGTTCATTGTTTCCTTTGTGTTCCCTATATGGGCCAATATCCGTTATATGAAACATGTGATACTCGTTTGAGTTTACATTTCTATCGTGTGGAAATTTTGATCAAAATATAAACACTCGTTTTTGAAAATAATAAATATCTTCATGCCGTTTCCAATACAGGGGTTGACAGAGGTCCAGACAATAAAGTACTTTCGACCCATTTTCCACCAATGACATTTTTTGGTACAACGTGGGACATTTTTTGGGGATCGAACTCGGGTCTCTTAACTGCACTCGGCTATCATGACTGAAACATTAATAATATAAAGGCAGTTATCGTATTTTTGTGACATAAAAAAGAAAAATAACGTCAATAGACTATGTAGTACTCTAGTGACTTAAAATTTGATTAAATTTGTTTTTTTTTTTATTTTATTTGTATAATTACTTCAACAACTTAACTGTATATTTTCTTAAGTATGTGTATAAAGACGCAGGATTGATTTTTTGTGGGCATAAAATTTAAAAGCAGTCGATGGATTTTTTTTATAGAAAAGAGAGGCAAACGAGCAGGTGACTCACGTGATGGTAAGTGATTACCGCCGCCCATGAACACCTGCAATACCAGAGGCATAGCAGATGCGTTGCCTCCCTTAGAATGCCCCTCCCCCCCAGAATTGGGGGAGGGGGTGTGTGGGCCACCGGTTACCTGCACTCACCAGACGAAACGCAGAAGTTTGTTAGACTTCCACTTCACTCCGGTATTCTGTGAGGTCGTGGTACTTCCCCTGTCGAGCCGGCCCATTCATGCAACAACAAAAGCTGATGCGTGGCTCTACCACTGTTTTGATATGATTTTTATTAGGATTTAGTTGATATGTTGACAAATATTTGCATTTTTATACCAACCGTGGTAGAAAAGACTTAGCATTTCCAATTTCCTACGGGAACGAGAATACTTTCTTAAAATACAGCAAATTTTTTTTTTGTAATTTGTTTCATACATTGTCATGCTAATCGTCGTTGTTGTGTGACAAATGATATTTAGGAATTATAAATACACACATAAATAGAGCCAACATCACATGCATTACTCCAATCCCAAAGTAAATAGCTAAAGCATTTATGTTATAGAGTCAAAAATGACGAAGCTACCACAAGACCAGAGACAATGTGGAGAAAGTGGATATCTCCATCGACCCATTTGTGAACCCGGTCCCGAACCCGGGACCTCAGAGTACTATGAAAACCGGCGTGTACGCCACTCGTCATCGGCACGCCACGGAGTTCGTGAAATATTGTTTTTATTTCTATCCTATCCAAGTTATATCCTCCTTGTGGCTATCTGAAATATTCTGAAGTATTTTTATAACGGACCACAACTTTTGAAGTAATTTACAGGTATAACACTGCAGTAGTCACTTACCATCAGGTGTATTTCACCCCGATCTCATAAAAATGCTGACGGCAGGATTTTTTGTTTTTCAAATTCAAACGGACATTTATTAATTCTTCGACGTACGGAAATAGCTTCGTGGTTGATTAAACCAGGAGCCATCTGTATTTCCTTTTTTTTTCTAAGCGAAGAAAATAATTTTCACTATCCTGCAAGAATTGTCCCAAAAAAGTAAATGAAATCTGTGCTCGATAGGAAACTAAGTTCTTATTTTAATCGTTTTGTCGACAAAATTTCCAGCGTCTAGAGCGTAAGAGCAGTGATTTTTAATTTCAGTTTTTTTTTGCGTCAGAATAACCAATTGTCTAGAATCATTTAGATCCTGGTTAAACTTGAATAATATTAGTGGGGAGATATATTAAGACGAGGGAAATCGAAAGTTCAAATTTAATATTTAAAATACTTTTAAATTTTACACAATAAACGAAGCTAATGTTATGTTATGATAATCCAAGTCGTATGATACTTAAGTTGGACATTGAGTTACAAATAGAGCAATGAACCACCAGCATAAGAAGACTGGTTTGCGCCGGTTCAAGATCAATTGAAAATTGCCCCTCCCACCGCAACCCCCACCGCAACCGAAAGTTTCTACAGTTGCAACTGTGTAGTAACAAATGCAGCGTACTATGATCTCTTCGCAAGATATTTTCTAATGTATTTGATTGAAAATCAGACACAGACACAGACAGAATAATGGTAATAACAGTTGTAAAAAACAACTATTTAAATTATCAGTTCTCAAAAATAATAAAAATCAAATGAATAATTTCAAACAATAAAATTATAGAGCCTTAAAAATACGTTGGTAAAATAACAGTAAAGCAACATCGGGTCTGCGCTTAGTGTAAGTTGCGGGTAGACAACACTACGTTTCAGCGCAGCCGATGTCGACGTTTAAAATGCAACTTCTTTTGCACATCGACAAAGAACTTAAATTAATGAGGCTTTTATTTTTTATCTATGTGTCATAAAATTGGCCGCCAATTATCACAAAGTTCTTTTACTTCTAGCCATATGGTCACGAAATAAAAATGTGCTAACCCCTTTGTTCCCGTGGATGACGAAAAAAGGGAAAGCTTTAAAAATGGAATTTACTACCGAAAGAAAGCGAAAAATACTCAAACATCATTAGCTTCTAAGGTGCAATTTGTCTGGTACTGCCATCGCCAAGGTGTTCGACAAACGTTGCGATAACGGCAAACCTTCGCTTGTAGGAAAGGCCAATGTTCCGCAGTAATCTTTTACAGGCCGTTATGTCTGTATGCATGTTTGCATGTTTTATATCTGTAATGATAAATTTGGATGAAGACACTAAAATAGATACTTTATTATGCTATAGATAAAAAAATATAAAAATATACGTTGTAGTTTAGACGTATACATTTGTAGCAGTAAAATGATGGTTATAATAAAGTTTATTTACCAGAGCTTACTGTTAGAATCGCAGATTTTAGTTTAATATTCTATCCGAGAAAATATACATATACTCTAGCGCATAATTTCGTTGTTTAAACTCTTATAAAACTTGCTGTAAATTTACCTCTAACTGTCAAAGTTTTTGTTATTAGTTTCAGCTTGTCTCAATATTTAGAAAGTAATTTAAACGTTTCAACAAATGAAATAATAAGTCAAAAGATGTTATAAATACAAATAAATTTTTGAATGGGTTATGGTGTGATAGATACGGCGGCAAAGACAAAGACAAGCCTTGAAATGCAATGGGCGGGATTTCAAAATATGTTGACTACAATTATTTGAAATTGATGACTTTTGATGGCCATTCTGTTGACCATTAATGGGCAGAAGCCCTTACAGGAGAGGCCTTCACTGAACTGTGCTCAGAATGAACTCATGTCTCCTTTTTTGTATAATTACACCGTTAACTTAAATTTGTTACCAATCGCATTTATGTTTCATTTCACCTATCCTGGGAGAATCCAAATCCTCAACCCTCAGTAATAAAAGCAGAGCAGGGTCACCACCAACTAGGGTATCGGGTAGTTAGTTAACCACACAATGAATTAATGGATGAAATATGCTTTATGAAATAACAAATATAAAATTAAAATACAGTATGAAATAAAAAAGAAAAACATTAAAATCTAAAACTACAATGACGAATTAAAAACGATGTAAATAATATTGGGTATTTTGATACCGTTTCTTTTTTCATACATATTACTGAGAATATTCTTTTTGAAAGAAAAAAGAGAAAAATACTATTTAAGCTTCATCTTTTGATGCCAAAAAAATCAGTTATGTACAGGGTGGGCCATGAATTAGTTATAATAACATTTGAAAAAATCGTATAAAAAAACCATTTAACATATTTTAGAAATCGTTTATTTACGAGAAAGCTAATTAGTTGTTATTTATTGTTTTTAAATTATTTCGTCTAAATGACCACCGTTTCGGTTTTTGCACTCATCTAAGCGAGTCCTGAAGTTTTCGAATACTCTTCTGCAAAGAGACCGCGAGATCGCCGACATCTCTTCGATGATTTTTTCTTTAAGTTGACGCAGTGTATTCGGTTTATCAATGTAGACACGACTCTTTAAATAACCCCATAAAAAGAAGTCTGTTGGGGATAGATCTGGACTTCTGGGTGGCCATGGGATGTCACCCCGTCAGGATATCAGCTTTTCCGGAAACATGTTTTTGACTACCGGCAAGGACTCGTTCGATGTGTGACACGTGGCTCCATCTTGTTGAAACCATGTGTTACGATTATAGCCAGGAAATTCCAGTAGCATCGGTGCTAAGAACTCCCGTAACATTTTCACATACTCGGCAGAATTACCAGTAACTGAACGGCCTCGAGAATCTTCAAAAAAGTAAGGTCCGATGATTCCTTTTGCTGAAATTGCAGCCCATGCAGTTACCTTAGGAGAGTGAAGTGGCCTCTCATGTTTAGCTTTAGGATTTTCGCTGCTCCAATACCTGCAATTCTGTTTGTTTACATGTCCATTTAGGTGGAAATGGGTTTCGTTAGAAAATAATTTATTTATTTTATTTATCTTCACGCACAATCCCTGACGGGGTAGCCAGAGAGAACAGATCGCCAAGTGTCACGATCCCTACATACTTTTTTTTGTCAGAAAATAAGATGTTGTAACAATTACTGAAACGGTTTAACATTGTTTCGGCATATGACTTACGAAAATTGAAATCATTAGAGTTTAGTTCTTGCACTAACTGGATCTTATATAGATGTAATTTCAAATCTAATTTCAAAATACGGCGTAATGATGTGCGGGATAATCCTAATTCAGCCGAACGTTTGCGTGTCGATAAATCTGGATCACGACGAACAGAAGCGGAAACTTGCTGCACGGTACACTTTGTACAGTGGAAGAGCCACGCATCAGCTTTTGTTGATGCATGAATGGGCCGGCTTGACCGGGGAAGTACCACAACCTCACTCGGTATTCTGACCGGCGTGAAGTAGAAGTCTAACAAACTTCTGCGTTTCGTCTGGTGAGTGCAGGTAACCGGTGGCCCACACACCCCCTTCCCCCAATTCAGGGGGAGGGGGGCACTCTAAGGGAGGCAACGCATCTGCTAAGCCTCTGGTATTGCGGGTGTTCATGGGCGGCGGTAATCACTTACCATCACGTGAGCCACCTGCTCGTTTGCCTCCCTTTTCTGTGAGACTTACCACCTATCACGTATTCCCAAATAAACTTCGGTAGGAATTGGAACGAAGAGACTTGTGACAAGATCTCTGCCTACCCCAGTATGGGAAATAGCGTTAAGATAAAAAGTATATTTAAGTGTAAATATATTAAAAATTTTAG
Source organism: Sericinus montela (assembly GCA_029286605.1). Lineage (NCBI taxonomy): Eukaryota > Metazoa > Arthropoda > Insecta > Lepidoptera > Papilionidae > Sericinus > Sericinus montela. The sequence continues at coordinate 152,264 of JAGSMR010000042.1, read as the reverse complement.
TGAATACCGAAAACATACCTAATTACGTATTAAATTTAACAGTAACACCTCTGTGTTTAGTAAAAATAAGTGTTTACTGGACATTCGTAAACTACGAGGTCGCCAAGCATTATAATACTGTTGTCAAAACAGTTAATTAAGCTCTGCACCCCAGTACAGTCGCAGGGAAGATTAATGGAAGACGCGTCTGAATGTAGGACAGAAGTGTTAATTAGATCTTCCCATCGTCGTGCCAACTCGGTCGAGATTTGTGTGATTGTACCTTAATATTTTAGATGGTACATAAATGCATGATAATCGCATCTCTTATTTTGTAATTAAGGCTCGTTTAAACGTCCCGGTTGCTTAGTAGTAATCCTACCTTTCAAAATAAGGGTCGTGGTTTTTAAAATTCCGGTAGCGATAAATATTTTGTGTGATGAACCAGATTTTTTTTTAATTCGAATCATCAATATTTATATGTATATGTGAATATTTATTTAAGCCATAAGCTCGCCACCTGTCACGTTGTCCTAAATAAACTTCGGTGAAAGCTGGGTCGAAAAGTCAAAAAAAATTTGGTAACAATCTAGACCACTGCCAATCCCATTACATGTGTAATTATATCTATTTATTATTTATATTATTATTATATACTCGTAATATTAGTTTACAGGATCGTGTAGTCAAGTCCGATGCGTGAATGGGTGATTAAAATTTCAATCAGGACATCCGAGTTCGATCTCCAGGACAAACGCTTGTCCCAATGAGTTTTTGCAAGATTGTACCAATACTATTTGTATCATTGGATACGAAACAAAGACGGTATCCGGATCAACATCTGTTTCAAATATTGGTCGAAAAAAATGAACTCTTTAGACTACTCTGTCTACCTGATTATTGCTTATCGAGAAGATAAAAATGTATTTGTTTTAGGAAGTAAGTTTAAATAAATTCTTAAAACCCGATAACACTTTATCGAGTCGAACTATAAATGTTTCTTAGCGTAAATCGTATGATATTTATCAACCAGTATAAACTATCACACTATTGCTAACTGTAAACTATTACGCTAGAAATACATCTAGTTCTGACGTATTAGACACATATCAGTTTCATGCTTTTAGTAAAGATAGGAACACATTATCGTGAATTGTTTTGCAGTGTCTCTCTAGTCAAGATTTTCAAAGTATAACAATAACTTCTGTAAAGATTTAACAATTTCATACGAGTTTTGTAAAATTTGATTGGATTTTTTGAATTATCAATATTAAACTTTCAAATTTAGAGAAACTGCACCAAATATGTTTATAATTATTGTATCAATTGATGTCTCTGTGATCTTATAGTTTTAGATAAGCTACTTATAATGTATGTATGTAACATTTTTGTTTGTTTTATTTGTTAATTATTAATGAATTCTTCTTTTCTTTCTTTCTATACAAACATGGGGATAAAATCTTATACATTAAAGTCTGATCTCAATTAGCTCAAAACACAGACTCGGGACAATGTAGAAATTTTTTTAACATTGATCTGACCAGAAATCGAATCAGGAACCACCATAAAACACCATGAAAACTGGTGTCGCACGCCACTCGTCCACATAGATTAAGTCAAAAGTCACCGAAGTCAAAGTTTTCAAAAAATTTATACATTTGACATGTACAAATTTTTTGAAAACTTTACAGATACTGAGGAGTATTCGGAATTTATTAACGTTTCCGTATTATTATGTATACATTTAAATTATAAATGTTAAGACTTAAATTTTCACCATATCCTTTCAATTTATTTCAACCTTTATCGACAACGTCGATTGAAGTATCTGTTACTTTGTGCTCAGATAACCGAATGACGCCGTGTTGGATAATGTTTCCCATAACGTTATATTTGTTTATTTCCTCATGTATTTGTGACTTTACTGTATCTGTCTACATATTTAAGAGTACAGCGTTAAAAGTTTAATCATGTAAATTCCGAACAGGATGACCAGAAAAATTTATCAAATAATTTTATTGCATTCTCTGATAAGTGTATATACATACATAATTACATACATACATACATACATACATCGCCACGATTGGTGAGCGGTTTGGCGATCGTAATACCTGATCACACACACACCTCAGTCGTTGCTGCCCTTATATAGTTTGATTATTTAGGTCTGATTTTTTTTGAGAAATGGTCATCCTGCCATGTATCGATTATCACAACGATATTCAAGGCTATTTTCCTTAATCGTATCTTATGATACCCACCGAAAGAAAGGGAATGGCAATATTTTCAAGCCGTTACCACACGGTTCTTGACAAGTGTGCGAGGTTGCAATTCAATCCGACGTTTTTTGGTTTGGACGTTTGAGTACATGGGTTCGACGAGTTATTTTTCACCTTTGAAAATGTAAACAAATATCTTCACACCATTCCTAAAAGGGGGGTAGACATAGGTCTAGACAATAAAGTCCTTTCGACCCACCTTCCACCGAAGACATGTTTTAAAACAAGTTGTATATCTTCAAGGTGACAAAAAAGTTTTTGAAAATACCCATTAGTACAAGCCATGGGGATCGACGTCGGGTCTTTTGACTCGAATTCCGATCACCCAACCGCTTGGCTATCGTAACTTTTACCTTTAGAAATGTGAATGTGAATGTGTGTATTTCGAGTCACGAGACCAGAATTCTATCACCAGATTGCAGGCTCGTAGCAATGGGTTTTTTCAAAAACTCATTTACGAATTTATCGTTGGTTTGGACATTGAGACGACCACGGGTTCACCACCTGTCACGTCTTCCTGAAAATATTTTCGGTGGAAGGTGGGTCAAGGGACTTTATTGTCTATGTAGGTTAACTTGTGCGGTATTCTACCCCGTGACCTCAAACGCCCAAACCAAAAACTCGCACACTTGTCAAGACCCGAATACTATATTTATATACTAGGCCTTATTTCATCTTGACAGATGATTCAAGCAGCGTTAATGTTAGAAAGGCAACGCTGTTCGTGGCTGTCCGGGAAAGACACTTGCGTGTACATATTCGGCACGCATAGTTTGCGCCTAATGAAACTCCTTCTCGATTATGTTTTGAGCTAAATCTTGAAACCAGACGTTATCGTTGATTTTGCAACTTTCAGACATGGTGTTCTTCCACGCAATGCGATCGGAAGCTTAGACATAAATGGCGGCGACGGGCTCACCACCTGTCACGTTGTCCCGAAAATATCTTCGGTGGAAGGTGGGTCAAAGGGACTTAATTGTCTAGACTTGACCTCTGTCTACCCCTGTATTGGGAATTGCGTGAAGATATTTTTTATTTTTTATTAATTAACCAGAATCGCAAGTTATTTCACGCTATTATCTAAAAATTCTAACGAGATTTTTGAGATTCCCGGAGCAAATACTACAAACAAGAAATGCTTCTGATGTCTCTCACTTCTCGTGAATTTTGGAGATAATAAAATATCGTAAACATTAAACCACATCATCAAATATGTAGTACGATAAAACCGAATATATGTATCGTATCAATACTATGACATCAATTGTATCATATGACCGTATCATTAAAATTGATTAGGGCGTGCTTCAATGGTTTGGGCACGTTGAGCGAATGAATGAAGACCTAATTAAAAGGTGTCGACGTAGGCTGAGACTAACTTTCGAAGACCATGTGAGCAAATTGCTTGAAGAGGTGAAGGTTCAAGAGAACTGGAATACCTAGACATGCATGTATAAAGAAAATGATGAATCTGAAAGAAGCGAAAGAGGTATGTAGGGATCGTGACAAATGGCGATCTGTTCTCTCTGGTCAGGAACTGTGCGTGAAGATGAAATAAATAAACATACATATATATTAAACCGAATTTTATTGAATTGTGAATCATATTTTATTGAAATAAACATTATTTCATTCACTGAATAATCACGAAATCTCCCAATCGACTTGACTTAAGGGATTGAAATCTGTCACGAATTAAAAATTTAAGTAAAAGACGTTAGCTTAGAAAAAGATTTCATGAAACTACCTTGGTACAATGGTAGAATGGTCTATCAAAGTTTGTATGAAACTACATTTTTTTTTGAAGCAGAAGTATTAAAAGTTGGTAGATAGAATACTTTTGAAATTAAATCTTTTGGGGTTTAAAATGGAAATGGAAGTTTTTATAGGTATAAACTAACACAAAATAAACACTTCATATAAATGCGACTGGTCAGTTAAAAGAATGTTGTATTATTTTAGTGGTTTGGGTATTTCAAACGGAAGGTTTTGTAGGCATGCGATTTTGCTAGCCATCCGAGCAATGTTATTTCAGGAGATCAAGCGGTCCAGTGCTGCGCTTTGTTTATAACACTGACGTAACCCCAGGTTCCAATTCCCAACTACTATGCAAATATTTTAAATACTAGAACTGCCCGCGAGTTCGTGAGCACTTTATATCGAAATTCCCAAGGTATCCTCAAATTTTCGGAAATTTAAAGCTGTCATCTCTCATCACATATTATTATTCGATATTCAATTCACATATAAAAATAGACTCACCCATCATGTTCCAAATGGTCTAACTTTATTGTCTAGTCCTCTATCTGTTCCAGTATTGGGAGGCGTGAAGATATAGTTTTCTATTTCTTTTTCGTAAAAATACTTATTTTTTTTAAATCTGATTATACGTCCATCAATGCAGAATTATGCGTCCAATTACAATTTACAGATTTTGATGGAAAAACTTTTAAAGAGATCCCTAACAGTACACGGATAAAGATATTAGTTTACTGTCAGCTCTCCAACGGCATCCGAATAAACTAGTTTCGGTATGTTCCGGACTTTTATCAAATTTATTCCGCCCATTAGAGTGAAGGAATCGGAAACGGGGATAACTTTTTTTTGTCATTTCATCCTTTCTGAACAAATACGTTGAAGAGAAATGATATTCTATGAGTAATATAGTATTTAGAAACAACGGGCACAATTATTGCATGCCAACTCAGTTTTTCTTTACACTGAATATAAACCAATGTTAGAAAGAGAAAAGATTTGATAAAATTTTAATAATTATTTGTAATGGTTGAATTGACAATTGATTAATACGACACATACAAACAATACATACACAAAAAATACATTTTCTTTTCTTTGCACCTTCTACACCTTCACGATTGCAAATGTAAAAAAAAACATCTTCACGCCATTGCCAATACACTTAGGTATTGATATTATGATGGTTTTTTCAAAAAACTTTACCCTAAATATTCATGACGCTACAGAATAGGGATCGTCAGGATTAATAGAACGTCGAGCGTATACGTCGATATGCTAAATTAGTTATATCCGCCCATTTGTTGAGATTAGCCAGTTCGTCGTTTATCAATGTCAATGACAGGCCTTTTCGACATTTAGCTTACTTAGCAACCCATTATGGTCTTTCGTCGTATCAAGTGTTGGCTGTCAAAATTAAGTAACTAGTTATAATTATAACAAGTGAATATAAATTTGAATCCAGGATATTCAGGCTAGAGTCACGATAGCCGAGTATTTGGGTCATCGAAATTCGAGTCAAGAGACCCGAGTTCGATACACAGGTAGGCTTGTACAAATTAGTTTTTTCAAAAGTTATGTACGTTATATCGTTGGCTTGGAAAAAAAGACAGCGACAGGCTCACCATCTGATGTCCCAAATTTTTGACCCATCTTCGGTGGGTCGAAAAGAACTAAATCATCTAGACCTCTGTCTACCTCAGTATTAGGAATAGATTTAATTAAATTAGATTCGGAAAAAATTTAGAGTGATATTATATTGGTTCCGTTTTTTACTTAGACGTACTCATTTATCATTACAAAAAAACCTTGAAAGATTTTAACCCGCAACCCTTCGTTTCAAAGGTATAGTAACTACCAACTAGGTTATTAGGTCGTCGGACTTACGAAACCCTTTAAAAACTAGCACAACATTTATTTACATATAAGTAATAACGTACAAGAGTTACGAACATTTTAATTCGCTTGGGATACGCTATCAAAATTTTGCAATAGTTTTACCCTATATGAACGTTGGGTTTGTGATTAATCTATTGACAGATATAGTGGTGCTTCGTCAGCAGCGGCCGTAGATATGAATATTTCGGTTAAGTGAACTGGAACTTAAACACGATACAATCATCAGAGGCCTTTAGGAATATCGGATTTGGGATATAATGAAAATGTGTCGATCAAACTTGTTTCTTCTCTTAGATGTTTATTAACCAAGCCCAACTTTATCCTTATTTCTTAAGTGAAAACTTAGTATGATACTTTCATAATGTTTATATTCGACCTCCGTGGACGAGTGGCGTAAACATTGGTTTTCAAGGTGTCGCCATCTCGAGGTCCCGGGTTCGATTCCCGGTCGGGTCAATGTAGAAAAAATCACTTTTTCTACATGTTCTCGAATCTGGATGTTTGTGGTACCTTCGTTGTTTCTGATTCTCATACCTCAAGTGCTTTAGCATCTTACATTGGGGTCGGAGCAATGTGTGATGTTGTTCATATCTATATATGTATTATTTATTTATTTGTTATTTAATGTTTATATGATCAGTAAGAGACAAATGCAGGATATAAGTATCTTCTGTAGATATGATTTTTTATAATAGCTATGCTTGGCAAGAGGACTAGTGATCGACTTTAGATACTGCTGCGCTGCCATGTATCGGTAGCCGTTCAACGCATTTTCCTTTAGCCAGCTCTTATTTAAATCACTATTAGCGAATGACATATCATTGTAATGTACGAAATTGTATTCACCTTTAACTACTACAATATAGGGGTAATTGTATGGGGGTAGTCTGAAATGCGTGAAGGGATAAAAGTCTTTTTTAGATGACTTATAGTTAGAAGTTGACTCTGTGCATGGAAAATGACATGAATTTAACTATATGAAACAATGAAAAAACTGGCGAAGGGCTCGCTACCTGCCACGTTCTCTCAAAAATATCTTCGTTGGAATTTGGGTAGAAACGACTTAATTGTCTAGACATCTATCTACCCCTGTATTGGGAATGGCGTAAAGATCTTTATATTTATTTATGAAAAAAAAACATTTTCTTAAGATATATTCACCGAATTATTCTTACTTGTCGTTTGAATGCTTGACATTAATAAATACTGAGTTTGCTAAGTGTTTTTTCTCGGGAACGTTTATAAACGTCATCTCAATTTGTGACATTGCAGAAAAAAATGCGACGTCTAGTAGAAATTTTGTGTTATTTTCCTTTTAAATTTGTTATCTATCTAAAGCTGTATAAGTGTCCCAAATTGAAGTGAAAATTATTCCGCGGCTTTGCCGGACGAAAAGTTATTTATTATGTTCTTTTGTCTCTATCTAATTGAAATATTCTTATTATATCTAACCGTAGATTGTATTGTTTGTCGTAGTATAGCAACGACATGTTATGTCAAACATTAGACTTATGTTAATCCAACTAAGTGATACTCATATTTAAGCCTATTTACATAAACCGAAAAGAAAAATATACAATTCCTTCGTCCTCCTACACTAGAACTCTAACGAAAAGTAACGATAGCTGGTGGCGAAGGCATAAAAATTTGTGTCAGGAGATTCGAGCTCGAACCCCAAGAAGAAGGACCGTGTAAATGAATGTTCAAAAAACTTATATATACGATACAATTTTTAAAATAATGTGAAATTTAAAAATCAACCGACATGGGCGGGATTGTAACCCGGGACCTTTATGGTACCGTGTCAACGTTCTTACCTCTAAATATCTCATTAATTATCTTCAGTTTTTATTTAATTTTTTCAATTAATTTATCGTATTTAAATGTCACCTGACATAAGTTAATACCTCCATATGTGATTAAATAATAATCTTTAATTAACCTAGGTGTAATCTATATTATTTGATCTTAAGACTAACGAGTGTGTGCTGTAGAATCTAAAGACAAAAAAAATGTAAAGGTGTACATTTTTTTAAAACAATACCAGAACACTGGTATTGTTTCTCAGGTCGGCATTATTAAAATTGTTAAAATTAATTTTAAGTTTTGAATGTCCCTAGAGCTAGGTGCTTTCACATCGAACCAAAAGATGACGAGAAAGCCTGCTTATCTTCAAAATTGATCTTAAAAATTTTTCAAGCAGTTTCCTATGCAGTGGATAACAATAGATAATTAAATGCTTTCGACCCACCTTTCACCGAAGATATTTTTTGGGACAACGTGATAGGTGGTGAGCCGGTCCTGTCCCAGTGGCAAGAACACTAAGACGGTGATAAGTTTGACACCAGTCACGTAGTCCCACAGTCTTCAGTAAAGGGGATCGAAAGTAGTTACTTGTTTATACCTCTGTCTAACCCTGGATTGGGAATATGAATTAAAATAGTTATGATTTTATTATTTTTGTAAGTAAAATATCATAAAGATGTTTTAAATTTTTGATTAACGTTTTGTCAATCCAAATATACGCCTTATGCATAGTCCCCGTTTAATTTGCCGTACATCAACATCGTACGATGAAATTTGATTTTAAAGTTTCTCTTGTTTAGTTTACGTATTAAGCTATTACGGTCTCATGTTATTGTGTGTATCTTAATAATTTCAAGTATTTCCTGTTAATTTGCATCCAATTAATCTTTACCGTTGGTGTAGTAACCGGCGAATAAGGGATTGAAATGGTTGCGAATACTTTTAAAATTTACTAATTATATGCATAATATTTGGTTAGATCTTCACGCTTACTCCTATAACTGGGGTAAATAGATGTTTAATCAATCAAGTTTTTTCAACCCACCTTTTACCGAAGTATCTTCGAGACTACGAGAAAGTTGATGAGTACATCGCTGTCTCAGTGTAAAAGACAACGGTACTATAAAGATATTTACATAGATAATGTGATATAATAATAGCCATGACATGATAACCGGCCGTCATATTCATCACACAAATATCTCATTAAAAGAATTCGATCCCGTAAACCTTTGCTCAGGGTCACCACCAACTGGGCTTTCGCGTCGTCTTAATTAATAATCATTAATAGTTTTAAAAAAACTTAAAACTGTTTCTTTTATAATGAGACATTAAATAAATAAAAACATAACAGGATATAATAAAAAAAATAAAACAAACATGTTGGCATGAAAAAAAAAAACAAATTAAAATTAAATTGATATAAATGTTAAGATAGTAGTAGTAATTATGTGTCATGCCTTGTAGTTACGGCGTAAAAATATGCCACCCCTCTCTATACCCGTGCGTGTTGTAGACGAATAAGCGAGGAGCCTTAAAATATAATGGCTACCCGCGGATAGCGGGATAACGATCTCGAAATATACCAGACCAGAATTCAGAGGAACGGAGACGAACAGAAGCCTCTAAGGTCAGCGACCTTGGAGATCTAGTAGTGCGATCAATCCGCTTGCCAAGTGTGGTTATTATGAAAACTTCTCCTTTAGTTTGTCTCCATTAAGGAGGAGTTGTTTCGATTTGAATTAAACAGGTCGTTAAGTAAGTAAAAATAAAAAGTCTGATGGGTGAGTGCTTTTGGTCGGAAAACATTTTTACACATAAAATGACACGCTTCGTAAAATTTTGTTTGGTCTGCAAATTGGGCTGATAGTTTGATTTTTTAGCGTAGCTCTTGTTTTCACAGCTAGGTGAATACAGCGTAACCAGTAAAAACAAGTTTATGTAGCGAATTGCTACTTTTTAATGACTGTGGAAGTGGAATGGGAACTTATACTGTATTTATACATATTATTACGAAATAAAATGTAGAATAAACCACACCCTCTCTTCCCGTGGGAGTCGTAAGAGGTGACTGATCTAACCACGAAAACGCATTTTGCAACCGACAGATGGCGATCGCGAAGAATACCAGATTAAAACACAGCGGACTAGTGACGGGCAATCGCTAATCTCCTAGCCGAGCACGGCAATAATGGCGAACCCTCCTTTTGAGAGAGGCTCAAGACTTGCAGTAGACATTTATATATGTATTTATTACTAACATTTGATTGATTATTTGATGATGGGTTGAGATAAAGATAATTTACCAACTGGTAAGACATCCTCAAAGATAATTTATTAACATGTGAGGCAATCCTCTCGGCAAGCTTCAAATGCATCGAAGGCTTGCGTAACTACATGTTAAATACGTAAATATATTCTATTTACTTAAGCTAGGGGGTTAAAAAGGGCGAACTAAATATATTATAGGTATGCTTTACGTCAACCCCAGGGGATGATTTATGAACAATGAATTCTCTTTAAAATAATGCCGTATCAATTACCTATTAAAACCAAAGAGTTAATGGTTTAGATAAAAGAAAACCTGACAGAGCAATGTCCTCGAGAATTTCTTCTCAAATCTTCATAACTATAATATTTTGTCATCTTTGCAGATTCTGTGCACTAATATCAACGATTAACCAGCTTCAAACCTTGGGGTAAGTTTCAAAAGTATAGAAAATTAAATGATAATATTTTTTGACCGAACAGAAAAAATAAGAATATATTTGATAAAATTTCTTCAGCATCAATTTAAATTGAAGTAAAAATTATCTTATTTTTGTCTTTACGTATTTGTCAAAGCGTTGGTAGACATAAGTCTATACAATTTAGTTCTTTTGACTCATATTTCACTGGAGCTTATTTAGCACAACGTGACAGGTGGTGAGCCTGTCGTCATATCATTGTCCGAGCTAATGATGAAAAGTCGAAAATCGAAAAGTACATTGGTATAAGCCTTCCTCCTCGAAAACGAACTAACGTCTGCGGATTCGAATGCTTATGACCTAACCAATCGACTAGACTGGCTATTATCTCAACTAACATTTATGTTCTTTAGGATAACACTTTGATTTTTTTAGCTGTAAACTGTATACTTTGAAGTAATAGTAATTATTTTTTATTACCATGTTATAACCAATGCCCATAGCTACAACCACTCGCAATACCAGAGAGGCAGCTGGTGCATCGTCTAGCTTTAGTAATGAAATTGAAAAAGGAAAAGAGACATAGGGGTTAAGGCCTCCAGTAACGTCATTCACTGAATGAAGCACAGAAACACAAAAACTTCGAACTGGTACTATTTAATGCCGTTGTCGAGATTTTCCTGCTACCACTACCACAAACAGAAACCTAAGTTATGATTTTTTTGTATGTTTATGTGCTTCTTAATTTTATTGACCACATTTTATGTCATTTATACTTAAAAAAATATTTTTGGAAAACAACGTCATGAAAGATAAAGATTGAGATTAGTACTTACGTAGAAATACCCATACCATAACTTATCCTTGAAACATATTTTACTAAATTAAATAAAACCTTCTATTTTGAAAAGGAAAAAAAAGGAAGTACACTTTATTTTCAAAGGAAGGTATTATGTCATACAATTTAACATGCTTTGTCGTTTCACTTTACATGCCCTCATTTTCGTCGACACAATCTTTACGACATGCGAAGTTTGCGACACATCAAGCTTAATGCAGGAAAATATAAGTATGCTACAAACTTGCGTACATCAAGTAAGGGGAGCTCATATTATGATTTTCCTAATATTTTTAACTTCAGTAACAAACAGAAGGTTTTATAATTTTAACGTGCATATTTGTATGTATGTTGTGAAATTATGCCTTGACTAACTCATATCGCTTTACGTTCAAATTTGATATTATTAAATGGTAAACTAATACTTAGTAAATGAAACCATATCGCGGCGATAGGGTTCTGTACTAATTCGTTTTTAGTAGTTTTCTTTCAATTTTTTTTTACATTATACTAACAACTGTAAGATAGCCCCTATTTTTAAGAGAGCAGGATATATCCTCCTCATAGTAAGTGACAACAAAGCCTATGAATATAGTATACGGACATCCACTATCTTCAAATGAAGAAGGTTGCAGTTGCATTATCACAACCCAGGACTAAACAAGAATGCCTTTTTTACTGATCGTTATTACTCAGGATCTCTATTGCTTTCGGACAGGAATATTACAGTTAATACAATGCTATTCGGCACCGTAAATGAGTAACAGTACGGCACTAACCCAGAAAACTATGGGTCTAACTCCTGTGTAAAGGAGTTTACACATTAATGGCCAGAACTACAGAGGACTGTAGGGCACTTGGGGCTATTTCCGTATGCAATCTCTGATAAGGGGTTTGTCCATAATTGAACCACGCCTGACGAATGGTTTGGGAACCGTGGTTTCTTTTATGCTCAGTGTATTAGCAGGATGACGCTTCTTCCCTCCTAAAAAAGAATCCTTTGTGACAACTTTTACCATAATAACGAGTAGAGATTTGATAGCAGGTTCTCGTATATTGCCACCATAAGAAATATAGTTAATAATTTCTTCATGACTTATAGTAGCCTTCTCCAACACCCGTGGTCTGTCAAGGTCGGGATTGCAGAATAATGCCATTATTTTGCAATCCCGACAGCTACTCTCAAAATAACAGAACAAAATTAAGCAGTCCGGTGATGGACAGCAGTATCTACGATACAAAGTGTCAGATACTGCGATCGACAATCTGCTTACCAAGCAAAGTAATTATAAAAGATCTTTTTTACCACATGTCCTGCAATAGACGTATACAGGCCGTAAGTAAATGTTATAATTTTAGGTTGAGATTTCTTCATTGTGCTTTGAAATTCATTTTTTCATTCAAAATTTTAAAATCTGATGATCTGATAAATCAAAACGAAAAAGAAATTAAATAGATTAGAGAAATTACTTTTAATAACATTGTTTTATCGCACAACAAGTAATAGCTCTAGGTGTTCCTAGGCGTTGAATATTGGACAAACAGACAAAAAAGAATATTACGGTAATTGGGCAGCTAATAATAAATATCCCACAACATACAACTACATAAATATTTTTAAGAACAGTATTTCAATCTGTAAGAAGACAGTAGCGATAACCCCAGGACATTATTTATGATGTATGCTAAGACACGGTCACAATAGGTGGTGCTGTACACAAAGTAGTTTCGTTGCGGTCCGCAGAGTAGATAATTGTACTTGTTTAGCTTATGGGGATACAGAGAAATTTTTATTTGTTTTTCATTTCTATAAAATGGAAAAGTTATTTGATTAATTTAGTTAACCATTAGAGTGGCAATGGGTAATTTGAAAGTAAAAAAAAACATAAGACAAATAATTTTAAATTACACGATTTTCGGACTTTATCGCGTTTTTAATTAGTTTTTACACTATTTTTATTTCCCGACGTTTCAGATGCTTCAAAGCATCGTTTTATTTAAAATATATATTATTCGCGTAAATACAAGAAATCATTGTAAGACAAATCAAGAAAATTTTCCTTTTTGTAGTCGATTAATAAATAACATGTTATTTTGAAATTGTAAAATAATTCGAACATACAACGAACAAAGAACGTACAAAAGCTTGTATATCCGTATTCCTTTAGTTCCAGAAGCCACAAAAAGCCACATAATAATACCTCAATATTACTTTTATTCTATTTTTATTATATTCCATTGTGATTTCTATAGGTTCCTTAAGCACTATTGAAAGGAAAGTAACTCTATAGAATGTGAAGGCTTATGTTTAATAGATGCTTATTATTGTAATAATAGTTTGAAGGCATATTATAAATATTAGTATTAAATTTTTGGTAACGTTGGTACTTTTTCATAAAGAATGTTTCAGAAATAAATTTCAACAAGTTTCAAAAATAACGTTTGTTAATATTACTATGTTATTATTTGTAAGATCTTGTATATTTATCTTCATATTTATATCTATATTTGTATGAAAATAGATTTTTGTAGGAAATCTAGTGTTTCATTTTATGTAAATCTGGTGGGTTATTCGTCTCTTGAATACTTCATTTGAAATGACACTGTTCACACGGGAATAGCCACACGCAGAAAGCTAGTATTTTGAGAATTTTGGACTTCTCGTATGTAACTTTTTGACCCTCACGTTTTTTCATTTAAAACTGTGGTAGACAGAGGTCTAGACTATCAAGTCCTTTCGACCCACCTTTTACCGAAGGGTTTGAAATAAATAAATTGAGAAAATAAAATATTAAAAATGAAATAAATAAAACACATATTATGCTACTTTTTGCGAAGGATATTTGTCGCACGCAAAAACTAGTATAAAGTACAATAAATTTAATTTTATTATATTAACAAGAACACGTAAATTTGTCCTCTCTTTTTATGAAATGATGTAACGTAATAATTTTGTTTTGTGTCATCCCTACAGACGACCTTTCCCTCCAGATTAACGTACCGTACTCACTTAAAATGAAAATGTACACAATGGTGACATGACGACCTTTTATTCTTATTAAATACAGGCCATGCTCCCTTCCTTTTTTGCTTAAATTTTATCCCAATGCACAGAAATAATTATTTTAAAAATATAACTTAAAAATATATTTCAACATGGAAAATATTGTCATAAATTCATTACAATTATTAATTATCAATAAATTTAGTGATTGAAATGACACGATTTAAGATAAAAAAAGAATTTCAAATTGATATTAGCAAAAAAATAATGAATAACTACTTATACTTTTTGCATCCCTTAATTATGGTTAATTCTGAAAAAAAAAATTGTGCAAGATACTTAGTATGTACGTTTGTGTATTACTTCTTTTATAAGTATCAATATAATAATTAAAATAAACAGGTAATAAATATGGTTACATATTAATTTTATAAAGTTTAAAGAGAACTTTAAAAAATTAACTGCCACGGGTGGGATATTTATTTTATTTATTTTAACTCGTCTTCACTCACAGGATAGTGGGAGGAAAAAGATCATCAAGTGTGATTTTTACAAAAAACAAAACACATTTCAAATTTTCCCGAGCAATTTGACAGTATTCAACAGTCTAGTATGCATCTCAGCATAAATTACTACTTCTGATGTTTATTTTCGCGTAGTATATTTTCTTCATTATTCCTTCCAGACATATACGTTTGACATGCCCGAAACATCGCTGTGGCTTTTATTTTTTGTGGTCAATTCTTTCAAATCACCAGAAATCCGAATTGTAAATCTCTTCTTAACATAATAATAATTGTTGAAATAAGTATTTATATTTGATAAGTTCAGAAAAATTACGAAATAATATATACATATAAGGCGTATGTGCATAAGGTTATATCATACTTCTTATATATCATACTTCACGTGGGTGTCGTAAGAGGTAACTACGGAAAAAGCTTTTAGAATAAAACCATTGCCTTCTGACCGAGAGCGGAACAACAACAATACACCAATATCATTCCTATATAGTCAGATATTCTTATGTACAATTTATATCGTTGGAAATGAAGACAGCCATGGGCTCACCACCTGTCACGTTGTCCCAAAAAATGTCTTCGGAGGAAGGTGGGTCGAAAAGTCTTAATTGTCAAGACGTTTGTCTACTCCTGTATTGGGAATGGATATAAATTATGTAGACCTCCTAGTATATAGGAAGGACCTAGAATTCGAGTTGAGACCAGAGTTCGATACCCATGAGACAAGTTCGTACCAATGAGTTTTTTTCATAATATTTTCAAATTCATAGTATATTGTCAGCTTGGAAATAGAGACGCCGATATTCTCACCATCATTCACGTTATTACGAATAAGTTGTTTAGACCTACCTTACCTTACCTCACCGACCCTACCCTTCAATTGAGAAAACTCCTGCGTTTTTCGCGAAATTTCCAGCCACGCACTTGCACTTTAATGAATGTGCTGCCATCAGCGGTTTTTCTTAGATACCTTCAAGAAAAGAGCCTATACCGTTCTTAAAGGCCCGCAACGCATCTGCTATTCCCTTGGTATTATACGAGTAGGTGTTCATAGGCGGCGGTGATCACTTACACGTGAGCCACCTGCTCGTTTGCCCCCTATTCTATATGAAAAAAAGGTATTTTGTTGTGTTGCAGTTTAGCATTAAAATGCTTTACTTTAATAGGAAACTCAAAGTTTTCCACGAAAGTGCATGCAATTAAGTAAAAATGGTTTTTCATTACTAATGTAAAGAAACGCAGCGGCTAAGTGCGCGTGCGAGTGCCTACTTCATATTTAAAAGCCGTTTTAATGTTCGTCTATAGAAAGCCCACTTTTGTGTAAAATGTGGGTTACAGCGCTTGCTATAGCTGTTGTCGTTTGGAATGAATGGCGTATAAAGCTAGTTAAGTATAGCTGCTAATGCTTTTTGTTTATCTACGACATAATCGCGGTATAATATACAAATGTATTCTACATTTGTATATTATACCGCGATTATGTCACATCGTATCGTCTATCGTGTCTACATAGGCGTGTTGTTGGATCGGAATTCAAATCGGGAGAACCAATTACGACTACATACAAGTCACGATAGCCGAGAGGATGGGTGATCGGAAATTGGTTCAAGAGACCCGACTTCGATCCTCAGATGGAAGACTCGTAACATTGATTTTTTTTTTATTTATGTACGATTTATATCGTAGGCTTGGACATAAAGATGGCGACAGGTCCGCCACTTGCCACATTATCCTACAAATGTCTTCGGTTAAACATGGATCGAAAGGACTTTGTTGTCGAGACGTCTATCTACCACAGGGTTGGGAACGGAGTCAAAATATTATTTTACACGCCTATATATATATATATATATATATATATATATATATATATATATATATATATATATATATATATATATATATATATATATATATATATATATATATATATATATATATATATATATATATATATATATATATATATATATATATATATATATATATAAATGTATATTTATGTCTATCGCTTTACCATCCATAACGAAACATTTCCTTTCACGATGTGAAAGTTTCTCCGTATCCACTACGCTTGGCAAGCCAGTTAGTGACTTTTTCATTGATGCCCGGAAGCTAAAAAATTGTTCCTTTTTTTCCATTTACTTCAGTTAAATTTCACGTAATAATTATAAGTTACATTATTTTTCATCGTTACAGCTCTGCCACAGAAATTATATTGTACTGTTTTTTTATGTTAATTAAATTCTTTAAATAAATTAATATTCTATACTTATATGTATGTACTTGAAAATAATGGGGCTCTACAATACGAAAGGATTGTAACCGATTCGAGTTTGCAGAGCCGTGATAGGCTTGTATTCAGCGCGCTAGCTTTAGATACGAATAACCCAGGTTCGATGGCCGTCCCACAAAAATTATTAATAAGATTTTAATTGCTAATTTTTCCCCGAGGTCTACAGTGAACGAAAACGTATAACGAAGACGTGTGAAGTTTGCAAACACGCACTGCAGCAGCATGGAAGAAGTCGTTCTCCTGCTCCAATATCTCTCAAGTATTTAGTAGTGGGCTTTTACCCAGCAGTGTGCATTTAGAGGTTGGTATTTTACCGTAATCAATACTTTCGGAAAACGGATTGGCAATCGCAGTACCAGACGCATCATCAGTCTCTGTGTTTAATTCTCGAAATGGTTAGACTCCTCTGTTGGAGAGAATTCGCCGTCATTCCGCTCGGTAGACTTTTAGTTGTCTCTCCGACCAGAAGTAAGGTAGTAGAAATTTTAATGGAATATAATTTTAGTTTGTAATATTATGTGTAAGAGGGTACACGCAACTTATATAGTTAATGATCAGTCAAGGAATATACGTCGTACGAACTGCAACTAGTGTTTATTATTATCCCACATATATACTATGCGAGATTTACACGTTGAAAAACGTGTAAATCACACATAGTATATATAATTGATGAAAATAATATAATTGATGAAAATTAATAAACATATATAAACATCCATGAGTCTAGTACTAACATTCATGTTCATTACACAACCATCTAGACAAATATACAACTCTTTTATACATTTATCTCCTGAAACTTATCTTTTAGTTTTTAAATGGCACTAACAACTTGCAATCGTTAATCAAGTAAACTCTCTATTGTCTTCTTTTGATGTTCGAATAATTACGGGGATAGAAGACTACATTATTACCTTAGCAATTAATCATAACTCGTTAAACAATATCCTAACTTATACCTGCTTCCCGTGATTTCCTCTGCAGTTTTTAGTTCATTTTGTTTTTTTATAATTAAAATAAGTCCTGTTGTTAAAAGCATACTCCATATCGAATTTTATTCGAATTTTTCGCTATTACATAAATATGAAGTACACGAGTAAATTAAACATATAATGTAAAAAAAGCATCAAACATAGCCTTTGTTGTGTTAGACTAGGTAGCTGATGTTATAAGGAGTAATTTAGGCTGCTTTTATTTTATAAAAATAATTAGCGTTACGTTACCGTGGCCCCTCGAGTAGCTAGTCAAAGATTTAATATTTCTATTTCTAGCCGCTTTAAGTATTAGCTGAAATAAATAGACATTGACACTACAGACAAAACTTAAATAAAATAATTTTACTGATATAAAAGTATCCTATATACTGTTAAAAGCATTTAGCGAAAAGCTGTTAATATGAAAATACAAATTGGCTCTTAAACTTTTTTTATATTAATAGATTTTTCCCATTTAAGCTATTAACTTTGAGATGTATTTTTTTTTCACTCAGTTTCGTAGACAAGTGTCCACGTCCCGTAGTTTTCATTATATTGGCCGTATGGCAGCGGCACAAGAAAATCTGCCATACCGTTTCATCCCGTAGGTATCGTAAAAGTCGATAGAGGGACAGCCATGGTAACGGCGGGGCAGGGGGTAGTAAGAATCTCCTCCTGAGATCGCACTGCCATTCCAAACGACTGGACCTGGCAACATACAACGCACACTAAGGACTGACGAAAAGATCGTAGAGCTGGAAGAAAAGGTGAGCTAGTTACCCAGGAGCATTATAGGATTGTCGGAAGTTCGAAGACAGAGGTGTCCCTGTCTTCAATAATCCTCAACTCCGGTAACTTGTTCTACCACCGGGAGGACGACCATCTGTCCCAACGAGGAGTCGCGTTATCGTCTACAAGTCTTTCGTCAGTAACGTGATCAGAATCGAAGGTGTGTCGGGTTGCTACCCGACACACCTTCGATTCCTTACCTACCTTATACTCAGAATTACTAAGCGGTATTCGCTGAAGGTTATACATGTATATACAACAACCTCGGCTCACCCCGATGAAGAAGTGGAATCAATGTATGAGGATATTTCTAGAGCCATACATTGCATCACAACCCACTACACGGTGCTGATGGGAGACTTCAATGCAAAACTAGGCGCGAAAAAAGGCGATGAGCTGATATTGAGAAATTTTGGAGTAGGGCTCCGAAACCCAAGAGGCCAATAGCTGGCCGACTTCATGAAGAAGGAGGGTTTCTATATAATAAACACCTTTTTTAGGAAGAGGCCCCACAGAAAGTGGACCTGGATAAGCCCGGATGGTTCCATTAAAAATAAGACCGACTTCATAATGACGACTAGGCGACAGCTGTTCAGTGATGTCTCTGTGATCTCTAGGGTGAAAACCGACAGTGATCACTAAATGGGAAGGGGCACACTGAACCATAACATTAAGCTCGAGCGATCTCGTCTGATAAAGTCCACACACTGTCCATCTCATGCCCTTATTCATAAGCCCGAGAACTTTCAGCACGAAACGCAAAATCGCTGTTGTGTCTAAACAATTGCGCTACAGTGGATGAAATTAATAGCAAAATAGTGGAAACTGTCCATGCGGTGGGTGCAACATTTTGCAGAAGCTCCCGCATGCAAAAGTCACAAAAACTCTGATCTCACTCTCAAACTCATCGAATCTAGGCGTGAAATGAGGCTGCAGTGTTCAACTGATGCGTCAGCATACTGGCAACTGAATAAACAGATCTCGAAATCTATGAGGCAAGACTTACGCAAGTTCAATACGATGCGGATTGAACAAGCAATAGAGCGAAACCAGAGCTTCAAAGTCTTCGCCTAAGATCTGTCTATCGGAAAGAGCCAACTAAGTTGAAGACCGACAGCGGCGCAGTTATAACCGCTAGAACTGAGATTTTAAGTGAGATCGAGAGTTTTACGGACAGCAGCATCATCGCTAAAACCTCACACGAGTGATAGCAGAGACACAGGAGCCAAGGTTATACGACACTTTTCCGATGACATCCCAGAAGTCAGTTCCAGGTTCTCAAAGACCTCCAAAACGACAAAGCAGAGGGTGAGGATGGAATTACTGCTAAATTTCTGAAAGCGGGTGGAAAACTGATACTTGTGGTCCTTGAGAAGCTCTTCAATTCCGTCATCAAAGAAGATGCTACGTCGAAAGCGTAGAGTAGGAGCGTGGTTGTCCTTTTCATTAAGAAAAAGAGTAACTGCCTATTGAAGAAGTGTACTATTTTTGAGAGTCATTACGAATCGTCTGGCAAGCAGACTTGACAACTTCCAACCTCCCGAACAAGCTGGGTTCCGAAAAGGCTTCAGTACCATAGACCACATACTTACACTTACACACTATGTCTGGCGTATGTGGACTGTTACGTACAGAGTACATTAGTTAAGGTATTTTTTATTTTTTTTTCTCTTTCGTAATTCTAAGATGGTATAATTTGGTAGTCAATAATTGAACCATAGATACCTAACCTTTTTCTTTTTATTGGCAAGCACTCTAACTATAAATCTAACGACCGTTTTGTTTCAACGACACCCGCACCATTAAAAAAATTCAATTGACCGTTCGTCTAACGCTTAGAAATCGTTGGGCCATCGCTATTTTCCATGCTCCCTACAATACTAAGATAGTTCTGCGACCTAACCTGTGGATGAAAAGAGTGTCGACTTATCAGACCTGAAAGTATACCTTACCGTGCCCGGGTCGACGAAGTCGGCAAGATATTCAGGTGAGTGTTTGCCAGCCTTTCTCTTCTTTACATAATTAAATATGGTCCTTCGAGCCGGATCTGAACCAGCGACCTATGGATGACCTACGAAAAGGGCTTCAATTCTGTCGAAATTTGGGCGGTGCTACAGGCTCTTCAGCGATGTCAGATAGACTATAGGTACATCGAAGTGTTGAAGTCACGTCGAAGCCAAGTGGTTGGGTGGTTGGAATTTCGGGTCAATAGACCCGAGTTCCATCCCCGGTTGGTAGGCTCGTACCAATGGGTTTTTCAAAAATTTATGTACGAATATCGTTGGCTTGGACATAAAGACGGCGACGGGCTCATGTTGTCCCGAAAATATCTTCGGTGGAAGGTGGGTCCAAGGGACTTAATTGTCTAGACTCGACCTCTGTCTACCCCTGTATTGGGAAGTGCGTGAAGTGTTGAAATGCTTATACGATGAGGCTACGATGTGTATCCGATTACAGGACCAGAGCACGAAACCTATCGAATTGCATAAAGGTGTAAGACAGGGTGACGTCATATCCCAGAAACTCTTCACCGCTGTGTTGGATGATGATTAGATGTTTTCACGCTACTGAGAGGATTCGGTGTTAACATCAATGGCGAATTCATCATTCACCTTCGGTTTGCCGATGACATAGTTCTGATGACAGAGTCGCTTGAGGAGCTTACCACTATGCTCAATGACCTCAATTGCGTTACTCAACAACTCGGTCTTAAGATGAACATGGACAAGACTAAGGTCATGTTTAACGTCCATGTCAGACTAATGCTGGTTATTGTTGAGAGCGCTATGCTCGAAGTTGTTGACGAATATGTATATCTGGGATAAATCAAACTAGATTAGTCCAACTTCGATACAGAGGTAAATCGGCGAATCCAACTCGATTGGACAGCGTTCGGGAAATTACGCTATGTCTTCTTGTCAAGTATTCATCATAACCTTAAAAGTAAAGTATACAATCAGTGCGTGTTGCCAGTGATGACCTACGGAACTGAGACATGGTCTTTCACTGCTGGCAGGATGAGGAAGCTCAAAGTTGCTCAGCGGGCTATTGAGAGGGCTGTGGTGGATGTTTCTCTGCGTGACAGAATCCGCAACGATGATATCCGTAGCAGAACTAGGGTAACCGACAAAGCCATAGCGATTAGCGCGCTAAAGTGGCAATGGGCCAGCCACATAGCTCGCAGAACTAACAACCGTTGGGAAAGAAAAGTTTTCCAGTGGCAGCCTCGTTCTGGCATCCCCACACAAGATGGAGTGACGACCTGCACGTTGCGGGAAGTCGATTTATGCAGTGCAGTTAAATTGTGTCATAAGTGCAGTTAAAATGTGTCATAAGCGAGATAAAAATCCGTTTATTTATGTAAGTGGTAAATTTTAAGTAAGTAAAGTACAGATACCGGAGAACTGAGGATTACATTCATTTTTATTGTGCAAGTTATAATGGTTGAGTGTGAGCGGTTAAATTCGCAAACGTAGCGCAAAGTAAACTTTACGTGTTCCATTCAAGTGTGAATTTGCAGAGTTTCAACGTACGAACTTTAAATAATATGTAAAGCATAAAGTTCTGGGACTAAAAAGTAGTGCAAGAAGCGCGTAGTATAGAGATTAAATTGTTACTGAAAATTACTAACATTCGAACTATTATATTCAGATGTATTTTTGTTGGGAGTTGCGTTCATAATCACTATTTACCCTTTATTATTTTCGTTACGTTTCCAGGCTAAAGATATTAATCGCGCATAAGTTTTGGAAAAACTCATTGGTAAAAGCCGACTTCGTACATAAGTTTTTGAAAAACCCATTGGTACGAGCCTGCCACCTGGGCATCGAAGTCGGTTCACTTGAATCGAATTCTGATCACCCAACTACCCGAGTTGCTACTAATCAAGTTATGGCTGTATAAAACACAAATATATGTAATACAAAAAATTTCATAGGAAATAGAACGTGAAATATAACCTATTCCGCCCACAATTTTATTTATATTTTACAAAGGTCTTCTGATATTACTCAGGTTGAAAAATTAAATAAGAATGACGCGTCTTTCTGTCATGAAGGCGGCTCGATTTCATTTATTTGTGTTCACTTACATACATAGCTTTTAAGATCTGACTTCTCTTAGTACTGTTTTATATTTCTATTATTATTCCGTTTATATTTGAAAAATTCTCATCACATAATTCTTATTAGTTACGATAGCCGAGTAGTTGGATGGTCGGAATTTCGAGTCAATAGACCCGAGAACGACCCTCAGGTGACAGGCAGGACCAATGGGTTTTTCAAAAAAACTTATGTATGAATTATATCGTTGGCTTGGACATAAAGATGGCGACGGTCCCACCACCTGTCACGTTGTCCCGAAAACATCTTCGTTGGAAGGTTAGTCGAAGGGACTTATACCATACCATAATATTTTTTTTTTTCAATTTTGGGTATTTATTTTGATAAACGGGTTATTATTACGAGATCTGTTTAAATATAGATTTACAGCTAAATTGCAGTTTGATATCAAAACAAAACATTCACATATTACAAACAACAGCTGAATTGGACAATTAATCAGACATACAGCCGATGTGGATGACAGATCGTTTAGTAAATGTAGTAGGTAAAAACATATTAAAAGCATTAACAAAATATTTTGTATATTTTGGAATAGAATTATTTTTAATTTTAGAGCTACGATATCCGAATTGTTGGATAACTGAAATTTGAATCAGGTGACCGATGAGATTCCCAGACAGTTGGCATTTTCAAACTTACTATTTTTAAGACCCGATTTTGATCCCCAGGTGGCAGTACCAATGAGTTTTTCAAAAACTTATGTACGAATTTCATCGTTGGCTTGGACATAAAGACGGCGACGGGCTCACCACCTGTCACGTTGTCCCGAAAATATCTTAGGTGGAAGGTGGGTCAAAGGGACTTAATTGTCTAGACTTGTCCTCTGTCTACCCCTGTATTGGGAATTGCGTGAAGATATTTATTTACTTATTACTATTTTTAAAACGTGGACACTAGATGCCAGCTGGCTAAACATTTGCCACGTTCTCCCATTTAAGCTCCGGTTGATTGTAATGATGAACTTACAAAGTGACGACATATTTACTTACTTATTACTATTTTTAAGACCCGATTTTGATCCCCAGGTGGCAGTACCAATGAGTTTTTCAAAAACTTATGTATGAATTATATCGTTGGCTTGGACATAAAGACGGCGACGGGCTCACCACCTGTCACGTTGTCCCGAAAACATCTTCGTTGGAAGGTTAGTCGAAGGGACTTATACCATACCATAATATTTTTTTTTCAATTTTGGGTATTTATTTTGATAAACGGGTTATTATTACGAGATCTGTTTAAATATAGATTTACAGCTAAATTGCAGTTTGATATCAAAACAAAACATTCACATATTACAAACAACAGCTGAATTGGACAATTAATCAGACATACAGCCGATGTGGATGACAGATCGTTTAGTAAATGTAGTAG
Organism: Sericinus montela; assembly: GCA_029286605.1. Lineage (NCBI taxonomy): Eukaryota > Metazoa > Arthropoda > Insecta > Lepidoptera > Papilionidae > Sericinus > Sericinus montela. The sequence continues at coordinate 127,936 of JAGSMR010000042.1, read as the reverse complement.
GTAAAACATATTAAAAGCATTAACAAAATATTTTCTATATTTTGGAATAGAATTATTTTTCATTTTAGAGCTACGATATCCGAATTGTTGGATAACTGAAATTTGAATCAGGTGACCGATGAGATTCCCAGACAGTTGGCATTTTCAAACTTACTATTTTTAAGACCCGATTTTGATCCCCAGGTGGTAGTACCAATGAGTTTTTCAAAAACTTATGTACGAATTTCATCGTTGGCTTGACATAAAGACGGCGACGGGCTCACCACCTGTCACGTTGTCCCGAAAACATCTTCGTTGGAAGGTTAGTCGAAGGGACTTATACCATACCATAATATTTTTTTTTCAATTTTGGGTATTTATTTTGATAAACGGGTTATTATTACGAGATTTGTTTTAATATAGATTTACAGCTAAATTGCAGTTTGATATCAAAACAAAACATTCACATATTACAAACAACAGCTGAATTGGACAATTAATCAGACATACAGCCGATGTGGATGACAGATCGTTTAGTAAATGTAGTAGGTAAAACATATTAAAAGCATTAACAAAATATTTTCTATATTTTGGAATAGAATTATTTTTCATTTTAGAGCTACGATATCCGAATTGTTGGATAACTGAAATTTGAATCAGGTGACCGATGAGATTCCCAGACAGTTGGCATTTTCAAACTTACTATTTTTAAGACCCGATTTTGATCCCCAGGTGGTAGTACCAATGAGTTTTTCAAAAACTTATGTACGAATTTCATCGTTGGCTTGACATAAAGACGGCGACGGGCTCACCACCTGTCACGTTGTCCCGAAAACATCTTCGTTGGAAGGTTAGTCGAAGGGACTTATACCATACCATAATATTTTTTTTTCAATTTTGGGTATTTATTTTGATAAACGGGTTATTATTACGAGATCTGTTTAAATATAGATTTACAGCTAAATTGCAGTTTGATATCAAAACAAAACATTCACATATTACAAACAACAGCTGAATTGGACAATTAATCAGACATACAGCCGATGTGGATGACAGATCGTTTAGTAAATGTAGTAGGTAAAACATATTAAAAGCATTAACAAAATATTTTCTATATTTTGGAATAGAATTATTTTTCATTTTAGAGCTACGATATCCGAATTGTTGGATAACTGAAATTTGAATCAGGTGACCGATGAGATTCCCAGACAGTTGGCATTTTCAAACTTACTATTTTTAAGACCCGATTTTGATCCCCAGGTGGTAGTACCAATGAGTTTTTCAAAAACTTATGTATGAATTATATCGTTGGCTTGGACATAAAGATGGCGACGGTCCCACCACCTGTCACGTTGTCCCGAAAACATCTTCGTTGGAAGGTTAGTCGAAGGGACTTATACCATACCATAATATTTTTTTTTTTCAATTTTGGGTATTTATTTTGATAAACGGGTTATTATTACGAGATCTGTTTAAATATAGATTTACAGCTAAATTGCAGTTTGATATCAAAACAAAACATTCACATATTACAAACAACAGCTGAATTGGACAATTAATCAGACATACAGCCGATGTGGATGACAGATCGTTTAGTAAATGTAGTAGGTAAAAACATATTAAAAGCATTAACAAAATATTTTCTATATTTTGGAATAGAATTATTTTTCATTTTAGAGCTACGATATCCGAATTGTTGGATAACTGAAATTTGAATCAGGTGACCGATGAGATTCCCAGACAGTTGGCATTTTCAAACTTACTATTTTTAAAACGTGGACACTAGATGCCAGCTGGCTAAACATTTGCCACGTTCTCCCATTTAAGCTCCGGTTGATTGTAATGATGAACTTACAAAGTGACGACATATTTACTTACTTCTTATATGATAAACGTTAGGATAGAAGGAGTTACAATTTTTTATTAGGGCTGTTCGTCATACGGCTCTATGGAATTATAGTTCGTTTTACCCTTTTCCTTGCAGCATCTCCAGCTAAATCGATATTCATTACCACGCGTGTATATGTCCTTCGCAAGTGAGTTCGTTTTAGAATCGCAAGATCAATGATGCTGTAATGAAGACACAAGATTTAAAGAAGAAGAGCGCTGGATGAGAAGGAATGAATGAGGATGGAAGAGAAAGATGAGAGCTGGTATGAACCTACGATAGGTCGTAGCAACCTCCGATAAATCGTGTCTCACCTGCGTCAGTAAAAAAAAAAAAACATAACTTCCAGACAAACTTGGTATAGAAGCAGATATAGAAATAATAAAGAAAAGGAAAACGATGATGATGGTAGCCGTAATAAAACGGATTGTCAGGAATAAAGAAAGAGAAAGATTAGTAGAAATCAAGAGGATAAAACTAAAATATATAGGGGATTTTTTTATATTTTGAATTTCTTACAATTTTGTGTATTAATTAATTTACGTAATGCACGCATTTTATTTTATTTACCACACAAAATTAAAAAAAAAAAAAAAATATAACTTCTCGTGTTTGTATAATGAAATTCATGCTGTCTGCGTTTTTCTTTGTACACATACAAAATGTGGCGTATTTGTGCAATAAATGTTTATTTCTTTCTTTTCCTTCTATTCCCAATACAGGGGAAGACAGAGGTCTAGTCTAGACAATAAGGTCCATTTTACCCAATTTCCACCGAAGATATTTTGGGACAACGTGACAGGTGGTGAGCCCGTCGCCATAGGTTTTGAAAAAGCCCTTTGGCAGGAGCCGGTACCTGGGGATAGAATTCGAGTCTCTCGACTCGAATTCCGATCACTCGGCTATCGTGACTTCATTACCTGCATCAGTTCAAATTTTAAATCTCTATCGTAGGCTTCTTAGGGGCATACTTAGGGGCTTCCTCAAGGTTTGACCTTTAAACCTTTACCTTTTTGACCTTTATAATTTTGTGTATTAATTAATTTACGTAATGCACGCATTTTATTTTATTTACCACACAAAATTAAAAAAAAAAACATAACAAATTATATTAAAGTATGATGTATACTCGATTTATATACGAATTTTCATGCCTTTTCCAGTTTTGGGTTGTCAATGACAATTTTAGTTCTTGCGACCCACATTTAAACAGATATTATTCAGAACAAAGTTACAGGCGCTCTTTATCATAGATTAATATATACATAGATAAATAATAAAATATTAATTTATACATACAAATTTTTCGAGTACAAACATTCGACAGTGGTAGAGCCACGCATCAGCTTTCGTTGTTGCATGAATGGGCGTTCATGAGCGGCGGTAATCACTTACCATCACGTGAGCCACCTGCTCGTTTGCCTCCCTTTTCTATATAAAAAAGCAGGCTTATTACCAATTCCGCTATGGGTCTTTAATAAAAAATATTTACGAGGATACAAGACATAAGCCTCAATTACACATTTAATTAAAAAAAGGAACAAAAGCGATCCATTTTCTCAGTTCGGTGTTGCATAAATGCTTGCATAAATGCAGTAGTAGTCAGCGACAATTGTGTATATAAGCGTTAGCTAAAAAATTAAATATTAAGCCAACATATGAAAATTATTTCATATTATAGAGATTACCGATATTATAGAGATTCACTGAAATAATTACTCTAAAGATCTTAATAATATTAGAAAACCCGTTCTGCTCCGGAGCTTTGAGTGTCAAATTGAACGTTCACATCTAACTTCTCTTTAAATTAACCAATTTTAGTAGGGAGAGCTTAAACGGGAGAGCACGTGCCAGCAATTATAAACGTAGATATAGTAAACGAAACCCTTGGAAATGTATATTGTATGGTATTAATTGAATATGATAAACGTTAGGATAGAAGGAGTTACAATTTTTTTATTAGGGCTGTTCGTCATACGGCTCTATGGAATTATAGTTCGTTTTACCCTTTTCCTTGCAGCATCTCCAGCTAAATCGATATTCATTACCACGCGTGTATATGTCCTTCGCAAGTGAGTTCGTTTTAGAATCGCAAGATCAATGATGCTGTAATGAAGACACAAGATTTAAAGAAGAAGAGCGCTGGATGAGAAGGAATGAATGAGGATGGAAGAGAAAGATGAGAGCTGGTATGAACCTACGATAGGTCGTAGCAACCTCCGATAAATCGTGTCTCACCTGCGTCAGTAAAAAAAAAATATAACTTCTCGTGTTTGTATAATGAAATTCATGCTGTCTGCGTTTTTCTTTGTACACATACAAAATGTGGCGTATTTGTGCAATAAATGTTTATTTCTTTCTTTTCCTTCTATTCCCAATACAGGGGAAGACAGAGGTCTAGTCTAGACAATAAGGTCCCTTTGACCCACCTTCCACCGAAGATATTTTGGGACAACGTGACAGGTGGTGAGCCCGTCGCCATAGGTTTTGAAAAAGCCCTTTGGCAGGAGCTGGTATTTGGGATAGAATTCGAGTCTCTCGACTCGAATTCCGACCACCCAACAACTCGGCTATCGTGACTTCATTACCTGCATCAGTTCAAATTTTAAATCTCTATCGTAGGCTTCTTAGGGGCATACTTAGGGGCTTCCTCAAGGTTTGACCTTTAAACCTTTACCTTTTTGACCTTTATAACTTTACAGCTATAAAAACATCATTATGTTATTCATGTTATATAACATCAATATGAACAAACGTATAATAATTTTACGAAATTTTAAGCATGTAAGCTGTGATGAGCTATCTTATTAAAGAAATAAAAAATTTACAAAATGTGATAATTAAAACTCTACATTTTAAAATCCCTTTTTCTTAGAACTATATCATGTAGAGAGAAAGAACGGATATCTCCTATTTTTGGTATCCAAAGAAACAAGAACCAATTGAAAGTTAAATGAAGCAAAACGTCACAGGAAAAAAAAACGGTAAGATATAAATGTAAAAAATCTATTCTAAAAGTTTATACTAAACACTAGTATAGTTTCAGTGTCATATTTGGTAAAATTTTAATTTGTCTCTGTCGAGTAAATAGACAAAGAAAAATTGTGTAACGCCTCTCTCACAACTCTTTATCTCTCGTCTGTTCCGCAAATATAGCAATAATTTAGCTTTTATCCTAAATAACAGACGAAAATGTACTCTGCAAACATAATAACAGCAACATAAACAACTTTGAATGTCGCAGAGTGCGAAAATATTATTATAAGTATTTCTTTGTCCTCGCAAAGAAAACTTGATAAGAGATTCTCCTTAAAAATAGATAACAATCAAACTAACATTGTGGTTTTGTTGTTCGTTTTATTTGACAACTTGATTTTATTGACAGCGGCGTATAATGGTATCGCCTCTTTTATAAGAAATAAAAATATTATTGTTCATAAAGATACGTTCAGCTGGTTTGCTTACTAGAAAAGGTTGAAATATAATTATGATATTGAATTATCTATAAATAAATAAATAAATATCTTCACGCAATTCCCAATACAGGGAAGACAGAGGTCTAGTCTAGACAATAAGGTCCATTTTACCCAATTTCCACCGAAGATATTTTCGGTACAACGTGACAGGTGGTGAGCCCGTCGCCGCCTTTATGTCCAAGCCAACGATGAAATTCGTACATAAGTTTTGAAAACTCATTGGTACTGCCACCTGGGAATCGAACTCGGGTCTCTCGACTCGAATTCCGACCACCCAACAACTCGGCTATCGTGACTTCATTACCTGCATCAGTTCAAATTTTAAATCTCTATCGTAGGCTTCTTAGGGGCATACTTAGGGGCTTCCTCAAGGTTTGACCTTTAAACCTTTACCTTTTTGACCTTTATAACTTTACAGCTATAAAAACATCATTATGTTATTCATGTTATATAACATCAATATGAACAAACGTATAATAATTTTACGAAATTTTAAGCATGTAAGCTGTGATGAGCTATCTTATTAAAGAAATAAAAAATTTACAAAATGTGATAATTAAAACTCTACATTTTAAAATCCCTTTTTCTTAGAACTATATCATGTAGAGAGAAAGAACGGATATCTCCTATTTTTGGTATCCAAAGAAACAAGAACCAATTGAAAGTTAAATGAAGCAAAACGTCACAGAAAAAAAAAAAAAAACGGTAAGATATAAATGTAAAAATCTATTCTAAAAGTTTATACTAAACACTAGTATAGTTTCAGTGTCATATTTGGTAAAATTTTAATTTGTCTCTGTCGAGTAAATAGACAAAGAAAAATTGTGTAACGCCTCTCTCACAACTCTTTATCTCTCGTCTGTTCCGCAAATATAGCAATAATTTAGCTTTTATCCTAAATAACAGACGAAAATGTACTCTGCAAACATAATAACAGCAACATAAACAACTTTGAATGTCGCAGAGTGCGAAAATATTATTATAAGTATTTCTTTGTCCTCGCAAAGAAAACTTGATAAGAGATTCTCCTTAAAAATAGATAACAATCAAACTAACATTGTGGTTTTGTTGTTCGTTTTATTTGACAACTTGATTTTATTGACAGCGGCGTATAATGGTATCGCCTCTTTTTATAAGAAATAAAAATATTATTGTTCATAAAGATACGTTCAGCTGGTTTGCTTACTAGAAAAGGTTGAAATATAATTATGATATTGAATTATCTATAAATAAATAAATATCTTCACGCAATTCCCAATACAGGGAAGACAGAGGTCTAGTCTAGACAATAAGGTCCATTTTACCCAATTTCCACCGAAGATATTTTGGGACAACGTGACAGGTGGTGAGCCCGTCGCCGCCTTTATGTCCAAGCCAACGATGAAATTCGTACATAAGTTTTTGAAAACTCATTGGTACTGCCACCTGGGAATCGAACTCGGGTCTCTCGACTCGAAATTCCGACCACCCAACAACTCGGCTATCGTGACTTCATTACCTGCATCAGTTCAAATTTTAAATCTCTATCGTAGGCTTCTTAGGGGCATACTTAGGGGCTTCCTCAAGGTTTGACCTTTAAACCTTTACCTTTTTGACCTTTATAACTTTACAGCTATAAAAACATCATTATGTTATTCATGTTATATAACATCAATATGAACAAACGTATAATAATTTTACGAAATTTTAAGCATGTAAGCTGTGATGAGCTATCTTATTAAAGAAATAAAAAATTTACAAAATGTGATAATTAAAACTCTACATTTTAAAATCCCTTTTTCTTAGAACTATATCATGTAGAGAGAAAGAACGGATATCTCCTATTTTTGGTATCCAAAGAAACAAGAACCAATTGAAAGTTAAATGAAGCAAAACGTCACAGGAAAAAAAAAACGGTAAGATATAAATGTAAAAAATCTATTCTAAAAGTTTATACTAAACACTAGTATAGTTTCAGTGTCATATTTGGTAAAATTTTAATTTGTCTCTGTCGAGTAAATAGACAAAGAAAAATTGTGTAACGCCTCTCTCACAACTCTTTATCTCTCGTCTGTTCCGCAAATATAGCAATAATTTAGCTTTTATCCTAAATAACAGACGAAAATGTACTCTGCAAACATAATAACAGCAACATAAACAACTTTGAATGTCGCAGAGTGCGAAAATATTATTATAAGTATTTCTTTGTCCTCGCAAAGAAAACTTGATAAGAGATTCTCCTTAAAAATAGATAACAATCAAACTAACATTGTGGTTTTGTTGTTCGTTTTATTTGACAACTTGATTTTATTGACAGCGGCGTATAATGGTATCGCCTCTTTTTATAAGAAATAAAAATATTATTGTTCATAAAGATACGTTCAGCTGGTTTGCTTACTAGAAAAAGGTTGAAATATAATTATGATATTGAATTATCTATAAATAAATAAATAAATATCTTCACGCAATTCCCAATACAGGGGTAGACAGAGGTCAAGTCTAGACAATTAAGTCCCTTTGACCCACCTTCCACCGAAGATATTTTCGGTACAACGTGACAGGTGGTGAGCCCGTCGCCGCCTTTATGTCCAAGCCAACGATGAAATTCGTACATAAGTTTTTGAAAAACTCATTGGTACTGCCACCTGGGAATCGAACTCGGGTCTCTCGACTCGAAATTCCGACCACCCAACAACTCGGCTATCGTGACTTTTACGTGAAAATATTATTATAAGTATTTCTTTGTCCTCGCAAAGAAAACTTGATAAGAGATTCTCCTTAAAAATAGATAACAATCAAACTAACATTGTGGTTTTGTTGTTCGTTTTATTTGACAACTTGATTTTATTGACAGCGGCGTATAATGGTATCGCCTCTTTTTATAAGAAATAAAAATATTATTGTTCATAAAGATACGTTCAGCTGGTTTGCTTACTAGAAAAGGTTGAAATATAATTATGATATTGAATTATCTGATTTAATTATTACTGAAATTTATACTGACTTAATCTGATCAAATAGAATTTTCAAAGGGTACAGTTACGTAATAATGTCTGATTAACAAATATTTGCTCGGCATTTTTCATATCTATTACGGAAGATTATTAAAATTAATTCATTTCCAAATCCTATCTAATATTAGTTCCGTTGTAACATAATTAATAATACTAATGAAAGAAATAAAGAAATAATCACTTAATTGACACACAAATTTACAACAAAAACAACTAAAATTATCATACAAATATGATATATGTTTATACAACGTGACACCAACTGCCACGTTTTCCAAATAAGCTTAGGCGAGAAAGAGTGAAAAGTGAGGTGAAAGCGATTGAGGCGCTTTGGTAGTGAAATGTAGGTCTTCAAATCAGCGCAATGATGCGGAGAGTGGTGCATTGGACTTCAGTTAAAAGTTTGGTGTGACCTCACAGTCAGATCAGGGTGCAATCCCATAAAAGTTTAGTCCAATAAAAGTGAGTTACCTGTGAGATTGTTGCCGTAATTATTACATGTACGGAAAGAAAGGTGGTATATTTTAAGCTATAACCACACGGCATTTATTTGTCCTATTGTATCTAAAAACATATGCAGTAGAGTTAAAAGGACGAGAATAAGTATGCTATTTTTTCACATACAAAATTTACAATTCCATTACAAAAAACTAGTACATGTTTAAGACATAAACATACATTTTAATGTCAAATTAATTCCTTAAACCACGTTAATTTTGAATACACACTAGATATTTTCATACTGTTCACGACATTATGTGGTCACTGGAATACCTGTTGTGAAGCCTAGAGAATAACTTCATTGCGCTGTAGTCCGTAACAAATGTAGTTTGTTCGAGATACTACCGCCTGTGGTGAAGTAGTAATAATAGCTAACATAAATTTCTTGTTCCTGGGGTACCCCTTAATCTTCGATGACGTAATACCCAATAAATTGTTATTTACATTAATAATGTTTTCCAATAACAAATCATTAACATTAGCTGCAACGACCAAATTGTTGTCATGAAATAAACAAACAATAAAATGTAAATTAATTTATTAAAAATAATTAAATAGTCTATTATGTATTTAATGACTACTTAACAAAAAGATAATCGTAAAACACCAAAGCGCTCATGTTTTTTGTCATTTCAATTATTTTTTGTGAGTTATTTTGCAGATTTTGGTAAAATATTTCATTTATTTGAAATTAAATTCACACAAAATATAAAATGCCTATTAGGGAGTTTTATTATAAATAGTCCATTTTATATTTACCAAATACCTCCCACAGTAACCTCCCATATATTTATCCCGTCATATATTCGTAGCTATTGTAAAGAGGGGGTTGGTTTCATAATAACACTGATATCAAATGGCAAGTAGCTACATAGTAGTATATTGATATATCTGTATGCCATTCCAAATTCTGAGGTAGACAGTAGTTTTTGGAACAATGTTACGGGTGGTGAGCCAGTTGCCGTCTTTATGTCCAAGCCGATGACATAAATCGTAGATATATTTTGAAAAAAAAAAAAAAAACATTGGTAGAGCCACTTCAGGATCGAACTCGAGTATCTTGACTCAAATTCTGAAGAACTCTCTATTGGAGAATCTATTCGCCAATCGTGATGTACTATTTTACTATTAATAATAAAATTTATGACAAAATCTAAAAAAATAACACACGAAAATTTATTACATTTTTTCTTTCTGTTATGAATTTGAACAATTCATGAGAAAATGACGTATCATTATTTATTTCTTATGTAGTCGTCGCACAGTCTGTGACAATACGTCGCCAAATGAAATAAACGGCAAAACCACAATGTTAATACGATTCTTATCTACTTTAAGGAAAATTTTCTTATCTACTTTCCTTTGTAAGGACACAAAGATACATTTTCTCACTCTACGACATCCAATGTTGCTTATGGTAGTATTATTATGTTTGCACAATACATGATTGTCTGTTTTTTTAGGTTCACAGTTGCGTTATTGTGATATTTGTGGAATATATGAGAGATAAACATTTGTCTGTAAACAAAGATTAAAACAATGCTACCGTATAAATATTGCTTAATTGGGGTGTAATCTAATATACTAAATATCTGCTTGTGAGGTTTACTTATTTAAATTCTTAAATTTATAAAAATATTATACTATTTTAATATTAAAATAAGTTCTTTAATTTATGTGAATAAACATTTAAATAAAATTAATTTAGTTATAAAGGGCTGTAAAGCACACGAAACCTCAAGAATTTTAAAAAGTAAAACGCGCTGAAATCTTATAGTAAAATTTTATTAAATGGTATGTGCAATATTCGCTTAAGCCAAAGATATATTTACATGAACCAGTACGTTCTAGAAATCGCAAATGAAATTAAACATTTCAACACAAAACGCACACACTTGTTAATTAATTAATAATCTCTCGTATTATTGCATGTTGTTCTGACCATATGGTAACGGCGTAAGAATATTGCCACTCCATTTTTTCCAGTGGTGTTGTAAGAGGCGACTATGGGAAACAGCTTTGAATATCGTTATGACAACCGATAGATGTGGGGATAATTATCTCTAAAAATATCAGACCAAAGATGGGCGTCTGAGGTGCGAGTAGTAGTGGTAGAGTAGTGGTAGTGCGATCGCCGATCCGCTTGCCATGCGATTATTGCAAATCTTCCCTATGGGAGAGGCCTATGTATTGCAATAGACTTTAACAGGCCGTTATGTATGTAGGTATGTATGTATCGTACATTGTTAAAATAAGTTATTTTTATTAAAATATTATTATTAATATTATTTAAAATATACGTCATCTAGTTTACAGTTACTATAGGCGACTTCCATCTCGGTTGCATAGTAAGCTCGTACCAATGAGTTTTTTCAAAACTTTTGTACGATTTATATCGTTGTTTATATTATATTATATTATCGTTGTTATATATCAAGCTGAATCAGTAGAGTGCTCCTATATAATTTTTTATTATATTAACTTCAACTTTTTTAGTATTTTATCTGACCGGGAATCGACCCCGGGACCTCTGAGATGGTGATACCATGAAAACCGGTGCATACGCCACTCGTCTACGGAGATCGTCATTTTCATCTGTGTCAAATAATAGATCTATGTCACAAGCTTGCTGTTGAACATTCAAGTAGTAGTTAAGTTATAAGCTTATTACATCGTAAGTAAAGCCTTATATATTTTTAATACCTATAAAATACGACTGCAGTTTCTGCATGAGAAGAGTTGCGCTGAAATTAAAAACCGTCAACTGCAGAGGCAGCCAGTTTGCTGATGCATTGCAAACGGTGCCGTTTGAAAACCGTGAAACTTTTCATTTCTTTGTTTTTTTTTCCACTGAAATTATTATCTGAAGTGTAACCAGCTGTATCATTCAAATTTGTCGCTTATTTTGTTGTAATGTTTTGACCTATTTTTTTTAATTATTAAAAAGCTTCTCAGGGAGCAGTTTGTACAGGATGTTTTTTGTAAAAAAATTGAAGTCTATATTTTTAATGTAACCAAATGCACATTATTCATCCAACTTAATATATTAACTCTTTGGATTAGATTAGATACAATAGTTTGTGCCTGTTTACAAACTCTTGCCTCTTATTATATTTCTATTTTTGTGTAAATAAATTAATAAATAAATTAAAAATATGACAAAATGTAAAATATTAAGATAGTTTAAATATTTTGTGTAAACGTCACATACAAGAAATTCGTGCTACACACACATACACAAATGAATTTCTAAAAATCTTAGGGAATAAAAACGGCTACATGCTAACTACCTATCACATCACCACCTGTCACATCATCACCTGATTTAAGAGTGTTCAAATAAAGAATTGCAAGTGCACATTATCGACGACAACTTACACTGATGTTACGGTATTGGTCAGGCGAAGTTCTTTGACAGACCTTTTTTTCTTGAAAAAAATATCCTCATGCCATTCCCAATGTAGGGTTAGATAGGGGTCTAGACAATAAAGTTCGGAGAAAGGTGGGTTGAAACCACCTTTCACCGAAGACATTTTTTGGACAATGTGACAGATGGTGAGCCCATCGCCGTCTTAGTGTCCACGCTAACGGTATTATATAAATTCATACATATAAATTTATATTGAAAAATAAAAATACCCAGTCAGGTCATAAATTCTTTCACATGTTTAATATAAAAGAAGTTTATTCATTATGGAATTTATAGACCCAAATGAACTTAACAAAACATAGATTCTTATGACACTAATCTTTATTCAAAATTACTTCCGTGATTTTGAATACAAGCCTTCAATCTGCGCGGCCAGTCGTCTATCGCAACACGAACGAGGTCCATGTCAATATCGGTGGCTGTCTTAATCAAGGATGTCTTGAGTGATTCCAAATTGGGATGAGGCTTTGAGCATGCCTTTTCCTCCAAGTGTTGCCACATCTTGTAATCTAACGGATTCAAATCTGGACTGAAGGAAGGCCAGTCTTCGTGCCGGATGAAGTCAATTTCACGCGCCGCCAGCCAGTCTTGTGTGCTCTTCGCTCTATGAGCTGGCGCCGAATCTTGTTGGAATACCCAGTGCCTGTTATTGAACGTGGTATGAGAAACAGGTTCCACAAGGTTTGTCAGGACTGTATTTTGATGCACAACTGTATTCGTTTTTACACCTATCTCCCAAAAATGTGAGGTACATTGTTAAGCCCCAATAAGAAACTCCCAACTTTACCTTAAGCAAGGATGGAAAATGACCTCGTTGGACACCCGGAATATAGTTGCTCGCTTCTTCACTACTGTTTTTTTGTCGTAGCTCTCTTCTACGGTAATTTTTTTTAATCCGAAAAAGTTTACCGATATTTTTTCCTCGTACCGCTTCAACAAAGCGCGAAGCGCGTGAAGGCATCTCTTCAGTCTTAGGTCCAGACGACGGTAGACGAGCATTCAAACGATGTCCTGGTTTTCTTCGATATGCCCGAAGCCCTAAGTCTTCATTTAACACCCTTTTTACCGTGGTTCTGCTTAAACTCATCTGAAGGGCCAACAGTTTCTGCTTACCTTTGGGATTTCTCTGAATTCGCGCCTTCACAGCTTTTATCACTGCTGGAGTCCTAACAGACCGAGGGCGACCACTTCTTGACCTATCATCTATACTAGAGTCTTCATTGTATCGTTTGATGGTACGATAAATGAATCATTTGGTTATACTCACATTTTTCAGTATCTCAAAAATTTGAATTGGCGCGTAACCGCAACGATGCAACGCAAACTACAACACGGTCTTCTTTAAGCGTCCACTACATATTTAAAAATGAGTAATATGCTGAAAAGTATACAGTTTTATTTTCATGAACAATTCGAAATTCGAATTCAATAAACTTTTTTGTGGCCAGCATTCTAAAAGAAAAGTTTTTACTCTGTGACAATACTTATGACCGGACTGTGTATGTACATATGACTCATAATTTCACAAAAATCTTTTTCAATTCTTTCACAGTATTCATCTCACAAAACTTTTTACCACCAGCGGGATTTGAAGCCGTTTGAACTCTTACCTTAGAAGGCAGAGTAGTACCAACACGGCTATCTGGTCGTCAGATTAATCGCCATTATCTCCTTTAAAAAATAACTTTATGATTACTCATTAAACAATGTTATGTAAAATAGCCCTAATATGTTTTATTGTTATTAACAAGACAATTCAAAGGCACTACGGGCATGAAATTTACGGTCGACATTATGACAACGTCACCATAGGCGACATCTCCGACAAATGACTTTTGTTACGGACTGCAGCGCAGTCGAGTCATTGTCTTGGCTTCGCAGCGAGTAATTAAGCGCCTGTAGACATTTAAAGCACTGCTTCACACATATACACGGACATTTGGAGACGCCAGTAAATGTATATTTTTAATGGTGTCTTATATAGAGTGTGTAGTAGCACAAAGACTTATGATAGTGACTATTCTAATTCAAGAATTTGAAACTACGTATTTAAAACATTACGAAAAATCCCACGCCATTGCCAATACTGCGGTAGACAGAAGTGTAGACAATTAAATCCTATCGATCTACCTTTCACCGAAGGTGTTTTTAGGTCAACAACGCGACAGGTTGTATATATATATATATATATATATATATATATATATATATATATATATATATATATATATATATATATATATATATATATATATATATATATATATATATATATATATATATATATATATATATATATATATATATATATATATATATATATATATAGTGGAAAGCAGGTGGACACGAGAACTTCATTGTATACACTTACGTCTAATCCAGTATGGAAAATGACATGCAGATATAAAAGATATTTAAAACAAATTGTTGGCCACAATTTGTTTTGACATTTCCGAATAAGTTAAAGCATTTAAGTATATATGTTTTCATGCACTTTACATTTTTATTCTTACAGGGTAGGGAGAGAGATCGCCAAATGCCGCGATCCTTGCATACCTCTTTCGCTTCTTTCAAATTCATCGTTTACTTCAAACACGGCCGTCTAGGTATTCGAGTAGTCTTTACACTCCCCTCGTGGAGTAATTTGCTCACATGGTCTTCGAAAGTCACTCTCGGCATTACCTCGATCACTGTTATTGCTAATTTTCGCGCTTAGTATTTTCTTCAACGTTGGGTCTTCATTCAAAAAATTTACTAGTTAAAAGGTATTCTATCTCCATCAGTTTCATACCGTTCAAGTTCTGTTCAGCCTTTAAAACACGACAAACAGACACGCCGAGTTATTTCGGTAATATATATCTTAACGCAATTCCCAATACAGGGGTAGACAGAGGTCTAGACTAGATAATGAAGTCCCTTCGACCCACCTACCACCGAAGATATTTTCGGGACAACGTGACAGGTGGTGAGCCCGTCGCCGTCTTTTGTTTCCAAGCCAACGATGTAATTCGTACATGAGTTTTTGAAAACCTCATTGGTACGAGCTTGCCCCTAGGTATCGAACTTGGATCTCATGACTCGAAATTTCGACCACGCAACCACTCGGCTATCGTGACTTTTACTCGGCTATTTCGGTGATAGTATCAAATTTATAAATTAACGATAACATGATTATTAGGCATGAAATCTACCCTACAGCTTTGTTCGGTAATTTGTGCACGAAATTAAAGTTTGAGTTTCCTAATTGCTTTCAAAACATCTCGTCGCGTATAAATTTTAATAAAGTCTTTTGCTTGCGTTAAAGTTAAAACAAAATTTTCAGATGAGCTTATTTCTTTCTTTTTTTCTTCACGTATTTCCCTATACATGGCAGCTAGAGATCTATACAACATTATTCTTTATGATCAACATAATTTCGACGAAGCTAACGATATAAATCGTAAATTAGTATTTAAAACTTATTGGTCGTACCAAGATCGTGCCTACCTCAACCCCACAGAACAAATGAAAGAAATATATAGTCTCCTTTCAAAAACTCTTCCACGTACCCGATTCCCCTCCCTCTGGTACCGTCCCGGCCCTTATAGAAGTACCCTTGGTGTACCCATGTCCCAGACAAGAATTAAATATCCAGCCATTATGCATAGTATCATGTCGATAAACGTCTAACATACATCGTATACAGAGAATGACGCAAACGCGAAATGTATCTTAGATAAAACATCGTCACGCAGTTTGGCAATCTGTGAAAATGTCGCTTTTTAGAAATTTTGTGCCACGCACCGCGACTTGCGGTGGAGAGTTTGTGATAACACGAATGACGTATATCTTAAATATGTATTTCTTTTGGAGGCTTTTTTTACTTACTAATAACTCACACTAAAATAATTTAACAGTGGTAGAGCTACCCATCAGCTTTTGCTTTTGCATGAATGGGCCGGCTCGACCGGGGAAGTACCACGACCTCACAGATTATCGGCGTGAAGTAGAAGTCTAACAAACTTCTACGTTTCGTTTGGTGAGTGCAGGTAACCGGAGGCCCACACTCCGTCCTCCCCCAATTCTGGAGGGGAGGGGCACTCAAAGGCCGGCAACGCATCTGCTATGCCTCTGGTATTGAGGGTGTTACCTGCGCTGCCCCAACGCCGCTCGCACGCTGGCTACGCGCCGCGCGCGTGCCTCTTGCGCACCTTGCGTATATCATCCCGCCCGCTCAACCTCTCACTTCCTTTCTTATTGCTGAAGGCTGAATAGGTATTATCAAGAAGTTGTTTACGTATAGCTGTAGGAATACGATTCGGAGCATCGATTTGTCAACCACATCGATGTCCTTGTGGCAGCGACGTCGACGAGTTAGGCCTCCACGGACTTTCATGCCAAAAAAGTGCCGGCAGACTATCTCGTCACGGTTCCTTGAATGAAGTCATCCGAAAGGCTCTTGTTTCCATAAATATTCCATCGGTTTTAGAGCCTTGTGGAATATTTAGGGAGGATGGTAAGAGACCCGACGGCTTGATTTTAGTCCCTTGGGAGAGAGGCAAAGCTCTTGTTGGGACGCAACTTGCGTCGATACATTAGCGGCCTCTCATATCAAGGGTACTTCGATAAGGGCCGGGGCGGCATCAGAGGCAGCTGAATCGGGTAAATGGCGTAAATATGAGTCTTTGAAAGAAGACTACATATTTGTTCCATTTGCCGTAGAGACAATCGGTCCGTGGGGTCCCCGCGCGATGCAGTTTCTAAAGGAATTGTATCCGCGACTTATCGTTGCCGCTGGTGACAAGAGGGCAGGTTCTTTTCTCGCTCAACGGCTAAGTCTAGCCATTCAACGTGGAAACGCAGCCAGCGTTCTTGGTACCACGAGGAGTAGGGCTCTACGATTATAATAGTTTTTAGTTAATAAGTATTGTAAATATTAACATAATTTTTTCTGTTAATTTATAATGATTTGTGGTTAATAAACATTTTAATATCAAAAAAGAAGTTGTCAAAATTGTTTAAAACTCACAACTAAGGTATACAGTATAGAACGGTACTGCGTGCAGCGTGTACTGTGCCAGCATTGCTTGAATACACTAAATACTGCACGCATGCAGTGCGCGACTAGCTCGAGCAGCGCAAGTGCGGCGCATTCAGAGATGCACGCACCCGTACTTAGACATTTCTGGCGAACAAATGTAATGTTTTACATTTATATTAAAACATTTATAAATAATTTTCATTTTGTAGCTCATTAATCCTAAATTACGTCAATTGTTAATGATAAATTTATAAACAATTTTTAATTAACAAAAAAAAACAAAGGAAAATATAAAAGTAAAAAGATGCAATGCCATACTAAATAACCTAATTTCAAATTAGGTTATTTAGTATGGCATTGCATTAGTATTATGAATTAATTAACGAGGTTATTACAAACACCCAGACTTGCAAAAACATAAAAAAGTGGTTTACTGCATGGGCCCATCCGTGAATAGAATCTGGGACCGCAACCTGGCGACATCATGACCGGTGCGTAAGCCACACGTCTACCGAGTTCGTTATACTCCAACGTAAATTAAACTTTTTACATTAGAGATTTATTTTATTTTCTTTATCTTAATCTCGATAAAACTAGTAACATTATAAACTAGACGCAATTGTAAATGGAACACAAAGCTAACAATGGAACTTTGTAATGTTGCATTAAGGAGTTGTAATACAATGAGAACGAAGACAATGGTTTGTCTTTTGTAATGACTTTGAAGTAGTATATACTTAACTTATTTATCGATCTGCCTAGACACGTAAAACAAATGTTTAAAGGTATAAGAAGTATGTGGTGCCTTCGTTGCTTCTGATTTCATAACACAAGTGCTTTAGCTAGTTACATTGGAATCACAGCAAGTCCTTGTCTTGTCTTGTGTATCTGTCTTTATCTATCCATGTATTTATAGAATAATTAACAGGCCTAGTGAACGTAGTCATGAATATCGGTTAGATAGTTTCGGAGTTCATTATGAGAAACAACGTGAAATGAGAATAATTCATAATATGATAACCCTTAAAAAATTAGAAGTCGCTACACCAACGGATTAGTGGGTAGGTCTAATATTTCTCAAAGTAATAGTTCACTCGACGTTCGTTTTCAGTTTCATTGAAGATCTTATAATACAGGTAATAAGTCACGATAGCCGACGGGCTCACCACCTGTCACGCTGTCCCGAAAAATATCTTCGGTGGAAGGTGGTTCGAAGGGACTTGATTGTCAATACTAAACCTCTTTCTACCCGTGTATTGGGAATTGCGTGAAGATATTTTTATTTATTTGTTTATAATAAAGTAAATTTTTAATATACTGTTAGGTTACATCATTAAGGTAGCTTAAAATTTTCAATTAGTGAAAATTCAATTTTAAATTGTAATTTTTTTAAGTTTAAGGTGCAAGAATATACCACCTTCTTTCCGTTGGTGTCATAAGCAGTGACTACGGAAAGAGCCTTTCAAATAATATTAGAGTTACCCTTGGCGGGATGGCCATCACGAGAAATACCATACCAAAATTTAGCAGACTGATGACGAGCAGGTGCGTCGGTGCATATATATATATATATATATATATATATATATATATATATATATATATATATATATATATATATATATATATATATATATATATATATATATATATATATATATATATATATATATATATATATATATATATATATATATATATATATATATATATATATATATATGTATATGTTCAAACCATCAATAATATTAATTATAATACAAGTATAGGTGGAGCACGGAG
This sequence comes from Sericinus montela, assembly GCA_029286605.1. Classification (NCBI taxonomy): domain Eukaryota; kingdom Metazoa; phylum Arthropoda; class Insecta; order Lepidoptera; family Papilionidae; genus Sericinus; species Sericinus montela. The sequence goes on along the minus strand of JAGSMR010000042.1, from coordinate 108,867 downwards.
TGCAGAGTTCACGTGGAATGTTAGAGGAGGCATGAGAGATAAGACGAATGAGTTGATTGAAATAATGAATGAAAGAGAATTAGATGTCGTGTGTTTGTCGGAGACCAAGCGGAAGGGCAGCGTTACTGATGAGTTCCCTGGCGGGGCGTTAGCTCTATGGTTCGGAGTCCCGGAGAGCGAGAGCGCCTGCCAGGGAGTGGGGGTGCTGCTGTCGTCTCGGTTGGTCGATGTTATGACTGATTATAAGGTTGTAAACTCAAGACTTCTCTGGGTTCGCTTTAAATTGGGACTGACGAAGTTATTCCTTTTGGCTGTTTATGCGCCGGTAGCTTCGTCGTCCAGAGCTGAGCTGGAGGAGTTTTGGGAGAATGTAAGAGAAGTTCTAGAATTGGTTAGAGGAAACGAAAGAATTGTTGTATGTGGTGATTGGAATGGATGGGTTGGTACCACTCGGCCAGGGTACGAGTCGGTGCTTGGAATGTTTGGCGATAAAAGGGTTAACGATGCTGGCAAGCTTATACTGGCTGTATGCAAGAAGGGTCTTCTTGTGACAAACACTATGTTTAGTCTCAAGAAAATCCATATGAATACTAGAACAAGAGAGAATGAGAGAAGTATGATCGATTTATTCCTGGTGGATGACCGACTGCGAAAACAGGTGATGTATACGCGAGTGTTCCGAGGTGCTGACCTGGGAACGGATCACTATCGAGTGATTACTAGATTTAGGGGTCTGTTCGCGGGTTGGCGCCACCGGACGGCGATACCAGAACCACAGTCAGTCGGTAGCATCCGAAGCTGGAAGCTTCAGGAAGTCGACACTAGGGATAAATATCAAGCAAGTGTAGCCGAAAAGCTGGACAGCATTCATGTCAGGAAAGAATGTGTGGAAGAAATATGGCAGAGCCTTAGAGATGGAATGGTTAGTGCAGCGGAAGACCTGTGTGGAACTACGAAAAGAAATAGTAGTAAAAAGGGTGATGCATGGTGGAATGACGAAGTGAAAGAAGCAGTTAATAAGAAGAAGAAAGCATGGTTAGACTACTTGGCCTCTAGTAATGATAAGGATATGAGAGAGAAGAGAAAAGAAAGATATAAGCTCCAGAAAGTTCACACGAAAGCATTGATTGAGGAAGTGCGTGAGAGGAGTAGAATGGAAGCGGACGAAAGGTTGTCGCACAACTTCAAGGAGAACTCCAAACTCTTCTGGAAAGAGGTTGGAAGGACCCGGAGTGGTGCGACAGCCTTAAGAATGAATAAAGTGCTTTCGGGAACCAATAACGTCCTCTCAGAAAAATCGGACGTCATGCAGCGATGGCGCGAATTTTATAGAGAGATTTATGCACTAAGATCAGTGAGGGATCCGGGGGTGACGCCGTGATTGGTACGCCAGACTCGGACCTCGATGACACTGAGGTCATCAGTATGAAAGAGATTGAATGTGCGATTAGAAGTTTTAAATGTGGTAAGGCTGCGGGACTAGACAGAGTAACTGTTGAAATGGTCAAGTATGGTGGGTCACGCGACTGGGACAGCATTCATCTGCTGTGCAATTTGTGCTGGCGAACGGGGGCTGTTCCGGATGATTGGCGATCCGCGGCCTTTATATAAATTTATTTCATTGTGCCTTTATATAAAGGTAAAGTTCACATTATGACTGCGAATGCTATCGGGCGATCAGCTTCACCAGTTTAGCAAGAAAAGTTTACTCGACGGTTTTGACACGTAGGATGCAAGATAAATCGGAAAGATTTCTATGGGAGGCACAATGCGGATTTAGACCTGGAAGAGGATGCACGGATCAAGTGCTTTCTCTCCGGATGATCACGGAGAAGCTTCTGGCTGCTAACCAGAAGATTTTCTGTGCTTTCGTGGATCTTGAGAAAGCATTTGATAAGGTTGTAAGGAAGAAAATGTGGGAACTGTTGCCGGGGTATGTTGTGGATGGTTGATTGCTCAGGGCTATGCAGTCACTTTACTGTGACTGTAAAGCCTGTGTGCGGATAGGGCATGACCTGTCACCCATGTTTAGCGTCCAAAAGGGCGTAAAACAGGGTTGTGTCATGTCTTCCTGGCTGTTCATACTGTATCTCGACAGCTGTTTACAGAAGCTGAAAGATAGCTAGTTAATTGACTCAGGCGTTACTTTGCGGAAATTCATTGTAAAGTTGTTATTGAAAAAATTACTTCGCAACCCTCCGCATACAAATATAAAAAAGTATATGTTACCTGGCTCTTCTTCTCTTCGGACCAGGTAACATATACCTTTTTATATTTGTATGCGGAGGGTTGCGAAGTAATTTTTTCAATAACAACTTTGAAAGATAGCTGTTTGGGTGTGAAATTGGGTGACATAAAAGTAAATTGTCTGCTTTATGCTGATGATGCAGTGCTTATTGCACCATCAGAGGCAGAACTGCAGGCATTAGTCACGTGTATGAAAGAAGAATGTGAAATTAATGGTCTCCGTTTGAATGCTAATAAAACTAAGGTTCTGGTATTTGAAAGGGACGAAGAAAGAACGAAGTGCGAAATTTGGGTAAATCAGGAATGTCTAGAACAGGTGAATGAAATTGTATACTTGGGGAGTGCGTTTAGCCGGGATTTAGATGTGGACAGGCGTGTCGCTGCCGGGAACAAAGTCAAGGGTGCCCTGACTGCGTTAATCAAAATTCAAGGCGTTGTGAAAAGTGCACGCCTTGCAATACATAACGCAGTGTTGGTACCGACTTTGTTATATGGCAGCGAAACCTGGGTATGCCAGAAGAAGCATAAAAGCAGGTTCAATGCAGTGGAGATGCGATCTCTTCGTAAAATGTACGGCCTTACCATGGCCGACCGAAAGCGAAACGAAAAGATTCGCAATATGGCAGGTTTGAAAGATGACCTTGTCTCAAAAATGGATAAGGGCGTGCTTCGATAATTTGGGCACGTTGAGCGAATGAGTGAAGACCAAATGGTGAAGAAAATATATAGCGCGAAAGTTAATATTAAAAGGTGTCGAGGTAGACCGAGACTAATTTTCGAAGACCATGTAAGCAAATTGCTCGAAGAGAGCAGGGTAGCAATAAAATACAATTTTAAGAATTTTTCGAAACATGATATACTCGTTGTACTATGTACTAAAGTAACTACTTAAAATATTTGCAGACTCAAAATAATAATCGGAATTAATTATATCAACAAAGTTAATAGCTTATATAAAATTCCTCAAGCTGTTAAGACTGCAGAGCATTCCAATCATGTAAAGATAACTACATATATAAATAAACATTGAAATGAACACATATACACACACATACGCATTGTAGGAAAACTTTCTGGTAATAAAACGCTCTCTAGTACATTTATGGCATAGGACATCACTGTTGTATAAAACAAAACGAAAAGGGTACTGACGGCTTTCTCTCAGCATTAAGTAGCAAGTGGATAAAAGCAAACATATGTCATGTTGGTTAACTGGGACTGACACGTGAGAGCTCTGAGCATGGTAAAGTAGAAAGTAAGAAACTCTTACGAATAAACAAACAGGTTACGTACAACTAATCTAAATTCGTGCGTTTCTCTCTGATTCATACAAAGAAAAATTGAAATGAACATTAAAAACTATACAAAAATAATCATATTTTATAAGTAGCTTTAGATTTCATACGATCCTTATGAGTTTCATAAGTAAATGCTACTATCTGATAGCGATATAAGAGCATTACCGTACTTATTCGATCCCCAGATGGCATGCTCTTGAGTTTGGCAACCAAGGGTTTTTTTTTTAACTTATGTATGATTTATATCGATAAATTGAACATCATAAAATGTCTTCGGTTAAGGGTAGGTCAAAAGGAAAGAGTTGTCTAGACCACTGTCCACACTGGTACTAGGAATTATTTATGTTTATTTTTATTTATTTTTGAAAATAAAATTTGAACGTTATATCATCCACGTGGGTGTCCGTCCTAAGAGACAACTTAGGGAAAAGTATTGGAAATACATACATACATAGGTAAATAGACAGAGACATCATCACATATAATGCGATCCCAAAGCAAATAACATTTGCGTTATGTAATCGGATACGACGAATGTACCTAAACAGACAAACCAGAGAAAATTTAGAAAAAGTGGTTTTCTATATTGACCCATCCGGAAATCGAACCCGGACCTCAGAGCTAGCGATACTGTGAAAACCGGTGTGCGGTGTTCCACGGAGATCAATTTAAAACGGCGGGATCATGACAAATATGAGACCAGAATAAAGCAGATCAGTATGATTTGATGAATGTATAGGGTGATTACTATCTGGTACTGCGGCTGCCAATCCACTAGTCAAGAGTGGCAAAGTCCAGAAGTCTTTTACAAGCCACTGAATAAGTAAATTAGGTAAAAGTGACAAAATACTTAAACACTAAATTATTTAATCTAAGTAAAATGTTTTTTTTTATATTTTTTAATTTTTTCTAAATAAAATTTGGTCTAAAAATATCATTACTACTTCTTTTCTTAAACGGCAAAAATCCAATAGACTAGACTATAACAAAGATTTTGGCATTATATCAATTACAGCAACTCCTGGGGAATGAGGTGATTAACCCCGAGCTATTTCTAGAAAAATCATATCTAATTTTTATATCATCTTCAAATCTTTTTTTTTTTATCTTAAAAAAAGATTGACCAAAAGATGAGGATACTTACGGATTTTCTTCTTCCTTAGAGGAACCTCATTAAGAATCGGTGGTAGATTAAAAAATAAAAACGATAAACTAATGTATATTTTTAAGTTAATAAATTAAGAAGAAATGTTTACAGCTGACTACCTGATAGCTTAGTTGGTAATGACCCTGCCTGGGTTCGAATTCCGCTAGAGGCTAACATTTGTGTGATGAATATGAATGTTATAAATATTAGTCATTATACAGCTGGCGCTATGGATGTATATATATATATGGATGGTTTTATTCTCGCGCGGTTCGATGCAGAAAGCAATCTATGTAATCTTGGATATCGGTGTTTGTGGTAACATGGTTGTTTCATAAGTACTTCCTTGAAGCTAGTTCCTTCAGGATAAGAACAATGTGTGTGATGTTCCCCACGTTTAGCTATTTAGTTGTTTTACCACTGACCCTTTGACCCTTGAACTTTTGATATTATTAAATATAAATTGAGTATTTTATTTTTATTTTTGTTTTTCAATTTAAAAAAATGATCAGTATACGATTGGATGATATAATTTATATTTTTTTTGCGATCTCCTGCCAGTATTTATATTCCAAAAAGCTTAAAAAAATTATAAAACTTACACAACGAGCTCAAAATGATTATAGTATTAAAACTTCGACGAATAGAAGTAAAGCTACATGGCAAATAATTAAAAATACGAAGCAAAATTTACCAAGTGATACCATATCATCAATAAAAATTGATGATAAAATAATAACGAATCCGAAAGAAATATCATGTGCATTCAACAATTTCTTCGTAGATAAAATTCAACCAACAAATTTGAAAAATGAACTAAAATTACAAATACTAAACAATAATCATTCAATGTTCTTGACACCAAGTTCACCATCTGACATTTTAAATATTATAACATCATTGAACAACACTAATAGTGTAGGTCCAGATGAAATTTCTACAAAAGTCGTTAAATTTGTTGCAAATAATATATCAAATCACCTTAGCCATATTATCAATTTGAGTATCAGTAAAAGTATCTACCCAGGAAAATTAAAAACATCAGTAGTCAAACCACTCTTCAAGAAAGAAAATAAGCTCTGTATGGAAAATTATAGACCTATTGCCCTCATATCGATATTCGCAAAAGTTTTCGAAAAATTCCTGCATCAGAAAATTTATTCCTTTATTGAAAAATATAACATTTTAACCAACGCACAAAAAGGTTTTAGGCATAAGATGACAATCAATATGGCAATTTATGATTTCTTAAATGTTATTATGACAAACGTTGACAATAAAAATCCAATTTGTGCTTTATACTGCGATATGACTCAGGCATTTGATTGTGTTGACCATGATATTTTGACAAACAAACTAAATCATTATGGTATACGAGGTAGAGTATTAGACTTGATAACATCATATCTTGACAACAGAAAGCAGTACACTGAAATCCATCGAGTAAATTATCGCGATAAACGGGAACATGCATATAAATCTGATGAACGAACTATACGTTACGGAGTACCACAGGGCAGTGTTTTAGGCCCCCTATTATTCATTATTTATATCAACGACCTTGTTAATGCTACAAATCATCAAATGACACTTTTGCTGATGACAGTACAGTGACAATGGAATGCAAAATAAAAATTTATATCACAATAACATCTATAATATACTTTATTTAATTATTGAATGGTTAAAAACAATAACTTACGGATTAATTTAAGGAAAACGAATTTAATGCATTTTAATCAATTACCTTCAAATACAAACCTGAACATAATGTATGAAAATCAACTAATTAATGAAATTGACACTACGAAATTTCTAGGCTTAATCATCGACCGGAAGCTGAATTGGAAAAAGCATGTTGAAGAACTGTCTAAGAAAATAAATACGTCTGCTTACGCACTTCATAAATTGTCTTCATTATTAAACTTTGATTCGTTATTAATGGCATATTATGGCATGGCTGATTCAAGACTGAGATATGGTATCATTTTTGGGGAAATTCAACTTATAAAGAATTAGCTTTTAAAGCACAAAAACGATGCATCAGGTCAATATTTAGGTTAAGAAAATTGATAGTTGCCGACGTTATTTTATAGAAAATAAAATACTTACGCTTACTTCACTTTACATACTTGAGACTGCTGTGTTTGTAAAGAGTAATTCAAATAAATTTCAGAAGTTATCAGATGTTCACCATCGCAATCGACGTGACAATACAAGACTATGCATTCGCAGAGCCAGAACTGCGGTTATGCATAAGAGTGTTTTTGCATGGCTCCAATTATTTATAACAAAATTCCAAAAAACATAAAAGAATTAAACATGAAAAGTTTCAAGCAAAGGCTCCGAATATTCCTGATTGAAAAATGTTATTACCATATTAACGATTTTTTTAAATGATAAATTTAATGAAGATTTTGACAATTGAAGAATGACATTTAAGATTTTGATTTCAAGAATGACGTACGATAATCCATTAAACTGTTTACTTTTTAATATTTAACTTATTACTTTTGACAATTTGATTCTCTGTATTTTTTTTTATTCACATGAATTAAATTATTTATTGACATGAATTTGTAAGACAAGATATTCTAACAGTACGTTGTAATTTTGAAATAATTAGTATTTGTACGCCACACAAGGCAAAGACATGTTGGACATTACTCCTAAATATTATGTAACAGCTTTCTTTACACATGTTTTAACAAATAAATTATCATTATCATTATTATCATTATTAGTAATCAACATCAAGGAAATATTTTTTAAAATAAACACAATAATAATATTAATAACAAGAAACGAGAGACATTAAAATATTTATATGATTATAAATGGCTTAATAAATAAATAAATAATTGTTTTATTAAATATACAGTTAATTCACAACATTTACTGTGATATACAATTTAAGTAAGGTACGGTTCAGTGTATCTTAACCCCAATCTGTGCTTCAACAAACTCATCAGGGTCTGAAAAATGGGACCTCTAGACGACGCGAGCGAAACACTCACTGCAAATGAGACTCCTTTCATCTTGTTGTGGGTATCTCACGGCTTATTTACGAGTATACTGTCAGGCGGTCCGTCTGTTAAGAGAAAGGATATGTTTGTGTAAGCAGGCTATTCAAAATAATTGCACCTCGATTGGCTTTGAGATTTTAATTTTGTATGAATTAATTTACTTGGTAAAGAATTTGTATAAGTGTTCGTGTTAACGAAGGTTTGATGATCCAATAGCTTATTTGGTAGAATCTTAGATTTGCGGGTTTGAATCCCGCTAGGACAAAAAGTTTGTGTGATGTTTATGAATATTTGTACTCGAATCATTACATAAATATCAGATCGCTCGCAAATCATGTATCTGTATGTGGTTTTATTCTATCATCATTCGGTTGCAAAGACACAGATAATCCTGCTTTGGATGCGGTGGAAATGTTAAAAGTATCAATTGAACTACAAACCGTTGTAGCCCATGGGGATCTGATTCTATCTTCTGTTTTATCTTCGTTAGGAGAACTTCGCCGAAGAACCTCATTAACAAACGGTGATGATTGAAAAAATTGTAATAGGTAGATTATGTCCATTTATGTTACTTATATATGTAAAGGAATTATTTTATTTAATACGATTTTAGTTAAATGATTATGAACTAGGAGAAGGATTTTTATGTGCCACGATATCTAAGTGGTAGGGTGATTGGAATTTGATCGAGAGTTTCCAGTTCGAGTTCCCCACTAGGAAAATTGTGTACAATTTGTGTGTTCGCTTGGATACTAAAGGGTCAAACGGTTCGGCATCTGTCACGTTGCCTCAAATAACTTCGGCGAAAACTGAGTCGAAAATACTAAAATGAGTAGACTCTGACTGAAGAATTTAACATAGATACTTATTTTAAATTTTTGTACAATAGTAGTAATAATATTCATACGCCTGGAAGCAGCTAGGGGGCCGGTACTTATATTTTTTTTATAATCCACATTGTGAACTACAAAAAGGGACACTGAAATATTATTTCGAAAGATGATTTTTATAAAAAAAAAACAACTTATTTATTTTGTGTGCATGTACTGCTTTGAGACAAATTTTACCTTTATAGCAAACAGTTGCTGGAGGCAATATGTCGAGAAACAGAAAAGAAATGTATGAATGTAAAGCCAAATAAACATTAAATGAAATGATAATATTTAGGCTGCACGGTTATTTTTATACAAACAAAATGTAATAAGTGAAATGTATTTAAATGAATTTTTGGTGAAAATTGTTACAATTTCAAATTTAGGGCTGATGTGAACAATGTTATTTCTGTAAAAGAAGGTACGTTTATTTATTCTTAATCTTCACTTTGCCCCAGCTAAATCTCATGGATCGCAATCCATGAGTTTTTGAGCTCAACTAAAACATTTACAATTATACGGTCAACGAAAAATGTCAGGATAGCAGAGTGGTTGGGTTTAAGCTACTTTCTTTAAGATCATTATATGCTGTTGTTCCAATACAAAAATAAAATAAACAGCTTTTTGTATCGGATAAACTCAAGCGTTGAAAGGACTCAAATTGAAAGGACTAAAATAAAAACCAAACCCTGAATAACACAATGGAAAAATATAAATGGATAAACAACTTTAAGGACGTGCAGTACCTTCATCTATCATCTGCTCAGCAGCGTTAGATATGCCTTCCAGGCATAACTGAAATACATCAGTAAAAGCTCAAACATTAAAATTGCCTGTAAAATTTAAGGAATCCATTTGATTCACTTCAGGGCTCATCATCTGATCCTAAATTGATACTACGCGACCACCACGTGAGTAACCTCTTCCAAAGCTAAAACTACTTTTTTATTTTATTTTATTAAAGTAGTTATCGAACCTTTTTAAAGAAAGCAATCAGGCAAAGAAACAAAAAGGCAAAAAAATCGCTTATTTCTGTTTCATAATATAAAATAATTAAAACTGAAACGTTCGTCGTATGTTTGAAATATGTACTTTGCCGATATTTTTTCCATTCATCGCTTCTCACTTTGCTTTCGTTATTAATGTTTTTTCTCATCAGGTCCATACTAAACTGTAAAGAAATAAAATTAGCGGGTCAGGTTGATTATCTAATTTTACAAATAAAAAATTTAGCAAAAAAATAAGTCACGATAGCCAAGTGGTTAGGTAGTCGGAATTTCGAGTCATGAGATACGAGTTCGATCCCCAGGTGGCAGGCTCGTACCAATGGGTTTTTTAAAAACTTATGTACGAATCATATCTTTGGCTTGGACATAAAGACGGCGACGGGCTCACCACCTGTCACGTTGTTCCGAAAATATCTTCGGTGGAAGGAGGGTCTAAGGCTTAACTATCTAGACTAGACCTCTGTCTACCCCTGTATAGGTAATTGCGTGAAGATATTTATATTTATTATTTTAAATTAATTTCAAAAATTTAGCAAAAATAAGTCACGATAGCCAAGTGGTTAGGTAGTCGGAATTTCGAGTCATGAGATACGAGTTCGATCCCCAGGTGGCAGGCTCGTACCAATGGGTTTTTAAAAACTTATATACGAATCATATCTTTGGCTTGGACATAAAGACGGCGACGGGCTCACCACCTGTCACGTTGTTCCGAAAATATCTTCGATGGAAGGAGGGTCTAAGGCTTAACTATCTAGACTAGACCTCTGTCTACCCCTGTATAGGTAATTGCGTGAAGATATTTATATTTATTATTTTAAATTAATTTCAAAAATTTAGCAAAAATAAGTCACGATAGCCAAGTGGTTAGGTAGTCGGAATTTCGAGTCATGAGATACGAGTTCGATCCCCAGGTGGCAGGCTCGTACCAATGGGTTTTTAAAAACTTATATACGAATCATATCTTTGGCTTGGACATAAAGACGGCGACGGGCTCACCACCTGTCACGTTGTTCCGAAAATATCTTCGATGGAAGGAGGGTCTAAGGCTTAACTATCTAGACTAGACCTCTGTCTACCCCTGTATAGGTAATTGCGTGAAGATATTTATATTTATTATTTTAAATTAATTTCAAAAATTTAGCAAAAATAAGTCACGATAGCCAAGTGGTTAGGTAGTCGGAATTTCGAGTCATGAGATACGAGTTCGATCCCCAGGTGGCAGGCTCGTACCAATGGGTTTTTAAAAACTTATATACGAATCATATCTTTGGCTTGGACATAAAGACGGCGACGGGCTCACCACCTGTCACGTTGTTCCGAAAATATCTTCGATGGAAGGAGGGTCTAAGGCTTAACTATCTAGACTAGACCTCTGTCTACCCCTGTATAGGTAATTGCGTGAAGATATTTATATTTATTATTTTAAATTAATTTCAAAAATTTAGCAAAAATAAGTCACGATAGCCAAGTGGTTAGGTAGTCGGAATTTCGAGTCATGAGATACGAGTTCGATCCCCAGGTGGCAGGCTCGTACCAATGGGTTTTTAAAAACTTATATACGAATCATATCTTTGGCTTGGACATAAAGACGGCGACGGGCTCACCACCTGTCACGTTGTTCCGAAAATATCTTCGATGGAAGGAGGGTCTAAGGCTTAACTATCTAGACTAGACCTCTGTCTACCCCTGTATAGGTAATTGCGTGAAGATATTTATATTTATTATTTTAAATTAATTTCAAAAATTTAGCAAAAATAAGTCACGATAGCCAAGTGGTTAGGTAGTCGGAATTTCGAGTCATGAGATACGAGTTCGATCCCCAGGTGGCAGGCTCGTACCAATGGGTTTTTAAAAACTTATATACGAATCATATCTTTGGCTTGGACATAAAGACGGCGACGGGCTCACCACCTGTCACGTTGTTCCGAAAATATCTTCGATGGAAGGAGGGTCTAAGGCTTAACTATCTAGACTAGACCTCTGTCTACCCCTGTATAGGTAATTGCGTGAAGATATTTATATTTATTATTTTAAATTAATTTCAAAAATTTAGCAAAAATAAGTCACGATAGCCAAGTGGTTAGGTAGTCGGAATTTCGAGTCATGAGATACGAGTTCGATCCCCAGGTGGCAGGCTCGTACCAATGGGTTTTTAAAAACTTATATACGAATCATATCTTTGGCTTGGACATAAAGACGGCGACGGGCTCACCACCTGTCACGTTGTTCCGAAAATATCTTCGATGGAAGGAGGGTCTAAGGCTTAACTATCTAGACTAGACCTCTGTCTACCCCTGTATAGGTAATTGCGTGAAGATATTTATATTTATTATTTTAAATTAATTTCAAAAATTTAGCAAAAAATAAGTATTGATTTACTTACGTAAAGCAATTGTCTTTCTCTCAGATATGCATGTAAAAAATACTTAAAATATTTTCCATTTCTTTTAGGTAGTTTTAGAAATACCAATATCATACAAGAATATAAACACTAAATTTGTTGGTTACTTAAGCAGAAAGTTGAAATGCATTTATATTTGAAATGTGGGAAAAGGAAAGCCTTAATAATCCGTCCCTGGGTAAAAAAAATACGACCAGTGATGGTTTTCGCTCACGATTAAGTACCGGTTGAATATATATCAAGCGGCTTAACTGCGTCTGACAAGAAGAGAGCTTAAGCAGAGTAAAGCGAAATAGAAAAAAGATGGGGCCAAGCGGCACACGTGTATTAAATAAACCTGTAATTATTATAAAGAAAGTTATCCTATATATATCTCCTATATAAACCTCTATCGTTACATATATCTTCATCATATATATGTAACGATACAGGTATATGAGAATCGTAATGGTGATCTGTTCTCTCTGGCTGTCTCGTCAGTGACTATAAGATATTTACTTAAGATAGTTAATTGACTCAGGCGTTACTTTGCGGAAATTCATTGTAAAGTTGTTATTGAAAAAATTACTTCGCAACCCTCCGCACGCAAATACAAAAAGGTATATGTACCTGGTCCGAAGAGAAGAAGAGCACCACTATTTAAAATTATTACGTAACTTTAAATTTGTTTTTGAATATATTTAGATAATTATATATATTTAAATGATCGAGAGATTTCGGTAAAGAAAATTTCATTTTCATACGTCGATTAAGGGAAAGATGCTTAACGCTGTAGCTTATTATTAGTAGGTGTAGATTTTATAACTAAATTATTGAAAACGGCTAAACTCACGTACAATTTTAGTAAATTATTTTGAAATCGCACCATCATAACGAGACATAGATAGCCGTGCTAAGTCTACGGTGTACGGTGTAACCCTCCGCCCCTATTTCACCAACACACATCCGAAGTGGACTGACCAAGGTAACAAATACATAGAGGGGCCACATCATCGTCATTTTACTCTCACTATGTGCAGGCCGTATCAATCGCTGATGGAACATCGTACTTTTTCAAATTTTCTTCAACTTTTGTTTGGTCAAAATTATACTTTTGAAATTAAATTTCTTGACGAACCAATTGCCTAGTTGGCAATGAACCTGCCTTCGAAGCTAAGGGATGCGGGTTCGAGTCCCGCACAGACGAGTCACATTTGTGTGACGAATATGAGTGTTTGTCATATACGTTGGATGTTTATCCAATGAAATATTTAACTTATATTTGTAATTACATTGTACAGTTAGCTTGGATACTATGACGGCGAAATACTTACCTTGCTTTACTTGTCACGACGTTCGAAATAGGATTCGATAAAATATGAGTCGAAAGGGCCTTATTGTCTAGACTCCTGTCTACTTCGGTATTGGAAAATACGTGAAGTAATAAAAAATAATCGAACATTTATTAAATATTTTACAAAAATGTATCACCAATATCTTGTATCAGCTTGGAAGCCATCCAACTGGCGTTTTCGATCAGCGGAAATTAATTACGAACTAGTCCATAATCATTTCAATTGAGGCTCGTTATAATCAGCTACGTGATTTGGCATCATATACCCATTTAATATTCTGTTCACGTTTTCACGATCTGCAGTAGGAGGAGAGATAAAAATAAAATTGCGTTCTTATTTCAAATGTGTTCAAGATTCTTGCGGTATTTTTTTTATGCTTACCAACAATTGACAGTGTCTTATATGCACGATTGTGTTCTTTAGTACATGCCTCATTATTAAAAAGAGCTTGTTGAAAACGGTAGATTGAAAATGACGATCGATAAACGAATGTATGTTCTTATGTCGATGAATAAATGATTTGTTTTGATTTGATTTCAATGAGTTGATAGAAATAGTAAAACAAAGACAATTAGATGTCGTGTGTTTATCGGAGACCAAAGGGAAGGGCAGTGGCACCGAGGAATTCCCTGGTGAGGCGTTAGCTCTACAGTCCGGAGTGCCGGTGAGCGCGTGCACGTGCCAGGCGGCAGGGGTGCTGCTGTCATCTTGGTTAGTTGTTGCTGTGACTGAATATGAGATTGTAAACACAAGACTTCTCTGGGTTCGCCTTAAATTAGAAATGAAGAAAATATTCCTTTTGTCTTAGGCTTCAATTTTCAATATAGATTAAATTGAAAAATATCAAAAATAAGTATTGATTTACTTACGTAAAGCAATTGTCTTTCTCTCAGATATGCATTTAAAAAATACTTAAAATATTTTCCATTTCTTTTAGGTAGTTTTAGAAATACCAATATCATACAAGAATATAAACACTAAATTTGTTGGTTACTTAAGCAGAAAGTTGAAATGCATTTATATTTGAAATGTGGGAAAAGGAAAGCCTTAATAATCCGTCCCTGGGTAAAAAAAAAATACGACCAGTGATGGTTTTCGCTCACGATTAAGTACCGGTTGGATATATATCAAGCGGCTTAACTGCGTCTGACAAGAAGAGAGCTTAAGCAGAGTAAAGCGAAATAGAAAAAAGATGGGGCCAAGCGGCACACGTGTATTAAATAAACCTGTAATTATTATAAAGAAAGTTATCCTATATATATCTCCTATATAAACCTCTATCGTTACATATATCTTCATCATATATATGTAACGATACAGGTATATGAGAATCGTAATGGTGATCTGTTCTCTGGCTGTCTCGTCAGTGACTATAAGATATTTATTTAAGATAGTTAATTGACTCAGGCGTTACTTTGCGGAAATTCATTGTAAAGTTGTTATTGAAAAATTATTGCAACCCTCCGCACGCAAATACAAAAGGTATATGTACCTGGTCCGAAGAGAAGAAGAGCACCACTATTTAAAATTATTACGTAACTTTAAATTTGTTTTTGAATATATTTAGATAATTATATATATTTAAATGATCGAGAGATTTCGGTAAAGAAAATTTCATTTTCATACGTCGATTAAGGGAAAGATGCTTAACGCTGTAGCTTATTATTAGTAGGTGTAGATTTTATAACAAAATTATTGAAAACGGCTAAACTCACGTACAATTTTAGTAAATTATTTTGAAATCGCACCATCATAACGAGACACAGATAGCTGTGTTAAGTCTACGGTGTACGGTGAAACCCTCCGCCCCTATTTCACCAACACACATCCGAAGTGGACTGATCAAGGTAACAAATACATAGAGGGGCCACATCATCGTCATTTTACTCTCACTATGTGCAGGCCGTATCAATCGCTGATGGAACATCGTACTTTTCAAATTTTCTTCAACTTTTGTTTGGTCAAAATTATACTTTTGAAATTAAATTTCTTGACGAACCAATTGCCTAGTTGGCAATGAACCTGCCTTCGAAGCTAAGGGATGCGGGTTCGAGTCCCGCACAGACGAGTCACATTTGTGTGACGAATATGAGTGTTTGTCATATACGTTGGATGTTTATCCATTGAAATATTTAACTTATATTTGTAATTACATTGTACAGTTAGCTTGGATACTATGACGACGAAATACTTACCTTGCTTTACTTGTCACGACGTTCGAAATAGGATTCGATAAAATATGAGTCGAAGGGGCCTTATTGTCTAGACTCCTGTCTACTTCGGTATTGGAAAATACGTGAAGTAATAAAAAATAATCGAACATTTATTAAATATTTTACAAAAATGTATCACCAATATCTTGTATCAGCTTGGAAGCCATCCAACTGGCGTTTTCGATCAGCGGAAATTAATTACGAACTAGTCCATAATCATTTCAATTGAGGCTCGTTATAATCAGCTACGTGATTTGGCATCATATACCCATTTAATATTCTGTTCACGTTTTCACTATCTGCAGTAGGAGGAGAGATAAAAATAAAATTGCGTTCTTATTTCAAATGTGTCTGTTCAAGATTCTTGCGGTATTTTTTTTATGCTTACCAACAATTGACAGTGTCTTATATGCACGATTGTGTTCTTTAGTACATGCCTCATTATTAAAAAGAGCTTGTTGAAAACGGTAGGTGTGGGCTCAGTACATCTAATGGAATTAGAACTTAATAAGTGTCTTTTCAAAACCCGTATAGCAATTGACTACCAATAGAAGGCTAATAACACAGTCTATTAAAAATACCAGATCATACTTCAGACCGGTGGTGCCAGGTCTTTTATACACCTTTATGATTTGTTGATGAATTTTTGTTCATTACAATGTAGACCAGTGTACTATACATTGGTCTACATTGTAATGAACAAAAAGTCTCGGTAGCTGAGTCTGATCGGAATTGGTGGCAAGAGACCTGAGTTTGATCTCGAGGTGGTAGGCTTGTACCTAAGGGTTTTTCAAAAGCTTATGTACGATTTATATAGTTGGCTTGGACTTATAAAATGGTGATGGGCTCACCACCTGTCGCGTTGTCCCAAAAATGTCTTCGGTGGAAGGTGAGTTGAAGGGACTTAATTGTCTATATCTCTATTTATCCCTTAATTTTGAGTCACTATAGCCGAGTTGTCGGGTGGTCGGAATTTCGAGTCGAGACACCCGAGTTCGATCCCCAGGTCAAAGGTCAAAACTTATGTACGAATTTCATCGTTGGCTTGGAGATGAAGACGGCGACGGGCTCACCACCTGTCACGTTGTCCCGAAAATATCTTCGGTGGAAAGTGGGTCAAAGGGACTTAATTGTCTAGACTTGACCTCTGTCTACCCCTGTATTGGGAATTGCGAGAATATATTTTATTTTATTTTATTCTATTTATCCCTGCATCAGAGATGGTTTGAGGATATTTATTTATTACGTAAAAAACTACAGTACTTAGGGTCTCTGAGTTTGTGGTATCTTCGTTGCTTCTGAGTCCATTACACATGTGCTTCAGCTGATTATTTTACGATGTTGCTCTGCAACATATGTGATATTGTTTTATTCATAAAAACAATAATTTTAATAAATGTAAAAAATTAATGAATGAAAATTTAATTAATTAGTACGTATTGTAAATATTAATTTTAATAAATGTAAAAAATTAATGAATGAAAATTTAATTAATTAGTACGTATTGTAAATATTAATTTTAATAAATGTAAAAAATTAATGAATGAAAATTTAATTAATTAGTACGTATTGTAAATATTAATTTTAATAAATGTAAAAAATTAATGAATGAAAATTTAATTAATTAGTACGTATTGTAAATATTAATTTTAATAAATGTAAAAAATTAATGAATGAAAATTTAATTAATTAGTACGTATTGTAAATATTAATTTTAATAAATGTAAAAAATTAATGAATGAAAATTTAATTAATTAGTACGTATTGTAAATATTAATTTTAATAAATGTAAAAAATTAATGAATGAAAATTTAATTAATTAGTACGTATTGTAAATATTAATTTTAATAAATGTAAAAAATTAATGAATGAAAATTTAATTAATTAGTACGTATTGTAAATATTAATTTTAATAAATGTAAAAAATTAATGAATGAAAATTTAATTAATTAGTACGTATTGTAAATATTAATTTTAATAAATGTAAAAAATTAATGAATGAAAATTTAATTAATTAGTACGTATTGTAAATATTAATTTTAATAAATGTAAAAAATTAATGAATGAAAATTTAATTAATTAGTACGTATTGTAAATATTAATTTTAATAAATGTAAAAAATTAATGAATGAAAATTTAATTAATTAGTACGTATTGTAAATATTAATTTTAATAAATGTAAAAAATTAATGAATGAAAATTTAATTAATTAGTACGTATTGTAAATATTAATTTTAATAAATGTAAAAAATTAATGAATGAAAATTTAATTAATTAGTACGTATTGTAAATATTAATTTTAATAAATGTAAAAAATTAATGAATGAAAATTTAATTAATTAGTACGTATTGTAAATATTAATTTTAATAAATGTAAAAAATTAATGAATGAAAATTTAATTAATTAGTACGTATTGTAAATATTAATTTTAATAAATGTAAAAAATTAATGAATGAAAATTTAATTAATTAGTACGTATTGTAAATATTAATTTTAATAAATGTAAAAAATTAATGAATGAAAATTTAATTAATTAGTACGTATTGTAAATATTAATTTTAATAAATGTAAAAAATTAATGAATGAAAATTTAATTAATTAGTACGTATTGTAAATATTAATTTTAATAAATGTAAAAAATTAATGAATGAAAATTTAATTAATTAGTACGTATTGTAAATATTAATTTTAATAAATGTAAAAAATTAATGTGACGATAGCCGAGTGGTAGGGTGGTCGGAATAACGAGTCAAAAGACCCGAGTTCGATCCCCAGGTGGCAGGCTCATACCATTGGGTTTTTCAAAACTTATGTATGAATTATATCGTAGGCTTGGACATAAAGACGGCGACGGGCTCACCACCTGTCACGTTGTCCCGAAAATATCTTCGGTGGAAGGTGAGTTGAAGGGACTTAATTGTCTATATCTCTATTTATCCCTTAATTTTGAGTCACTATAGCCGAGTTGTCGGGTGGTCGGAATAACGAGTCAAAAGACCCGAGTTCGATCCCCAGGTCAAAGGTCAAAACTTATGTATGAATTATATCGTAGGCTTGGACATAAAGACGGCGACGGGCTCACCACCTGTCACGTTGTCCCGAAAATATCTTCGGTGGAAGGTGGGTCGAAGGGACTTAATTGTCTAGACTAGACCTTTGTCTACCCCTGTATTGGGAATTGCGAGAATATATTTTATTTTATTTTATTCTATTTATCCCTGCATCAGAGATGGTTTGAGGATATTTATTTATTACGTAAAAAACTACAGTACTTAGGGTCTCTGAGTTTGTGGTATCTTCGTTGCTTCTGAGTCCATTACACATGTGCTTCAGCTGATTATTTTACGATGTTGCTCTGCAACATATGTGATATTTTTTTATTCATAAAAAACAATAATTTAAATAAAAAAATAAATTAATGTGACGATAGCCGAGTGGTAGGGTGGTCGGAATAACGAGTCAAAAGACCCGAGTTCGATCCCCAGGTGGCAGGCTCATACCATTGGGTTTTTCAAAACTTATGTACGAATTATATCGTAGGCTTGGACATAAAGACGGCGACGGGCTCACCACCTGTCACGTTGTCCCGAAAATATCTTCGGTGGAAGGTGGGTCGAAGGGACTTAATTGTCTAGACTAGACCTTTGTCTACCCCTGTATTGGGAATTGCGTGAAAGTATTTATTTATATTTATTTATAAAAATATAAACGTAAAAGAAAATTAATATTTTGAATGACAAGGATTTAAGGGGAAACATTACGCTCAAATCGATACAGATTTTCACGGAAAAACGTTAAGACACTTCGGTGAAGCAAAACATCGCTAATCCTTTCTAAGCAAAAGATAACGAGGGTTGAGGAAGGTAACGATGGCGCGCGCTTACCATTAAGTACCAAGTGGATAAACAAATATATCACGGGGCTTTATTTTGCCTGCCAAGACAAGAGCTTCGGTAATGTAGAGCGAACTTAGAAGACAAAAGCGACTTTGAGTACACTTTAGAATTTGTTTTTATACTTAACGATATTTCCATACCTTCTTTATGTAAAACCGGGGAAGGATAAGATTAATAAATATAAGAAATAAATGAAACACATTTTTTTAAAGTTTAATACAAAGTATTATGAACTGATTTTTTGGAACGCGCACTAGTCTTGGATTAAATTTATTGTTATTTTTTATTAGTTTAAATACATACATATATACATAACGGCCTGTTAAAGTCAAGTGTCAAATGGCAAGACAAAGGCCACTCCCATGGGGCGAATTTTCCGTAATCACCGCGCTTGGCAGGCGGATTGGCGATCGCAATATCAAACCACTCGCACCGCAGACGCTGCTGCCCATCTTTGGTCTGATTATTTTTGTCCGACACTTTTAGAAATGGGTATCTATCGGTTGCTATTAGGATATTCTAGGCCCTTTCCCATAATCGCCTCTTACAACACCCACGGGAAGACAGGGAGTAGCAACATTCTTACACCGTTACCATACGGTTATCATACGTTAAATTGAAAATTGGATATTGAGAAAACTGGAGAAAATAATATATTGTTTTGTTTTATTTTTTCCCGCAACTTAGTAATTTCATCAGTATTCTCTTTTCTATGTAAAGTAATTGCTACATTGAAAATAATTTATAATTGCAACCCGATAGCCTAGTTCTCTGTGTTCCTGTCTACGAAGTTAAGGGTTACGGGTTCAAATTTCGACAGAGGGAAGGTATGTAAAGATATAGACAACATAAAATTATTTTTGGAGGATTAGTATATGTAGTAAATGGGTTAGACGAGTTCGTTTTAATTTAAAATAAACGTGAACAAAAATGATTACAAAAACATATATCTGCATGGGATTTTACGTCTACCTGTATTCAAGCAGCATCTGTGCCCCGCAGTCGGTCGTGACTAGAAATAAATTGTAATCTCTCGACATAATACATAACAATTCCCGCTTTTCTAACAATGGAAATATATTTGAAGTACTTATTTATTGTAAATATTAATTTAAATAAATGTAAAAAAATTAATGAATGAAAATTTAATTAATTAGTACGTATTGTAAATATTTACATAATTTTTATTGGATTATTGGGGTATAAAAAAATTGAAAAAATATAATAAAATATTAATTTAATGACAATGACAAACAATGTCGTAGATATGAAAGATATTTTTAGGTATTTGTTACAAGGATTTTATCATGCTTAAAATCTTTCAAACTTACATGATTATAAAACTGGTACTTAACTTACAAATTTGGTAAGAGTATAACGTATTGTTAATTTTTTTGAGATTTAGGTGGTCCAATGACAATTTAATATTAGATAACTTAAGCGAGAGTTACAATTTAGCCTGCTAAGTGCTTTATAGTCTTGGAACGTAACCAAGCCGGCAAACATATTTCACGTGAAACAGTATTGTTTCATGAAATTATGTGCAGAGGTGTGAGATTACCGCCGGAAATTTATACTACACTAGCTTTAGCCCGCAACTTTTTCCGCATAGCCTATTGAGCTTCTTCCGTATTACAATACAAAAACCATGACTTTAGAACTATTATATCTTCACGAAAAATTCTAGACGGGGAATATTTATTTATTTATTTATTTTATTTAATAATTTATGTACACAGAAGACACAAAAAAGTGGATATATAATTATGAGGTGAATTTGTACAAAGGACCTGCTTATTTCTTACTGCATGAACAGTGAAAGAGTCGAAATAGGAGGCACTTTTGTGGGTAGGGAATTTTAGAAGAGTTTTTAGGTGGGAACGACAGGGCGCTAAAGGTGGACGAGCAAAGCTGAATCGCTCGCGGAGGTAAGATGGTGCTGTTGGACAATGTAGAATATTAAATAGCAGACATAAAATTCTAGTGTTCCTTCGAAAGCGCATAGGGAGCCACTTGAGATCGTTGCGAAATTTAGAGACATGTTCATACTTTCGAAGACCAAAGATAAAACGTATACACAAGTTTTGCAAGCGCTCAAGCTTATTTAGAAGCTCCTCCGTAGCATCCAAGTAACAGGCGTCAGCGTAGTCTATGATGGGTTGAATGAGCGTTTGAGCCAGAGAGATTTTCGTTTTAAGGCAATATACCTTGAAGGCATTTTAAAGAATGGAACGAATAATTAACCTTGCGACTGACTTCACTAACATGAGCACGCCAGGATAAATTAGATGATATTGTTATCCCAAGATCCTTTACAGTGTCAGGAAAAAATATTTAACATACTATATACAGCGCAGAAGAAAAATTAATAATTATAATAAAAAGAAAAAAAAAACGGCTTATATCAGCTAAACCCAACACTCACTGGTGTAGTGGAAGAAATGTGTATATATTGTAAGTAAACTATTAAACGAAAATAAATTAGATCAAACAAGACTACAAGTACAAAGGAAAGGGGTTACAAATATGCAAATACAGTAAAAAAAATACTATACTTAATAATAATACAACAACAAAACTACGAGCAAAATAAAATAATGTCAATTAATACACTTTTAACTACAAGAGAAAATACCATAGACCAACAGTATATCCATAGACATTACTTAACGACTTCCTATTATCTATGGCATATTGACAAGATATCTGTTTAGAAATGCAGTAACAGCTCTTAATTGTCAATGTCAGTGGTAAATAAAAAGAAGCACTTTGACAAGATAACAAACAAAACATAAACAAAAGTACATATTGTAGAAATTGATTAACAATTGTAATATTACGTAATTAGCTACAACTCTAATACAGTAAGAAAATAAAAGTGCTAGCAAACTAGGCTGCTAAATGTAATCTAAGATGAGGAAAAAAAATATTTAACATACTATATACAGCGCAGAAGAAAAATTAATAATTATAATAAAAAGTGGAAAAAAATTTACATTTAATTGCGCTTACGAGCCTTTTTTGGTGTATTTGTCGTCTTAGCAGAAGTAGATGAAGACTCATTCTCTGAACTGGACGGAAACTGTGTAATAAGCTTGTTCAGTTCATCCATAAATTCAATTTTCCGCCTCGTCTTATCCGGGAGAATTATAGTTATTTTTCCCTCAACTGTCCAGCACTGTTTCACACCGAAGTGACTACGAGCAGCAGTAAAAGTCCGGTGCCTGGATTTCGTTAAGAATTCGGAAACTGTGATACCAGTGCCTTTTAAAGCAGTTTTATTGTCCCAAATGAGATGTCTGTACTCCATGGTGGAAAATCTTACAAGAACAGGTCGAGTTTTGTTTTGAGAAGATCCTAGCCGATGACATACATATAAATGATCTTGAGTAACTTCGGATGACTTCAACTGGGTAGTTATCACTTTAAGGACTACATCATGTATTTTCTCGCCAGGTTTCTCAGTAATCCCATGAAGAATAAGCACTTTCCTCCTCATAGCAGTCTCATGTCTGTCTAAACCTTGGGTAAGAAGTTCAATTTGCATCTTCATAGTTGACAGAGTTTGCCAAACAAAGGATTTGAAATCGGAAAACTCTCGAGATAGTGATGAGATGTCAGGGTGTATGGAACCAGCACCGGTAGCAAGTTTTTGTAGCTTTTCTTCGTATTCATGCATACGTGTGCCAAAAAGTTTCTCCAGTTTATCAATATTGTTGACAAGTTGCATATCCATTTTGACTGTTATTGCTTGAATGTAAATTTCTTAATTGTGGTTGTGAAGTGAAGAAGTTATTACCAGTAAATGTAGGTGGGTTTAACAGCTAAATTAACTCATAAATTGTACACATATATTGAAAAAAAACAAATTTAATCCAATAATTATAACGAACGAACTTTTTACGTGTTTATGTTGCTACTACCCACACAGGAAAAGCACAGAATTTATGTAAGAAAGCTATATACATATTAGTGGAATAGCGGACGGAAAGATATTTGGGACAACGTGACATGGGGTGAGCCTACAGGTGCTTGATTTTCCAAGCGAACGCTACAATATATTAGCATAATATCTTGTATCACACGAATGTTTTCCCCTAGCGGGATTCGAACCAGCAAGCCATAGCTTTTAAGACAGATTTCGACGGAACTATCAACTAGGCTATCTAAAGATCTGAAGCAATTTTTTTTTTTAAACATTGTTTCTTAGAGCGACACAGGTGACTTTTCAAGTCTGGAAATTGAACGATCTCACAGAAGTTTTGAAAAAGAAGTACAATACATACAATGATGAAGTCAACGTCAAATAAAACAATTGTTGTTAATTTAATTTTCTTGTACGAATTAGGTTGAGTAGTGTATACATTGGTTCCAGGAGTCGACAACTCGGAGATTCAGGGTTCTATTCCAATCAATGAAGAAAACCAGTTTATTTATATTTTACCCGGACTGGGTGTTTATTATACATTCATTGTTTCTGATTCCATAACACAAATGTTTAAGCTACTTACTTCGGGATCGGATAAATGTATGTGATGCTGTCCCTGTCTATTTCTTATTTTCCACACAAAATATTAAAATTTATCAAGTAAGTCCGTAGCTTCATTTGTACATGTTGACAAATGAAAAATGATGGACAGAGATTTGAATAATAGAGACTAGAACAAAGCTAGTCGAGCTCCACTTATCCCTTTTGCCTAGTAAAATCACTTATAATGTGAGCCACCTCCTTTTTTCTTGTTTGTAATTTGTAAAAGAAGCGACTAATGCCTTAAACAATCATGACGACCTTTGAATACTAGCTTAATGGCCATGCGTTTTCTTGCCGCTATATAATAATAATCTCTATTTTTTAATGATAAAATTACATTCAATATCTTAAAACTTACACTTGATAAATAAAGTTCTTAACAACTAGAAGATAGGAATAAATTATGAACAATGCATACAATTTTGATGCTTGTGGTGTTAATTTTGTAAATATTGGAAGGTGGTATTCTGTACGATAAGGTACAATATAATTTAAATGCAGATAATTTTATATACTGCTTATTATTGAATAAGTTACATAACGAATTTTTATTTTAGTGGTTTTCATGTCTGTATTTTTTATATGATTGTATTTATAATTATGAACGTATTTTTTTTTGCTTTTTCTAAGAAAAAATAAACAACAAAAGTTATGTTGCACCCTACCGTAGAAAGTTGGACGAAGAAACAATTATTTTAACCAACATATTCTACTATTTATTAATATAAATACTTAGAAATACCATGGGTATACGTCAACATAAATTTTCTAAGCGTGCCTTGATATATAGTTATTCTAATTCGAGCGAGTTGGCGACACACCAAGTCGTTTGACAATAAACCTGTGATTTAATATGGCGCGAAGTTTACCATTCGTGCTGGAAAATAAAGCGAGGTTAATTGTGAAAAGCAGGCGTAAGCCAGTTAGGATTATTTATAGGGAAAAAATGAAGGAAAATTGAGGAATATTTTGATAATGTGGACGCATGGATATTGAAAAGAGTGGTAATCTTTATGTGTAAGTTTCAGTAAGAACATTCACTACATGCCGTACGAGGAAGCTGTTGCGGGGAGTCGATGGATGCAGATGGCCTAGGACCGCTCTTTGTGGCAATCTTTGGGAGATACCTATGTTTAGTACTGCTAAACTTCTGATAGGCTGTTCTGATATGATGATGATGATGAAAAGTAAGAAAATATTATCCACATCTCCTCAAGGATATTGTAAGACGCAACCAAAAAGTCTTTAATATGGCTATCGACAGTTTGCGGGTAATGATCTCTAAAAATATTAGATTAAAATCTCACATCAAGGGGATAAGGGTCGGGTCGGCGTCAGAGGTAGCTGAATTGAGTAAATGGCTTAAATATTAGTCTCCGTAAGGAGATTAAATATTATTTTAATTTACCGTAGAGAGTACCGGTTCGTTGGGGGGGGTGCAGTTTCTAAAGGAATTATATCCGCGACGAATCGTAGCCGTTGTTGACAAGACAGCTGGTTCTTTTCTCGCTCAACATTAAGTTTAGTAATCCAACATAGAAATGCGGCCTGCGTTCTTTTTACCATGCCACGAGGATAAGGGCTATGCAATTATCATAGTTTTTAATTAATAAGTTTTGTAAATATGAACGTAATTTTGTTTATGTAAATAAAGTATTGAAAAAAATTTATAATAGTCACGATAGCCGAGTGGTTGGGTGGTCGGAATTTCGAGTCAATAGACCCGAGCTCGATCCCCAGGTGGCTCGTACCAATGGGTTTTTCACAAACTTATGTACGAATTACATCGTTGGCTTGGACATAAAGACCGCGACAGGCTCACCACCTGTCACGTTGTCCCGAAAATATCTTCGGTGAAAGACCTCTGTCTACCCCTGTATTGGGAATTGCGTGAAGGTATTTATATTTTTTTAAATATATGTGAAAAACGAACCGGCGAAGGGCTGCAACGTCAGTGGTGCGACCGCAGTAACACAGCACTTAACTTAACGTTTGTTGATTATGGTAAATCTTCCTTACAAGAGAGGCTTGTTTTCTGCAGTGAGCTTTTAAGAATTATCTTGATAAGTCTACGAAGTTTAAATGAAATTTGACCGTTTAAAGTAAGTCAAAATGGAGTTAAAAGGTTAGAAAGAAAAGGCAAATAAAACACAATAGTAGGCAGTACAATATTATAAGTTTAAAAAAAACTTATTGGTACGAGCTTTCCTCCAGGGGATGAAAGTCGTGTCTCTGATAATTCTGAATAATTTAATTCTGATAACTCAATCCTGAACTGATCCTTCACGGCTCTTGTAAATTTTTTATGCCTTTTTAAATAAAAAGAGTGCGCATATTGCAAATTTTGGAGACAACGCTATCAAAATTTCTACCGATATTTTGAATGAATGAATAAGAAAGCAAATTCAAACAAGAATTTCACTATATTGGTAACTAGATGGGTCTCACGTATTATATACTTACGTATAAGTGAGAATGATGTGTACTTATGTTTATATGAGAGTGAGTGGTTGGGTGATCAGAGTTCAAGGCAAGAGACATGAGTTCGATCTCCAAGACCCGTATCGATGTGTTTTATACTCTGTATTAGAAATGGCGTGAAGATATTTGATTATTACAGAATCTCAAGGAGGTAGCCGCCACTGCCACTGTTCTGAAAATAGCACAGAGCCAAACGAATCTTCCTTAATAAGCAGGTGTTCTGTTGGGAGGATATTTTATTTATCAAATCTACTCCTACAATCTTTTCAAATCTACTCCTACAAGCTCCAAAGTATTACAGATGTGTATTTTCTAGAACTTCTATATTTTATATCAACCATGTGTTTATGAGTTTTTATTCCCATCTTTCTTTCTATCTTTTAGTTATATTCTTAAAATACATATATGAATTGTATATTCCTTTTATGAATTTTAGAGAAATTTGTTCTGTCAAAAATAAATGTATATTTCTTTACGTCAAAATCAATTTGTGTCAATCTGTAACTATTTCTTGAGAAAAGCTTTGAAGTGTTAGTGGTTGATAAGTCTATTTTAAGAATTCTTACGAGACCGAAATCTGTAGTCCTACTCGTAATGTGTTATTATATAAGACAAGGACACGTAATGCCTTGAGAGCTTCGTGGGAATATTTTTTTAGCATTTCTAAAACATGATTTATCAAATACAAAATTCAAACATCGGTATGAATTTTCCCGAAAATATCTTCGGTGGAAGGTGGGTCGAAGAGAGCAAATTGTCTAGACTAGACCTCTGTCTACACCTGTATTGGGAATTGCGTGAAGAGGTTTTATTATCCGATATTTTATTATAATATCTTTAATCGTAGTCCCAGAATGGGTATCCAAAGTAAACAGATTGTCAAGTGTCTCCATCCTTTCAAATATCTGAATTTGAAAGGTACGCACCCACTAACTGGGTATCGAACTCGGGTTTCTTGACTAGATTTCCGATAATCCCACCACTGTCTATCCATCGTTAGCTATCGCAACTTTTAAACATTTCTATATTTTTATTAAATATATAATTTTTGTTTAATATTGAGATTATTTTGCTTTTTGCAAGTTTTATTAGTACATGAATGAGCTATCTCGCACCTCTCTGATGAAACTTTAAATTATTTTCAATTTATTACGATTAAAACGTTCAAAAGGAAACTTTGCATAACCTGTCAAAGTGTTGTCTTAACCTAGAACCAGATTACATGCCTTTCGGGCGCTTTGAAACTTTATTCAAAACTAGTTTGTATTAATATGCAAGTTATTAGCTTGAGATAAACATTATTTTTTATTGCATTCTTAATTGTGGTGTATTCAGAGCTATACAAAATTTTTAGTTCATTCGGCCGATACTTCAGTCTGGCACCGTTCGAGTCTCGAATACAACTTTTAAATTCGTACCCAAATTTGGAAAAACTTATCCAATCTCCTAATTTAAATTGCGATTACCCAACAATTACATACATAATATTATATGTGTATACGTACAATTAATATTCTTATAAAACGTTTACAAAGGTTAACGAGGCAGCGGCTAGTTTTATTAAAACATAAAGTAAGCCACAAACTAAATTAATTTGACCCAATTGTGTAATGGAAATTTAATTGACAATTTACGAGTATAATGGAAATATAAAAGATGGGGACAATGATGAGAAAAGAAAATTAGAGTGCATTTCAGTTTAGTATTCTATTTCACGTTAGTGATCTGCGAAACTGTGGTTATAGCCGATCAAGGCGCCGCATTTGCAAATAAGCAAATTACGCTGCTTTGTCTTACCACCAATAAAATTGTCAATTAGTACGTCACCCGTGGTTTGGCCTATATGCAGTGCTGACAACATTTCCTCTAAGTCATGAGGTTTTTATTTATCATAATGTAACAAAAAAGGACATGCATTTCAAAGCATGAAATACTAACCCAACAAAACTTGGTATAGTCCTTCTCGCCTCGGAGTCGTCTCTGTCTCGGTCAGTAACAAATCCTACATATCTCTGCTGCCTAATAACGATATAAAAAATTTTGAGTTCCGATTTCAAAGGTATAGGAGAGCCTCTATAATAATAGGCAAAGAAACGTTTCATATAAATCCTCAGGGATGACATTAACTCTGGAATTTTCATTCGACAATTTTCTAAACTACTGATAGATGATTTTTTTTTACCTTACTTCTGTTGAAACAAACTATTCTGCAATGATTTATTGGCTAATAACACGTTAATAATTTATCAAGAGTGTGGTAAAAATGGTAAGTACAATATAAACTACCAAAAATGTTTATTGAGATTCAGAAATACTCTCCTCCCCATCTCAAAATAAACCCCTCACCGTAAAGTATTTGCCAATCACGTTACCCCAGGGAGCCAAAACCTACCAAAGTTCATAAAACATGACCTTTATTAAAAAGCTTTAGGAAAAACATAAGGTACAAGAATTATAAAACATTCAACTGGAAGTGAAATCTGTTGATATTTTATAATGAACTAGTTTACCGGTGTACTTTTTACCGCTTCAGAATCAATTAATACGGTGGTTAAACTCATTAGATGAATTAAATTTACTTTTTGTATTAAATACTTACATTTAATACAATTTTGTTTGTTAAAAATAAAGAGTTAATATAAAAATATCTTCACGCTATTCAAATAATGGGTTAGACAGAGGGTCCGACAATTGCCGTGACAGGTGGTGAACCTGTCTCCGTCTTATGTCAAAGCCAACGATATAAATCGAACATAAGTTTTGAAAAAAATTATTGGTTGGTGCTTACCACCTGAGGATCGAACTAGGGTCTCACGACTCGAATTACGATCTTCCAATCTCTCGGCTATCGTTTTTTAATAAATTTAAATATTAAGTTAGTAGTGATGCTGCCTTCGAAGCTAAGGGTTACGAATTCCAATACCGCTAGGGGCAAACATTTGTGTTATTAACATGAATGGTTTACCTCGAGTCATGCATTTTATATTATAAATATTTATCTATGTATATAAGTATGTAAGTATATTGTACCGTTAGGTTGGAAATTAAGACGGTGATTGGCTCACCACCCGCCACGCTGTCGCGAATATGCTTCGGTGAAAATTGGGTAGAAAGAACTTCTTTGTCTAGACCTCTGTCTTCCTCCTTCTTCATCGGAAAGTTGCGTGAAGTTTAAAAAATTATTTCTAGAAAAATATTTAGATTAGTTTTTAGCTGATAAAAATTAAGTATAACGAAATAATTCGATACTTACATTCGATTAACATATTTCTAAATGACTAAATAAAAGAGTCATTTAAAGTATCGACTGATTCGGCCGGGATTTTTTTATATTTCTCTTTAATTTAATATTGCATGCATGATCTGATTCAAAATTAAGTAAATATTCAAAGTGATATATTATTTCGTATTTCTTGTGAACATGCTTAGTATTGTTAGCTTATTATTGTTAGGTATATGAGGTAAAGTGAGTAAAATTACCCATTATTGTACCCAACACTTTTTATCCAGGCAATGGTAGGATACAATGAGCTTAGAGCTAGGAGGGAACTTACGCTATTTACAAAAATATCTTCGATGGAAGTAGGGTCAAAATTACTTAATTGTCTAGACCTCTGTCTACCCCTGTATTAGGAATAGCGTGAAAATATTTTTTACATATTTTTTATTTTATATTACTTCCAGCGTTTATAGATCTTAGGCAACTGTTCAAGTTGATGTTTTATTCTTATGCCGCATTACAACAACCCCCACCCTAAATCCCAAAGGACCTTTTAGGTGTTCCGTTATGATGGGGTCCGTGGTAAGTTATCGTAAATTAGAATGTCTGGAAGTTTCGGGAATGAAAAATTTAAGAAGCACTTTAGTAATAACTTTTAATGCGCAGCATCTTATGAAAAAAAAATAATCCTTGGCCTTAAGTTACTGGCATTATCTTATTTTAATTTGAGGCAAAGTATATTTTATACTTTAGATGTTTTTAATATAAACAACATATTGGTTAGTGAATGAAAAATCAAAAATATGAACCAATTTACATTTATTAGTAAGAGTAACACATATTATGAAGTAGTTCGTTAAAAATGGTCAATATATTAAACTTAAAAATTAAAAAAAACTGTTGTTGTCTACAGTAACACAGGGTTAGACAGAGGTCTAGACAATTAAGTCGTTTCGACCCACTTTCCACCGACGATATTTTTGGGACAACGTGATAGGTGGTGAGCCCGTCGCCGTTTTTTATATTCAAGCCAACGTTATAAATCGTACATATTTTTTTTGAAAAAACCAATCTCCACGAGCCTGCCACTTGGGATCGACTCGGGTCTCTAGACTCGAATTTGGACCACCAAACCGCTCGGCTGTCGTCACTTTGCTCTTTGATCAAGGTATATTTAGCAAACACATTTTTGTGTCACTACAGATCACATATTAGTTTCTTACTTGAAGTAATAGCATCCATGAAGCTCTTAACACAGATATTGTAGCTTTAGGATTTCAAGCAATACAGTAAAAAGGTTCGAATCTTACCCCTTTTTGTTATTTTCAAAGTATTTTTTAATGTAATTTAAATGAAATATTGACGGTATTAAAGATCGAGCGGGCGTAAAGCGTTGACTTGCGAATTGACCTTCAAATTAGTATTTTAAAGTACTCTCATAATGAAAAGTTACATTGATAAACTATACATTTAAAGAAGAGATTAGAAACAGTTTGTTTTAACTTTTGAATGCAATATTACTGAGCACAATGGATAATTTTTAGGATATGCTATACATTAAAATTTTGATTGTCACCAATAGTAGTACATATTGTTTCTAGTTTAAGGGCACGCCCGTTGAGACTGAGAGATACGCTATGAACATAATAAAACGAGTTAGCCATAGTTGAAGGTTTCAGCAGAGTTCTGAAATAAAATTCTCCTATCGCCTTCTCTTATACCACCTAGTTTTAATTTTCATTAGTGTTAGTGCAGGGATAACAATAATACGAATAAATCTGTGCGTGAGTTTCGTCGACTATCATTTAGTGAGAAGAACCCGTAATAATTTACTATAATTGCATTTTGTTTTGTTTCCGAAACAACCACTTAATTCATTATTGGTTTAGTTTGAAATATTTTTTTATTTTTTATTATTTTACTATTCTTCTTTTACTTTAATTTATGTCATAGATGGTAATATTTCGTAATATTGGGGTAGACAAAAGTAAGTAATTAAGTCATTTAGCCAATCAACCGTTTTCTTCTTAACAGCCAATCAAAAGTCCAATGCTGAACATAGGTCTCCACCAAAGATTTCCATAAAGAAACAAATTTTTCCTTTCAACAAGATTTTCACAAAGCAACCTTTCATCGAAGCCTGACAACGTAACAGGTGGGAGGGGTTGGAGGGAGGTTCATATTCATCACACAAATGCGGGAATCGTACCCGCAACCCTCATCTTCGAAAGCAGGGTCATTACCGAATCAGCGGTATGGTCATGAGATGTATTGACCAAATAAATGGTTGATCAATCTATCTCAAATTTTTGTAATTGAAACTATCATCCTAAAACCTAAAAGGTTTCTCTTATTACAGAGGTTAACAGAGTCTAGTCTAGACAATTAAGTCCCTTCAGCCCACCTTCCACCAAAGACATTTTTCGGAACAACATGACAGTTGGTGAGCCCGTCGCCGCCTTAATGTCCAAGCCAACGATATAAATCGTACATAAGTTTTTGAAAACCATTGGTACGAGCCGACCACCTTGGATCATACTCGGGTCTCATGACTCGAATTCCGATGACCCAACCACTCGGCTATCGTCATTTATATTTTGTATTTAGTTTTTTAAATTCCAACTTTATTTACATAGGTGTAATTTTCGAGAGAATTTGTTCATATATGCTATGAAAAGTATGACATTAAGACATTTTGTTTTCACAAAATTTAACATTTTCATGTTAAATCGGCGGTATGGTCATGAGATGTATTGACCAAATAAATGGTTGATCAATTTATCTCAAATTTTTGTAATTGAAACTATCATCCTAAAACCTAAAAGGTTTTAGGATGATAGTTTCAATTACAAAATTTTTATATTTGTATAGAAAATAACTACATCAGGGATAGTTGCAATTTAAAATATACTACCCCACTTATCTTAGAGAACTTTACGACATCCACTTTCTAACGAGTGTCAAGGGACTCCCTTTAGTGTTGTCATACGACGAATTATGTTAGATTTACGAGTAAATGGCCGTATTGATATTTAATCTTAGAGGCTTCTAAGGCTGTGATTCTTTAAAATGAAAACAAAATTCATTTCTAAATAAGCTCATAACTAAACGTTCACTTTTAAAAAGCTCGTTTATTTAATTACATTTTAATATCGTTTCATAGAAAAAAGTTTAGTTTTTTATTATTACGCACACCTAATACAATACTAAGTATCATCGTATAATTGACTCTGGGGATCTGCGAAAATCTCTATAAAATCTTTATAAACATGATAATATTTTGTACCTACCTATAACTTACATATTAAAATCTGTTGTCCCAAAAATTTCTCTGGTGGGTCGAAAGGACTTAATAGTATGTAACTCTGTCTACCCCTGTATTGAGAATGGCTTGAAGATAATTTTAGTTGGTCTAGTTAAAAATGACGTGCTTAAATGAAAAAAAATTATAATAATACTCATACTTGGTGCATACATCACATACATTGCTCTAATCCCAAAGTAAGTAGCTAAAGCATTTGTGTAATGGGAACCGATTCAACGAGTGAATTCGAAACACACTAAACTGACATTGAATCCTTCCAGGAATCCAAACCGGGACCTCAGAACATGTCACGAGTAACCGTTGTATGACGGAGTAGGCGTTGTACACGTCCACGGAGTTCGTCCCTCCAAAAATAACTATGGTTATTATTATTCGAAATAAGTGAACAAGATCAATTACATCAAAAGAAACCTAATAACTGTAATGACTGTCTAAATTACTTTCTTTTAACAGTAAGTGGAGGATGCGTAAAAAAAGAAGACCTCTAAATTGTCTGTTAGCAAAATGGCTTTCTAATTATTATTTGAAACGAGCTATGTTTATTTATTTACATATCGGTATCGTGTAAACCGAGCTAACAATTTATCCACTATTTTGTATTTAAATAAAAAATATCTTCACGCCAGAGGTTAACAGAGTCTAGTCTAGACAATTAAGTCCCTTCAGCCCACCTTCCACCGAAGACATTTTTCGGAACAACATGACAGTTGGTGAGCCCGTCGCCGCCTTAATGTCCAAGCCAACGATATAAATCGTACATAAGTTTTTGAAAACCATTGGTACGAGCCGACCACCTTGGATCATACTCGGGTCTCATGACTCGAATTCTGATCACCCAACCACTCGGCTATCGTCATTTATATTTTGTATTTAGTTTTTTGTATTCCAACTTTATTTACATGGATGTAATTTTCGAGAGAATTTGTTTTCATATATGCTATGAAAAGTAAGACATTAAGACATTTTGTGAAAATGTTACGAATTTTTGTAATGTTTTTTGTATCTTAAATAAATTAAAAATAATTTTAAAATACACATAGTAAACAAAAATAAACAGCAAAATCTTTTTTTTTTCGTTTTAAAGTGATTTATTTAATAATAAACCGTTTTTAAAGTCGTTATCTTTTGATGCCTCCTACAATACCCACGGGAAGAAAGTACATTTAAGCACATGGCAATAACAGCAACGAAGTCACGTTGACTCAAATAAGCTCTAACAAAATGTGGTAAAAACTAAATTATTTAGATCTCAGACAATGCCAATATTAGAAAATGCGTAAATATTAATCGGACAATAATAGTTTAAACCCTATAACCGCAGTGATCGGAATTCGTATTATATCATCGCCCGGAGGAAAGGCTCGTATCGTGAATTTTTTTTCCTTTTGTATTAATTGTGATGTTGACTTGAACTGGCGAAGAATGGCGACCATTACCATCTATCATATTGTCCCAAATATCATCACCGATTTTCAAATCCTGAATTGGAGGAGTTGACCTGAATTGTAGATCTCTGGCTATCTCCCTATTTAAACAACGCGTGGAGATAAAAGTCCCCATCATTAAAAAAAATTAACACATTCTTTTTTCCTACTGGTTTATAAAAACAACTAGCAGGGGATTTTCTAACCTGACCTTTCGGTAAAGGGGCGCGCGGAAATAAATGTTAGGAAATAAAGTAAATCTTGATTACTTCATGAACATTCAAGATTTGTTTTACATGGGTAAGATTAAATACCCAGTAATGCTTTTTATGGAATAATTATGCAGGCAATTGCTCCTGTTGGGATATCTTATATATAAAATTCCCATGTCACAATGTTAGCTACCTTACTCCTCCGAAACAGCTCAACCGATTCTCATGAAATTTTGTGTGCATATTGGGTAGGTCTGAGAATCGGATATCTATTTTTCACCCCCCTAAATGTTAAGGGTAGTCCAACCCTATTTTTTTACTTTTAAATGTTATTTTTATGATATCATTAAAAATACGTAAAACCCTGAATTCTCACCACCCTACGATCAACCCCTATTTTTATATGGCAAAACAACGTTTGCGGGTTCAGCTAGTGATATATAATATATGGCTGGCTTCTGACACCCACCCACTAGTCATCAGAGATCAGTGGTAGCTGGTGTGTTGCTTACTTGAAAAAAAAATTTTGGAATAATAAAAAAGAAGAGGGAAAGGGCGTAACATAATGCGACAGCTCTTTCTACCTCGATTTTTAGGTGGAATTTTTATATTTGTGTCTGTATATGGCACCCTCCGTAGACGAGTGCCGTATATCCCAGTTTTTAGGCCAGCTGTGAGGAGGGTTCTATTCCCGGGCGGGTCAACGTAGAAAACCACTTTTTCTACCACAAAACGGTAAAATATCAATAAACAATATGCAGAAAGGTGATGGGTGGTTGCGTATATGCTGCGACGTATGTAGTGCAATCACCATTTGCTTTGCGAAATTACGGAAAATGCCATGAATGTCTTGAAATTTGTATAGCCCTTTGGTATGTGTCTGACTACCATGTAACTGTATCCTAAGAGATAATTGCTGTTCGGTGTCAGAAAATAAAACTAAATTAACTCATTTAAAATTCTTCGTGAAATAAGTCAATACTAAGATCTGTAATAAATTATGGAACTCGGTATTTAATGCATGTTTTTTTTATGTTAAACCTAATTAAAACTAATATTATTATCAGAATTTTTATAATTTTTGAAGCGAAATGTTCAATTATCATTTGGATAATCTCATACGTGTAATTAATGTGTTGAGCAAATACTTTTTGAATATATTATTTCAGATAATGGCTTTTGATATTTTTATTAGAAGGCAGCGTCATTTGGGATCCTAAAAATAATAATCCGAGTATAATTACTATGTCAAATAAAAGCGAAGGTCTTTTATTATTTCATATTCCATCTAATTTTCCTTATTACACTTATGTTTCATTCTCTTGTTGTGTTTCCTATAATTAATGCGAGATTATAAATATTTGCATTACATTAAACCTGTTATTTTGTAAATGAATACTGACATTGCAAAATAATATTACAAGAATTCGTGTTAACCAGCTAAGCTGCAATCCCTGTGTCTGGAGTGGTTGATGACAATAGTAGAATGGTTCGCTTGAATCTGCGGTGCTATGTTTAGAAACCATAAACCACCAGGCAAGTTTAGTTTCGAAGGATTATTAGTGTAAATTAATGGTAGATTCGAATTCAATATAGTTCAATACGTTCGAGAAAAATAATCGGGGTCCTAATTTTCAAAAAAAAAAACCTGCAGATATCACGGCTCTCCACCTATCACGTTGTCCCATGTAGGCTTCGGCGAAAGTTGAGTCAATTTTATATTATATAATTAGATTAGTGAAGATATTTTTATAGCTATGTATTAAAAATCGCAATTCAAAGAAGTCTAGAAGAAGGAACTCAAAAAAAAAACACGACAATCATAACTTAATTTATTCTGATATGATAGTCCTTATAAGGTGCCCAAAGATAGAAAAATATCAAAAAAATTAACAAGTTCTAAAACAATTTTTCTTTATTATAATCTCTGTTATGAAAATAGAACAAAACTCCAGTTAATTTAAATACAGCAGCCTTAACCGGTTTATACTTTGAGAGCCGTTTAATTATAGCATCGTATTATCCCCTCTCGAAACTTGCGTTTCAGTCTTAAAATGTTTTCTATTATACGAGGCAAGAGAATTCCAAGAAGGCGCTTTACATTTGCCCGACAGCTTTGTTGTTCCACGTTTCATTGAAATCAACATAGCAACGATTACCGTAATCTGATTTTATACCAGATATCAAATACTTACATCTTTTTTCAAAAAAATACTTCACAATTAAGCAGATAAAGGTAGATCATAAGTGGTCAATGACCTTACTTTCAGTACATATTTGCGTTACGTCTTATATTCTTCGGAAACACACAGAACATATCGAGAACCAATACCACGGTACTTATATACTCATTTGGCTTAAATTCTTCATTAAGACACGTCTAGTTATCCGAATACTTCTTAATACACAATAAACATACAAAATTACAGTCAATATACACAAAGAAAAAACAAATAATTATATTCATAGATAGGGACAACATCACATACTTTGATTAGTTCCTAAAGTAAATACACAGCTACAGCGCTTCTGTTATGGAAGCAGATACAACAAACTTACCACAAACAAGCGGACTCTAAAAAATTTAGAAAAAATAGTTTTCCATTGACCCGTCCGGGAATCAAACCCTGGACCGTAGAGCTGGCGATACTTTAAAAAGTGATAGTACGCCACTCGCCCACGAGACGAATTTTACACCGAAAAATTTTTAGGGCAACGTGACAGGTGGTGAGCCCGTCGCCTGTTGCGTGAAAACACCCATTGAACTCGGGTCTCTCAACTCGAATTCCGATCACCCAACCACTCAGCTATCTCGTCTATCGTGATATAGATATAATATATATTTTTATAAAGATAAGTATGCACGCAGGGTAAGCACACTATTCGTAGCAAATCGAATATGTAATCGAATCCTTCCTCTTTTCTGAATGACTTATTTCATATAAATGAGGGTTCCATCGGCCAAATGCGGATATCGTGAGTTTATTTCATCTGAGCTGTGACGAATTGAGATATGAATATTTTGAGGAGATATTTTCTCTATATTGCTACTGTACCGACAATATAGTAAGTCGCATGAACTTCCATCTACTTTTATAAAAAACTTAAAAACCAGATTATCTTTGGTGGCCCCTTTCGTTTGGAATAACACCAGGGCGCTGTTTAAATAAGCCCACGCTGAGTTTAAGGTCTGTTCATTACAGTTTTTTGCATGCGAAATAATCGTTTTAAATGCGTGGCAATTAAGGCCAATCCTCTCTTTCGGAATAGACTTATGACTTATGACCTGCAGTGGACCTTTACAGGCCGTAATTTAAAATGATGTGTACAAATGTATATATTATTAGAATATCAAAAACTACACTAAGTACTACTAAGTGTTTATAAAATGGTATCACTATAATTCACGTTAAAATTAAATTCAACGACCTAAATTTTTCGATATTTTAGGATAATATTTAGTTTTGATTTGACAACGCTCAGGGATGGTGTCTCTTACACCATCCCTGAGCGATCAACTTTATTTAGGGAACATAAATAAATTTATTTAAATATCTACTTAAGATGATGGTAG
This sequence comes from Sericinus montela, assembly GCA_029286605.1. Classification (NCBI taxonomy): domain Eukaryota; kingdom Metazoa; phylum Arthropoda; class Insecta; order Lepidoptera; family Papilionidae; genus Sericinus; species Sericinus montela. Next base: position 70,658 of record JAGSMR010000042.1, on the reverse strand, counting down.
AAGAAGAGAATTTTGCAGTAGTTTAAAGTATCGCGTTATAAATATAATCCTTTATCAATTATATTCAGAGAACCTACGAGTAAGCGCTTATTCTGAGGACCCAAATTGTGTCTGCTATGAATACGGGTAATATGTAACAAATTCATAGAACTTGAATTTGTATATTGTATTATTATTTTTATTAGTATTGTATTGTATGCTAATCTTGTAATATAAATTTGTAATATAAACTATTAATCTGCTTTAGATTCGCACGGGCAACATACCACTCATATTACGTTTTTGCAAGATTTTTTAATATAGAATATCGTGATTACTCCTTGAGAAGGTCGAATTTCTCATGTGAACTCTAATCTTCTATTTAACACTCTTGTGGGAAATAAAAAAAAATATTCACGCCATTCCCAATACAGAGGTAGACAGATGTCTAGACAATTAAGTCGTTTCGACCCAGCTTCAAGTGAAGATACTTTCGGAACAACGTGACAGGAGGCGAGCCCGTCGCCGTATTAATGTCCAAGCCAACGATATAATTCGTTTTTTTTTTATATAGAAAAGGGAGGCAAACGAGCAGGTGGCTCGTGTGATGGTAAGTGATTACCGCCGCCCATGAACATCTGCAATACCGGAGGAATAGTAGATGCGTTGCCCGCCTTTTAGAAAGGTAGAAAGGCTCTTTTCTTGAAGGTCGTCGTATCGGTCTGGAAAAACCGCTGACGGCTGCACATTCCATAAGTTTTTTGAAAATAGTCATTGGTACGAGCCTGGCACCTGATCGAACTCGAACCGAGTTCTTGACTCGAAGTTCCGTCCACCAACCACTCGGCTATCGTGACAAAATTAAAAATAAAAAGAAAAAAAATTATCTTTAATTTAATTATAATATTTAAACCGCAACTGTTTAATCTGCGTTGATGAATTAGTCTGTCAGTCAGGACAAGTAGTTATAAATACACGTATGTTTAGATTACACCTAAAAAGCTTTAATAATTTGGCCTATGTTTTGTATTTAGATAGTGTTTTACAATACAATTTTATTTAGTATCAAATTTGATCAATGAAAAGATTGTAATGTTTTAACTTCCATTGTACATAGCCTAATATTAAAACTTGGTATCAATAATACACAGGTATTATATACCTCTGTCTTCCCCTTTATTGGGAACGGAGGAAAGAAATTTTTTTTATATTATCTACGTGACTTTCTATACTTCTATCTTATTAAAAGAGAACTTGTGATCTTACAGAAGAACTTGTATAACATAAATTCTCTCCAAAATCACTCCAAGTATATATGATGAAGAAAATATTAAGATGAAAATATAAGATTTTATTGTTATTTACCCAAAGAACTGAGTATACAAAAGCAAAAGAAACAATTCAGCTCTTTTTTGTCGTTTTCATTGTCACTGCCTTTGGCATAGTTTTGTTTGCCAAATGCCAAAACTGCTATGATCCACATTCTGATGACAGCTTTACTGAATAGGATGAGATTATTTATATTACGACCTTTATTTTTTATTGACACCTAGCGTACTCGAGAGACGTAAACACTGGTTTTCATGGTGCCGCCAGATCTATAGCCCCGGGTTCGATTCCTGGACGGGTCAAAGTAGAAGCCCATTTAGTAGTAGAAAACCTTTTCTATTTTGTGCCGGTGACAAGTGTATGGTTACCATTGTTATTTCTGATTGGGTAACATATGTGCTTTAGCTACTTTTTGGGATTAGATTATCGTCAGGAAAAGTAAGGTAAGCGGAATCTTCTGCTAGGGTGAATGCACGGACCAGGGCTAAGAAGTATACCGGCGTACAGTATTTCATTCGTTTGTATTCGTTTGTATTCGTGCGTTTGTATTTCATTCATTGAATATGTAACTTTTAGTTGTTGCGACTATAAATGTTTTAAAACTTGTGATGGAATAAAGAAACACACATATTCATATTATGTAACCCTGAATATACTCTTCTCTCAGGCTGTCATAAAAAATAACTTTCTTCGTTTCATTAACATATGAAACCGATGATATTATTAAAATGGAAACGATGTTTCTCACGTTCATGAAACTTAAGGAAGGAGGAAATAAAATTTAAAGGCTAGCAACGCATCTGCTATTCCTCTGGTATTGTAGGTGGTCAAGGCGGTGACCATTTACCATCACGAGATCCACCAGCTCGTTTGCGCCTTATTCCTTAAAAACATAATTTAATAATACATGTATGAATAAAAAAATATAAAAACAATTGATGTACCTTAAGCAAAGACCATAGAATACTACATACCACGTGAGGATAAAGATTACTGAATTATATATTGTTTGTATTATATTTTTTGGTACGCTATAAAAGAGGACTCTTGTATTGTGTAGTTGGCTTGTGTTGCTTCCGTATACGATATTCAGAGTTGTTCAATAAAATTCTAAGTAATGATTTGGAATTGGACCTTGGCACCGATGTATGGGAGACTTCTCTGTCCCAACCCTCCCAGCGAAAATATTTCACAGGAACTTAACTAAATAACCCCGTTGATTCGTTATGCACAGAAATACTTATTGACATTTTTGTGACAGTGTTTCGATAACAACAATCCAGTTACTCATGCGGTAGTAGATAAACAAAATAACGTTTCACATGTGAAAAGAATTTCTCTTATGTCAGTACATAAACAATTTGATTTGATTTGTTGAGCTCGGAGCCTCAGCTTAAGTTATATGGAATCGGAACGCTCTGATTGACTTTTCGTCATCAATCAACCACCAAAACCTCGTCTGACAGTCAGAAAGGATTTACCGCCGCCAGATAAGGTTGACATTCAGGAAAAAATTTGTTATATTACTTTCTACATTTCTGGCTTACCAATAGCATCATTTACAACCATAAAATTTATTTATGTTATTAGTTTATTTAGTAAGAAGGGGGATAGTGTAATATTATCACTTGAGACAAATATCGCAATAAAATGTCTTTCTAGACTTTATGATTACATTTTTATTGCGTGTTATCTGAACGTGTTTTCTTCAATATATTACCAAGAGCCTACATAAAAGATATTTAATTTTTTTATCGTTATTAGTTACACATAAATCATAGAATTATATTTTTATTGTTTCATTACCATAATCATACTCAGGCCTGTAATAGTTCACTGTAGGACATATGCCACTCTCATATGGGATTTGACAATAACAGCAACGCTTAGAAAGAGGATTGGCGATCGCGATACCAGAACGCACATAATACCTTAGACGCTTGCGAATTTTTGTCTAGCATTTTTTGAGAAACTTATTAAGTTTATAATTGCTACTATGTGACGACTAAATAACTTATCTTTGAGTGAGTTAGTTACCCTGGTTATAATTTAAGGTTGCAGGTTCAAATCCCGCTCAAGGAAAACATTTGTGTAACAGATGTTTATAGCTATACGAGTATGTGTCTTTGCAAGTAATGACTTGAACAATAAAACGGCGTCAGAGTTACCACTTTTCACGTTTTCCCAATTACACGCATATGAAATTTGAGTCGAAAGGAATATTTCAAGATAAAAAAATTGTAATCTGAATAAGCCTTTATATTTTGGAATGTGTGCGATCCGTAACGAATAGTGTAAGTTATGCCCTCTACACATTCTAATACGTAACTGGATCGTAGTGAAACTATTTCCTCACCGCGTTACTTAAAGCCGCTCGTAAAGTCAGATGATAACTCCCTAGAGGAGGCTTCAGGTTCCATTTAAAAAGAAATACAAGATGGTTTTCTTTTGTATTTCTCGTTTGAATTGTGAGAATTTTTCCCCTTATTTTACTCATTTGCTGCGGTTTTTTTTTTGACGTTAAACGTTTTGTCATTCAATGCTTTCCATTTTTATACGGAAATTTTATACTCGAGACGTAATTGTGCACGTATTCAGGAGTAAATATTATTTTTAGATAAAGTATAATATATATATATATATATATATATATATATATATATATATATATTTATATATATATATATCTATATATATATATATATCTATATATATATATATATATATATTTATATATATATATATCTATATATATATATATATTTATATATATATATATTTATATATATATATATATATATTTATATATATATATATCTATATATATATATATATTTATATATATATATATATATATTTATATATATATATATATATCTATATATATATATATTTATATATATATATATATATTTATATATATATATATTTATATATATATATATATTTATATATATATATATATATATATATATATATATATATTTATATATATATATATATATATATATATATATATATATATATATATATATATATATATATATATATATATATATATATATATATATATATATATATATATATATATATTTATATATATGGAGCGGATGATGTGCTGAGCTGGCGCCGAATCTTGTTGGAATACCCAGTGTCTGTTATTTAACATGGTATGAGAAACAGGTTCCACAAGGTTCGTCAGGACTGTATTTTGATACACAACTGCATTCGTTTTTACACCTTTCTCGCAAAAATGTACCTCTGTTAAGCCCCACCAAGAAACTCCCAACCTTATCATGAGCGAGGATAGAAAATGACCTCGTTGGACACGTGGAATACGGTTGCTCGCTTCTTCACTACTGAGTGCGTACACCTTATCTTTTTGTTTGTTGTAGCTCTGTTCTACGGTAAAAATTTTTTCATCCGAAAATAAGACTTTCCCGATATTTTTTCCCGCGTACGGCTTAAACAAAGTGCGGCATCTCTTCAGTCTCAGGTGCATTAGACTAGCATTCAAACAATGTCCTATTTTTCTTCGATATGCCCGAAGCCCTAAGTCTTCATTTAACACCCATTTTTCCTTGGTTCTGCTTAACCCCATCTGAAGGGCCAACAGTTTCTGCTTACGTTTGGGATTTCTTTGAATTCTAGCCTTCACAGCTTTTATCACTGCTGGAGTCCTAACAGACCGAGGGCGACCACTTCTTGACCTTTCATCTACACTAGAGTCTTCATTGTATCGTTTGATGGTACGATAAATGAATCTTTTGGCTATATTAAAATTTTTCAGTATGTCAAAAACTTGAATTGGCGCGTAACCGCAACGATGCAACGCAATAACTGCAACACGGTCTTCTTTAAGCGTCCACTCCATATTTAAAAATGAGTAAATTTCTAAAAAGTATGTAGTTTTATTTTCATGAACAATTCGAAATTGAATTCAATAAACTTTTTGTGACCAGCATTCTAAATGAAAATTTTTACTGTGTGACAATACTTATGACCTGACTTTGTATATATAGTTTTTTTTTTTTCGATTCCCCAGTACTAGTGCTTCAGCTATTTTGGGATCTGAGATACCCTACGTAAGTATGAAAACTTTTTATTAATTTCAATGATATCAAGTCATCAAGTTGCTAGTGACACTGCCTTCGAAGCTAAAGGTTCACGGTGACGTGAATATAAAAGTTTGCACTCAAGTCATAGATATTGTATGTACATATAAATATTTATCTCACTAAATGTTTACGTAATGCTGTGCCATTAGCTTCGAAACTAACCAAAGTACGTGGGTCGAAACTAATCAAACAATAAATAATTGTTTTAAAAAGTATGTAGTTTTATTTTCATGAACAATTCGAAATTGAATTCAATAAACTTTTTGTGACCAGCATTCTAAATGAAAATTTTTACTGTGTGACAATACTTATGACCTGACTTTGTATATATAGTTTTTTTTTTTTCGATTCCCCAGTACTAGTGCTTCAGCTATTTTGGGATCTGAGATACCCTACGTAAGTATGAAAACTTTTTATTAATTTCAATGATATCAAGTCATCAAGTTGCTAGTGACACTGCCTTCGAAGCTAAAGGTTCACGGTGACGTGAATATAAAAGTTTGCACTCAAGTCATAGATATTATATGTACATATAAATATTTATCTCACTAAATGTTTACGTAATGCTGTGCCATTAGCTTCGAAACTAACCAAAGTACGTGGGTCGAAACTAATCAAACAATAAATAATTGTTTTAAAAAGTATGTAGTTTTATTTTCATGAACAATTCGAAATTGAATTCAATAAACTTTTTGTGACCAGCATTCTAAATGAAAATTTTTACTGTGTGACAATACTTATGACCTGACTTTGTATATATATATATATATATATATATATATATATATATATATATATATATATATATATATATATATATATATATATATATATATATATATATATATATATATATATATATATATATATATATATATATATATATATATATATATATATATATATATATATATATATATATATATATATATATATATATATATATATATATATATATATATATATATATATATATATATATATATATATATATATATATATATATATATATATATATATATATATATATATATATATATATATATATATATATATATATATATATATATATATATATATATATATATATATATATATATATATATATATATATATATATATATATATATATATATATATATATATATATATATATATATATATATATATATATATATATATATATATATATATATATATATATATATATATATATATATATATATATATATATATATATATATATATATATATATATATATATATATATATATATATATATATATATATATATATATATATATATATATATATATATATATATATATATATATATATATATATATATATATATATATATATATATATATATATATATATATATATATATATATATATATATATATATATATATATATATATATATATATATATATATATATATATATATATATATATATATATATATATATATATATATATATATATATATATATATATATATATATATATATATATATATATATATATATATATATATATATATATATATATATATATATATATATATATATATATATATATATATATATATATATATATATATATATATATATATATATATATATATATATATATATATATATATATATATATATATATATATATATATATATATATATATATATATATATATATATATATATATATATATATATATATATATATATATATATATATATATATATATATATATATATATATATATATATATATATATATATATATATATATATATATATATATATATATATATATATATATATATATATATATATATATATATATATATATATATATATATATATATATATATATATATATATATATATATATATATATATATATATATATATATATATATATATATATATATATATATATATATATATATATATATATATATATATATATATATATATATATATATATATATATATATATATATATATATATATATATATATATATATATATATATATATATATATATATATATATATATATATATATATATATATATATATATATATATATATATATATATATATATATATATATATATATATATATATATATATATATATATATATATATATATATATATATATATATATATATATATATATATATATATATATATATATATATATATATATATATATATATATATATATATATATATATATATATATATATATATATATATATATATATATATATATATATATATATATATATATATATATATATATATATATATATATATATATATATATATATATATATATATATATATATATATATATATATATATATATATATATATATATATATATATATATATATATATATATATATATATATATATATATATATATATATATATATATATATATATATATATATATATATATATATATATATATATATATATATATATATATATATATATATATATATATATATATATATATATATATATATATATATATATATATATATATATATATATATATATATATATATATATATATATATATATATATATATATATATATATATATATATATATATATATATATATATATATATATATATATATATATATATATATATATATATATATATATATATATATATATATATATATATATATATATATATATAGAAATACATATATATATATATATATATACATATATATATATACATATATATATATACATATATATATATACATATATATATATACATATATATATATACATATATATATATACATATATATATATACATATATATATATACATATATATATATATATATATATATATATATATATACATATATATATATATACATATATATATATATACATATATATATATATATACATATATATATATATATATATATACATATATATATATACATATATATATATACATATATATATATACATATATATATATACATATATATATATACATATATATATATACATATATATATATATATATATATATACATATATATATATACATATATATATATATATACATATATATATATATATACATATATATATATATACATATATATATATACATATATATATATACATATATATATATACATATATATATATACATATATATATATATACATATATATATATATACATATATATATATATATACATATATATATATACATATATATATATATATACATATATATATATACATATATATATATATACATATATATATATACATATATATATATATATATATACATATATATATATACATATATATATATACATATATATATATATATATATATATACATATATATATATATATATATATACATATATATATATACATATATATATATACATATATATATATACATATATATATATATATACATATATATATATATACATATATATATATACATATATATATATATACATATATATATATACATATATATATATATACATATATATATATACATATATATATATATATATATATATATATATACATATATATATATATATATATATATATATACATATATATATATATATATATATACATATATATATATACATATATATATATATATATACATATATATATATACATATATATATATACATATATATATATACATATATATATATACATATATATATATACATATATATATATATACATATATATATATACATATATATATATACATATATATATATACATATATATATATACATATATATATATATACATATATATATATATATATATATATATACATATATATATATATATATATATACATATATATATATACATATATATATATACATATATATATATATACATATATATATATATATACATATATATATATACATATATATATATATACATATATATATATACATATATATATATACATATATATATATACATATATATATATACATATATATATATACATATATATATATATATATATATATATATATATATACATATATATATATATATATATATATATATATATATATATATATATATATATATATATATATATATATATATATATATATATATATATATATATATATATATATATATATATATATATATATATATATATATATATATATATATATATATATATATATATATATATACATATATATATATATATACATATATATATATATATATATATATATATATACATATATATATATACATATATATATATACATATATATATATATACATATATATATATATATATACATATATATATATATATATACATATATATATATACATATATATATATACATATATATATATATATATACATATATATATATACATATATATATATACATATATATATATATATACATATATATATATATATATATACATATATATATATATATATATATATATATATATATATATATATATATATATATATATATATATATATATATATATATATATATATATATATATATATATATATATATATATATATATATATATATATATATATGTAGCGGATGATGTGTTGAGCTGGCGCCGAATCTTGTTGGAATACCCAGTGTCTGTTATTTAACATGGTATGAGAAACAGGTTCCACAAGGTTCGTCAGGACTGTATTTTGATACACAACTGCATTCGTTTTTACACCTTTCTCGCAAAAATGTACCTCTGTTAAGCCCCACCAAGAAACTCCCAACCTTATCATGAGCGAGGATAGAAAATGACCTCGTTGGACACGTGGAATACGGTTGCTCGCTTCTTCACTACTGAGTGCGTACACCTTATCTTTTTGTTTGTTGTAGCTCTGTTCTACGGTAAAAATTTTTTCATCCGAAAATAAGAATTTCCCGATATTTTTTCCCGCGTACGGCTTAAACAAAGTGCGGCATCTCTTCAGTCTCAGGTGCATTAGACTAGCATTCAAACAATGTCCTATTTTTCTTCGATATGCCCGAAGCCCTAAGTCTTCATTTAACACCCATTTTTCCTTGGTTCTGCTTAACCCCATCTGAAGGGCCAACAGTTTCTGCTTACGTTTGGGATTTCTTTGAATTCTAGCCTTCACAGCTTTTATCACTGCTGGAGTCCTAACAGACCGAGGGCGACCACTTCTTGACCTTTCATCTACACTAGAGTCTTCATTGTATCGTTTGATGGTACGATAAATGAATCTTTTGGCTATATTAAAATTTTTCAGTATGTCAAAAACTTGAATTGGCGCGTAACCGCAACGATGCAACGCAATAACTGCAACACGGTCTTCTTTAAGCGTCCACTCCATATTTAAAAATGAGTAAATTTCTAAAAAGTATGTAGTTTTATTTTCATGAACAATTCGAAATTCGAATTCAATAAACTTTTTTGTGACCAGCATTCTAAATGAAAAGTTTTTACTGTGTGACAATACTTATGACCTGACTTTGTATATATAGTTTTTTTTTTAATATAATAGTTTTAAAACATCTTTTTAAAGTTTATTATTTACCGTAAATAATATTATAAATTATTTAAAATAGTAGTCCGTATAAAATATAGTTGCTACCAAACAATATCCTCATAGAGATTGTTTTGACGACCTCCGTGGACGCCAATTCTATGATCCCGGGTTCGATTCCCGCACTGAATCGGCTTATCCCCATGATATCTTAGTTAGTTTATTCTGTGCTGGCACTGTTAACGAACCCGAACCTTATTTTGCCTTCAATCCCGCTATCAATTAATTTTCAAGGTGGTATGATATTCAAGGTTTCCCTTGGTCGCTTCTTTCGACACCCACGAGAAGAAAGTTCTAAATAATTCTTTGTCGTTACCACACGGCACTAATGACAAGACCTTTGTAGAATGGCTTAGACAGAGTTATTTGTGATATCGCAAGCTCGTGATCCGGTGTTCAATTCCCGGACGGGTCAATGTAGATAACTTTTTCTACATTTTCTCAGGTCAGGCTTAAAATCTTTGTTTTTTTTTTTCGATTCCCCAGTACTAGTGCTTCAGCTATTTTGGGATCTGAGATACCCTACGTAAGTATGAAAACTTTTTATTAATTTCAATGATATCAAGTCATCAAGTTGCTAGTGACACTGCCTTCGAAGCTAAAGGTTCACGGTGACGTGAATATAAAAGTTTGCACTCAAGTCATAGATATTATATGTACATATAAATATTTATCTCACTAAATGTTTACGTAATGCTGTGCCATTAGCTTCGAAACTAACCAAAGTACGTGGGTCGAAACTAATCAAACAATAAATAATTGTTTTAAAAAAGTATTGTTCGGAGCATACTTTGTAATAACGTGTCAGGTGGTGAGCTCGTCGCTGTCTTTATATCCAAGCCAACGATATAATTCGTAAACAAGTTTCTGAAAACCCATAGACATGGTACGAGCCTGTCTGAGGATCGAACTCGGGTCTCTTGACTCGAATTTCACTTAATTCCACTGAATACTCAACCACTCGGCTATCGTGAAATATTATTCAATATATGAAACTACCCAAGTATGGGAAATTGCCTGAAGGTTATAAGAACATCGTAATAAATTCTACAATCGATATAAAATAAATCACAAGCGGACACGTATGAACATCGCTTACATTTTAAGTAGAAATTCTTGTCTGTACAATACAAAACACAACGAAATTCTGATTGAATTTCCGTTCCGAATGATTTACTCGATATAAATAAGGGATTCGGCGACCAAATGCGGACATTGCGAGTTTCTTTCATCTGAGCTGTGACGAAAGTGGATATGAATTTTGTTTGTGAGAACTTTTTCCTTTATAGTTTATGGAGTGTTTTAAAATTAATAGTATTATAACTTGACATGATTGTTTGAATCGTATATTTTAAAATTACGCTTTTTTGACTTCTTCATCTTTGTTTGGGCTTATGAGAAGAAGAATTGGAAAGTGGTAGATGAGAAATCAGTTCATATGATGGTGATGGATTACTAGTAGCGATAAAAAAGGAGCCGAAGTCGTGGTAAGTTTAACTTCTCATACAGAAACTCCACTGCCACCGATTCACAATATCAGTTATGTAGAGCAAGGTGAGCAGTGCAATGGCAACGAAACTATAACTCTCACTACAGTCTACCAATGTAGTTTACGCTGGACAAATACACTAAGGAATAGTTACTGAGCCTCACTCATACGATAAATTTTGAATCCGGTCCGGAAGGTGATAAATTACTTTCATCCGTTGACCTCTAGTAAATAAATATATAATTATCTTCACGCAATTCCCAATACAGGGGTAGACAGAGGTCTAGTCTAGACAATAGAGTCCCTTTGACCCACCTTCCACCGAACATATTTTCGGGACAATGTGACAGGTGGTGAGCCCGTCGCTGTCTTTATGTCCAAGCCAACGATATAATTCATATATAAGTTTTTGAAAAACTCATTGGTACGAGCCTGCCACTTGTTGATCGAACTCGGGTCTCTTGACTCGACATCCCGACCACCCAACAACTCGGCTATCGTTACTATTACTATAACTACTATATCTACTACTATAACTACTATATCTTATCGATTCTTATTTTTTTCATACACGCAAGTCGATAAAAGTCAAGACTAAATTGTCAAGACCTCTATCTATCCCTGTATTGGGAATAGCATGAAGAGATTTAATAAGAAATACGCCGTGAAAGTGAAAAATATAAAATGGATAATGATAAATATAACAAATAGCTTGAAAATAGAAAAGTCAAGGAATTGTATTGCTTTAGGCTGTTATTTAGTTAAAAATCGAGTTATTTTTATACTTTATTCAGAAAACTATTTACTAATACAAAACTTTCAAAACTTTGAATAGTTAAAAACAATACCCTTGTTTGTAGTAACCTATCGCGTTACTTCAAAAGTTTTAGGATAACATAAATATTTGCCTTTTCGAACAAATTCAGAGAGAAAGTTCACATAACTCCTGAATTTCATTTCGGATAATAATCCATTATCTTTGGGGTCTATTTTTATCTTTGCGCATTTTATGTGTATAAATAATATGTTGACTATAAATATCATGCTAAAAATGCAATGAAAAATTCGACGGGCTCACCACGTTGTCCCAAAAATATCTTCGGTGGTAGGGAAAAGTGGGAGGATATTTTTTTATCCTTTTTTTTTTATAAAAAAGAGTACTTAAAGTTCTTATAATATCTTTATAATACCCATGTTCATGAATTGAACCTGTTATTGATATAATTACTTCAGTTTACCATTGTCAACGAAATTCATCCACAATATCATTAGAACTGGAAGCATTGAACCGTGGTGATGATTAGAGGGACTGCTTACTATGAGACTACATTTTAAATTATCTATTATAAATAAAAAAGAATACAAATGTTGATGAATAACGTTAAAAGTATATCTGTTAATCACTATTACTAATTTGATTAAAATAAGCTGCTTATATGGTTTAAGTCAACAATAGAGAGGCTTGAATCTGCGTTATATTTCGCAGACCGCAAGCTGGTACCTACCGGGTGCCTTAGTTCTAACAACGAAGCTACAAGAAAACCGGTTTTTAAAGATATAAAAATAATTTACGTGGCATTTGCTTATTCAAAAAATACAGATTATAGAGCCACGAATGCCAATTTGGTTGAGTGATCGTAATTCAAGTCAAGAGATCCGATTTTGATCCCCAAGGCTCGACCGACAAGTTTTTTAAAAACTTATGTACGATTTAAAAAGTTGGCTGGGACATAATTACGGCGACGGGCCGACCACCTGTCACGTTGTCTCAGAAAATGTCTTTCGTGGAAGGTGGATCGAAAGGACTTAATTATTTAGACCTCTGTCTACCTTTACATTGAGATTGGCGTTATTATATATAGAAATATTAGTTAACATTAAAATTGCAGGGGTAATTCAAAATAGCCAACACTTTTTGGACGCTGGCAATTAGGCCACGAGATGATATAATTTCTAGAAAAATATACACTCATAATGACGTAGAAAAAAAATGTGTTAGTATTGAAACGGCTTTCAAAAACAGAATCATTTTAATTTAAAATGATTATATTTTGCTTATTTTGGTGATCAGTTGCACGATAATTAAATCAAAATAGATGTACGCATCACTAATTAATTTCCACGGCTACACAATTTTGTGTGAATTCCGTGTGTTACAGTATTTACATACCTATAATTTAGTATGTACTTTCTGTTCAGAGTATAATTAGTGAATGATTATTACTATAGGAACCTGTTATGCAAATATGCTATTTAATTGCTAGCTACGAAAAAAATATTCATGATTTGGATGAAGATACACACATAAGCTTTGCCTCGATTAATTACGTTACATATTAAGAGAACGACACGACATTCTTTAGTTAAATATTGCATACTTTACACAATATATGCGCTCAGTCGTGGAGTTGCAGCCAACCAGCCCGTCTAATCTAACACATGTATGTATCATAATTTTTTTAAATTAAAACTAAGATTTAATTATCAATACAGAAATTAGGGCTTAAAAAGGAAAAGAGATCAATTTTGCTCTGGTATTTTCCAGTATGTCTATCATGCCATCTGTCGCGTGCCATTACGGTATTCAAGACACGCAGGAAAGAAATGGAGGGGGGACATACCCCAACGCCGTTATCAATGCACCAAATTTTTTACTAATTAACATAATTAAAAAATACCTCTACGACGTTTCGTAGCACTAGATTTACGACTTTAGCCGTGAGGGCTCTACGAGTTTTTGCTGTTTGCGCGCGCACCCACCGGGCAAAGCGTAATAGCTAACGCCACAGCCTCTGTTGTATAGGACCCTCCAAAGAAATTAAATTTCAGCACCGTCAGTTGTGCTCTGTGTCTGCTAAAGTTTAGACGCATTTAGAAACGAATATTCTAAAAGTTTTCCGGTGTAACGTCGATAACATTTTAAACAATTATAAAAGTGTTATTGTTATGTGAAAAAATTATTCACGTATTTCTTTGGATATATTTCCGATATGGGATGTTGGAATCGTGTAATGCAAGTAAGTGCCTCAGTGAATAAATATTGAAAGCGTAAATTGCATTAAATAAACGCATTTTTTTTTGTTTCAAATTTACCTCAATTGACGGCGTTTGGTAGTTGTAATCAATTGTGTTAATTTATTAGTTGTTCATGAATTCAGGTGAAATCATTAGAACATTGCGTGTGCGTTAATAACAACTTGTTTTCTTTCTATTTTATTGGATCGGACCGTAATTCTTTGGGTTAATAAAGTTTTATAGAGTAACGTGATATTATTTAGTTGCCTTCTGTAATAGAAAATATTGTTTTAACTTAAAATGTATTTATGATTGTTACAATCACAATCAATTTTAAGTTTTGCTATAACTTTGTTGATATTAAAACCATTACAATTTTTTTATAAGTAATGCGACCCCATTAAAGTATTCTATTAAAATATTATGACACTAATATTATACTAATTTACATAAATTTTGTTCTTTTTGTGAAAATTCTCTACTGCTTAATGTTATCTGCTTACATTAATTAGAATAACTAATTAGTGTAATTAGAGGACATTAGTCAAAACATGAGTGATTTTTGTGAATGAAGATATAAATAAATATTAACAATAACTCTCGAATTAGATTATTTTTTCGTAGATACGTACTGAAAATGAAATTTGGCAATGAGTGGGTTTATGAGTTGGAGACTTCAGCTAAAAACTATTTTAGGAAATGCCCCAGTAACGGGGTTGAATCGGGGAAGTGTTTGAATTTATGGAACTATGTCATTTTTGGGTTTAGGAGAATGAAATTTGACTATTGATTACTATTATAAATAATAAATGAAACTACATTTTTCGGATTAAATTCTGGAAGGTTTACAATGGAGACGAATCTCTGTCAGGGAAAATCGTCATGTTTCAAGTTGTGGCGCTTGAGGGGTTGTAAGCTTCGATTACATCTTACATTTATTAATGAAATTTACAGTTATCTATGCGGTTGAAGGCACGCATGGCAACCAAGTTTATAAGTATTCAAATATATCTCATATTTATTTAAAGAATTAACTAAAAAGCAATTAATATCAAATAGATATTTTGAAAAATTATGAAGTCTTCGTGTTCATCTCTTTTTTTTTCGAGTAATGGTTTGATGTTTGATTTATAAGTAAGCACTTTAATCTCAAATTTTGATAAGGCTCTAGTATTTGTCCGCTCATCCTTTCTTCATATATACATGCTTTCTATAATTGTTCATATATGTATCCACTTCATATATTACTTCTTCATACTGCTTTACTATAACGGTTGAAACGTAACAGTAAAAATTAATACTGATATATATCGACTGAAATAATTCTCAAAACACTAGAAAATAATGCTCTCCTTTTGTGTAGCTGAGTAAAAATGTTAAGTTCAAATCCTGCTTCCTTGATTGATAACTTCCGCCAGTAAAGTTACACATTTGATTTCCTGTCGCGTTGTCTAGTGTAAGCGCGCCACAATATTGAGTGATATATGCACACTAAATTATCAACTTCCATACACAATATAGCATTTATGGTAAAACCAAAATCTTACACTCAAATGGTACTTTAATTTAATAAAAATTAATTTGACACTTGTAACAACTCAATCATGAAAGCCGAGTAGGGCTGCCGGAATTCAAGTAAAAGTAAAAGTTCGATCCCCTGGTGGTAGGCTCACGGCAATGAGTTCTCTAAAAACTAACATAGAATTTACATTCTTGGCTTGGACATAAAGATGGTGTCAGTCTCACCACCTATCACGTTGTCCCAAAATATTTTCGGTGAAAGGTGCGTCGAAACGACTTAATAGTCTGGACCTCGGTAAACAGTAGTATTCAGAATATCGTGAAGATATTAATTAGTTCTATTACTTTTGATATAAAGGCTTGCAACGCATCTGCTATTCCTACGGTATTGCAGACGTTCATGGGCGGCGGGAATCACTTACCGTCACGTGAGCCACCTACTCATATGCTTCCCTTTTCTATAAAAAAAAACATTGATATTGAAAAGCGTAGTGGCGATTGCAGTACCAGACACCACACATCGTAAAAGCTGCTGCTCATTTACAGCTCTGCTTAATTTTGAATTGGTGTTTGTCGAGATGTTTACCCCGCCATCTATCGGCAGTTATTGCCATTAACCATGCGTTTCTTTTAGTCGCCTCTCACAACACGCAATGGAAGAGATTATTATTATTTATACATCAGAAACACATAATGGCAATTATGGCAGATTCTTTTTTACGGAGAGGCCTATGTCGCGCATTGGACTATTATTGGCGGTTAAATAAGTATTTAATACATTCAATTATTCTGTACAAGAAGACAGTGACCGGCTCACCACCTGAAACATCGTTCCAAAATAATGTCTTTGATGAAAGGTGGATCGAAATGTCTTAACTGTCGTTGCGTGAAGATTTTTTTAAATATTTTCTAGCGTGTAGAGTATTTCTGAACGTCTGCAGCGCCGACCATCCTGTGCACTGAGTAATCTATGCCGGGCATCCGGTTTTTTCAGAGCTCATTGTGCAAAGCACTCCTCTCCCTAGACATCCAAAAGTCGAGTGGGCCCGATGGAATCCCCACGATTGTGTTGAGGATGTGTGCTCCAGAGTTGGCACTGGTTATAACGCGTCTTTTTCGGTACTCCTACTCTCTGGGCATCGTCCCGAAGTCATGGAAGACAGCTTTGGTGCACCCGATCCCTAAGAAAGAGGTAATGCAGTAGAGAGCAAGGGGAGACCCTGGCATGATTTGTTACAAATTAGCAACATTCATTGCTATGCAGACGGCAGCACTGGTGATGCACTATACACCAGCGGTGCCAATATTCCTCGGGAACACGAGTACCGGAACAAACGTGTGTCTAATGTCCATGGGCGGCGGTAATCACTTGGTGATCTTGCATCACTTCTTTATGTTCACAAATTTCCCTAGACAGAGGTAGTAAAAGCTTTAGACGATTGAGTTCCCTCACGCCCCATTTCTCCTGAGCATATTTTCTTACGCTTATGAGATGAGCTCGTCGTATTTTTAGTATTCTAATAAAAAAATATCTTCACGCAATTTCCAATACAGGGTAGACAGAGGTCGTGTATAGACAATTAATTCCTTAGGCCCCCCTTCCACCGAAGATATTTTCGGGACAACGTGACAGGTGGTGAGCACGTCGCCGTCTTTATGTCCAAACCAACGATGTAATTTGTACATAAGTTTTTGAAAAACTCATTGGTACGTGCCTTCCACCATCGAACTCGGGCCCCTTGACTCGAAATTCTAACCACTCAACCACTGGGCTATCATGACTCGTGTTCGTATCGTGTTTATATTAGTGAGTTCAAAAATTAGCCTTCCTCCCGGAGATTGAACTCAGGTCTCCTAATCCGAATTCTGTTCACACAAACACTCGGCTATCATTCTTGAACATATTTTTTTCTAACTATTATTCTTCTTCATCTTCTCCCAAGAAAACCACGGATGCATTAGATGTAGCATCTAATTAATGCCGATAGTCTGCGTGATGTTAAATAGAACAAGCTGGTTTATTTGTAGTAGTAGTAGGGCGAACGTACGAGTATCCGAGTACACCTAATCCTTTCTTCTTCGAGCAATTCGCGTGGTCTTTAAAAATTATTCTCGGCCTAACTTGACCCATTTTTATATTAACGAAGCAAATCTCTACGTGCCCAAACCATCGAAGCACGCTCTTATACATTTTTTAATTTTATTTTAAATAAATATTTAAAAAAAAAGCCACGATAGCCGAGTTGTTGGGTGGTCGGAATTTCGAGTCGAGATACCCGAGTTCGATCCCCAGGTGGCAGCACCAATGAGTTTTTCAAAAACTTATGTACGAATTTCATCGTTGGCTTGGGCATAAAGGCGGCGACGGGCTCACCACCTGTCACGTTGTTCCGAAAATATCTTCGGTGGAAGGTGGGTCAAAGGGACTTAATTGTCTAGACTTGACCTCTGTCTACCCCTGTATTGGGAATTGCGTGAAGATATTTATTTATTTATTTATTATTTATTTTATATAAATAACGTAATGTTGCGTTGAAGAAATTTTCATAGTTATAAAAGCATTTGTCATAACATTTTTAAAGTTTAAATAGGTACGTTGAACGATTTTCGTTTAATATCATTCTCTGATGCCGTAACTTCTAAAGTATTTGTTCGTGCGAAGACGAATCCGAAACTGTGCAACAATTGTATTATTTAACTTAAAATTAAATCAAAACTCTTTCCTCATTGCTCCGTTTTGATCGCGTCATCGCTTTTAAATTGATACTAATGTAATGATAATCTTTACAGCTATAAGCATATTAAAACAACACCATCACTTTAGGTACATGATGTTCGCATAGAAAGTTTTTAGAACCAGTCAGAAACATTGCCAATGAAAACTATTTTTTAAATTTCAATTATCAAACTCTTTGGTATTCATTTGTCTTTAGATTTTGTGAATTGACTCTAATTTAAAAAG
This sequence comes from Sericinus montela, assembly GCA_029286605.1. Lineage (NCBI taxonomy): Eukaryota > Metazoa > Arthropoda > Insecta > Lepidoptera > Papilionidae > Sericinus > Sericinus montela. The sequence continues at coordinate 50,597 of JAGSMR010000042.1, read as the reverse complement.
TTTTGATACACCATAAAATAAGTTCATGATTTATTACAAGTGTCTCGGCAAACTAAAGTAGAAGTCAATGAGTAAAGATGACTACAACTTACTTTGGTCGTATACATATAAACTTTTGTGTATTTCGTTTTACGATATCTAAAGATGTGGAGAATGTGATGGCAAACGCCATAAAAGAGACCCCTACAAAAATAGGCCCTCTGGCTTTCTCAGTGGTTACATCGAATACCATGATATATAAAGTGATACGGAGACTACTTCGAAAAGCAAGAAATTAAAACCTTATTATTATTTTCTGAGGACTTTTGGTGCGATCTACTTACGAATTAAATGACTTGTAACTTAGGACTTTTACTTATTAAATAAGTAAGAATTTACTCCTGTTAATAACTATGCAAGAATTAACTAATCACACTTCACACTTTAGGACGATAAGTAGGGTAAAAACCCTATTGCAGAGTGGTATCGGGGCAAAAATACTCCACTTCCCATTTTCTCGTGGATGTCGTACGAAGTGAGTAAGGGAAAAACTTTAGAAATACATTGGCTACCGACAGGTGACTGGATAACCATCTTAAATTATAGCAGTCTAAGACGACCCCGTAAAGATTTTTTCCTTAAAGATCTGTACATTATTGCGATAAGTTGATAGATTCAGATGGCTCAGGGCAGTGATTTGTGGCAATCTTCGAGAGGCTCATGTTCAGTGTACTTTTGAAGAAAGTAAGTACAGAAAGAATGTAATTAGGAATGTAAAAAGGGCTTCGCTCAAATATTCCGGGGGGAGAGTGTTTAGAACAAGCGAACTTCACATGATCTCCAAATATTATTTTTTGAATTTAATACAATCTCAGACGCGCAGTTTTCTTCAAGCTATTATTTTCATGTCCGGCTCATATGTGAAGCTCATATATATTAAAAAAATTCGGTTCTCAAGTAACTTCATTGCCATTAAAACTATCGTCGATGCCTTGAGGAATCGAACCTGGTTCCCTCCGATATTCTAAAGCGAGTGCTCTGAGCACTACTACTCATAGTCAGATATTTAATAAGCATCATACTACATACTCGCCAGAAATAATCAACAACAGTTAGAACGATAACTACATGATTTTTGCTGTAATTCTTTTATGCTACTAAATTCTTCTTTAAGCACTCCTTAGGGCACGTTTAAAGTGAACCAAAAAATTGGATTCCCAAAACGTTCTTCGAAGGTTCACTTAAGCGCCAAATCTTGATAAACGCATACAAACGTAAGATACAAGCTTGATTTATTACATCGAATCTCTTGAGAGTAACATTTTGTACTTTTTTAACTTTGCTGTTTTTCATTTATTTAATTTCGGTCTAGTGGTATTGTTGCATCAATTGCATTTAAGGAGGATTTGCTATGATGGCACGAGTATTGGCGATAATTGAGTATTAGACACCTTCTAATCCGAAAACTCCCATCAACGGTCTGCTTAATTTTAGTGTGTACTCATTGAGGTATTTATGGAGGATTAAGATGAAATTTTCGACATAATAGTATAGTTAAAATTTTCGACATAATAGTAGCAAAAATATTCTTTATTGGTCTAGTGGGCTTATAAGTTACTGGACTCCATATTCGCCTTATAATCGTCCAAACCATTATCATTGTACACTTTAACACCCACAAATAAGTTGTTTAGTTCCGGTTAAACAATCTGCAATAACAGGTAACAAGACTTTCCTACAATGAGGCGTGGTGTAATCGTTAGAATTTACGAACTTTATTCTTCCCGCGGGTGTCTTAGGGAGCAACAATACTACGAACTACGTTACTAGAATATCGACAAAATTTAAGTACTTTACAACGATTCACATAGGATGGTTATTATGTGTGTGTGTGTTTGTGTGCGAGTGTATGTATTTGTATATATAGTAACATCCTTGATGCAATACATGAGTATACTCTTCAATATTTATCACACAAATATATTTTATTTGTGGGGTGCGAAACTATAACCTTCAAAGACACAGTCAGCAGCAACTACGCTATAGGACCAAGAGAAATAGCGACATTCCTTTAAAGGGGGAATGCTAATATATACATGAAATCTATTTACAAATAAGATTTTTAAAAACTTCTGAAAACACGCTAATGAAATTAATTTACGTCATAAACAGAAGGAGATTTAGTTGAAACTTCCTGCAAGTTCAGATTTTAAAATTCAAATTAACGAATGCATGTTTCATAATTCCTTGCTTTTTAAAACTCTCTTTGCATACCGGCCATCTGAATCTGTTTGAAACATTACTGTGAATAATTACTTCAGTTGTATCCGTGTCAATGGAATTCAGACACATTTTCTTTGAAATCGGAAGAGTTGAGCGTGATGATGAATGATATTTAGTTTACAAGGAGAATTTAAATTTATATACCTCTTTTAAAGTTACACTTGCTTTTGCTGTGTAAATAACATTACCATTATTTGTGTTAACAACATTTTAAATAACGACGATCCTGCCTCCTTGGTACTGTGTCGAACACACCGGTTTTCAAGGTTTTTATATCTCTTACCCGGGACTGGTTCGGTTCACTGACGGGTTAATGTAGAAAAACACTTTTTCTATATTTTCTCGTGTCTGGGCTTTTGTGATGCCTTCGTTGTTTCCGATTCCATAACATAAGTGCCTAAGTTGCTTGTATTGGGATCAAAGCATGTATGAACTGTTGTTCCTATCCATGTATGTATTTTTTAATTATTGCAAGAAATAAGCTGCAATGCTTGCTTGCATGCAAATGTCTGAAGTTGTTCCCGACGTTAGTTGATAGCAGACACAAATCTGCGACGTAATGTTTCGAAGTTCGCGCACAAAACCTTTTTTTTTAGATTAGGTTTAGTATTGACGCTTTCAAATTACACTGACGTTTTAAACGTCTATAAAATATCAGAGCCGGATACCGAAACATTTGTTATGTTCTGGTTTAAAATTTATAGAGAACCACTATAATTAAAAGCCACAAGGTTTACTCAAAAGATGATTCAGATCCAATGAGTTATTTTCAAGCTACCTTCATCCAGGAAAAATACCTTCATCCATCATCAAATACCTTCATCCAGGAAAAAGAAGGTTCCTCGTGAAACCATAATGTTTAGTTTAAATGAAATAAAAAAAATTAAACTAAAACACTGAAATACCTTCTTAAATGCTAAGAAATACCTTCAAAATTATAAAAACGACGTTAAATTACTAATACCGTAGTACTATTTTAATTAAACGCATAACCACAATCTTTTTATTTTAATAATCAGTGTATAAAATATAAAATGTGTATCCGAATTTAATGTTAAACACTATCGTACTGTTGAATAAAAAGGTCGATTATGCTTTGCTTGTGTGCGCTTTTTGTAACCCAGATATCAACTTTGTAATTCAAATTTAGCCAACGTTTTAAGTCATAAATTATTTTTACATTACTGCACCTCTGTTAATTCCAGCTTCACTGTCATAGAGATGCAAATATAAGTTCTTAATTTTTATGGTAGCATACCGTTCTGGCAGCATATAGAATTATTGCTATATGATATTTTTCCACATGTGTCGTAAGAAGCAGCTAAGGGTACTAAGATGGCAGGATAACTGTTTCCAAATATACCACACCAAAATTCAGCAGACAAAATTCAGTGTCGGCTGCATGTAAGATGCAAGGTTTTTGATACTGGGATCGATAATGAGCTTGCCAAGCGTTGCGATTATTGCAACCCTCCCTTGAGAAGGCTATAAATAGCAGTGAACTTTTATAGACCGTTACATATTAGATTTGTCTTAGATTTTTTACCGTATTTTTTATGTATTAGATTTTTTAAAATTAATGTTTCAGCCTTTTTACGTATAGTACATATATCGTAGTAACGTAGGAGTTATGTTTAGACATTATATATGAAAAATTGAAACGAAAGTTTGTTCAGAATGATGCTTTATATATAAATATAAAGCATCATGTGTGTGTGTGTGTGTGTTTATGTTTGTGTGTGCGAGCGCGCATGTGTGAGCGTTTGTGTGTGTGTGTGTGTGTGTGTGTGTGTGTGTGTGTGCGCGCGTGTGTGTATGTGTAGAATCAAACAACGTTATTTAAAAAAAACTTATGTACGATTTTGGTCGTATGTTTCGTCGGAAGGTGGGAAAGGGCTTAATTGTCAAGACCTATTTCAACATTTTAAGGCTAAAAATGCATCCTTAAACAATTATACTGACAAACTAAACGCAAGCTGGCTTTGGAATTATGATCAACTCACTGAGTTTCACATGAGGTTAAACTTTACTCTAAATTTCCGATGGTCTGTTGAGTCAATAAACCATCCATTCAGAAATTTCTTGCAACTCGAAACACTAACCTAACCTCATGCCTTCTGTTGGCAAATAAATATTCACATCAATGCGCGGATTATTATATTATGTATTTTATGTACAAAATAGTGTCTATATTGTATTACATTACACGAATTTAAATAAACTTGTGTGTAAAAGTTGCAGATTGGTCCTGAAAGTTTTCTTGTTGAATGGACAATTATATTTTGTATATGGACATTAGATGTTACCCCTGATTACCCAGTACTTGAGTTGGCCTTTGAAGCTAAGGGTTGCGGGTTCGAATCCCGCAAGGGACAAATAATTCTGTAATAAATATTATTCCGATTAAATTCTAAAATATTAGTAGAATATTTGAATTATACCGACTTGATACTTACCATAATATCATGGATTATTCTAACACAAAAGATATATTACAGCAAAGATTCACCAAAATCTGTTTAATAGTTTTTGTATTTAATTCACGTGATCACGTGAATTTCACCCAACCGCTCGGCTGGTTGGGTGATAGGAATTATAGTCTAGACACCAGAGTTCGATCCCTAGGTCGTACTTATGAAATTTTCAAAACTTACGTATTATTTATATCGTTGGCTTGGACATAAAAACGGCGACAGGCTTACCACCTGTCTCGTTGTTTAAAAAACTGTCTAAAGGACTTCAGTCTACGCCAGTTTTTGGAAGCGTAAAGAATATTTTTTTTTTGTTTTTGCAGGAAAGAGTAACGAACAGCCAAATATCCTCACAAACTACGCATATATAATATTACTTTGATATGACGGATTATACTTTGTGATATATTGGCTTCCCCATATAAGCAGATGTGGATTTTTTATTAAGAATTGTATAAGATAAACAATCCTAGAATAAATTGTCTTCGTGTAATTTTAACGGTTTAGGCAACGGTTTATTGTTATATGATTATATTTTATATTATATAGTAATTTGTATAACTTTAATATATGAAAAGCTTTAATTTTCAGTGTATGTTACTTTTATATTATATAATATACTAATACAAGTTAGATAAAATTCAACAAAAATATATATTGTGTGGAAACCAGCTAAAATCGTACCTGACGGTAATTGATTATTGTAGCTGAACCAACCAACTTCAAATATAAAATAGGTTTTTCGTTTCTTTCAAATAAACGCACAAACAGTTGCTCCTCTGTTACTAGCAGAAGATTTCTACGTAGAAGGGTGTCAACTTTACGAACACTTTAAGTTAATAACTAATTTCTATATTATAAATAATGGCAGGATGTGTCTCAGTACACAGAAACATAATGATTTCTTTTTTGTTGCAGATTAAATAAAAATGGAGCGAAGACTTGCTGGCATAATGTACATATTGATAACAATAGCACTGGTAAATGAAATGTCCACAGTCCAAGCAAGGGACAATAATAAGAGACGGACAAAAGAGAAAACTGGTGGATTTCAAAAAAATATTTGCGATATAACTGATCGTGATTCTAAAGTACACTGCTATTGTGAGAATGCAAGAGAACCAAGGAATGCTACGAAAGCCGAATGTTGGGTGTTCAATGGTGGCATACCGCCCGATGATTTTATCTGGCAGAGCTTTGCTTCACAACCAACTTTACAAACTTTATCATTTAATGTTCGCGTTGACGGTGCGTTAGGCTACGTGCCTACAAAGGCACTCCAGTACTTACAAAGGCTACGATCCATTAACATTAAATATGGCAACATCATTGACGTTACAACTTTTGCATTTGCAAACTTAACCAACTTGAAGGAAGCGACTTTATCGCAGAATCAAATAGAAAATCTACAGCAGTACGCTTTTGCACATCTTCCTAACCTAACGATGATAAATTTAGAAGATAACACGATTATGGAAATTGGAAGGGATGCACTTTTTGACTTGCCGAAACTACAAAAATTGATTTTGACAAAAAACAATATATCTCATATAAAAGACGGAGCATTTCAACATACTTTTAATTTGCTCGAATTAGATTTGAATAAAAATAACATCCAAAACCTAAATCGCCATACCTTTGATGGACTGGCAAATCTGCGAAAACTTGATCTTAGAAGGAACCACATATTTAACTTAACCGAATTCACTTTTGCCGAACTATGGAATTTGCAGGAGCTACTTCTAGGGAAAAACGATTTGAAGCACATATCTGAAAGAGCTTTTGACGGTTTATCTCAACTTAAAAAGCTTTCTCTAGATGATAATAAACTCGCAACATTACCTTCCGGTTTGTTTGAAGGAGTGCGTGGCTTAAGTTCTCTCGATTTGCGTTCCAACGAATTACATGCTCTAACTTTCGAGAACATCAAGCCCATAGTAGATAACTTGAAGCCACCAAACAGTAATTTACTCGTTGAAGGTAATAATAAATATTTAATTTAATATGAAGACTACGATGAACTTGAGAGATATTTTGAATATTTTAGTAACGCAAACACCGTGACTAAGTTTGCAAACTAAGGACTCCTCAGAGTGTTTTAGGCTTACATATATTTTAAGTAACTTCAAAAATATTATGATTTAATTACTTTGTGTTCGGCTATGGCTCTGACAATAACTTTAGTTTAAATGTAGTCTCACGGCTCCTTAAATAAATGCTCTGAAGGGCTCGTGTTTCCATAAATATTTCCTCGGTTTTAAAGCCTTATGAAATATTTAGGACGCAAGAGACCTGATGGTTTGACATTAGCCCCTTGAGAAAGTATAAAGCTTTTGTGTGATACGCTACTTGCATCGATACATTAGTGACTTCTCATATCTAGGGTACTGCATTAAGGGCCAGCTAAAATGAGTCTCTAAAAGTAGAATATATATTCATATCGTTTTTCGCGATGCAGTTTCTGAAGGAATTGTATCCGCGACTGGTCGTAGCCACTGGTGATAAAAGTGCTGGTTTTTTGCCACTCGACGGCTAAGTCTGGCCATTCAACGTAGAAATGCAGCATTCTTGTATGTCAAGCTATCTGAACAAGTACCATCAGAAGTAGGGCTGTTTGAATATTGTAGTTTTTAATTAACAACTATTGTAAATATAAACATAATTGTTTTAGTTTTGTAAATAGAATGTTTGAATAATTTATTTTTCGCCAAATAATGAACACACATGTATTTATATTGCTTGATATTTGTTTTCCCCGGTAAGCTTTTATGAGTAGTATGCAATAGCCAGGAATGTTTTTGCACACTATCGTATCAATTCTGGCACCAATCATAGACCATGATAAGAATCTATTTTGCGGATGTTATCATTAGTAACAATGACATGTAATCTGCAGAAACGACGTTTTAATTTCGACTACTCCTTAAATAATATAATAGAGATTTTTTTTTCACTTCACCAATTCCCGATACTTTAGCAGTAAGAGGCCCAGACACCAGTATTCTTTTCGAAACATATTTCACCGGATCTTAATTTGGGAAAACGTTACAGGTGGTGAGCCTGTTATTTATTAAACCCTGTAATTTGAATATTTCCCTAAATTTATGTAAATATTTAACTAGTTTATAAAACCTTACCTATTTACCCTTAATTTGCAGATTATCGTACATGTTTTACTTCATACATTACTTTATGTTTACAGAAAACAACTTCGTATGCGATTGCAGACTGAAATGGATGCACTCGTTGAGAAACGAAACAAAAAGTCAGAGCACTAAAGAGTCTCTGGAAACCGTCACTTGTAAGATTGACCCACCTATCGTTAGCTCCGCTTACAACAAAATGTCTGATACTGACAGCAAACTAGATTTTAATAAAGATATACTGCATGCTGGAATTACTATTGAAACTGTAGATAAAAACAACTTGACAGACAAAAAGACTATGGCCGAAGACCTATCCAAAGAACACTTAAACGATATTCTATTACCCACAGTTAAAAAAGGAGTGAAAAGAACCGTATTAAAAATTTCGCCAGATACTTTACCATGTCCAGAAGAAAAACGGACAACTACAGAATCGATTCCATATATGATAGACCCGGTTATACCTATTCAAAATGAAATGAAGACATTCCGATTTCATGAAATGAATGCAGTGTCCAGGGTATTTCCAGCGACTACAAATATAGTGTGGATCGTTTTCTTTGTATTTTTCTATACATAAAAATACTAAGCTAATTCCAAAGTTATTAATGTCACTAATGTTAAGGGAGATTCAGACTTTACCTTTTTAAGTATAGTGAATGATTTTTTAAATGATAAATCGGCGTCAGCGCAATTCTAAAATATAGATATGTGTATCCCACACGTTTTGTCTACTTTTAGCTAAAATAGTTATTTTTTTTTAATATTATTTATAAAAAAAAATAATTTTCTTCGTTGTTGTGCATTGATACTTGTCATATTTTTATTTCTGATCAGATTTTTCTTTGGTTGTCTTGTTGTCGTTAGAACTTTTATTATACTTTTTTATACTTTAATATCATCAGAAATATTTTGTATAAATATTAAGATGTAAAAATTAAAAAATAGTAACTATGAAGTAATTTAATATGTACGCTATCTGATATGTAAATCTTACAAATGAAAAGTTTAACTTACAAAAGTTTGTTTCGGATATAAAATATTAGTTAAGTATTTGTCGTTGTCGATGTTATTTTAAGATGTATGAAATAAAAAGCACTACGTATGTAATAGCATGTATCAGACTTCAATTATCTCATCCCCAAAATAACTATATTGTGAGTTACCCAAACTTGAATTTATCTTAAAATTGTGACTTAGAATGAAAATTAACCAAATCGTATAAACAAACAATATTAATCAATTTTCAATTCGGGGACTGTAATTAACAATAGTGGTTAATACCCTCCGCATCTAGTTGAATACTGTTATTAATAAATAATATTATATATTAATGAAAAATACCACATTTTTCAATAACATGTATTTCTTTATATTTATTTATTTATTTATTTATCTTCACGCTCAATCCCTGACGGGGTAGCCAGGGGGTAGTCACGATCGCTACATACCTCTTTCGCTTCTTTCAGATTCATCATCTTCTTCATACATGCACGTTGAGGTATCCGAGTACTCTTTATAAGTTCAAAATTTGATAAATAGACTTTTCAATAAAAAAATAAGCAAAATATATCTCGATTTGCTTTAAATTTTGTTTCTTATCTGTTTTTACTCAAATTCAATGATAAACTAGTAATATCCTTAATTTTATTACATATTTTTTATATTTAAATGTGGTATTTTGTTATAGGAAAAAGGTATGAGCAGAAAATTATAGATAGGTAACTTATACTAGGTGCATTTATATAAATTAGGTTACTTTCCATCGATATAATATTATTTGTATATTTCTTTAGCTAATATTGAATTCTTTATATAGGCTTTCAAAGGATGTCACTGTTGAACAACTTTAAAATATTAATACAAATAAAGGCTTTTGGCGCTTAGCCATTTGGCAATTTACACGGAGTATATAGAAGTCTCCATGTTGATCAATCGCAAATAAAATTGCCAGACAGGCCTTCTACACAAACGCGAGTAGGCAATTCCTATTGAAATAACCAGACTAAGATTTTGTTTTTTATTTTAGCTTCTGACTTGATTTTTTAGTTATTTTTATAACGAAAGTCTAGAAAATATTGTACAAACTACCACATACTAACAAGAAGATTTTTTTGATCGAGGTGCAAAATCGCAACTATTTTACGTTAATAGTTTTATTAGTCTTTTTTTTCTTTTTATATTGGGACCGAAATAATATTGCATATGAAACAGAAATAAATAACACCTTTATCTGTATTAAGTGGATTAATACATCTGCGAATAAAATTATTTGTGGAATCCTTTAGATCCATTGTCAACTGAGTATTAATATTGTGATCCTCACAGCCACTGCAGGAATTATCAATACACTATAGTACAAATTCTTCATCTATAAAATATTTAAATTTTAATAATAAATATATTTAATATTTATTAACCGATCCTAAAGCTTATCATTCATTAGGCTTTAGGACCTTACTCTAAGTCGGAGGTTTGAATGCCACCGTGAAAGAATCGGCAACTCGTGCTGTGTATGTTTATATGGATAAACGACTATTTGTATTATATGCTGTCCGATTACTATCCAGTTAAAAAGACATATAGAAAACCTACTATAGGATTAGACGACGAGTGTGATGTTCAAATATTATTATTATTATTAATTTCCAGTATCATTAACCACTTTTTTACAAAATGTTGTGATATCCATTTCTTATTTTTAGCTTTTAACAACACATTTTAAGCTGTCACCCAATATTAATGATTGGACAGACACATAAAGAAGACGACTAATAATTTGAAAAAATTATTGAAATTTGCTCATACCTTATAAAATGTTCCACAATTATTCGCTAAGTTCAAAGTTTTTAAAGTCTAACACTGTGTAAAGTATTTTGACAAGACAATTTTGTATGAATTAAATTTAACGGTGTAATTTTTAAATGTTTTTTTATTATCCTGCTTCTTATTACATTGTACTTATCATATCATATCCCATTCAATTACATGGTATGAACTTCCTAATAAAAATCTACAAGGAAAAACTACAAGGGTTCAACAGCCACGATAGCCGTAGTGATTGGATGATTGGAGTTCGAGTGGAAATTACTTAAACCAAAATTATAACAAAAATTATTAAAGCCATTTCCAATACAGAGTAGACAGTTAAGTCCTTTTAATCCGCCTTTCACCGAAGACACTTTTTGGGACACCGTGATCGATGGTGAGTCCGTCATTGTCTTTAATGTCTAAGGCAGCGATATAAATCGTACGTAAGTTTTAAAAAACTCTGCGCTCAGCTACAAGCCTGATTATGGCAAATCTTCATTACGATTGAGGCCTTTGTTTTGTAGCGGTTTTTATTTTAAAACCCATTATGTAACAAAAAATTAATAAATAAACAGATAAAATTAATTCCAATTAGTTAATACCTGCAAATAAAATTTTAGCGCAATTATATTTAAAATAAAAATTATTAATATAAAAAGACACAATTTTGCGCGTTTATCGCTAAAAAGAAACCCTTCGTCGTATCACCTCGTTTTGAGAGCACTCCCCTAGTTGCCATAGCCAGCATCGGAATCCTTGGCGTCAACATATTGAACAACGTTCAGTTTCGCGGACATTTGGAAGGCAAGGCCAAAGTGGCCTCTCCTCCTCAAAGGCTTGGCGTGCTCAGTAGAGAAGGACAATACTTCATGCCGGCCCACCGCTTACAACTTTATAAGGCGCAGGTGCGGCCGCACATGGAGTACTGTTCTCATATCTAGGCGGGGGCACCCCAGTGTCAGCTCCTTCCATTTGACCGTATCTAACGAAGAGGGGCTCGAGTCGTTGACGTCCATACTCTATCCGATCGGCTAGATCCCCTGGCTTTGCGAAGATATGTTGCATATCTTTGCATTTTCTACAAGATCTACTACGGGGAGTGCTCCGAGGAATTGTTCGGATTAATCCCAGCCGCTAAATTTCACCATCGTACCTTACGGCATAATCAAATATTCCATCACCTCCGTCTTGATGCTTGGCATTCCACCACAGTGCGATTTTCGCGAAATTTTCTGCCACGCACTTGCTATTTATCCGGACCGATACGACTTAGGGACCTTCAAGAAAAGAGCCTATACCTTTCTCAAAGGCCGGCAACGCATCTGCTATGCATCTGGTATTGCAGGTTTTCATGGGCGACGGTAATCACTTACCATCACGAGAGCTCGTTTGCCTCCCTTTTCTATAAAAAAATAATATTAAAATTCATTGTTGAACACTTGTACACAATTCACTTTATTTAATTATTTTGACCACCCAACAACTCGGCTATCGTGACTTATATATATATATATATATATATATATATATATATATATATATATATATATATATATATATATATATATATATATATATATATATATATATATATATATATATATATATATATATATATATATATATATATATATATATATATATATATATATATATATATATATATATATATTTACCTTTTTTACCGTCGGTGTCGTAAGAGGTGACTAAGGGAAAGAGCCTTGAATATCGTTATGGCAACCGATAGACGGCGGTATAACAATCTCATAAAAATATTTTTTATAAAGAATACTAACAATACCGAATAACATTACTAGTATTCCTGTTAACAACTCCAATTAAGCTGCAATGCTCGTGTCTGGAGTTGGTTTACATCAATAGTCGAATGGCGGGGCCCGAACCTGCGACGTCACGTTTCGCAGTCTGTAGCCTAAACCATTAGGGCTATTGCCACTCTTCATACCATTCATACCATTAAGCAGAAAACCTCAAAACGTGTATTTTTCATCTGATTGAATTCCAATAAATGACAATCGTTTGGTAACGGTCCTAATCGGATGTAACGCTAAACACCCCTTTTAAACAATCTAAAGTTTAAACAAAGTAAACAGAGCTTTAAGTTCACTGCAATAAACATAAATTTCGAACGTCATAACGACGTTTGTAAAATCAGTCGTGTAGAAGAGACAAGTGAAGTAGGTTTGGGTTAGTGGGTGTTCGGGTGACTAGATTTCAATACGTTTGTGACCCTACTAACACATGATATTGAAACCCCTCTTAGTTTGTTATGTAATACAAACTTAATAATGATGTCTGTATCATTAAATTCACAGAACTGACTAGCAGGTATTCGTTGAACTATTTGAATTTATTATATAAAGAGAATATTAAAGACTAGATTTATTGACTTTGTCTGACCTTCGACAATAGAGCAAATGCGTAAAGAAACCGTAATTTCTTCGTTAAAAGATAATATCAATTTATAAGTTTTAGCCTCTAGAGCTCAGATATTAAGTCGATATAGTCGCTTCGGCACGCTTCGTTATGCTTTAGATACTCTTCGGTCTTCGGTAGACCTATGGTTTCTAACGTATCTGAAAAGACACATCTATACATGATCTTGCTAAATATTTCAGAACGAGCGAGAAAAGTCGTTCTGGAATAGGGACTCGTGGACTGATTAACTCAAAATACTCTTTAGAGGCCCAGTTCAAAATTAATTAAATGACTAATGATACCCGCCTATTATCACAGACATAAAGATTTTTACGAAAAGCCTGGTATTGATAGACCGGACACAGTTGAGAGTATTCTGGTCAACAGAACAATCCAATACTTATATACCCTCATATGTACCCCTTCTTCATAAAGCCCACTGCAGAATATAGGTCGCTCAAGCTGCAGTACCAAAATCCAAGTCGCCGGTTTTAGCTTAATCGGCTAGCATTAGACTTTTTTGAAAGTCACAGTATTATTCAACTAATCACAACCTCTTGTAGTCAGTTTATTGAAAGATAATCTCTATCGCAAAAGCACACAGAGAGAAGAAAGAGATGATCAGTTTTTGTTAAACCAAAAAAACTAAACGTGTGGAAAATAAAAGTAGTAATCGAAAAGCAGTAATTTGGGACAACCCTTAATGTTTTATTTAACACCAACCCCGTAGGGTTATTATTATAACAAAATTAACTTCCCTTTCAGAATTCATAGCAAATAAGCAATATCAATATTGAACGCTATACAGAATACAAAATACCCTATTACGTTCAATGGAAAGGTAACATGTTTACACAATATTCTAGATATGTTTTATACTTAATAATAACCATATGTTTCTTTAAAGGGGCGCCTATCTCTATCCCCTCTATGTGCATGAAATGTGAATAAATATATGACAATTTTATATACCAAAAATCTCTTAGTAAAATGTGCGGCGTTACCTTGGCCGACCGACAGCGAAACTATGTGATTCGCAGTATGGTAGGTTTGAAAGGTTACTTCATCCCTAAAATTGACGGGCATGCTTCGATGATTTGAGCACGTGGAGCGAATGAGCGAAAACCGAATGGTGAAGAAAATATATGGGTCAAAAGTTAATATTAAAAGGGGTCTTGGTAGGCCGGGACTAACTTTCGAAGACCTGTCTAACTTAAGAGAGTCAAGAGTACTCGGATACCTAGACGTGAATGTATAAAGAAAATTATGAATCTGAAAGAAATGGAAGAGGTGTGTAAGGATCGTAACAGTTGGTGATCTGTTAGCTCTGGCTACCCCGTCAGGGACTGTGCGTGAAGATAAATAAATATATGAAAACTAAACATTCTGGAAGCAAGCGGCTTTTGCTGTTGCATTAATGAGTCGGTTCTACCGGGGCGGGACCAAATCTTTTTTTAATAGGTGCATACAATGCTTTTTTCCGGTTAATGAGGTTACAGGAGGTCCAAATACAGTTCTAATGACACAATAAAGACATTGAAATTAAGGTTTATTTGTTAATAGAAATTCAGGGAGTCGAAAATTACTCCTCAAAGGTTTACTGCAATTACCTCGTGTGCATGTTAAACTATGATTTTAATGAGAACTTATGGCTGCCAGGGGTCTGATAAAGACGAAAAGCTTTCGAGAAAACTCCTTATCATAATAAATAAAGAAAAAGGTATACAAGAATGAAAATGAGGGAATAGACAATAGCTAATAAAAGAACTAACAAACACATTTCCTTAACAAGCTGAACTAAAAGTATAAAATATTTTATTAATAGATATTATTACATGTTAAATCGTTTTATAAAATCTCTTAAGAAGCACCCAAACCTTTTTATGATTAATATATATATATATATATATATATATATATATATATATATATATATATATATATGTATATATATATATATATATATATATATATATATATATATATATATATATATATATATATATATATATATATATATATATATATATATATATATACATATATATATATATATATATATATATATATATATATATATATATATATATATATATATATATATATATATATATATATATATATATATATATATATATATATATATATATATATATAAATATATATATATATATATATATATATATATATATATATATATATATATATATATATATATATATACAGCAATCAATTTCTGCTCGGATCATCCTAAAAATAATAAGTCATCTTTTTCACCTGGAATTTTATATTTAAAGAATACATTTAAAGACATGAGCTCAGTCCACCCTATGATAATTATACGTTAGTTTCAAACAAACAGACGCATTATTACATATACATTTTTATTTCACTGTCAAAACTAATAAATATTATATCTGGGGATTGCCACGATTTCAACAACCAGAAGTTCTACCGATAAATCCGTAATAGGTATCGCAATTATAACGGGATTTGGAGTAAAGTTATCTAACTTAGATTGAGTTATTAGGCTTAATTGAAACTGTTTGAATATCAATTAAAAATGAATAGAAGTCGTGTGTAGTAGATGGTAATAAATGGAAATGCTATCTTCCAACTTTTTTCTTTTCGGAGTCTTTTAAATGCTTTGCTAAGGCGTTGCGTGAGTTGGATTAGGATTATAGATTATATAAAGATTAAGTTTGGTAACCTGGTGATACGTGGGCGCTTACTTTATGCGGGAGTGGCCTAGGGTTTGGCACTGCTAAAATAGTTATAACAACAACAACTTTGACATAAAGGACAATGTCGTGTATAAATTAACTTCTTTTAAGTAATCTATTTTTTCGACCAAAATAGTAGCAGCACAGTGCTTATAGTAAATAAAAATAAACATTTTATAAATGAAAAAATGCTGGCAATACATGTTTTCTAAAAAGAAGTAGCACACCAAAGAAATAATTCAATAAATCAAAATTAATCACACAAATTCAGAAGACAGAAAAAATACACTGAATAATATATTAAAGTAAACTGTTAAAATAACAATAATTAATTGAAATAAAATCTAAAGATAAAAATTAGAGCATTGTTTATGCAACTATTTATTGGTGCTGCAGCGTTATCATGAAAAGGTGTACGTAATCCCCAGGTGGCAGGCTCGTACCAATGGGTTTTTCAAAAACCTTATGTACGAATTATATTGTTGGTTTGGACATAGAGACGGCGGCGGGCTCACCACCTGTCAAGTTGACCCGAAAATATCTTCGGTGGAAGGTGGGTCAAAGGGACTTAATTGTCTAGACTAGACCTCTGTCTACCCCTGTATTGGGAATTGCGTGAAGATATTTTTATTTATTTTTTTTCTTTGAATATTAGTAGAGAATTAAAGGCTTTGCTACTTTAAGTAGCGTTCACGCGTGAACCGGAACGTGAGCGGTGCTAGGGGGAGGCTGGCTGTTGCAACTGAAAAAAGACTAGCCACGAATCATTGGCAAAGGCTTAACTTTTATAATTTTTATATATCTACTAATACATTACATTCCACAGTCTTCTATTTGCAGCTTAGGATCCACCAACATGTAGTATTAAGTTATCATGAAAAGGTGTACGTAATCCCCAGGTGGCAGGCTCGTACCAATGGGTTTTTCAAAAACCTTATGTACGAATTATATTGTTGGTTTGGACATAGAGACGGCGGCGGGCTCACCACCTGTCAAGTTGACCCGAAAATATCTTCGGTGGAAGGTGGGTCAAAGGGACTTAATTGTCTAGACTAGACCTCTGTCTACCCCTGTATTGGGAATTGCGTGAAGATATTTTTATTTTTTTTCTTTGAATATTAGTAGAGAATTAAAGGCTTTGCTACTTTAAGTAGCGATCACGCGTGAACCGGAACGTGTGCGGTGCTAGGGGGAGGCTGGCTGTTGCAACTGAATAAAGACTAGCCACGAATCATTGGCAAAGGCTTAACTTTTATAATTTTTATATATCTACTAATACATTACATTCCACAGTCTTCTATTTGCAGCTTAGGATCCACCAACATGTAGTATTAAGTTATCATGAAAAGGTGTACGTAATCCCCAGGTGGCAGGCTCGTACCAGTGGGTTTTTCAAAACCTTATGTACGAATTATATTGTTGGTTTGGACATAGAGACGGCGGCAGGCTCACCACCTGTCAAGTTGACCCGAAAATATCTTCGGTGGAAGGTGGGTCAAAGGGACTTAATTGTCTAGACTAGACCTCTGTCTACCCCTGTATTGGGAATTGCGTGAAGATATTTTTATTTTTTTCTTTGAATATTAGTAGAGAGTTAAAGGCTTTGCTACTTTAAGTAGCGTTCACGCGTGAACCGGAACGTGAGCGGTGCTAGGGGAGGCTGGCTGTTGCAACTGAAAAAGACTAGCCACGAATCATTGGCAAAGGCTTAACTTTTATAATTTTTATATATCTACTAATACATTACATTCCACAGTCTTCTATTTGCAGCTTAGGATCCACCAACATGTAGTATTAAGTTATCATGAAAAGGTGTACGTAATCCCCAGGTGGCAGGCTCGTACCAGTGGGTTTTTCAAAACCTTATGTACGAATTATATTGTTGGTTTGGACATAGAGACGGCGGCGGGCTCACCACCTGTCAAGTTGACCCGAAAATATCTTCGGTGGAAGGTGGGTCAAAGGGACTTAATTGTCTAGACTAGACCTCTGTCTACCCCTGTATTGGGAATTGCGTGAAGATATTTTTATTTTTTTTCTTTGAATATTAGTAGAGAATTAAAGGCTTTGCTACTTTAAGTAGCGATCACGCGTGAACCGGAACGTGTGCGGTGCTAGGGGGAGGCTGGCTGTTGCAACTGAAAAAGACTAGCCACGAATCATTGGCAAAGGCTTAACTTTTATAATTTTTTATATATCTACTAATACATTACATTCCACAGTCTTCTATTTGAAGCTTAGGATCCACCAACATGTAGTATTAACTGTAAGAGATAGATAATTCTTTATTACATTTAACTTTCTTATATTAGAATCTTGGAGAGACTTACGGACTACAAATGCCATGTGAGATCGGTGTAAGAATATTACGATAGGTAACGTATGCGACAAAGGGATATGATTTGAAACTAGACCAAAACAGCATACCAGTGATGGCGGTAATGACTACGGAGGGAGATGTCTAGTACTGCGATCGGTAATCTGTTTTTCAAGTTTGTAGATGTCTAGTTAACCATCCGTTAAGGAGGAGGCCTTTTAAATAGCATTTAACGTGCGTGTATTTAACGGTATAACAAATCAAATTAATCAAATCAAATAATTTATTTATCGATTGAATTAACATAGTTTACATCCATCGATCGAAAATTTTTAATCTGCCATATTTTTGTAATCATTTATTGTTTGCTTGGAAATTGATACGACGACGGGTCCACCACCTGTCACGTTGTCCCGAAAATATCTTCGGTAGAAGGTGGGTCATGTTGATGTTGTTTGGGTTTATTTCGTAACGTAATGCGGGTAGTAATTCGTTTATTAATTTTGGAATCATAAATTCGAGCGTGCGTTTTCCATAGTTATTCTTATTATACACAGGCACATATTTTTTTTTATTAGAGATAGCGCGAGTACCTTTGCTATGTAATATTAGAGTTTGCAGGTCTTTGTTAAAAAACTGTTCTTTTAAGAGCACATATTTGATTTTGTCATGGATTGGGATTATTTTACAATACGCGAACAACATATGGTAGTTATTTTTATATTTACTTTTATTTTAGGAGGGACGATTATCTTTAGAAACCTTAATTGAAGTTGAAAAATTTTGTCTATGTATGTTTTGAATGTGAATCCATAGCTACTCAAACCGTACGAAGTTATTGATTCAACTAAAGCTTTATATAATAATAATTTAATTGGAAAGTCAATTTTGTTTTTAATTAGTACAAATTTTGTCAGAATTATTTTTAGCCGGTCACAGACGTTATTTATATGCTTTTTCCAATTTAGTCGGCTATCAATTATGAGACCTATGTACCAATGGTTGTCCGTATAAACTATTGACGGACAATAGCACATAGATTTTATTTGACATGAATGTAAGCATGAGTGTGAGTGTGCTATGAGATTAGGCACTGTTTTAGCACGGTTATGAGAAGAGCTGATATACATTATTTTAGTTTTTCTATCGTTTAAAACTAAACCAACATCGTGAGACCACTTAATTAGAGATGTAAAATCTTTTTGTAAACGTATAAATGCGACTCCAAGATCGGCATCAGCCGCTACTAGGCACGTGTCGTCGGCAAACTGATAAATTTCACAGCTGTCAATTAAATTTATTAAACTATTAACATATGTGAAGTAGTGTAAAGGTCCGGGTACTGATCCCTGTGCAGTTCCTTCAGTTACAGTCTTTTCATAACTCCAATTTTCAGCGATCTCAACTTTAAAACGACTATTTTCCAGATAATTTTTACACCATTTCTGGACAGGTCCTCTAATTCCCGATTCGTCAAGTGATTCAATCAATGTCTCGTGTTGAAGTGTATCAAACGTTTTGATAAAGTCAATAAAGACTACTAGGATGTGTTTTTTACTATGCAAATGTTTGTTCATCGAATTAGTAAAGTTGCTCAGAAGCTTGCTGGTGCTTTTGTGTGGTTGAAATCCGTATTGCTTATCATTTAGAATGTTATTAGAATCATAGAATTTTAGAAATTGATTTGACAGACATTTTTCAATTATTTTGTCTAAGGTGGGTAATATGGTTATGGGACGATAATTTCCATACTCCTTGAGGTTTCCTTTTTTGAAAATTGCCTTAATTGTCTAGACTAGAACTCTGTCTACCCCTTAATTGCCTAGATCTCTGTCTAACTTTATATTGGGGAAGAAACTCCACAGCTTTCATAGCAACATTAGGTAACTGGTAGCTTGTACAAAATAAAAAAATACACTCGGATTATCAAACTAATCCAGCTAATAATAATCAGGTCAAATGGAGGAAGTAATAAACGAAACACAACATAAGCTCAGCAATTGCATTCATTTGCCACGTTTTGATCATTATTATTTCCCCGTAGCTTGGACCCTATTATAAGTTGTACAAGAAACTTATCTCGTTAGCTCGCAATCTACAGAATATTGGTCCGCTTGTAAGTTTCGTAATATGTAAGGATTACTGAACCTTCTTTTATGTGTGCCCGTTACGATGAACAGTGATTACGAAGAGACATCCACGAACAAGTGAGGGATAGATAAATAAGATGGGCCGCTGAATACGCGTTCTTAAATAAAATAATGAGTTTTTAAATTTATTAACACAGTTACGAGTGGTTAGGTGATCGTATTTCGAGTCAAGAGACCCGAGTTCGATCCCCAGGTCTGCCATCTGCCATCTCGTAACAATAGGTTTTAACAACTTAAGTACTTATGTCGTTGGCTTAGACATAAATACGGCGACGGGCTCATCACCTGTCACGTTGTCCTAAAATATCTTTGATGCAAGGAGGGTCGAATGGGAATTCATCATTCATCATTGGGAATGAAGGTAAAAAAATAATTATCACATAACTAAGATTTCAGTGCTTCCATGGTAAAAAGTCCTTATTTACATCATGAAAATTACTTTAGGAGGAGCACTGGAGGAGTTTTGGGAGAATGTAGGAGAAGTTCTAAATTTGTTTAGGGGAAACGAAAGAATTGTTGTATGTGATGATTTGAATGGATGGGTTGGTACCGCTCGGCCAGGGTACGAGTCGGTGCTTGGAATGTTTGGTGATAAAAGGATTAACGATGCTGGCAAGCTTATACTGGCTGTATGCAAGAAAAGGGTCTTCTTGTGACAAACACTAAGTTTAGTCACAGGAAAATCCATATGTATACTAGAAAAAGAGAGAATGAGAGGAGTATGATCGATTTATTACTGGTGGATGACCGACTGCGAAAACAGGTGATGGATACGCGAGTGTTCAGAGATGCTGACCTGGGAACGGATCACTATCTAGTGATTACTAGATTTAGGAGTCTGTTCGCGGCTTGGAGTCACCGGGCGGAGATACCAGAACCACAGCCGATCGGTAGCATCCGAAGCTGGAAGCTTCAGGAAGCGGACACTAGGGATAAATATCAAGCAATGGTAGCCAAAAAGCTGGACAGCATCGATGTCAGGAAAGAATGTGTGGAAGAAATATGGCAGAACCTTAGAGATGGAATGGTTAGTGCAGCGGAAGACGTGTGTGGAACTGTGAAAAGAGGTAGTAGTAAAAAGGGTGATGCATGGTGGAATGACGAAGTGAAAGAAGCTGTAAATAAGAAGAAGAAAGCATGGTTAGACTACTTGGCCTCTAGTAATGACAAGGATATAAGAGAGAAGAGGAAAGAAAGATATAAGCTCCAGAAAGTTCACACGAAAGCATTGATTGAGGAAGTGCGTGAAAGGAGTAGAATGGAAGCGGACGAAAAGTTGCCGCACAACTTCAAGGAGAACTCCAAACTCTTCTGGAAAGAGGTTGGAAGGACCCGGAGTAGTGCGACAGCCTTAAGAATGAACAAAGTGCTTTCGAGAACCAATGACGTCCTCTCAGAAAAATCGGACGTCATGTAGCGATGGAGCGAATTTTATAGAGAAATGTATGCGTGTGATGATCTTAGTTTGGGATCCGGGGGTGACGCCGTGACTGGTACGCCAGACTCGGACCTCGATGACACTGAGGTCATCAGTATAAAACAGATTGAATGTGCGATTTGAAGTTTAAAATGTGGTAAGGCTGCGGGACTAGACAAAGTTACTGCTGAAATGGTCGAGTATGGTGGGCCTTGCGTTGCGGACAGCCTTCATCTGTTATGCAATTTGTGCTGGCGAATGGGGGCTGTCCCGGATGATTGGCGATCCGCGGTCATTGTGCCTTTATATAAAGGTAAAGGTTCTCGTTATGACTGCGGGTGCTTTGAGGCGTTCAGCTTGACCAGTTTAGCAAGTAAAGTTTACTCGAAGGTTTTGACACGTAGGATGCAAGAGAAATCGGAAAGATTTCTATGGGAGGCACAATGCGGATATAGACCTTGAGGAGGATGCACGGATCAAATGTTTTCTCTCCGCATGATCACGGAGAAGCTTCTGCCTGCTAACCAGAAGATTTTCTGTGCTTTTGTGGATCTTGAGAAAGCATTTGATAAGGTTGTAAAGAAGAAAATGTGGAAATTGTTGTCGGGGTATGGTGTGGATGGTCGATTGCTAAGGGCTGTACAGTCACTTTACTGTAACTGTAAAGCGTGCATGCGGGAAGGGCATGACCTGTCACCGATGTTTAGCGTCCAATCTGGCGTAAAACAGGGTTGTGGCATGTCTTCCTGGCTGTTCATACTGTATCTCGACAGCTGTTTACAGAAGCTGTAAGATAGTTGTTTGGGTGTGAAATTGGGTGATATTAAAGTAAATTGTCTGCTGTATGCTGATGATGCAGTGCTTATTGCACCATCAGAAGCAGAACTGCGGTCATTAGTCACGTGTATGAAAGAAGAATGTGAAATTAAAGGTCTCCGTTTGAAAGCTGATAAAACTAAGCTTCTGGTATTTGAAAGGGACGAAGAAAGAACGAAGTGTGAAATATGGGTAAATCAGGAATGTCTAGAACAGGTGAATGAAATTGTATACTTGGGAAGTGCGTTTAGCCGGGATTAGCGACACGCTTGTCCATATTAAAATCACATCTTCCGATTTAAATGTGGACAAGCGTGTCGCTGCCGGGAACAAAGTCAATGGTGCCCTGACTGCGTTAATCAAAAGGCAAGGCGTAGTGAAAAGTGCACGCCTTGCAATACATAACGCAGTGTTGTTATCGACTTTGTTATATGGCATTGAAACCTGGGTATGCCGGAAGAAGCATACCAACCTGCTTTGAATGCAGTAAACATTACTTTAAAATCACCGTATGTCTCTGACAGACACTCATGTCTGTTCATTTTTAGGCCCATTATATATTAAACAACAACATAATAATAAATTCATATCTCAATTCGATTCACAAACAAATAACTAAATTTTTTATACTGTCAACTAAATTCCAGCAATCTAGCCAATTATTCGGTGCTATAGAGCAAAAAATTAAAAATTCCAGTAATCATTAAAATTTTAGGCTTGACTTTGTAGTTGGAGTTTATTAAATTTTTCAATTAAATGTACCTAACCTAACCTTTGTAAGATATAAATAACAACAGATGGAAAATATATAAGCTGTCTGTGTGTAAAACATTTCTTTGATCTTAAATTTAAAAAGTCACGATAGCCAAGTGGTTGGGTGGTCGGAATTTCGAGTCAATAGACCCGAGTTCGATCCCCAGTTGGTAGGCTCGTACCAATGGGTTTTTCAAAAACGTATGTGCGAATATTGTTGGCTTGGACATAAAGACGGCGACGGGCTCACCACCTGTCACGTTGTCCCGAAAATATCTTCGGTGGAAGGTGGGTCGAAGGGACTTCATTGTCTAGACTCGACCTCTGTCTACCCTTTTTTTTATCTTAAATTAGATTCCTTTTTTGAAATACTGTAGATTTTTATTTGAGATAATATGGTATGCCTAAATAATGTGTATGTAATTCATGTGTATACATTTCAAACCTGACATGTAGTATATGGTTTCTGACTTCTAGATTCTTTTTTTATTATATTCTTAGCGATATGACTATGAAGACCGAATTTTGTTGACTAGTACATGGTGATCATCAAAAATTTGTAAAAATAACCCATCCCGATTTGGTATTAGGACCTATAACTTAATTTTTTTTTCTAAAATACCTCCTCTTATGTTTAATTGAATATTTATTATATTAATAAAAGAACATTTTATGACGACGAAAAATATTAATAATAAAAAATAGTGTTTATTTTTAACAAAACGATTTTAGGATTTTATCGCGTTTTTAATTAGTTTTTACAAACTATTTTTATATTGAAAATGTATAGTATTCTCGTAAATAGTATTTATTTCTAAACATTTGACTAAAATAATTGTTGGCAATTTAATGAAAAGTAAAACGTGGTCCTGATGCGAGTATTTGTTTTCGAAGTGCAAACACTTGAACGAAGATTCGAGATTTTTATTACTTTTGCTTTTATTTCAGATCTCATATCAAATAGCGGTTGCATTGAAACGAGAATGTCGTGATAGGCTGTTTTGATACTTACGACATCGCGTAGCAATTTTTCTAGAATTAATACTTTTCTATATTTACAATTTATATTTTAAATTTATATATATATATATATATATATATATATATATATATATATATATATATATATATATATATATATATATATATATATATATATATATATATATATATATATATATATATATATATATATATATATATATAAGAGCAATTCATAGAATTTCGTAAAAAAACGTTTTCCTGAAAATGGTGTACCATCACTCTTCTACAATTACATTAAAATTATTCAGCCACTTAACTATGACGCTTCATACGGACAAAGAATCGACTCAGAGATTTACTCTGAACCGAATAAAATACTTAAGTAAAATAAATACCTAAGTAAAAGTATAGACTACTTTACTGTAAACTAAAAGAAAGGTAATTAAGTGTATAAGAAGAAGAAAGCGGAAAAGGTGTTGTAAAATTAAAAAAAAAATATGATGATGAAATTAACTATATAAAAAATTAAAACCTAAAGTATATAGAAAAGAAATTATATATGTGTATTAGACTGAAGATTATTAAGAGGATTGGTAATGATGTTTTAGTTTTAAATACGGACAGAGATTGAGAATGATTGATATTAAATGAGAGAATTCAAAATTCGTCGAGTGTTCGTCTTATTTTTTCACTTTACGTTTCGATTGATATTTTACAATAAATCAATATTTGTAAAAGTTTACATGCATGTGAATTCGCAATCGCAGCACCTAACACGTTAGATCTGAGACTCTGCTGTCTGTCACCGTACCTATAAATTTTGGTTTGGTATTTCTCAAGATGGTTAACCTGCCATCTATTGGTATCCAATTGCCCTGTCATGGATTTTTTTTTTATCTTTTTATCTTAGCCCTATTACAATATCTACGGGATAAGAGGGCGTGGTATTATTGTGAAGCCGATTCCAACGCCGCGCAGTATGTAATAATAAATTTATCTTCGATTTATTTTACAATAAATTTTGTGCAATTGTAATGTGGACTATAGTTATAAGGAAATTACAAACCAAATTATTTCATTCTCGGAATCCAATATGACATTGTAGATGACAATAACCAGTGGCCCGTTAAGTGGTCGAAATTCCAATAGACTATACCAATTTGACTGTTTGAAAATATGCTATTATCAGTTTGACATTGTAAAATATAAACAATTGTTTGCCTGTATATGTGAAAAGATTCATTTTATTTCATTGAATATCTTTTATTTTCATAACATATATTAATTTTATGTTTGTGCATTCCTAATTAATATAGACATTAACTATACTAAATCTCACGTTCCAGCTCAATCTAGATCTCGTCAGTATGTTTCAAATGGGTTAGCAATAACTAAACTAACAATACAAGAAAATATTCCTACACACATGTATATTGACACATGCACAAATACCTATGACTCGACATTCAACATTCAAACGACTGATAACATTCATACTGTTGTCACAAATGTTTATATTCTCATAGCTGGATTCAAACAATAAAAAAAGTCGCGGGTTTGATTCCCGCTATCCCGATACTTTAGTACCTCAGGTCACTACCAACATGGGTGTCGGTAAGGGTCGGAATTCTGTGTAGTCATTGATAAATCGCCGGTGGCGGACAGCAGAGTCTAGTTGGGACCGCGATCGCCAAACCGCTAACAGATGTGGCGATTACAGCATGTCCTCCCTATATCCATACAGGGAAATACCGAAACAGCAGTTGGATATTTCAGATCAAATTGTAAATATAGAAAAGTATTAATTCTAGAAAAATTGCTACGCGATGTCGTAAGTATCAAAACAGCCTATCACGACATTCTCGTATCAAAGCAACCGCTATTTGATATGAGATCTGAAATAAAACAAAAGTAATAAAAATCTCGAAACTTCGTTCGAGTGTTTGCACTTCGAAACCGAATACTCGCATCGGGACCACGTTTTAGTTTTTATTAAATTGCCAACAATTATTTTAGTCAAATATTTCGAAATAAATACTATTTACGAGAATACTATACATTTTCAATATGAACGAGTATAGTATAGTACAAGTCACGATAGCCGAGTGGTTGGGTGGTCGGAATTTCGAGTCAATAGACCCGAGTTCGATCCCCAGTTGGTAGGCTCGTACCAATGGGTTTTTCAAAAACTTATGTACGAATATCGTTGGCTTGGACATAAAGGCGGCGACGGGCTCACCACCTGTCACGTTGTCCCGAAAATATCTTCGGTGAAAGGTGGGTCGAAGGGACTTAATTGTCTAGACTCGGCCTCTGTCTACCTGTGTTAGAATTGCGTGAAGATATATTTATTTTATATATATATATATATATATATATATATATATATATATATATATATATATATATATATATATATATATATATATATATATATATATATATATATATATATATATATATATATATATATATATATATATATATATATATATATATATGTATATATATATATATATATATATATATATATATATATATATATATATATATATATATATATATAAAATAAATATATCTTCACGCAATTCCCAATATAATCCTAAAATAATTTGTTAAAATAAACACTATTTTTATTATTAATATTCTTCGTCGTCATAAAATGTTCTTTTATTAATATAATAAAATTCAATTAAGCATAAGAGGAGGTATTTTAGAAAAAAAAAAATTAAGTTATAAGTCCTAATACCAAATCGGGTTGGGTTATTTTTACAAATTTTTGATGATCACCATGTACTACTCAACAAAATTCGGTCTTCATAGTCATATCGCTAAGAATATAATTAAAAAAGAATCTAGAAGTCAGAAACCATATTCTACATGTATATGGTTTGAAATGTATACACATGAATTACATACACATTATTTATGTTTATACGAGGATGTATTAGAAAAAAAATCTAATATTTGTGACAATAACCGATGATTTTAAATTAAAAAAACAAACACCCTTCATATCTATACCATTTCTTATACAGGAGTAGACAGAGGTCTAGAAAATGAAGTCCTTTCGAACATACATTCATATGCATATCTATATTTTTTCTTCTTCTCAATTGTCGTTAAACTTAAACTTCTTTATAAGTCGTAACCGTGAAAGCAGCGAATAAAATTTCTAGTCGAGCGCTTCCAAGCCAGCAAACAGATAAAACCAAACCAAATTTTATGTTCACGTTCTGAAACAAAAAGAGAAACATATGAAATCAAGATATTGCTTTGTCTAAAACTAGCGAGCGAACTAAACCAACCCATCCAACCTTTCCAAGTTCAAAGTACAAAAGATTATATATATATATATATATATATATATATATATATATATATATATATATATATATATATATATATATATATATATATATATATATATATATATATATATATATATATATATATATATACATATATATATATATATATATATATATATATATATATATATATATATATACCATTTCTTATACAGGAGTAGACAGAGGTCTAGAAAATGAAGTCCTTTCGAACATACATTCATATCACACCAATGTTTGCCCCTCAGCGGGATTTGAAGCCGCAAACCTTAGCTTCGAAGGCAGGCCCCTCTATAAGATAATTTGCACTTGATGTAGCAAAACTTTGCACGTCTTAGATACTGCTGAACGATAAGATTAATTTAGCTCTGGTTTACATCGAACGGTGACCATATCAGAGTTCTAACCACACAGCGGATATTGTCTTATATACGCACCGAGTCAAAGGAATTTGCTGCAATTTTCTTTTACTTTTCCTAATACTTTTCCTAATACATACTTCTCCAGCACCATTATTCTTCTTATAACTATTCTTAAGAAACATATTGACGACCTCCGTGGAAAAGTGGCGTGCATACTAATATTCAAGGTGGTCCATCTCAAAGGTCCACCTCAAAGGTATCGGGTTCCATTCCCCGACCGCTCAATGTAGAAAAACCACTTTTTGTATATTATCTCGGGTCTGGGTATTTGGGGTACCTTCTTTGTTTCCGTTTCCATAACAGACGTGCTTTCGCTGCTAACTTTGGGATCAGAGCAATGTATATGATGTTGTCCCAATCTATGTATGCATATATTTCAATTAATTAGTCATGTAAACCTACTCTAAGCTGTTGTAGTCATTAATAATATTGTAGTGGTCTAAAATACTTAATCTTATTCGTTAATGACAATTCTTTGATTAAGTTCCGTTAACTCAATTCCTCATACCTGTATTAGGAGAACTTTACCACGTCTTACAAACAACAATTACTATTTTTAAGGAAATTTAACTTGTAATTAATTTTGGCGTTTTTGTGAAAATTGCTACGTTACAGTTACGTTTGCTTGCTTTAACTATTTTATATGTATTTTACGTGCACCGCTCTGATAAGCCGACAACTTATGCATGAGAGACTCTTGCTGCAAATTAAAATGTCACATTCATGCAGAGTAAATGTCGTATTGCGCAAATTATGTTAATGAAATTCTTGCATTTTATTAGATTATGAAGCCCTAGGTTTAGTTTAATTCACGAATAATTGAACAAAGGGTTCTTTAACTTGTTTCTTAGTGATCCAATCCAATAAAGATTAGAAGAAAGGAAGAAGATTTTAGGACTAATAAATCATAATAATAGCTTTAAGAATTCGGTATAAATGCCAGATTTAGCACATCAACGTTAGGTCGGCCCCATGGTTTCCTCTTAACTCACCCATGTGTGTTGCTAAGTCCCATCGCCACGTCAAGAGATCCGGTATGGCGTTTTAGACATTCCATTACTCTAGTCTCTCCTGAATAACATATTGAGGGACATTAATAGGCTACTTTTAATGCACAGTTCGCCTATTTCATCACTACGTCAAAAACTTAGTTTTCTAGAAAAAAAATCTGATAAATTTACTAAATTTGTGTGATGCCAATAACAAAACAAAATAAATAAAACCTACTACCAGGTTCACGAGCGAGGTTCTTCCTCAAACGATTTTCTCTCTCCACATGTATTTCATTTGTTTAGGTATTGGGTAAGATTGTGGCCATATAAACGTACTGTGTAAATGAGGCGGTTAATTTACTTATTTATCGAGGGACTCAAAGTAGCAATTTTGGCTTTCCGGGTGATTTACTTCTTATTGGATGAACCTACTTATTGAATGGAATGAAAATAATGCAAGTCATATGATAAAAAATTCATGTAACATCACTGAATCTTTGATGAAGAAAAAATGATGTGAATAAATCAACTGATTCCTTACTATGTTAGTTATTTAGTTCAGTTTTTCTCCTTCATTATTTATTAATTTATAATATTGATGTTTATCGTTGAAGTAACACTGCTTATAATTTTAAAACAAATTCAAAAAGAAGGATGGTCAATGTTCATCGTATTTTTTACATATGTTCTATATATATATAAAACTGTCACGATAGCCGAGTGATTGGGTGGTCGGAATTACAAGTCAAGAGACCCGAGTTCGATCGCCAGGTGGCAGGCTCGTACCTAAGGGGTTTTTCAAAAACTTATGTACGAATTATATCGTTGGCTGGACATAAAGACGGCGAAGGGCTCACCACCTGTCACGTTCTCCCGAAAATATCTTCGATGGGAGATGGGTCAAAGGGATTTAATTCTCTAGATTAGATCTCTGTCTACCCTGTATTGGGAATTGCGTGAGGATGTTTATTTTATTTATTTATGTTCTATACATACATATACATTTTTCAATTGAAGGGTGATTTAAAAATCCTTTTTTATATTTTTCAAATACTATTCTCTCGATGTTTTTCCTCAGCTACCTAGCTAGAATTTGACTATAGAATCCCAAGTAAAAAAAAAAAGTCATAAAATTATACATAAATTTTGAGAGCTTAAATATCATGCTCTGTTTGTGTCTAGTGGTGCACGTCAAATACTACACAAATTAATAACATTGCTAAGACGGTTACTAATTTCCTTTTTTTTTTTGTAGTTTTTGACTTTTTTAGGAATAAACACAGGCTACATAGAGTACATTTTAAGATACAAATTGGTTTTTATTTGAATTTGGTTTGAATCAAACAGCCTTGTCTCAGACGGAGAATTAGAAAGAACCGCTGAGGATTATTAATAGTATACATATAAGGTGTTTTTAATTTCATAGCATTAAATTTAAGCTATAAATAGGTACCGATACAGTAGAAGAAGAAATGAAAATTGCAGTAACAATTCTTTCAACCAAAGCATAAAAAATTGGATCTTAGCAATCTCATTTTGCCTCTCCATTATCATAAATATAGTCACGATAGCCGAGTTGTTGGGCGGTCGGAATTTCGAGTCGAGAGACCCGAGTTCGATCCCCAGGTGGCAGTACCAATGAGTTTTTCAAAAACTTATGTACCAATTTCATCGTTGGCTTGGACATAAAGGCGGCGACGGGCTCACCACCTGTCACGTTGTCCCGAAAATATCTTCGGTGGAAGGCGGGTCAAAGGGACTTAATTATCTAGACTTGACCTCTGTCTACCCCTGTATTGGGAATTGCGTGAAGATATTTATTTATTTTATTTTATTATCATAAAGGAATACCAGTTCTCTTGCCAGATTCGTCCTTATCGATTACCATAATTTACTTATAGCTTTAACGTTAATCTCCCCACTATATGGGCTTTTAAAACTCTGTCTTAGAGTATTAGTAGATTATTACGCCGGGTACCACACGCACAAATATATTTTTATAATATACGAAATAAGTAAGCTAATTCAAGATACGTTTTAATGCCATCTATCGGCTAATAGTTTGGCGTCAAAATATTAACAGTCTTCTTAGTTGTAGTTCCCGTCGTATAGATGGCGCTATGACAAATTATAATGGTTATGGTAAATATTAATGAAAACACTCATTTTAAATGAACAAAGACAGCACGAACACTTTTGCGTAAAATTAAAACTGAACATCAGAACAAGCTCGAAGGTGAATAAGTTGAAACAATTATTATTCGAGAATCGTATTTTCTTTAACCGGTGAACAAACTGGTTCTATTTCTTTCTTTTTGTTTAAAACATAAAAAACTCGCGGTCTGCAGTGGGCGGCTCTTTTTCGGGGGCGGTAAAAAATATATAAAATAAATATTTTCACCCAATTCCCAATACAGGGGTAGACAGAGGTCTAGCCTAGACAATTAAGCCCCTCCGACCCACCTTCCACCAAAGACATTTTCGGGACAACTTGACAGGTGGTTAGCCCGTCGCCGTCTTTATGTCCAAGCCAACAAAATAATTCGTACATAAGTTTTAAAAAACCCATTGGTACGAGCCTGCCACCTGGGGATCGAACTCGGGTCTCATGACTCGTATTTCCGGCCACCCAACCACTCGGCTATCGTCACTTTTTATGGTAGCCGTAAAAAATGTTTATAAAAAGTTGATTACTCCATACTTTTTCGTCAATATTTTTGTTCTTATTACCATATTTATACATAGGTCATGCAAGGTTTTTCAAAAGAGTTTAGGAAACTTATTTTGTTTCAATGTTATTTTATATAAATATTTCTCCTTGCGACTTCTTTGTACTTCACCATAATGGCCGAGCGACATTTCGTAAGATATGCCAAGGATAACTTTGAATTAAAAGCAAGAAACAAAAACAAGCTTGCAATGATTTCGCGGCTTTTCGAATAAAACTATGTATAAATTGGAATTCTACGTAACTGGTTCACAGTGGAAATCCTTTGGTGAACATTTAGGTAGTATATTTAAATATAGTAATTAGTAAACGGCACTTTGAGCTAGGAGTCCCGAAGATTACCATTTTAGCATGTTTCAATTTTTTTTAAATCAAATTTAGAATTTAACTCACGATAGCCGAGTGGTTGGGCGGTCGGAATTTCAAGTCGAGAGACCCGAGTTCGATCCCCAGGTGGCAGGCTCGTACTAAAGGGTTTTTCAAAAAACCAATGTACGATTTTATCGTTGGCTTAGACATAAAGACGGCGACGGACTCACCACCTGTCACGTTGTCCCGAAAATATCTACGGTGGAAGGTGGGTCAAAGGACTTAATTATCTAGACTTGACCTCTGTCTACCTGTATTGGGAATTGCGTGAAGATATTAATTTATTTTATTTTATTATCATAAAGGAATACCAGTTCTCTTGCCAGATTCGTCCTTATCGATTACCATAATTTACTTATAGCTTTAACGTTAATCTCCCCACTATATGGGCTTTTAAATCTCTGTCTTAGAGTATTAGTAGATTATTACGCCGGGTACCACACGCACAAATATATTTTTATAATATACGAAATAAGTAAGCTAATTCAAGATACGTTTTAATGCCATCTATCGGCTAATAGTTTGGCGTCAAAATATTAACAGTCTTCTTAGTTGTAGTTCCCGTCATATAGATGGCGCTATGACAAATTATAATGGTTATGGTAAATATTAATGAAAACACTCATTTTAAATGAACAAAGACAGCACGAACACTTTTGCGTAAAATTAAACTGAACATCAGAACAAGCTCGAAGGTGAATAAGTTGAAACAATTATTATTCGAGAATCGTATTTTCTTTAACCGGTGAACAAACTGGTTCTATTTCTTTCTTTTTGTTTAATACATAAAAACTCGCGGTCTGCAGTGGGCGGCTTTTTCGGGGGCGGTAAAAATATATAAAATAAATATTTTCACCCAATTCCCAATACAGGGTAGACAGAGGTCAAGCCTAGACAATTAAGCCCTCCGACCCACCTTCCACCAAAGACATTTTCAGGACAACTTGACAGGTGGTTAGCCCGTCGCCGTCTTTATGTTCAAGCCAACAAAATAATTCGTACATAAGTTTTAAAACCCATTGGTACGAGCCTGCCACCTGGGGATCGAACTCGGGTCTCATGACTCGTATTTCCGGCCACCCAACCACTGGTTATCGTCACTTTTACGGTAGCCGTAAAAATGTTTATAAAAAGTTGATTACTCCATACTTTTCGTCAATATTTTGTTCTTATTACCATATTTATACATAGGTCATGCAAGGTTTTTCAAAAGAGTTTAGGAAACTTATTTTGTTTCAATGTTATTTTATATAAATATTTCTCCTTGCGACTTCTTTGTACTTCACCGTAATGGCCGAGCGACATTTCGTAAGATATGCCAAGGATAACTTTGAATTAAAAGCAAGAAACAAAACTAGCTTGCGGGTTGTTGCAATGATTTCGCGGCTTTTCGAATAAAACTATGTATAAATTGGAATTCTACGTAACTGGTTCACAGTGGAAACTTTGGTGAACATTTAGGTAGTATATTTAAATATAGTAATTAGTAAACGGCACTTTGAGCTAGGAGTCCCGAAGATTACCATTTTAGCCATGTTTCATATTTTTTTAAATCAAATTTAGAATTTAACTCACGATAGCCGAGTGGTTGGGCGGTCGGAATTTCAAGTCGAGAGACCCGAGTTCGATCCCCAGGTGGCAGGCTCGTACTAAAGGGTTTTTCAAAAAACCAATGTACGATTTTATCGTTGGCTTAGACATAAAGACGGCGACGGACTCACCACCTGTCACGTTGTCCCGAAAATATCTACGGTGGAAGGTGGGTCGAAGCGTCTTAATTGTCTAGACTAGACCTCTGTCTACCCTGTATTGGAAATTGCGTGAGGATATTTATTTTATTTATTTATGTTCTATATAAATACATATAAATTTTTCAATTAAAGTGTGATTTAAAAATCCTTTTTTATATTTTTCAAATTCTATTCTCTCGATGTATTTCCTCAGCTACCAAGCTAGAATTTGACTAGAATTAGATTACAGGGAATTGCGTGAAGATATTTATTAATTTTTTAAATCCTAACATGGTGCTAGTGACTTATGCTACGCCTGAGTGGTTGGGTGATCGGAATTCGAGTCAAGAGACTCTATTTAGATTCCCTGGTGGTGGTCATAACAATAAATTACAAAGACAACAATCGATATAGTTCGATGTATCGTTTTCTTGAAGATAAAGACGGCGAAGTCTCACCACCTGTCAGATTGTCCCAAAAAATATCTTCTGTGAAAGTTGGGTAGAATTGGGAAAAGCGTGAAGTAATTACCTAAATGACCTAGTGGCACCCAGGCATTAAAAGTCAAAAAGACGTCCATGTAAAATAATAAAGTAAGTGATATGATTCCATGTTATGGAAGCTAAGGAAAAGGCTGCAGCCGCACAGGAGCAGAGCCATCTTATGCTTACGCATTTCGTTCATGCGCAAGATTCAACCGGAACCCAATACCCTCACTTCGCGCTTCTCCTTTTTTCCCAGTTCCTTTCTTTAAGGTAGGTAACGCACATGTATTCCCCTTGTCGTTGTTAGTGAACGTGGCACTGAACTGCTGAAAAGATTGCTCAATTATCGCCATTTTCCAAAAAAAAAAGAGTCATCGTCCAAACTATATTAGTTAGACTCTTATCGTCAGACGGCGATAGACTTCTCACCTGTCACGATGTCCTATGTGGGCGCTGGTCAAATGGGAATCGAAAGTACTACTAAGTATCGAAAGTACTAAATTGTATCGACTGACTAAAAAAAAATATTCAGACAGTTTCTGCGAAAGCGTTGAGTGTAACAAAGTTAGTCACGATAGATAATTCAGTTTTCTATTTGACATGTAACAGTAAATAATATTATGAAAGTCATCAAAATACGCCCCGAGGTATGTATCCCCTAAACGGCTAATGTAATTTAGTGGAATTGGAAGTCAGTTATAATACTCGTAGTCAACTTGAAATTTATAATATTTTATATTAAAGCATTAATAATTTTGAATATTTTTTCTCGTCTGAACAATAACAAAAAAGTATGAAAACCTTTTTGTGAGTGATCATTGTCTAAAAAAAAACAAGCTGGCCTTAGATTAAGCCATGGCAAAAGGAAGGCAACCATCAAAAGTTTCTTAAAGTACTGAATTGGCACATAAATTCAAAAGAACGATTTAAAATGTCGAGATACGCACTTAAACTTCGCTGAAATTTCGGCCCGGAACAGAGTCTCAAATGTAATGTGCAAGTAACCACATTTAACATTAAGTTTTTAAGGAGTTTGATATGCAATTAATCCCGTTTTAATATGCAAAAAAAGTTGACAATAAGTTTCTTTAAGCAGTCGGAATTCGAGTCAAGAAACCCGAGTTCGATCCCATGGCTCGTACCAAAAACTTATGTACAAATTACATCGTTGGCTTGGAGATAAAGACGGCGACGGGCTCACCGCCTGTCACGTTGTCCCAACAATATCTTCGGTGGAAGGTGGGTGAAAAGGACTTAAATGTCTAGACCTCTGTCTACCCCTGTATTATATGGCGTGAAGATATAATTAAACAGTGAACTTTAAAAAGACCGTACCAAAATTCAGAAACTAAATTTGAGTACTTGTTTGCTCTTTACATTTAACATTTTAAGTTTTTCGAATGTAAATACTTAATTTATCTAATAAATTACAAAACTATGACCCTCTACTTTTTACTTAGCGGGTATTTCGCTTTGGTTATTCTAGTGTCTGACGAAATGCTGTTGTGTAAATAAAACAATATTTTAATAATGTATAAAATTTTTAATCTGATAACTGGTTAATATTTACGAATCCATTCGTCCGGTTGGAAGTGTTAATGCACGGTAGCATTCATATTTAAATCTTATTTATTTACTTATTATTTATTTATCTTCACGCACAATCCCTGACGGGGTAGCCAGAGAGAACAGATCGATAAGTGTCACGATCCCTACATACTTCTTTCGCTTCTTTCAGATTCATCATCTTCTTTATACATGCACATCTAGGTATCCGAGTACTCTTGACCCTCCTCTCTTCGAGCAATTTGCTCACATGGTCTTCGAAAGTTAATCTCGGTCTACCTCGACACCTTTTAATATTAACTTTCGCGCTATATATTTTCTTCACCATTCGGACTTCACTCATTCGCTCAACGTGCCCAAACCATCGAAGCACACCCTTATCCATTTTTGAGACAAGGTCATCTTTCAAACCTGCCATATTGCGAATCTCTTCGTTTCGCTTTCGGTCGGCCATGGTAAGGCCGTACATTTTACGAAGAGATCGCATCTCCACTGCATTGAACCTGCTTTTATGCTTCTTCTGGCATACCCAGGTTTCGCTGCCATATAACAAAGTCGGTACCAACACTGCGTTATGTATTGCAAGGCGTGCACTTTTCACAACGCCTTGAATTTTGATTAACGCAGTCAGGGCACCCTTGACTTTGTTCCCGGCAGCGACACGCCTGTCCACATCTAAATCCCGGCTAAACGCACTCCCCAAGTATACAATTTCATTCACCTGTTCTAGACATTCCTGATTTACCCAAATTTTGCATTTCCTTCTTTCTTCGTCCCTCTCAAATACCAGTACCTTAGTTTTATTAGCATTCAAACGGAGACCATTAATTTCACATTCTTCTTTCATACACGTAACTAATGCCTGCAGTTCTGCCTCTGATGGTGCAATAAGCACTGCATCATCAGCATATAGCAGACAATTTACTTTTATGTCACCCAATTTCACACCCAAACAGCTATCTTTCAGCTTCTGTAAATAGCTGTCGAGATACAGTATGAATAGCCAGGAAGACATGACACAACCCTGTTTTACGCCCGTTTGGACGCTAAACATGGGTGACAGGTCATGCCCTACCCGCACACAGGCTTTACAGTCACAGTAAAGTGACTGCACAGCCCTTAGCAATCGACCATCCATACCATACCCTGGCAACAGTTCCCACATTTTCTTCCTTACAACCTTATCAAATGTTTTCTCAAGATCCACAAAAGCACTGAAAATCTTCTGGTTAGCAGCCAGAAGCATCTCCGTGATCATGCGGAGAGAAAACATTTGATCCGTGCATCCTCTTCCAGGTCTAAATCCGCATTGTGCCTCCCATAGAAATCTTTCCGATTTATCTTGCATCCTACGTGTCAAAACCTTCGAGTAAACTTTACATGCTAAACTGGTTAAGCTGATCGCCCGATAGTACCCGCAGTCAGTCTCATTGGAGTTCTCCTTGAAGTTGTGCGACAACCTTTCGTCCGCTTCCATTCTACTCCTTTCACGCACTTCCTCAATCAATGCTTTCGTGTGAACTTTCTGGAGCTTATATCTTTCTTTCCTCTTCTCTCTCATATCCTTATCATTACTAGAGGCCAAGTAGTCTAACCATGCTTTCTTCTTCTTATTTACAGCTTCTTTCACTTCGTCATTCCACCATGCATCACCCTTTTTACTACTACCTCTTTTCACAGTTCCACACACGTCTTCCGCTGCACTAACCATTCCATCTCTAAGGCTCTGCCATATTTCTTCCACACATTCTTTCCTGACACCAATGCTGTCCAGCTGGCTACCCTTGCTTGATATTTATTCCTAGTGTCCGCTTCCTGAAGCTTCCAGCTTCGGATGCTACCGACCGACTGTGGTTCTGGTATCGCCGTCCGGTGGCGCCCACTCGCGAACAGACCCCTAAATCTAGTAATCACTAGATAGTGATCCGTTCCCAGGTCAGCACCTCGGAACACTCGCGTATCCATCACCTGTTTTGCAGTCGGTCTTCCACCAGGAATAAATCGATCATACTTCTCTCATTCTCTCTTGTTCTAGTATACATATGGATTTTCTTGTGACTATACATAGTGTTTGTCACAAGAAGACCCTTTTCCTTGCATACAGCCAGTATAAGCTTGCCAGCATCGTTAACCCTTTTATCGCCAAACATTCCAAGCACCGACTCGTACCCTGGCCGAGCGGTACCAACCCATCCATTCAAATCACCACATACAACAATTCTTTCGTTTTCTAACCAAGTCTAGAACTTCTCTTACATTTTCCCAAAACTCCTCCAGCTCAG
The DNA here is from genome assembly GCA_029286605.1 of Sericinus montela. Classification (NCBI taxonomy): domain Eukaryota; kingdom Metazoa; phylum Arthropoda; class Insecta; order Lepidoptera; family Papilionidae; genus Sericinus; species Sericinus montela. The sequence continues at coordinate 12,387 of JAGSMR010000042.1, read as the reverse complement.
CTCTGGACGACGAAGCTACCGGCGCATAAACAGCCAAAAGGAATAACTTCGTCAATCCCAATTTAAAGCGAACCCAGAGAAGTCTCGAGTTCACAACCTTATATTCAGTCATAACATCGACCAACCGAGACGACAGCAGCACCCCCACTCCCTGGCAGGCGCTCTCGCTCTCCGGACCATAGAGCTAACGCCCCGCCAGGGAGCTCTTCAGTACCGCTGCCCTTCCGCTTGGTCTCCGACAAACACACGACATCTAATTCTCTTTCTTTCATTATTTCAATCAACTCATTCGTCTTATCTCTCATGCCTCCTCTAACATTCCACGTGCCAACTCTGCACTCCGTCCTCCACCTTCCGCCGTGTCGGGCTGTGCGTGACGGGTGGCGGTCCCCATCGCCGCTTTGCGCGCTGCATTTCACACCAACGGGGACGAACTGGTGTGCGTCGCCTTGGGGACGCCCTAACGCCCTGTGTAGAATTGCAGCCCTGAAAAGGGCTGGCAGGGGTCGCGACGAGCACGCTTCTACAATGACCCCCTATTTAAATCTTATCATGGGGCAAATCGATCTCGACCTCATAGTTTCATATGACAATTTAAGCTATCGTTGTTTTGTGGTTATGTGTATAGATTTAACGTCCAACTAAATATTTGCTTATTAAAATTATAATTGATTTTTCAGCAACTTTCCGCAACTTTTTCAGCACAGTATCCTTCAAAACCCAGGGAGTTGTGCGTCATCGGGGTAAATATTTTATTCCCACTTTCTGTACAATAATTAAAATATCTTCGGTGGATGGTGGGTGGGTCTAAAGGACTTAATTGACCTCTGTCTACCCCTGTATTAGAAATTAAAATAAAAAAAATATCTTCAAGCAATTCACGCAATGTATTGGGAATTGCGTGAAGATATTTTATTTTATTTATTTTTTTTAAAGGTTACATTATTTTTTGTTATGTACATTTCCATATATTAAGACATAATAACTGAATAATATCATCAGGAACTGAATAATATAACGGAAATCTTGTTTTAATTTTTAATTTAAAAGTCCTAAAATATATCTAAAAAGATAGATTGAAGGACAGTTTCAATATGCCCAGACCCTAATCTATCAAATATATTATGTAAATAACTGTTCCCTCATTTGAATTTTTTTTCATAAGTATACATTTTCATATATAAAGTTTGTTTTTAATATAGTACGAGACGAGTCCGAGTGGAGTAAACACCGGTTTTTAAAGTGGTTGATCGGAATCCGAATCAGGAGACCCGAATTCTATTCACAGCTTTTAGTCTCGTACTAATGCGTTGTTTTAACTTATGTATAATTTATATCGTTGGCTTGGACGTAAAGATGGCGACAGGCCACCTGTCATGTTGTCCAAAACAATGTCCTCGGTGAAAGGTGGGTTCTTCTTCTTTACAGCCTATCAAGAGTCCACTGTTGAACATAGGCCTCTCCTAAAAACTTTCCACAGTGAACGGTTCTCGGCTAACTGCGCATCTACTTCACGCAACATTTTCGACTCCATCTTGTGGGGGGTCATCCGACACTGCGTTTGCCTGTACGAGGTTGCAACTCAAGAGCCTTTCTTCCCCAAAGGTTGTCAGTTCTACGAACTATGTGGCCGGCCCAACTGCTGCGGATATATTCGTTCAGAATTCTATCACGCAGTGAAACACCGAGCATAACACTTTACAATGCACGCTGAGCAACTTTGAGCTTCCTCATACGGCCAGCTGTGAAAGACCACTTCTCAGATCCACATGTCATCACGGGCATCACAAACTGATTGTAAACCTTGGTCTTAAGATTCTGTTGTATTTTAGACGAGAAGATAAAATTTCGAAAGATTTAAAGACAGCGGATTCTAAGAGGAGTTGGAAAAAAAAGAAGATAAAATATCTTCACGCAATTCCCAATACAGGGGTAAACAGAAGTCTAGTCTAGATATTTAAGTCCCTTCGACCCACCTTCCACCGAAGATATTTTCGGGACAACGTGACAGGTGGTGAGCCCGTCGCCGTCTTTATTTCTAAGCCAACAATATAATTTGTATATAGGTTTTTAGAAAAACTCATTGGTATGGCCACTTGAGGATCGAACTCGGGTCTTTTGACTCGAAATTCCGACCACCCAACCACTCGGCTATCGTGACTTAATAAGTTGCTAAGTTGTTGCTAAGTTGGAAGCAACAAATAATATTATTGCATAACATATTGCTAAGGGCAAATGATTTTAATAAATATTGAGAGTTTTCCGAACGGAGATTTTCAATGTGTAAACAACAACAGGGAATATATTATGTCCCCTTTTAACCCACGATCTTTTCCTTATATTAGGAAGATATTGAGGCGTCTCTATCGCCGTTATATCTCGTCAGCAAACATCGTATTTCTTTATTTTATTTTCGGATGGGGAAGTTTTTTTTTAATATATTTTCATCCCCCGCTGCGATAGTGATAAATTTTTTATTAATAATAAATTTCGTAGTGAAAAAATCATCCAAATTTACACGGAGTAAAGATTTGATTTTGAATGTTATTTATCTTTCATGAATACTCTAAACAACTAAAAAATCGCTTTTAAAAACTGATTCACGAATAGAAAAATATTTTCATCCCATTCCCAATACAAGGGTAGGTAGAGATCTGGACAATTATATCCTTTCGGCCCACCTTCCAGCGAAGATATTTTTGGAACTGCTTGATAGATAATAAGCCCGTCGCCGTCTTTATGTTCAAGACAACGATATAAATCGTATATAAGTTTTTGAAAAAACACATTGGTACGATGCTGCCACCTTGGGATTGATTTCGAACCTCTTGAATCGAACTCCGATCACTCAACCACTCGGCTATCAATACTAGAAAAATAGTATTGATATGCAATGACAATATTTAAGTTATCTATAAAAAATATTATTTGGTGTAGGCTGCGCCAGCTACATGAAGATATATAAAAACACCATTACCCGCAACTACAACTATTATTAAATTTTGTTAAGTCAAAATAACTTCTTTTTGTTCAAATTATCCTATCAAAACCTTAAACCTACATGTGCAAAGGGGCGCTATATGTGCACTAGTAAGTATAACCGTTACTTTACTGATAACAATTTTGTCTTAATGTTTTGTTCCATTGTTTATTTGTATGTTTAGTTATCATCCACTATTGGGGTAGGCTAAGGTCTAGGCAACGAAGTCCTTTCTACCTTCTGATTCTGATTTGTAGAATTGTAAATTAGGAAATGGACGTACACTGAAAATCAAACTATGTAACGTGCATTTCGAGAATCAGTTTTTATTTCAAATTTGTTTTACTTTTTATTTATTATTCCAACAAGTTTTTTAAAACATTAATACAGTACAAAATGTTTTATTCAAATATTTGTATACATCGAAATGATGTTAAAAAATGAAATTATATTAATGTTACAGCAATTAAATGAAAAATATTTCAAGAATACGAAATAGATTACCGCCATAAATTGTTGTTTGTACCGGTTCAATATTAAATTGTTGAGGTTTATTCGAAACATGTGAATATTTCATGAATGGTCTACGTTTTATAACTATTTTTAAAGAGCGAAATTTATTTGCAGGCAATAAATTTGCTTTAAATTTATGAGTTAGTTTCAAATTAATTTTAAACGTTTATAAATATTATGATTTTATTACTGTGTTATTTACATGTAATTTCCGTACATTCACTACAGTATAAAAGGTAGAATAAAATTAAAGACATACATACATAACATGTAAAACGGCCTATTAATGTCCTCTGCAGGACATAGACCTCTCCCATAGGGAGGATTTGCCACGCGTGACAAGCGCATTGGCGATCGCAGTATCAGACACCTCGCACCTTAGGCGCTGCTGCCTATCTTCGGTTTAATTCTTTTTGTCTGATAATTTTAGGGATGGTTACCCCGCCATCTATTGATTGCCATAACGATGTTCTAGGCTGTTTCCCTTAGTCGCCGCTTACGACACCCACGGGAAGAAAGGGAGTGGCAATATTCTTACACCGTTACCACGCGGCTAGAAATTTTATAAAAATAAGGAAATTAAGTTTTGAGTGGAATGAAAATGAACTTTTTCTATTTTTAATGACAACTTTTCACATAGAAAAATACATTACCACTAAAATGAGATCATAGAAAATCATACATAGAGAAGTAAAGTGGTAGAGTTTTTTTTATTCATAAAAAAAGATTACAAAAATAAAAATAGATTTGTAATTCATACCTACATAGATGAGAACAACACCACATACATTGCACGTATCCCAAACTAAGTAGCTAAAGCTAAAAATAAGGTCGTTAAAAAACTTTCGAGTGTTTTTTTTTTTTTGGTAATGAATACACAAAAACAAGTCGCGAACTTAATAAGTTGACGTATGATTTTCAGCTTAAAAGGCTCACGCTCATCATTGCTTAACCAATAAGACGAAGTTTTCCTTGTAACCATATTTTGGACAAAACTACATGAATATATATGTCGTATTGTATAGGCGTAATATTATGCTACCACCTTCTGCCCGTCGTTGAAGAGAAGAGGATATCAAAAGAAAAGCTTTGAAAATAGCTTTAGCTATCGATAGATAGTTTACGCATCTCCTATAATTTTATTATTATTTTTTATTGGGTGGTCGGAATTTCAAGTCAAGAGAACCAATTTCGATTCCCAGGTGGCAGGCTCGTACCAATGGGTTTTTCGAAAAATTTATGTACGAATTATATCGTTGGCTTGGTCCCGAACGTTGTCCCGAAAATATCATCGGTGGAAGGGACTTAATTGTCTAGAATAGACCTCTATTTACTCCAGTATTGGGAACTGCGTGAAGATATTTATTTTATTTACTGTACTGTTAAGAAGATTAAAAATAATCGTTTAATCTTCTTAACTGTAATGTTTATTGTATAGTATACGGTAACGGACGCATATTCCAGCAGAAATAAGATCGAACGGTTCTAAATAATAAAAATTCAAATCTGCATGTTTTAACGGACCACAATATCTTTGCAGAATTTACTCCTTACCTACAAAGTAATTTATATGTAAAATTATTCTCGAAACGAACCTTATAAACAAAATAGAGGGTAAGTGTCATTGTACAGTGGGTGTCCAAATTATTTGGAACATTGCAAATTTTCTTGAATTTTGATTCAGAAACTATTTAGAAACAATATGTTTAAAATGTTTCAACATTTTTTTATACTATCATTATGTTAAACAAACAGACAATATTTTCACGCAATTTCCCATAGTGGGGTAAGCAGAACTCTAAACAATGAAGTCTTTTTCGACTAACTTTAATTTATCTTTATTTGTAATTCAGTCATTCCCGTGCCTACCTCATACACCAGTTCCTCATATATATGAGAATGTAATATAGTACGTGAACAATTTTCCAAAATTGTTTATAATTTCAAAGACAGATTTCTGTGATATGTGAGGAGAAATAATCGCATTATTATACTATTATTACTTTTCAACGAAGCTTATTTAGGGCAAATTGACTGGTGTTGTGACTATCGCCATCAATATATTAAAAGGTATAAAAAATAACCTTCGCGTTAATTAGAAGGAAATAACCAGAAAATTTATTAACTGGTGAATACATATCTGAATATTTAATAAAAATAATTGTCAACTTTATAGATGTTTTGTAACTTTATAGTTGTTGCAATTTACTTTTATAAGATGAAAATAGCTAGTAAATTCATAAACATAACGTCTGTCCCTAATGATTTGGCGCCATTGTAGGTTTCTTTACAACACCTCAGAGGCTACTTTTGTTTTTATAACGACAGTACATATAGAAGTTGGATATTTGAGAATAGCGCATAGAAATGAGCTGATGTAAACTTCACCCACAATATAATATGTTACATAATCAGTAAAAATTAGTTTGTTATTACTTTTTGGTTATTATTTATTTTACTACAGTAATAACTGTTGTTTGACGACCAATGGAGTCGGGACCGAGTTGGGAGTGCAGGGTTGCGGGTTCGAATCCCACTACGGGTAAACATTTGTTTGATGAACATAAATATTTTACTCAAGTAATAGAAGTTTATATGTATATATGAATATTTATCTACGTAAAAATATTCTATTGTTACCTTGGACTTTTAGACGTAATATTTTGTTCCCAAGGCTGTACTAATGAAGATATATTCTCTAATAAAACACAATAAATGAAATATATAGTTTACTATTTTAATGGTAAACTTTAAAGCATACTCAATAGAATATTAAAAGACCACTCTATTTAATCTATAAATGTTACGGTTATTAAGCGCTAAATGCGTTCATTAAATAAATTTATAGGAAGTTATCAAAGAGCGCCTCCAGCTACGTGACCCCCGTAGAGCAACAAATTAACCGAAGTGTGAACGAATCACTTACTAAATTATTGTAGACCGACTACACATATCGATAACATTTTTGAGATATATTATCTCTTTATACTTTTTCTAGCGTTTATATAAAAAATGTATGATAAAGAGCTCCGTGGAGGAGTGGATCACCCCGGTTTTCAGAGTGTCGCCAGCTCTGAGGGTCGATCAATTCGATTCGATCGATTGATCGATAAGCATCTATGTCTAAAACGTTTTTTCTACATTTTTTCAGGTCTGGATGTTTATGTAACCTTGGTTTTTTCTAATTTCATAGCTAATTACTCTGAAATCAAAACAGTACCACACTCTTTTCTATCTCTGCTCTCAAGTAGCAGAGGTACAAATGTTCTATTCTGGTTAAAAGGGTGTGAAGGCCCAGTTTTATCACAGGCTAAATGGTTTGCTGATGCGATTTTTGCTATTAGGTTTGCTGATAATATTGATATTTTTAACTTATCTTTCATCTAAGTCCAAATCCAAAGAAGAATCAATATTTACTTTTTTATACCGTATAGTTTACCATGGCAATTGTACCATAGGGAGCGATATCTCGATTTTCATTCAATCATCCTAATATTGATTTTAAAAGTAAGTCCTTTGTTAAATAAACCGATACGCTTAGGTTTCTCTAAAATAAGAAGTATGAAATATTTTATATACCACGAACTCCAAAAAAAAAAAAAAAGAAATCTGAAAGTAATCCTTAAAGTTGATTTAATTGTCCAAAGAAAAAGATTATTATGTAACCATACAATCTATGTAAACAAAATTGAATACAATTTTGTTAAATAACAAAATTTTCTGTTAGTTTAATAGCTTAATATGAAGAAAATGATCAATAATATATATATATATATATATATATATATATATATATATATATATATATATATATATATATATATATATATATATATATATATATATATATATATATATATATATATATATATATATATATATATATATATATATATATATATATATATATATATATATATACATATATATATATATATATATATATATATATATATATATATATATATATATATATATATATATATATATATATATATATATATATATATATATATATATATATATATATATATATATATATATATATATATATATATATATATATATATATATATATATATATATATATATATATATATATATATATATATATATATATATATATATATATATATATATATATATATATATATATTAATAAATATTGTAAAAGCACGCCTCATTAATCTTTCCCTCCATTACTTCATCCACTCTAATGGAAAGGGAAATTTAAAGTTTTTCGGTCACTGAGTGAATATTATGGAACAACCTGACCATTCACTTTCATGTTTTACACATTAGCAGTTAGGGTGAGATTGCGGCGACGTAAATATACATTCTCGTAAAGTAGTGGTTGAATCTGTTTGTTTGTTGACCAGAAGATCCAATTATATTTGTTTTTAAACTTAAGTTCTTACACTATTACTTGTTTGTTGGTCTCATTTACTTAATTTTTATTCCAAATCTACCTTGTAAGAAAAGGTGTTCCATTACATACATACAAAAGAACTTGTAAAAGGATTGCCATAATCGCCATGCATCGCAAGCAATGAAATCTTTATAAAGCTGTGATGCGTTTGATCCCACACACAAATTAATAAGTTTTATCCTTTGCAAAGGGCACTTGGCAAAGTAATGAATTCATAGTATCGATAGATAACATTTTGCTGAACATCTTTTGCAGAGTGTCCACTCTGTTCAATGTTCATTCCTTTGAAATTTTTCTCATGTGTAATAAGTGCACGCCGCTTGTAACTTGAACAATTAGAGATATGAAAATGCCACCACCAACAACAATTTTACTAAGTTCGTGGTTATGGTGCCTCTTTTTACAGGGGTAAAAAGAGATTTTTGTAACAAGATATTTTTGTAACAACGTGGTGGGACAGGTGATCAGCCCGTTGCCATCTTAATGTTTAAGCTAACGATATAATTCGTATATAAGTTTTGAATTAAGCACTTCGGACCACTAAAGGGAAGATCACCTCGGATCTCTTGAATCGAATTCCGACCTCGGCTCGGCTATCGTGACTTTTTATTTATAAGGCTTACTATATATTATCCAATTATAATGTTTTTTTTAGGAAATTGCGATTAAACCTACTAGCTAGCTAGCGGCTAGCTCTAAAATGATAAGATTTTATTATTATTTTATAATTTTACAGCCAAGAACATATTATAAAATTTCGCATATAAATATATTTATATGCGAAATAATATTTTTTTTAATTAATCATGGTAAGTTTCCGTTATATCTGACACGGAAATAAATTTCGCTTTGTGACTTTTTCGAAGAGTCTACTCACCTTTGCATGTATTTTTATTTGTATTTCATATTTACATATAAGTAAGCAATGTTTTTCTATCTTTTATTGTCCTCTTCCTCCTCTAATATTATGTTTTTTTGAGGGTGAAGTACGAGCTTACAGTTCCCCCGATGGTAAGAGGTCAGGTGATAAACAAAATACCTCACAAACTATTTCAAACAGAACGTTACACTTAGAGTATAATGGAATGCTTTATTAATTATACTAGTTCTCTATGCTCTTGAAAGAGCAGATAGGAAGCAGGCAACGAAGTCAAGTACAAGGTATCAGATACTGCAATTATCAAAACGTTTGCCAAGTGTGAGGATCGTGAGAAATCATTCCAACGGTAGAGACATGAGTGACATAATGAGGATCTAGTGGTTTTTACAAATCGAAAACTTAAACATTAATAAGTAGTTTTCCGTCTATGCTATTTACCGTTCTAGAGTTTCTCATTCTGGAGTTATTAAAATGAATGGTCATCGAAACCGAGCCGATTGAATTTGTGTTAAATTTCAACTTCTTCGGATATGATATTCTGCTTGATTTAAATACAGGGGTAGACTTGACCTCTGTCTACCCCTGTATTGGGAATTGCGTGAAGATATTTTTTTTAATAATAAATAACTAAGTAGCTGAAGCAAATGTGTATTGGAATCAGAAACAACGAACACAACCACCCTGAACCGAAACAATGAGAAAGTGGTTTGTTACATTGCCGCGTTCGTATATCGAAGCTGAAACCCCAGATTACAAAAATTTAAAACATTTCTACCACGCGAAGTAATAGAATATAAATTTCTTTACTTAAATGATTAACCGTTCGTAATTGCAGCTTTCTTTTTCAAAAGATTTTTATATTTTGAATTAATGTATTCATGTTACATCTATCCTTTTATATTTCAGAACCCTTTAGCTTTAAAAACGTGGAGTTCGCTGTTACACGGATATTGAAAAACAATAAATATTTATCGCTATTAACACCTACTCCTTCCGATTCGCGTTCGGGTTTATAAAAACTGTAAAATATTGTACATATGTTAAAGGGAATTTCCATAACGAGGCACATATGGGTTAAGCTGGTTTAATCCTTGAAATAACTCTTCCATTCAGACTGTTTTTAAAATGTCACGGTATTACATTAAAAAATTGTAAATTTAGTGCTATAGTTATATATGCTATAGTGTCTATTTATTATCAGATTTAAAACATGCCATTATTTCTTTAAAAGTTTTAAAAGTCACGATAGCCGAGTGGTTGGGTGGTCGGAATATCGATTCGAAAGACCCGAGTACGATCCCCAGGTGGCAGGCGTACCGATGGGTTTTTTAAAAACTTATGTACGAATATTTTTTTCTGTATTTGACAAATATGAGTATTTGGTAGCGATGTGCGACCGCTACGTAAACATCGCAGAGATTGTCACGCATCGTAAACTCTACTCCCATGCCATTGCGTTGCATAGAGGCGAAACATGTGTCGCGTTGTGGCGTATGTAAGTTATTATTGAGTATTGTGCTTGTGTAGTGGTGGTAGTGCATTCTGTTGAGTTTGTGCACGCATCTGGGGTGGTGTCTTCTTCTTACATGTGGACATTTTTGTGGCTGACAGAAACAAAGCAACGGTGCCCTGTCTGCATCAGTCAAAATGGCAGGGTGTTGTAAAATACATGCACGCTGTTAACGAGATCGTTTTATGGCAGCGAAACCTTCCAGAGAAAGCATAGAAGCAAGATGAATGCAGTGAAAATGTCATTATCTTTTAAAATTTGCGCCGTTACCTTGACAGACCGAAAACAAAATGAAGAGATTCGCAATATTGCATCACTAGAATGGAGCTATTTTAGTGATAAAATCATTTTTAACCTGCCATACTGCGAATCTTTTCATTTTATTTTCGGTCTACCAAGGTAACGTAGCAAATTTTAGGAAAGGATCATTTCCACGTGTTAGTACAAACATAAACTTTAATTTATGTTTGTACCAACACGTGTTCTTTAGAAATGCAAGTTTCCACCGCCGATAACAGAAAATTTGTCATTTTAAATTATTTATGATTTTTCTGGAATGGGGATGGAAAACAGTTAACTCTCGCACAAAGATATATGTATAGGAGGGAGAGCGCGTTGGCTCCCACCGCTCTAATATTAATAGATTTCATGATAATTAATAATTTATATCGCCTACTAAAGCTTCTCAGTTTTGAGTCGTTTCATGTTATTGAGTTCAACGGATAAATAAAAAGAACAAACTACGAGTTCTATTTTAAATTAGTAATTTTTAATAAATAACAATAAACATTTTTTTAAGTAAATAGAAAAGCATTTTTATGTAACTTGTTTACATCTGAATTTAATTGGGTTTGCACTTTTCAATTCCCTATAAAGTTGTCCTCGTTAAAAATTTTAAAACTTGTCAGACGGTAACTTATTAAACTTAATTTGAGTGTAGGAAAGTATTTTCAACATGTATTGTTGTGTATAATTTTTTTAAGTGGTAATAAACAAGTACATTTATTCTCTTATATAATAATGTGCATTTTCTTAAGAAATGACTAAAATAGCAGATTTAAACCTATATATGTAAAATAATTTATTTAACAAAATTATACCTCACAGAATACTGGCGTGAAGTAGAAGTCTAACAAACTTCTGCGTTTCGTCTGGTGAGTGCAGGTACCTGGTGGCCCACATACCCCTTTCCCCACCTCGGGAGGGGGTCACTTTTAGGGGAGGCAACGCATCTGCTAAGCCTCTGGTATTGCGGGTGTTCATGGGCGGCGGTAATCACTTACCATCACGTGAGCCACCTGCTCGTTTGCGTCCCTTTTCTATAAAAATATATACTTGCGTGAAAACCATAAGACAGTGAAATGGATCGGACTCAGAGTCCTAAACGGTTTACCCATCAGAGAAATTTCAGTCATTAATTTTATGACTTGCAAGTACTGTCTGCTGTCCATCCTATCCAATTTTTATAAGACACCAAAAAGATACGCTTGTCAGTTTATATGATAGTGTTTATATCGTTACCGACGAAAGTATATTGCTTTTAAAAATTATGACATGTATTTTAAGTACATATTTAATAATTTTTAAAGCACGGTATTAATGATCTTTTGGATTCATATTCAAAACTAGCTATTTTCCCCAACTTTGCCCGCGCTGGAACCTTTATTGGTTAAGTTTTATTTTAACGATTTATTTATTTTCAGGATAAAAATATCTGCACAACAAAGGGTTCTCGCGTGATGTAGGCTACGGGAAACAGCTAGCCTGAGTCCTTCCTCGTCTTTCTTCTTTACAAAATCTCTTCTACATCAGCTCAGCCGTGAAACCGTAACAGACAGATAGTTTAAGTTATATTTTTTTAAATACAAAAAAGGCATATATGAATATTTTATATCGATATGTTTTATAAATTTACAATAAATAAATAAATATCTTCATGCCATTCCCAATACAGGGGTAGACAGAGGCCTTTCTAGACAATGAAGTCCCTTCGACGCAAATTCCACCGAAGATATTTTCGGGACAATGTGACAGGTGGTGAGCCTGTCGCCATCTTTTGTCTAAGCCAACGATAT